>VDFB02000017.1:552902090-553648117 GCA_007258455.2 Sequoia sempervirens
ATGATGGTACAAATACATTGATCCATGACACATTTAGTGGCACAACTAATCATGATGATCGAGATGACTTTGATGATGTTCATGATTTACCTTTACTTGAGAAGGCATATGAGCCCCTTTATGAAGGCTTCCAAACAAATCTTCTCTTTGTTGTATTGTTGTTGGTGAACTTGAAGGTTATGAATGGTTTATCCAACATAGTAATCTCACGGATGCTAAGGTATGTCATAAATGCCATCTTTTTTTTAATCTATTTTAATTGTTGTTAGTTCATCACTAGTAAATAAAGGATGAATAATGTACCATTAATATTTTTTATATTAACAAATTATTTTTTTGTTGTAGGTTGATTGGTGAATTTTTGTTACCACCATCAAATATTTTACCTTATTCATACCGAGATTTATTTGGCATTATGAAAGATATTGGAATGGAGTATCAAGCAATAGATACATGTCCCAATGATCATATTATATATCATAAACAACAAGAATTTGGAACAAAATTCTCTGAATATCATATTAGTAGATATTGAATAGATCAACTAAAAAAAAAGGTGCCTCGCAATGTTCTTCATTATATTCCCATTATTCTATGTATGCAACAATTATTTAGGTGCGAAAGTTTAGCACAATTTATGGATTACCACACAAAAATAGAAGTGGATATGATATTCTTCAAATTCCTACTGATGGTTCTCAAGATTCAGGACATGGAGGGAAAATGGCCACACTTTAAAGAAGAACCTCATAATCTCATGCTTTCATTGGCAACAGATGGTGTCAATCCATTTGCAGAGCTGAGATCTATTTACTTGGTGTGGCTTGTTTTTGTTATCAATAACATCCTCCATGGATGTCAATGAGTATACATAATGTTGCCACGATTGTTCCGGTATTTGTTTGCGCTTAATTCATTTAACGTAGTAGCATCTCATTTGTCTTATTTGTTGCATAATTATTATTTTTTCATTTAATAGTCATGTACATTAATTTATATATATTGCAGTAAAATAGTTATACTAATTATGTAATGTTTATGTTCATTCAACTAGGTAAGTACCAAGTTAAAGATATGAATGTATCTATCAAGCCTCTAATAGACGAGTTATTGAAGTTATGGAATGGCATCACTATGTATGACATCTATAGACCAATAGGACAAAGACAATTTCAATTCCATGCAATGCTTGTATGGACAATTCATTATGCCCTAGGGCTAACACATTTTTGTGGTATGTTATAATGTTTGAATGCACTTTAACGATACTTAATTTTATGAAGTAGATATCATGCATGTTTTTTAAATAATCTATTCATTATATATAATTATAAAAATTGACACATTTAATCCAATTACATATGATCTTGCAAGTCTTCAAACAAAGGGAAATTTTTTATGTCCAATTTGTGGTCTAAAGATGAAATCTTGTCATTCAACAAGTATAGGAAAGTATGTGTTTGATGAGTATAGACATTTCCTCCATAGAAATCATAAGTATCGAACTACTGAAAAACATCTTTTCAATGGAAAAGAAGAGACTACATCAAAACCACGAAGAATGACACCTAGCCTATGGAAGTTGAAGAATTAATCATCATGTTATATCGTGATCAAATTGTTAATTTCACTATATAAGAGATATGTTTAAAATTTATATTTTTATATTGTGTTGTGTTTAATTACGTTGTAATTGACAATGATTGTCATTGTTAATTTTTTAATTTATATGCTCATGAAGGTCGCCAAGGCATTAATGGCCGCCTCCACAAGGATTAGTACATCATAATTTTAGTAGGGTCAGTTCTACTATGAGCAAATAAATTGTGCATTTTTTTTTTGATACACGCACATTGAAAAGAATAATGTAAACATTATGGAAAATATTGGATGGAAGGTATGACAAAGAAAAGTTTTGTCAAAACTTGTAAGACCATTTAGGAAGCCAATCATGCAACAAAAATATCATTAAATTGAATAACGATGGAGACCAAATTAATATAAGTGCCCTTCCTTGGTTATTAATAGGGTAGTAAAGCAATGCTATAAAAGAAGTCATACGAAAAATTTGATTTCCCACAGGATTTGTTGCAAATATAAACAATATCATAACAAAGAAAGGTGAATTTGGGTCAGGGATGAAAAAACAAGATTGCTATACCTTCATTAAGGTAATTATTTTGGTATATTATATACACTTGTATACTATATGTACTTTTCAATATATCATGTTTACTACTTTTTGGAAAAATAATGAAAAAAAAATATAATTATTGCAGTACGTTCTACCTCTATCTCTCCTAGAAAAGTTTGACAACAATGTCAAGCAAGTTATATATGATCTTGGAAAATACCTGAGGTAAGTAGAGATATTTGTTCAATTCGTTGTATAGATCTTATAATTTCTATTTTTTTTACTTGTTATGTAATATATTGTATATTTTTGTTAAATCTCGTTAATATATTTGTGCCTTGAATCACTTGTAGATGGTTTCCATCTAAAGAAATCCATAAAGAAGATATAAATTATTGGAAGAGAAAATTTCCTTGTCTAATGTGTGAAATACAAAAGTGTCTACCTTCGACATTTTTCAATGCACAAGAACACTACCTCATACACCAAGTTGAGGAGATTGAATTGTGTGGACCTATACACACAAGGTCAATGTGGATGGCTTTTGAGAGACACTTGAAAATTTTGAAGGTTTTGCTAGGAAAGAGCACATCTTGAGGGTCGGCGGTGGAGGGATATATGGTATACTAGACCATGGTGTACATTAGTGAATATCTTCCTAATTTTGAGGCAAAGATCCATGTAGATCGCATTTGGGATCCCAACTCCATTAAAAAATTCAAAGGGGAGTACCTGATGGGGAAAGGTAAGTTGAGGAAAGTGAGAGGTAATTATAAGATGGTCATGGAGAGTAATTAAAATACATTTTACATATGGTTTTTATGTATATTATACTTATTTAATTATTAATCTTCAATATACATCAATTATAAATTAAGGTTGTATACCGTGGTAATTAACTAATTATATGTCATTTTAATTTAAATTTTTTTGATACAGTTGGTCGAGAGGGATGCACTACATTTGTACACATTGCAACAATCTTGATTGGATGAAAGTATGGATTGAATGATGTCAACAATCTAGTCACGCATTAACATGGAAATGTGTGGCTTTATTGGTTAAAGAAGCTCATCATAATGGAGAGTCCAATGTTACACAAAGGGAAATTTATTTAGCATATGGTTTAAGAGATAAACATGTACGCATAAATATATTAATCACTCATATTATTTAATTATTTTCAATTATATTCATGTATATATGATGCAAAGGATCCAACAACAACACCAACAATATCATTTCATGAGGGTAAATCAAACCCAATCATAATCAGGAGAAGATCAAATTCTTAATTCACTTTCTTTTTTCCTCAAAACTAATACAACTTCTTTTGATTCTTTAATTCTACAAGACTTCAAGGAAACAAGTTAGCACTCCAATTTCAACAAACCATATGTCATTATCAATATTCCAATTGACTCATTCAAACAAAAACCATATTAGAAAACTTTGACTCAATCAATTAGATTCACATCATTCTCAACCACCATATCAACATCTATACATTCTCTTAGCCTTTCATAAGGCAACACATTATGCTCACTTGATACACAACCAATTACCAATCCTTCAAATTCCTGTATACATCATATCCTCAAGGCAACAAAACACTTATTCTAAATCAGATTCCAAAATGTCAATAACCAAACTTCAATCATTGAAAATAGTCTAAACTTCTCAAATAGCACCAATTCATTTTCCTTACAAGGAAAACTAACAAAGACCAATCCTTCTTGCTATCAACTAGTTAATCAGTCCTTCAAGACACAAGATTCATCATGTTTTGAGAGAAATCAATTCAAAACATTAGTGTATAAATATCAGATCTTCCTGCTCTGTAAAGATACCAAGACACACAATAGAATCATCATTCTCAAAATAATATGCATTGCCTTTAAAACCTTATTCAAGCATAAATTCTACTATAACTCCATCCAAAATGACAAGGTTCAAGTATTTAAGGTCACTCACTTCCATGTACACATAGATTTCCACTGTCCATGAAAGCTAAACATTAATTAGCAATGGACCTCCATACCCTAGATCGGGTGAACCACTCACACTAGTTTCAAAACCAAGATCCAAAGGAATATTTAGAGACCTCTTAATGCCCATATCATCATATCAAAAAATTAGAATGATTTATATAGGAGAAACTAGCAGATTTCAGACTATACGCCCAAGAAAGGCTACTAGAATAGGGTTATTTTTCCAAAGCATCCACCTTTTTTCCAACTTCAAATTGTTAAACAACCTCAAACCATCAAATTAAAGGTCACAAAACACTAGATTTATCCATTTTCAAAGATTGAAAGATCCATTTAGAAAGTGTATTAACAAACCCTTAATTTTAGGCTGGAAACACCCAAAACAGTGAGGGTTTTGTGATTATCACCCTTACAAGCCTCCAATACTCTGACCAACCATTGAAACATGCTCCATTATGTTTGAAAATTCCTTTAGAAACATCTCCTTGGACATGCATATGTTATTTCTCCAATACCCTGCTGGAAACCTTCATTTTCAAGAGGAAAACTCAGAAAATTAACTTTAAATCAGCAACACAGCACCATATTCTTGATTCCCTACACTCACACAAAATAAAATCACATAAAGGACACCATACTTATCCCATCCCACAATTTATACTAGGCTTACATCGGTGGGATGGGCCTTAAACTTCTTTAGGGACTCAAAATCACAGTGAAACTAACTCTACATGAGATGCATGATTGTCTTTCATTCTTTTGCTGCTTAAAACTAACTTTCAGACTCTTTGAAAATGAAAATTAATCTTTCTCAAATGAGATTACACAAGAACTAACTCTTGGATGTTACCAAATTATCAATACAAGTTAGGAGAAATAGAAAGAATGCTTGATAACTCAAAAAAATGGGGCTTTTATTCAAGATTTTGTTACAAGAATTTCAAGATTCTACTCTTCCATGCATTGCCATGCTTTTTATAACTTTTTTCCTTCTTAATAACTTCCTTTTTTAACTTCTCATCAGTTCAAACTGCCTCTTATCTCTTAATATGCTTGATTTATGCTTTTTTGTTTACATAATATTGCATTATTTGCATTTTTTTGTATTTTCACCTCCTAGTGACTTCTTTTATGATTTGATTACATTCAAATTAGCCTTTTCATGGCCTTGACACACAAATTTAGACTTGAACATGTAAATTTAACATATTAGCCTTTTGAAGGAATTTACAAGATCTAGGTGCTCCTGCACCAATATATATGTTGAGATTTTTTTCTTTGCATACATTCGGCCAAGAATAAATATGTTTATCAACTAATGATATTGCAATAATTTTTACATGTTTGACATATTGCAGGTGAAACACCACAAGGCTATGTGGTGGAATGGTCATAAATTTTGAATCAAAAAGTTGGATGACATGAAGAAAACTTGTGATTCTGGTATAACTGCAGTCTTTTAGGTGACTAATGTTTCATCTAGAAGCAACATACATCCAGAAGTCTCAGAAAATCAATACTATGAGATTTTGGATGATATACTTGAGTGTGACTTTAAGTCCTTCAAATTAGTTTTGTTCATCATCCTATGGTACAGGCTACGATTGAATGAAAATGATCCTGAGAGAACTGTTATTGAACATGATAATGGATTTACCATGGTTAATACAAGGTTGATCAAGCAAGCTAGAAATGAGCCCTATGTTCTTCCAAGCCAATGTGAGCAGGTATTTTACTCAAAGGTTTTAGGTAAACCAAGTTGGTCATTTTTTGTTAGACATGATCCAAGAGGAAGGTTGGTAAAGTATAATGTGGTGGAAGAAGAAGATATCAAAGAACTAGAAGATGATGTAGATGATGATTAGGATCAACAGTTAGTTGATGATGTGCCTAACGAAGATGTCGAACAGGAGGAACTAGATCATGATGATGTAGGAGTTAATGTTCATGAAGATGATATTTGTGTGGATGATGAAATTATCAAAACTGATATCAATGACGATGATGATGATATGACCAATCCTTACAATGTCGAATCTAGATTGGATGATCAGACAAAGAGTTGGATGAAGAAGAAGATAAATTACATTGAAATGTATGAGTTATGCAATTATATTATCTATTTGATATTAATTTCTTGATAGAATTATATTTGACTTATGGGAGATCTAATTTTATGAATTTTTATCCATGTGTAGACCTAATGGGTTATGTCTGAACACTGAATAGAAATGATATATACACACACACACATATTTATGTGTGTATGTATATGTATTTGAAAATGTAAATGTAAATGCAATTATTGGATGCTCTCCTAGAACAATAAATACAACATATCATTAAAGAAATCTATATCTATGTCTATAAATGTGTATTTCTAAATGCAAGTGTAAATGCAAAGAGCATATGGTTTTGTAGTGTTATAGATACAACATATCCATAAATTAATGAATTGAAATTCTAAAGTCTTCAACACATATAATTCAAACTGTCAGACACAAAAATTGTTTACAATAAACGTGCAAGTGAATAATTGACAAACTCTTCTTGAGATAGAATGGAAATTCTAGTTATGTGATTCTTTTGATTAATCCAACTAACACTTACCAATTGTTGTGATTGATTAAAATATTTTAATCCATACATGAGAGAACCAAATAACCAAATCACACATATATAGCAAATGTACAATGATAAACAGAGTATAAACTTGCTTTATCAATTTAAACAATAGAGAAGCATCAAAATGGAGACAATTAAATAACTACATAAATTTAACAAATAGCTAATACCAAAATCTTAATCCATGACTTAGATATCTTCATTTACTCCATCAAAATACATGCATCTGAGTCTCTATATATGAAAGCATTTTGCTAGAAAGCTATCTATTGAATATCTCCTAACACCTATATCTGTTGCATTACTATGGAAGAGATATAAATACATCAAAACTTGGAAGGGACATGTCCCTTCACAAATGTTTTATTTTACTTAACTAATTAAAACAAGAGATTAGGCTCTATTTAGCCATAGAAAAACATTTGATACATGATGTAGATAATCATGTTGTTCATGAGTATCGACATCTCCTAATGCATTCCTGACTGATATCTCCACCTTTATCATCCTTTCATTCTGCTCGTAGCTCTTGTCCAATGTCAAATCCTTCCTTGTAGCATTTTCTAGAATTCTCTGCAGCATCAATTCACATTCTTTGATCCACTTGGCTTTCTCTTTCAACTTTTCTCCATCTTCAAATAGTGTAGGTAGTCCCATATTTGTAACATCAACTGACTCGTTTGCATCTTCTCGTAGTTACTCATAAAGGTCCCTGTGTTTCTTTATAATATGGTCACCCATACCAATGACCACACTGTCAAGAACATCTATTTCATTTAATTCTTGGAGATTTTCTTGAATCCTTCCATCAATTTTCTTGTGTTCCTTCCTTGTAATATGGTTCTTTGAATATGCCTCCCATAGCTTATTCAACCAAATCATTAAGTTGGCTTCCCTTTTTCTGATTATTGTAGTGAGTGTATCATATTTACCTTGTGAATATGCAATTGAATCATCCCAATGATCTTTTACCTGTGAGCTTTCACCATGTGTTATTAATTTAGGAGGCCCCATTGTGACTCCTAGCATGCCCTTCAAACGATCATTTTCTCTCACGATCCTTTCATTACTCATTTTGTATATTTCCTTTTCTTTGATCAACATTTGTATTTGGGCTTTATTTAGTTTTGCCACATTAATCCCAATGTCTGTAGTCGCCACATGATCTACCTCTCCAACCTTCAGAGTCATGACATGTCAAAATGCTTTCTCAGTATCAATCACCATTTACTTTCTATGAGGTGGATACAAGGCCCATATCATGAGTGTTCCTTCATCCGAGTTATATCTGGATCCAACATATATTTTTGTCATCCCTCTGGACTAAGCTTGTGTGTGGCACTATTATCCTTTAAGAACCTATCAAAGAACAATGCAGAATTCAAATCCAGCCCTGGAAAGATCATAACTCTGACATCCTCTAACATTTTCCTTCATTTATCAGGGGTCATATTAGCCATTTCTCTATCCATAGTTAATTTCAAATTATTTAGTAGCTGCTCCTCATTGATTGGTGTAATATTATCAACTGTCTCCCTTATCTCCTTTCCATTTTGTTTATACAAGAAAGATTGGAATTCTAAAGAATTCACAAATTCATTGTCTACTACAAATGACCTATATGCCATCTCTCTGGTGTCTGTATCTTGGCTCTCTTCAACACTTGGTTCTCTAAGAGGGTAGTTGTAATCTTGAGTTTTTAATTTGGAAATCCTCCTGGGTAGGTCTTGTGGCTGGTTGTATTCCTCCACCACTCTTTGTGCTTCCTCGGCCTTCAAATTTCTAATCATGTCATCAAACTGATAAGGCACATGATCATATCCTCCAAAGTTTATCCTTTGTCTAGGAGAATTGATATATCCCTCTGGATCAAAACCTTTTCTTGGTATACCCTTATTCATATTATACTGCATTAATTTGGTAAAGATCAAATCATATCCTTCCTTTGTAAGCACAGTAAGATCACCAAAGCACAGAGTACTAGGCATAAATGCCTGTTTCCCGAATGAACCAAAATTCATGAAACTAGAAAAATCCATTTGTCTTACAATTTCCAAATATGCAATCCTATCTGGGACTATTTTAGACAAAATCAATGGAGAATCCTCAAAACCAAACACCCTTACAATAGTAGCATCTTCCAAGAAATACTGGTCTCCCCAATTGTGACCAATTGGTCCTTTAAAGTCCTTGGGTATGAGGAAGTTTTTTATTTCATCAGACAATGAGTGTGCACAAGGATTACTATAGAATTCATATACTGGCTTTACAAAATATTCTTCAAAATACAGGTAACTGGAATTAGCTAACCTACTATCCCAAATGGCAGTCCACAATTGAATGGGTAACAATTTTCCCTTTTTATCAAAATGTGAAACCTTCAACTTTTCTGGCCAAATCTCTAACTCTTGTCTGAAGTACAATACTAGATACATTAAAAGAGAATAATGCCTAAGGTACAGAACAAGGGATTTATTCTTGATTGCCATCAATGCTAAGTCCAGTTCCTTGGAGACAAATGAATAATAGTAAAAAAACCTAGAATTATGACATTGAATGTCAGCTGCAATTACCATGGGAACAATGGACATATACTCAGGAACTTCCATACCCAACACTTGTCCTACTGAGAAATAGGTATATCTCATATAGGGCTCAAATAATTCCACATGGAATGGAGGCCCATCGCCATCGTCAAGGGGGACAATTTTACCTTCTTGTTTAATTCTGTGTAAGGGTAACCTACAACCCTTGTAAGTGGTGTCCATTATCCAAAACTCCTTTTCCAACTCTTCATTCACAATTTTCTCATTACTCCACCCTTCCAACTTAAAAACCTCACTTACTGAAGCCTCTGATATGTATATGAAGGGTTTCCTAGATGGTGTACATATGGCCTTAAGTTTTGAGTCATAGTGGGTGGCCAACAATTTTACCAGCTCTGTATTGACAAACACATTAGGGCAAACCATCTTTCCCAAATTTAGATGCCACAGATTACAAATTGGCTCAAAACAATCTCTTTGGTGAAAGTTGAATCTAAACAATTCATAGCCTCTTATTAGGGTCCAAATGTCTCCTATGTGCTTGCATTTGTTGTCCAAATTTTCCACTTCCACCCTCAGTTGTGCAAAGCACCTACCTCTAGGCCCAGAGCCAGGCAATTGGTCAAATAAATCCTAATTCAACTTTTGTTCATCACCCTCCGGCTCAATTCTAGACTCAACTTTCTGCTTCTTACTCTTAGGGTGACTGCTCTCACTTTGTTTTCTACCTTTCAACTTCTCCGAGTTGGTGGCTTCCATATTACTCGCTTAAAATTGTAGAAATGAAAAAGTTAAAATGCAGAGGACTTACTAGTTTTGATTGAGGTCTTCCAACTAAAACAATTCTCTAGCCCTTTATTTGTCTCCTCATTTCCTTTGCTACCAATTCACAACAATGTTCATTTTGAAATGATTTCCTTTCAATTTATGAAATTACCTGTATTTCATGGCACCATTAATGTCTTAACTCCATGCACAAATGTAACATATTTTCAAATTCCTTACTATCACATCAAATGAATTGGTCGGCAAGACACCTTCAAACTTTGGGCGATCTATACATTAGGCCCCAACCAACGTTCACTGAATACTCTACTGATTAGGGTACTCCACACATCTGACTAATGTTAACATTTGTACTATATACATCACTCAGAGTCACCTCGACAATCATTTTTGGTTTATTTTTTTCTTCATCATCCTGAATTTTAGTATCACTAACACATTCAATGGTTCCTCCGATGTTATAAGTCTTACCGATAACACATCAAATGAACTAGTTAGCAAGACACCTTAAAAATTTGGGCAATCTATACATTAGGCCCCAACCAATGTTCACTCAATACTCTACTGATCGGGCTAACACTCTACACACCTAACCAATGTTAACATTTGTCCCATATACATCACCAAGAGTCACCCCGACAATCATTTTGATTCATTTGTTTCTTCATCGGCTTGAATTTTAGTATCGCTACAACATTTAGTGGTTCCTTCAATGTTATAAGTCTCGCTGATAACACATCAAATGAACTGGTTGGCAAGACACCTTCAAACTTTGGGTGATCTATACATTAGGCCCCAACCAACATTCATTGAATACTTTCCTGATTGCAGTAACACTATACACATCTGACTGATGTTAACATTTGTCCCATATACATCACCAAGAGTCACCCTGACAATCATTTTGGTTCATTTGTTTCTTCATCGGCTTGAATTTTAGTATCGCTAACACATTCAGTGGTTCCTTTGATGTTATAAGTCTTGTGAATAACACATCAAATAAATTGGTTGGCAATACACCTTCAAACTTTGGGCGATCTATACATTAGGCCCCAACCAATGTTCATTGAATGCTCTACTGATTGGGTAATAGTCTATACATCTGACCAATGTTAACATTTGTCCCATATACATTGCCAAGAGTCACCCCGACAATCATTTTGGTTCATTTATTTCTTCATCAGCCTAACTTTTAGTATCGCTAACACATTCAATGGTTCCTCTGATGTTATAAGTCTCGCCTATAACACATCAAATGAATTGGTCAGCAAGACACCTTCAAACTTTGGGCGATCTATACATTAGGCCCCAACCAACATTCACTAAATACTCTACTGATCTAGGTAACACTCTACACATTTGACTGATGTTAACATTTGTCATGTATACATCGCCAAGAGTCACCCTGATAATCATTTTGGTTCATTTATTTCTTCATTGGCCTGACTTTTAGTATTGCTAACACATTCAATGGTTCCTCCAATGTTATAAGTCTCATTGATATCTTTTCTTTTGGTCTTGAATATGTCACCATAACTCCTGTCGATATCCTCCTGTTGGTGTAACTTAGCGGGCCAGATGAACATTCAGGATTTACACCGATTGCACATGTCTCGTTGATATATTCCCAGTGCTCCTGTCGGTGAAAGAAATTATAGTCTCACCAATGAAACTTCATCCGTGAGACTTAAACATTTGGGCCAACATATATTTTTCATGCCGAGATGACTTGTCTTGCCAATAGATTATCTTCATCAATGAGACATTAAGTCAATCTCCCTGATATGTCTTCTTTAGTAATCTTGATCACTGCAATAGTTTTGATGTCTCATCAATGTGCTAAAAAGTGCTTGTGACCCATAATAGGTCAGGAAGACCCATACCAACTCATGTCAATGTGATTTGTTTTCCATAATATCTTTGATCAAAAGGATTTTCAGGAGTAGAACAAGGTGACCATGGGTAATTATATTCTGTAGGGCCAATTACATCCTTTTCTAACTCAAAATGTAGTTAATTATTATTGAGAAATTTACATGAGTAAATCATTATAAAATTATAAAATTTTTAATAGTTCCAACAGACACTTCTTCATGTTGTATTGCAGCAATTTTTTGAGAACCATATCATATCCATCCCTTGCTAATATAGTGAAATCATCAAAGAAATGAAGAGAGGTGGAGATAGAGAGTCGATGAATAGGGTGGATAGGGAGGGAGAGATGGTGAGAGATAGAGAGGGGGAGGGAGAGAAAGGAATATAGATAGGTAGAGGAGGAGAGATAGAGAAGAGGGGGAGAGATAGAGAAGAGGGTTTAGGGTTTGGGGAGATAGAGAGCAACAGGGAGAGATATATCAATCACACTCCCTCTATCTCTATCTATTCATCCTTATCTCTTTATCTCTCTACCTCTCTCTATATCTTCGTCTCCCTTTCTATTTGTATGTTTCTCATTATCTACCTCTCTCTCTCTCTATATATTTTCTTCCCTATATTTATCTTTGTCTCCTTAAGTGTGCAATGGGTAAATTGAAGAGGTCTTAAAGGAGAATTATCATATCTTTAATCAAATGGAATGCTACCTTGAGCATAACTCCCCAAGGACACATTCCATCCTTGGATTGTTGACATGAAACAACTAATCAAAATTTAGTTTCTCTTTTCCCTCTCTCTATTTTCCTTTGTATCTCTTATATTTGTCTCTCGCATGCTCTCTCTCTCTCTCTCAACTCTCTCTCTCCCTATCTATCTAAGTTCATCTCTTTCTCTCATTCTCTATCTTTTTAGTTTCTATATCACTTTCTATTAGCTAATAGGCTACATATATTGTGAGATTTGAGATTGAAACAAATCTCATGCCTAGAAACCACTATTGTGTCATTGTATTTATATATAAAGGGGGAGATAGATATGGGGATGGAGACAAAGGGATATATATAGGTAGAGGAGGAGAGATAGAGAAGAGGGTGATATAGAGAGATAGAGGGGGATGGTGAAAGATATAGAGAGAACGTGATAAAGAGTTGATGGATAGGGGGGATAGGGAGGGACTAGAGATGGTGAGAGATAGAGAGGGGGAGATAGAGAGGGAGAGGGAGAGGGAGAGGGAGAGAAAGGGATATATATAGGTAGAGGATGAGAGATAGAGAAGAGGGTTTAGGGTTTAGGGAGATAGAGAACAACAGGGAGAGATATATCAATCACGCTCCCTATATCTCTATCTATTCATCCTTATCTCTTTATCTCTCTACCTCTCTCTTTCTTTTTGTCTCCCTTTCTATTTGTATGTTTCTCATTATCTCCCTCTCTCTCTATATTTTCTTCCCTATATTTATCTTTGTCTCCTTAAGTGTGCAATGGGTACATTGAAGAGGTCTTAAAGGAGAATTATCATATCTTTAATCAAATGGAATGCTACCTTGAGCATAACTCCCTAAGGACACATTCCATCCTTGGATTGTTGACATGAAACAACCAATCAAAATTTAGTTTCTCTTTTCCCTCTCTCTCTTTTCCTTTGTATCTCTTATATTTCTCTCTCGCATGCTCTCTCTCTCTCAGCTCTCTCTCTCCCTATCTATCTAAGTTAATCTCTCTCTCTCATTCTCTATCTTTTTAGTTTCTATATCACTTTCTATTAGCTAATAGGCTACATATATTGTGAGATTTGAGCTTGAAACAAATCTCATGCCTGGAAACCACTATTGTGTCATTGGAAAACAAGTTTCAATTACCATTTAATGGTAAACGAGTTGCAGTGTAATGGTAAAATCCTCTAAAATATTAGGTAAAAGCCTATATATACTATTATATAATAATAAATATAATTATATTATATATAATTTAATCTAATATTACTATTATATTAAATATTTATTATATTAATTATATTTTGCATTGGGATAAAACCAGTGAAAATGTAGAATATATACTTTCATGAAGAAAGAACATGAATGTCTATTATTAATCTACAAGAATGAGATACAAAATATAAATCTAATATAGCTAATATATATTTAACTAATACATACTTAACTATAATGTGGAATATTAAAACCTAGCTAAATGGCACCATAATTTTCAATTTAATTAACATACTCTAAAACCTAACGAAACCATGTTGTAGCTCATCAAATTAGAGAAGTGAAAATTCAATACCAGCATCGAGGAAGTGTTTGGAGGAGTGAAAACAAGGTCAATACTAGTGCCGAGGAAGAGTTTGGAGTTAAAACAAGGTTAATACCAACATCGACGAAGAGTAGAGGAGTGAAAAAAAGGTCAATACTACCACTGATGAAGAGTTTGGAGGAGTGAAAACAAGGTCAATACCAGCATCGAGGATGAGATTAAGGGCACTCAGAGAAAATTGATGACCAAGGGACAATGAGTACTGTAAGTTTGGCATCCCCATTCTCTTTAACTTGAAATTTTCATGCCTGGTTTCCAAAGATCTTCTCATACATTGGCACCCCCAAAGTTATAGGATTTCATCACACATAGCCTTCATTGCATGATTCTGAAGCAATTGTAGACTTAGTCCAAGTATATGCTAGGCTAAGCTAGATCTAATGAATGGAAATAGAGGCATAAAATTCTTCTTTAATACCTCCACCAAAAACATATGCAAGGAAAGGTCTCCTCCCTTCTTGGTAGTGATAACCTCCTCCACACACAACCCTTAAAAATTATGAATAGAGGAATATAATCTTTGAAGAACTCAAGGGTTGATTCTCTCCTACCTGATGCAATTAGTCATTTTATCCTTACAAACATTTATAATGATTACTAGAGGCACATAGACCAATTCTTCATAATATAAGAATTTGATCATACTTTTCCAATGATGGCATTATGAGAAAACCTTAGGTTAAATGAATAATTCCTAGCCAATTTCTTTAAATCATGTCCAACCATATAAGAGAAGACCACTACTATGTGTACTTGGATACCATGGAGAAAGGCTCTTTGGGCTCTTTCATCAATCAAGGTATTGTTAAATTTTAACACCTAAAAGTGAGAATGAAGAATCTTTCCAAGGATGGTGGCCATCCCATTATAGCTCTTAGAGTTGTTATAGATATTTTTGTTTCTAAGTAGAGATTGGAGCATCAAATAGTGTCACCATGACTCTACCAATATATCCATCAAATTGACAAACCCTAACTTAACAACCACAAATTCACAAGAAAATTGCCCCTGTCAGCCCTAGGGCATCAATTCAATGCCAAGTTTCTTGCTTTAACAGACCCCTAAATGAAATGGACCTCTATCATACCATGTTGAACAACAATCCACCAAGTTACAGTTCCAAAACAGTGGGTGGATTGGTGGATGTCATTTCTATTTATCCCTCAAACCCTTACATAGGAAAACTAGGGCAGTCCCTGTATTTGATTGTTTTCTCCCACAAGACAGTGATCTCATAGCCTATCAAGCTTTTATGAACACATATATTTATCTATACCAATGATCTCTGAGCATTTCAAGCTTTTACAGATCCATACAACACAAAAGAACTTCATAAAAATAGTAAAAACACAGAAAATTGCTTCAAGAATGCAGTATTTGATATGAAATTTTGGTATCAAAAATTGCAATGGGATGGGAATACAATATGATAGAAGTTGGATAAGAAATCCATTGTTTGAAGCATCAAAACAATATGCAAAGATGAAATAAAGTGCTAACCCATTAAACTAAAAAAAATTTCTTTTAACTTTAAGTTTGTTGGGTAGTCAATTCTTTTAAGTTATCAAATCCTACCATCATACATAATGAAAATGTTGTTGTTTCAAATGACTATGAGCACTAACCTTCACTATTTGAAGATGTTAAAACCTTGTCATAGAGAAATAGAACATTGATGCAACCACTCATCCTACCTTAAAACATACCAAAAGTCTCCTAGCAATTAGACATAGGAAGATTTACGATGACTTGAACAATTTTTATTGCTAAAGCATAAACTTATGATGACTTAACTAGGCCTAGTACATACTCACTCCCCGTTAACCACTTAGACATATGGAAATTAAATGTAAATTTTCTGCTATTTTTAGTCATGTAGGTGTCTAATAAACCACTTGGTGGTGTTTCCCTTCAAGTTTATTTACTTGAATGAAGAGCAAAAGTCCTTTGATTACAATTAGAGAATACATTTGAGGCCTTGATTGTGTAACTAGTGGACCATAGTCACATTTAACACTTGTTACAAATTTTGGGAGTTAAAATGTTAAGTAGATTTGATTTGTGATGGACACATTTGGATGGTAGTAACAATAACTTGCAATCTATCAAGACTTGATTACCTTATAACCTGTCAAATTCTAGCGATGAAATGATAGATTTATCATAATGTCACCTTGGGATCACATCACCATGAAAGAATTTCATCCAACATCCTTATGAGTGTAGGTACCACCAAATAGGTATTTTTCAGATGTGTCTTCCTCAAGTGAGGGATATTCAGGAAGAGAAGAGGAAAGTGAGACATGTAGTAGGTCTAAAAGAGTGAGATCAACTAGAGGTCAAAAGATTAGAAGAAAATTTCATAAATGCATGAAATTTTTTCTTACTAAAGGGGGGTCATGTTCTTATGATGATGACAACATAGACGAAATCGAGGTGCCCTTGAGTTACAAACATCTATGGAAACAATGGGTACCCAAGGAACTTCCTCCAATAAACACTGACTTTTGTGTCAATGAGAGGATATATCACATAACACCATCATCATTACATCATTTGGGCTTATTTTGCATGGATGACATAAAATTTTGTTACGACAAAGTTATTGAATTGATGGAGTATGTCAGACCCTATTATAGTTACAAAGATTGGATGTGTAGACACATAAAAATGTCCTAAGCCTTCGAGCGTCATTTTTCTTCATCCTCGTCCTTTGATAATTGGATAATTTTAGTTATTCAATTATGTTTGATGACATTCCTCTATTAATTAAATAATTTTTAATAATTATTTAATTAATTCACTTTCTAATATTTATTCTATCCTGACCGATTAAATAAACTAATTGCGTCACTAATTTCTTCCTCTTCTTCAATAGTTAAATAAATTATTATTTATTTAATTATTTTGTCATCTTTCATCTATAGTTAAATAGTTACCATTAATTATTTATCTATTCATGGTCCTTTAATTCTTCCATAGTTAAATAATTATTAAAATCATTTAACTATCCCATGCCACCTTTCCCTATTAAATAATTAATCTAAATTAATTATTTAAGGTCTCATTTATCTCTCCATTTAATTAAATTAATAAATTTAATTAAATGCTCCTCTTTTCATTTTTTAAATAAATAATTTGAATAAATTATTTATTATTTTCAAATAAATAATTTGAATAAATTATTTATTTTCCACTTGTCCATTTCCTCTATTTTCAAATAAATAATTTGAATAAATTATTTATTTTCCACTTGTCCATTTCCTCCATTTTCGAATAAATAATTTAAAATAAATTATTTATGCACCACTTGGTCAAAGATACCCTGTCATAATCCCTTGTCATAACATTCATTTCCTGTCATAGCTTGCATGTCCTTGCATGTCCTTGCATGCCTATCCTAGCCTGCATGTCTGTCATGGCCTGCATGTCTTTGCATGTCTTCCTGTCATGATTCCTCCAAGAATAGCTTATTCTTGGTGCATCAATTCTGGACCATTGATCTTGGCATCTTTTCTGAGGCTTAATCTCAACCATCCATTTCATAACATCCCTCTCATGCATTCCCATCCATTGATCTTGGAATCTTTCTAGAAGATTAATCTCAACCGTCCATTTGAATGGTTGTCTATAAAAGCAACCTTTCTTCTCCATTTTCAGCTTAACAGCTATTCTTCTCCAACTTTCTTGCTACCATTTGCAGGTCTTGCACAAGTATTTCAACAAATCTGAGGGAAAAGTTGCATAACAAGAAGAAGGAGAGCAAGAGAAGGAATCAACTACAATATGGGGAGTACTTTATTTTATTTGCTTTCACTTTGAAATCTCCATTTGTTTGTATTCTCTTGTTTAGATGTGGTTTAATAGTTTAGGAGTGTTGGCTATCACTTTACCTATTCTATTTGATTCTCTAACCCCATCTAATAGGATGTAGTTGGCTTGATATACACGAAGTATGCATAGGTATGCACTGATAGCAAATTATATATAGCTAAAAGATAAGGATCAAAATAAAGGAGTGGCTATGTACCTTGACGGTAGGCCAAAAGCATCAGGGAATATTGCAGGGTTTATAAACAGTACACGACCTGGGTCAACAAATAAGCAACCCAATTGCATATTCGAGGCACACGAGGGAAACCGTGTATCCGTATGTGCGATAAAATCAATAACTATAGGGGAAAAGTTGCTAATCAATTACAATTTGAATCACTTAGTTACAAAAATAGTTACTATGGGGGTGGTACATACTATGTACCATTTTACCCAACCTCCAATTAATGACTCTAATATACCATTTTATTCTTATGTTTTTTTCGTAAGTCTATTGGTTTCATTTCGGTAATGATTTTTTATATGTAATTTTTGTCACAATGGAACATTGATCATATAGGGAAGGATCTGACCTAGAGCACAGATCGTGATGCATCTTCAGCCACTTCTACCCAATAGGTTTACCTCATTGTAATTGTACAAATTAGATACGAGCAAAATGTTTTATTTTTATGTTTTTTTCATAACTTCCTTGGGTTAATTTTGATAATATTTTTAATATTCTTGATGCAGTCGGTTGATCGGGGAAAGGAAATAGTAGTAGAGGAGAACATCCATAGGGAGGTGCAGCCAATATTATGTGATGATGACATTGCATATTCAACAAGCCCTCTTGATATGTTAAGGAAGACCCAAAAAAAATGCAATTAAGAAATCCTTAAGTTGATATTCATAGTGCCTCAAATAGATGAGATAAGAGAGAGGGTTAAAATATTGACTGAGAGAGCACAAAATTTGCAAGTAAGTTGTAATGAGGTCTTTAATTATAACATAAGTTCATTCATGGTTTTATATTTTGTACTCTTTTATGTCATGAACTAAAATATGTGTTGTTTTTACAGGATTATTTGCATCCTCATGATGCTATTGGCCATGATCAGGGTACTGCAGGTGCTGCCCAAGGAGTAGGGGTTGGTACAAGCGTCGATCCTGATCTTCCTACGCATACATCACATCATCCAACCCCATCATTTATGCCTATATTGTTGTCTCAAATGTCAAAAACACATAGCATGCAGGCATCAGGTAGTGCACCCTCTCATAGTGAACACATGCCATAACATGCATCAGGACATGTACTTGGGGATGTAGAGGCCACAACTAGTACTGGTGATGTTTTAGCAACATTTCTTGGATCTTCCCATATTACTAGTACGGGAACATTTCCGGTCACATTTGTGGTGACTAAGGATTTTGTTCCCATAAAGATAGAGAAGATCCCAGGTACTTTAAAATGTTTTAATTATTATTATATATAATCCAATTGAAATTTACTTATTGATCACTCTTTTTAGACTAATGATCTCATGATCATTTTGTAGGAAATGATGTTTTTTATAAACATATAAGTGATATTACATTGGAGCTCTTTGGGCCCACCATATGTACATGGTGGAATGCCCAAAATGAAGATTTAAAAGATGAACTCATTAACCGTTTAGTTGTGTTGTTTAGTGATAAAATATTCAACTGAACGAAGGTCCTTAAGAAAGCTGGTACCTATCTAAAGTATGTGAGGGAACAATATAGGTCACATTTAGAGAAGAAAAAAAGTACGAGCATCCCCCCATGATTCTAGAGAGGGAGTGGAAGGACCTGGTGTCGGATGGAAAGGAGAAGGCTAAAAAGAAAAAATGAAAGACACCACTGGGCCAAGGAAGGTATGTGATACTATCAACAATTTAATTATATATTGATTACACTTTATTTTTACATAATCTAATGTATTTCAAACTTTGCATGGGCTGCTCGACACATCAAATGCAACAAAGGAAAGACTAGAAAAACATAGGCAGCATAGACTTGGCTCTGGTGGTTATATGAAATTAGCCGCACGAATTATATGTATCAATAAATGAAATATTCCATCCAAATAATAAAATTGCAAACAATTTTGATTTTATCACACCATAGAAGCAAAATTCATGATATTATGAAAAAATGTAGGGCTTTGAATTCAACAAAGTGCCCACAGAAGAGGACCTGAAGATTTCCTTCCAACAAGGCTATGGAGTCGTGGTTGAATGCCTAAGAGTCTTGACTGGGCAAACACAATCTTCCACTGCATCTGAAATGCATGTAAATAAACTCAATAAAGTTTATTTAAAATTGAATACTTTTGCAATCTATTCAATACTAATTCCCACCATAAAGTAATTATGTGCCTATTTGTTTTAAACAAACAAGCAATGATAATACTGCACATGACATTGGAATGCAGCCTGGTGTGGGTGGAGCACAACCTATAGATGAAGGTCATGGTGTGCATCTCGGTACTAGATGTATTCATGTGCTATACAAAACACAGTATGCATTAATACAATTAAACATATTTAATTAAAATTGGTGTATTAATTAATGTAACCTTTTGTGTTTCAACTTTAGAGCATGCAGAGCATGATCAACATGTTGAACATGATTAGGCTAGAGAAGATCAGGAACATGATGTGGCCCCATCAGGTAAAGAGGACTACTCAAATGTTCTTTTAAACATATTTAATTACAATTGGTGTATTAATTAATGTAACCTTTCATGTTTCAACTCCAAATCACAATTTAGAGGGTGTTCAACATGTTGAGCATGAGGCTATAAGAGAAGATCAGGAACATGATATGGCCTCAGGTAAAGAGAACCACTCTAATTTTCTTTTAATTAATGAAATACTTGTAACAATAATAATAAAACATATCAATTTAGCATTTCTTTGTTATTGCAGTAGACCCCCCCTTGCAACAGCGTCCACATCATGAGTACACAACTAGGCATACATTAAGATCACAAGCAAAGGGAAAAACAACTGAAGGGGGGACAAATGATTTAGAAAATGATACTCCACTTAAGCTTTTTTTAGCTTCAAAAAAGAAACAAAAAAAAAGTGATTGTAATCATATTATGAATGAATGCGAATATGTTAATGAATGAATGTTATATGCTAATTAATGAATGTTATATGTTAATGAATGAATGTTATATTATGATGAATGAATGTTATATGTTATTAATGGATGAATGAATTATTAATGTTATATGATTGGGTATGGGGAATTGAAAGTGATGTGAGGGGGAGGGGGAGGATCCAAATGAGCTTCCACTGTCATGTGGTTGGCCTTGTTAAGTAGAGAATATTAAACTATTCTTGAAACAAAGAGAAGCGCAATAAAGGTGATGAACTTTTGAATATAAGAAATGCATCGTTTGAAGCATCAAACCAATATGAAAAGTTGAAAGAAAGTGCTAAGTTTTCACTATGGTGGCCAGAAAATGATTCTTTATACCCTGATGCCTTCATTTTCCAAGCCAATTTCTCCTACTTTGCATAGCTCTGCCATGTTTGTGGATGTGATATGACTCCTACACAAAAAACATGTACTAGTTTACAACCTTCAATCCAACTACATCCAAGTATCTTTTTAATTCCTCTATCTTTCATCAATCTGTTTACTATTTGAACCTCGTACAGATGTTTTAGATGAAGAACCCATTATTGTGAAATGTGTCTCTAGTTGAGTAAAGTGAATCCATGCTCTATATCATAATTTGAAGTTGTTTCCATTCCAATGTTCCGAGTTTAGTTTGTTTGTATGGCTTTCTATGAATACCACATTGTGTTGTGTGTGGATTTGGTTTCAAATCTCTATTTCTTTTGTTTTTAGTGATGACATAACTCTAAAATTTTACTTTTGTGCATAAGAGGTTAGTGGAAAAATTGACAGCTTTGAAGGGTTTAGAGGCTTGATTGAGATAGATACACAGATATTTGGATCTTGATGCTGATGGGAGGATTCCACTTAACCATGAAATTTTGTACCATCTACAAGTATGAAAAAATTTCTCTACTTTGATTCATTCAAGAGGCTAGATCGCTTATCTTTTGTCACATGGTTGGATTAATGTGGCATAAAATGTCAATGTGAACTATATATTTTTTAATATGTTCAAGTTATGCATAGTTTACAATGAATAGGGGGTGAAAAGGGGCATGTAAGTTAAAACAACCATCATTAAAAATTATTATTTATACTATGTTATATTTATTCATTATTCCTAAAATTATTAAACATATAGACTAGGAAGAGAACTCTATTCAATACATGAGTATATACTACATATATTGTTGCATCCAAGCCCTATGATCTTGGATATATCTAGGAAGGCACAAGAAAGGAGTTACATGTATATAAGTAGTTGATTGCATGTCTAAGAAGTTTTATAAGAATAACAATACAAGACTAGTACATGTAACAATAAATAACAATGCACTAGTTTCAATAAGAGTTGCATGGACATGGATATAGACATAGATGTAATTTTTTTCAATGCCCCCCCTTTTTTTGTTATGATATTGATCTTATTAAAAGTCCTCTCTATATTGCTAGCATTGTATTGAACACTACCTCTGAAACAAAAGAAACAATTTTTCTACTCTCGTATAGTTGTTCTTTTTGTAATTCCAATTATTTTCCTATACTACAACTTTTGGAATATTTTGTAAAAGTGAATTTACAATTCAGTATGAAAATTCATCCATGTTTCAGAACTTGCAACCTCAATATGGATAAATAATATCTCACAAACTTGCACCAACATTCCTCTTCATTCTTGCAAGGTACTTTCTTGTCCTTTAATACTTTGATAGTTATTTTATGACATTTGGCTCAATTCCGGAGTGCTATAGCAATCTATTCTATGATCAACACTTAATATAAGTTTATATCAACAAATACTTGTCATGTATGGTGTTTTGTAATGCATGTGAAGCCAAATTGTAATCCTTCAAATGGTCATACCACCAAATAGTTATCATTTTTGTGTTGTCTTCGTATAATATAAGTTTATATCAGCAAATAGAAAGAGATAGAGAGAGGACTGAGAGGGATAGAAAGATGTCTTCGTATTGCTGAAATATCTTGTTGAACCTTTCTTGTTGCAATGGGGTTGGAATATTTGTGAGCACTATTATTGTGTGTACTTGCTTGTGTAGGTGCATTTTTGGACTGTCAGAAGCACAGATTTTTGTGTGTGGGCAATGATCTTGCAACATTGTTTAGTAGAGACTAAAGCTAGTTTGGTTGCATGTATCATATATAAGTCACTTCTCCAATGGCATTCATTTGAAGTTGAAAGAGCAAGTGTTTTTTATCATATCATTCAAACAATTGATTCAACAATTGAGGTATCATTGATTCTGCATTTCCCTAGTTTTGAGTAGTTTATGTGAATTGGTCCTACAAAATATAATGATTTACTCAAAATTTTATAATGATTTACTCATGTAAATTTCTCAATAATAACTACATTTTGAGTCAAAAAAGGATGTAATTGGCCCTATAGAATATAATTACCCATGATCACCTTGTTCTACTCTTGAAAATACTTCTGATCAAAGATATTGTGGCAAAAAAATCATATTGGCATGAGTTGGTATGGGTCCTCCCAACCCATTATGGGTTACAAGCACTTTTTTTGCACATTGATGAGACATCAAAACTATTGTAGTGATTAGGATTACTAAAGAAGACATATTGGGGAGATTGGCTTATGGTCTCATCGATGAAGATAATCTATTGGCAAGAGAAGTCATCTCGACATGAAAAATATATGTTGGCCTAAATGTTTAAGTTTCATCGATGAAGTTTCATTGGCGAGACCATCATTTCTAAACTGAAAGGAGCACTTGGAATATATCGGCGAGACATAGTGGGTTGGGTAAACATTCAAAAATTACCTTGATGGTATAAGTCTCACTAATATACTTCCCCATGCTTTGTCGATGAGACCACAAGTCAGTCCTCTTGTTAAATCTTAAAAAAAAAAACTGCAACGTTTCGTCGCAATTTCAACACCACAGTCCGATGAAAAAAAAAGGTGCAACGAGGTTGCTATAGCTCCAACACAATTTTTATCTCATTCTAATGGTGAGATCATTGAACAAATGATGAATTTTTGTAGGAATATTGGGGAGACTGGCTTATGGTCTCGTCGATGAAGATAATCTATCGGCAAGACAAGTCATCTAGGCATGAAAAATATATGCTAGCTTGAACGTTTAAGTCTCACCGATGAAGTTTCATTGGCGAGACCGTCATTTATTTCACCGACAGGAGCACTAGGAATATATCAGCGAGACATAACGGGTCAAGTAAACATTCATATTTTACCCCAATGGTATAAGTCTCGCTGATATACTTCCTCGTGCTTATCGATGAGACCACAAGTCAATCCTCCTGATATAGCTATAGCTCCAACACAATTTTGATCTCATTCTGATCATGAGATCATCGAACAAACAATGAATGTTTGTTCAAATTTTGATGAAACTTGGTCGCAATGTCAACAAACATCTCATGTTGTTCCGACGATTTGGCAAAGGCATTCCATGTGTGTTATGGCTATTGTTCGTCACTAGATCGATGCAATGTTTGTCAATATTCTGATGAACCAAAGGTCTCTTTTTTGTGGTGGAAATTGACGAAGTTCAGTTGTGAATTCAACTTTTTGAAGCTCGTTAGGACACCGACGAAAATTTAGCGATGAAATTTTTTCAAGAGATTTGTTAGAATTTTGATGATAGTTTGTCGACAATTCAACAAACGCAGTAGTGACACCTAAAGGGGATCTATTCAATGAACCTATCAATAGTATCCATCTTAGGAAATTCTATACCTGATTCATCTAGTGCACGGTTGAAAAGGTAACCTTGATGAAAACCTGGCAAATAGGTGTCTTGGTGACAAAAAATACAAAAAAAAGAGAAAAAAGAGAAAAATACAAAAAAATCAGAAAAAGACAAAAAGACAAAAAAATCATAAAGTCTGAAAAAGTGCAATAAAAACAAGCAGTGAAAAATTGGAAGCAGGTGCTACTTGTGATTTAAACCAACTTTTCTATCTATTGGATGCATAACTTAGTTGTCCACTTTTGTCATCATTTTCCACCTAACATCTGAAAGGAGAACATCATGTGCATATCCTGGCAAAGAAATTGTGTCACACCCTAGCTTGGGGGAAAATCCTGAAACCATTGGGGACAATAAACTTGAGCCTAAAAAAATGGAAAAGCAACATTATGACAATGCAACAAACACAATGATCATAGAGAAACCCAACATTAAACATACATCAAACATCAAATCACTTTAGAAAATCAACCATCCACATCAAGACAGTTGAAATCAAACTAATCAGAACAACTCAAAATGGATGATCTAATCTGAATAATGATTGAAATACTTGAAGTAGAGGTTGAATTGTTGTACTTTGATCATTGTTATCATTTCTTTGGAGCAACTCGATGATGTATTGAACTAGAGAAGTCGGGAAGAAGAATGATATTTTCTTTGTTTGTTGTTTGTGAATTAATTATTTATTAAGTAAATTGTTGCAAGATGTGCTCTACAAAGTATCACTAATGACATTCCAATTCACATAATAAAATGATTGATTCTTGTTTGTTTACACAAGAAATGTTCAGGTCATCTTGGTTCAATTATACCTAGATGCTTGTGTTACCTTCCAATATCAAAAATCATGAAAGTAGTACTTAGGTCATCATTAGTCTAAATTATACCATTGATGCTTGTACTCGCTTTCAACATTTTAAAAGCTCCATGATGATAACAAGCAAAATAAAAGGACTGCTAAGATGCCAATGTTTGCATGTAGATTTGCATGGAAAATTAGATTGCATTTGTAGACACCCAAAAATGTCCTCTCATGATACTTTGTGACAACATTACATCATTTAGGCATTCAATGACATGCTTTGCCCTAGGTACCCATGTCATCATCTAATCAGTTACATAAATCTTATTTATTTGACTAATTTCATTTAGTCCCTTCCTATGCATAATCCATCCATTCCTCTAATGTTAATTAAATAATTTTTATTATTTAATTAATTAAATCATTTCTATTCATTCTTCTATTGTTAATTAAATAATTTATATTATTTAATTAATGAAATCATAAATCCAACATTAATTAAATAAATCAAATATTTATTTAATTAATAAAATCATAAAAAGATCTTCTCGCTTTCTTTCCAAAATTTAAACTTTTTTTTTTTTTAGACTGCAGGAGCACTACCCCCTATAAACTGCAGTGCGCCTGGTAAAATTTTTAACGTGACCGGCGGCGCTGGCGCGACACGCCCTCCGGTACCACGGGACGGGGGGAGACTAGAACTCGTGACCAGCAGAGCCGCAATGGAATTACTTAGCCAACCGAGATAGGGCCCCCGCCCTTCCAAAATTGAAACTCATGTGTATCTAATTAATCTATTTAATTAGATAATTCATCAATTATCCTTCTCATCTTTTTTAGGATTTATTTCCTTTAAAAGAGAAAATCAAAATCTTTCTATCTTTTTAAAATATTATCTCATCTCATTGTAGTTCCTCTTTTGTCAAAAATCAAATCCTTATAGAATCTTATCAAATCTTATCTCTGTCCACATCAAGGCTCTATAAATATGACCTTTTACAATCCATTTAGGGGGTTGATTCTTAAGTATCCTCACTCTGTCAAAATCATTCTTCAATATTCCATCTCTCTCTATCATTCTCCATTTGTCATTTTCATTAGGTCATTATGCTGCTGAATTGAGCAACCAACATTCTTCCATTATCAATCCTTCAAAATCTCGCATTCTCATGCAGGTGGAGAAGAGCAATGGAGATAAATCGAGTTTAACATGGATTTGGGTTTGCATTCGTTTGTTATTGTGATTTTCATGCTTGCTTGTACTCTATTGTGCTAGTTAGGATTTGATATATTTCTATTTTAGTTTTATATCTGATTTTTCCCTAATTACATTGGTGAACCCAATGTGAATCCTTTGATCTAGCTTACTTTTTGCAGGTTTTATTGACTTTTTGTTGCAGATCTGCCATTTTTTGGACAAAACCCCAGATTTAATTTGGAGGTCAAATACAGCGCAAAAAAAAATTGATCTTCATTTTCTATATGGTTTTCACAAATCCACGTTTTTGGGTGCAAAACAGGGAATTTTTTTGACTTCTTTACATTTTTGGAAAGCTCTTAGAAAATTAGTCGGGATCTCTTCTTTGATTTTTTATTTTTTAGATCAATAAAATCTTCAAATAATGAAATCTAATTTGGCTATGTCAAAAACATGTATCTGAAATTGGAATATTTTGATGAGCTTATTTTTTTTA
Organism: Sequoia sempervirens; assembly: GCA_007258455.2. Lineage (NCBI taxonomy): Eukaryota > Viridiplantae > Streptophyta > Pinopsida > Cupressales > Cupressaceae > Sequoia > Sequoia sempervirens. The sequence continues at coordinate 552,929,590 of VDFB02000017.1, forward strand.
TGGCTACATTATAATATCATTTTTTGATCTTGTAGGTGATCATAAGGATCTATAGTAGCAACAATATTAGTCATAGATAGCAGATTGGAAAGCGAAAAATTCTAGGTGCACTCATTTAATCTTTCATCTCTTAATCCTTGTTTGTAACACATTTGGATTTGGGCTCTTAAAACGAATCTTGTCTTCAATCACACTTCAAAAATTAGGTCTAAAATTAACCATTGTCTTCCATCACATTTTGATTTGGGGATCTAAAAAGAACAAGTGCTTCCATTGTTTGCATACACACATTTCATTTCTAAGGTAAATTAACAACTGCGAGTATAAATCAAGTGTGTGTGTGATCACAAACACCTCACTTGGTTTTCTTTTGTCAAACCCTTCATAGGAGGCCTGCTAGAGGATTTCATCACCCCTGGGGACGACTTCAATCGAAGTGTGAATCGAAAGAAACACTTGTTTGGGAGTTAAAATCTTGTCACTCTTGGCTAAGCCCCAAAGAAATTTATACCTTTGGGAAGTGAAGGTGAAGGGTGGGTTACCCCATTCTCCCAACTGTGTGGTAGGATTTTTCTTTTAAATCATTCCTTAGTCAACCTTGTGCAAACTAGCTTGGGACCTAATTGGCCATACCCCACTTGACTAGTCATAGGGCTTGTTGATGTGTCTTCCATGTGTGCTTGTTTAATAATAATCATTACATTCTTCAAACTTCAAAATTCAAACTTGCTTATGTGTCTTGAGTGAGTGATTTATGTGTGTACATTTGTGATCATTCATTTAAACGTTGTCAAATCAAGCTAAACACCAAACACATAAAGACAAGACACTCTACACATTCTTCCAACACATTCATATACAATCACTTTCATCCTACTTGTTAGAGCCTAAAAGTTTCATGCGAATTTTAGGTTCTCATATTCAAAAATTTGATTTTAATGGTCAAAAAATTTAGTTGAAAAATCAGTCTCAGGAGCACATTTTGAAAAATCATAATTTTGGATCTCTTCAATTTCAAATGAAATCACTTTTTAGGAATGTTCATTTATCATATGGGAGTTTGTACGCCAGTTTTCAGCTTCATACAATCTAATTTAACAAAGTTTCAAAGCAACAAGTTGAATGGTTTTCTAGAAAATCTGCTGTCAACACATTGGAATCTGTTAAAATGGCTAACTTTGAGGGTGAATATTAAGCAAATGGATGATGATAATCACAAAAAAAATGGTGCCTTCAATTCTCTACACCGAATTCTATCTCCATGCCAATTTTTAGGGCATTTGAACATCATTTGGTATTTTTGCAAAATCAAAACCAAACTGATTTTGCACAGTTTTATGATTGCATTCCCAGAACAACTACAAAGTGATCAAGTTTGATTTTTAATATTTTTTGAAGGAAGAGGATTTATGAAAAACCCATTTGCCTACATGTTCATGTGACCTAAAGGAACCAATCCTCCAAGTTACAGCTTCTCAAAATCACATTTGATATTTTTTTTCAAAAGGGAAAAGTGGCAAGTTTTAATTCAGTTTAAACAGTCATAAAAAATGGCTGAATATACAACTTTGATTGTGAGCAACTTTTAATCCCAGTAACTTCATGCCAAACAATTTTACAAGTACAATCCCCTACCATCAAATAACATATTGGTAAACTTTCACGGCTTTTGGAGATTATTTGAGCAGTTTTATAAGGCAGTTTTGGAGGCTACTTGACTCATTTTGTTACATTGCAAAATATTAGAAAACAAATTTTTGACAAACACCCATTTCAATTTAGAGATAAAGCACCATGCAATCAGATCAGTTGAGGTTGTGCTCAAAGTAATCTTGGAGAAAAGACTTCTAAGAAGTTTTGGATTGAAGTGATCAAATTGAATGACATCAATAATTAGATCCAGACCAAAAGATGCAAAGGACATTAGTGCTGTTATTTTCAATGTAAATGCTCTCAAACTATGTATGGTAGACATTTCATAGCATGGAATGTTGATGGGCATAATGTACTAAGTGCATATATTACAAAAGCAATATTGGCTGGATGGATACATGACAATCAAATAGTGAGAAGACAATGTACAAATTTTTACATCATAGAAAAATAATTCTTCCTCAAAAGTTGAGCAATATCACCAATACAAATAAAATGTAGTTGTGTGCAAGAGAAGGTGGATGCTTTTCAGAATCAACTTATTGATAACACAAACCATGTGTGAGGGAATTGTATTTCAAACACCATTGCAATCTCCTTTCGATACTTGGTAGATTCAGTCTACAAAGACAATGCATCAAATTCTAGTGACCAAATAATGGCCAAGAGGATATAAAAATAAGCTTGATCAAATGAAATTGAAGTAGGAGCCATTGAAAGGGATGGGCAAAAAGAATAAAAATCGAATGGAGAAATAACTAATTCAGAATATTTGTAAAGCCAATACAGGAGGAAATTCAGTCAACCCTATTCTAGGATCATGTATAAAATATATTTTGTCAGCAAAGAATTAGACTATTGAATCAAAACAAAATATTGCATCAGACAATAAAGGATGGAAAAAGGTTTCAAATAATAGCATTGGCTAAACTAGATTGTAGTATTTAAAGGCATGACTGCAAATCAAAAGAAGGAAAACACCTTCAAATTATATGTCACATTGTGAAATTGGCATTGCAATACAAAAAGTAACCCGCACACAAGTAGCTTGGTTGGAGATGCAGTAGAGAAATGTTTGTTGGCAGACAACAAATTTGTTAATAGGCATGAGTTTGGAGATCAAGAGCTTGAAACTCATAAAGAAATATATATCTTTCCCTCTGATGTTGGTAAGAACCATGAAAGTAAATGCAAGAACACATTAAGAGAATCTGATGGGAAAATGAAACTGAGGGTAGAGTAATTGATTTCTCTGAAAGAATAACTATAGCTCCTATTTTGCATGGTGGTCCGATTTGTGTGGAACTTCTGAAGAATTAATGAATGTTGATAAAATTGGCACAAAGCATGTTGATTCTTGCAACAAATGGTTTATCCTCTTCTCCCGACAGGAAACCCTAAAGTAGAAGGAAATATCCAAAACAAAGTGCATCGCTAACAGAAATGCAATTGGAGTAAAGTCTCACTGAGTGTGTTTGTCACACCGATGAGAAGTCCTTTGGGAGAACATGATAATTTCATCGGCAAGAGATACATTGGTGTCGATGGAGATAAAGATAAGTCTTATCGATGCTTAGATTTACACTGATATATATGATCAAAGTGCAAATAAAAGATCGAATGAAGTGATTATTGTACCATTTTGAATGTCACTGAGGGAAGTATAAGATAATTATTTTATTAAGAAAAGGGAAAATTGGTAAAACAAGATAATTAATCTCTTCAAGTGAATTTTAGGGGGAGATTATACTTAAAAAAACCATTAGTATCGAGTTGAATATATTTAATATTTCCTCAATGAAATAGAGGCATGAAATATAAAGGACAATTTTTTTTTTTATCAAAATATGCAATAATATTGAAAAGTAACAATTTTTTACCAAAGATTTAAAGTGCTTGTGTTGGGAGGTAAAATAATTTTATGGAATTAGGTAATTATTTTACATAAAAATATTTTCATGTGACAAGGCAAATGAATCAATTTTTACCAGAGGGTTATAAAAGGAATAATTATTTTTACCTGAAAAGCATACTGAAGATATATAAACAGGTAAAAAGTGAAGTGAATTTTTCCAGTGAAGGAAGACTATTATTGGATTCATTTTCACAAAGATGAGGATTAAAGATTAAAACATTTTAATTTTTTGATAAGGAAATTAATTAAATATTTTATTTTTTCGAAGATAATTCAACAAGGAGCTACATCAAAAAGAAGAATTACACTGGATAGATGATGTGAAGGGTTGTAACCCTAAAATAGAAATGTATATATACAAAGTGAAATTGTATCATAAAAGATCATATCAGATTTATAAGAAATAAGGAGGTTAGGTAGTTGGATAGGGTGAATTGTTGCCGAAATAAATATCATGTTGTACATTGTAAAATCTTTTCAAATTATGTAATGGAGAATTTCTTTGAAAATATTATTTGGTTGTCTCCAAGGTTGTCACCTTCCTGATAATTTAAATTGAAATATCAAGGATATTCTTCAATTTATCAAAGCACACTTGTTGCTCTTGTGTCGTTCAGTTAATTGGTTCCTGCAAGACAAGATTAAATCCTTCTAATTAATCACAGTAATTTGGAAAAGGAAATTTGGATTATTAAGAAGAATCTGATAATTACACTCTTGTCTATTTATACAAGTTATAAACATAAAAGTTCCAAAAAATTTGAATTGTATCCAGAAATAGGAGAAAAATATTATTTACCTCTTGACTCCATTAGCCCAACAGAAGTAGGCACTGGTCACACCATCCACATCTTAGAATTCTATAAAATCTTTGTTCAAAAACATTCACATTTCAATTTTAATATTAGGAGTAGGAATAGTTAGAAAGCTTTCATCTATTACACCTTGTGTCATTGTAATAGATCCATCAAATCAATCAAGTCATACAACTTTAAGTTTTCTTTATTCATATAGGTACACCCGCCTAGGTCTAGTAGCACTTGAAGAGAAGAAGGTATAAACCATTTGGCCTTGTCTGTTACCCTGAAATGTATCAAGAGATTGGCAACCTCTTGAGGTATTTTACATACATTTTTGAGAGCTAACACTACTCACCCTTCTTAGCCACATCCTATCCATTTCACCCTAATCAATCAAGTAATCCAATCTTGTCATTCCACATCATATCCTAATCATCATCATTTCTTTAATCAAGTCATCATTTTACATTCCAACATTAGAAGACCTAGCATCCCAACTTCAAAAACTCCTTCAAACACTTCACCAAATACTCAAACCCCTAGACCACCAAACCATATAAATCCTTCAAACCCTCTTCCAAAATTTTCAACAAATTAAATCACCTCAAATCAAACACCTCATAGCTAAATCCAATCATTTCATTGCCACTTGTCAAATTCAACAACCACAACATCATCCCATATTCATTCATTATCAACCAATGCCACCTGAACCTTATGTGCCATCCCCTTCTACCTCAAATCAATCTAATCCATCCACTTCTTTGCATGTCAATTCCACATCAACACATCCACCCTTATCACTACAAGAACATGGGAGCCGAAGTCCACCTTGGCAACAAAATTAAGATCCTTTCAATTCTCATGTTCCACTTGACAAGGGGAACACCAATCTAGCTCATGCACCCTATAACTCTATCATACCACCATCCAATCAAATGCCTATCCATAAGCCACCATGTCCTAGTCCTAATCCATTGGCCTCTCCACCTTCCAACCCATCAAACTCTTCATAACCCCCACCGTCATCTAATCCTCCATCAAATCTACACCCTAAATTCAAAAATTTCAAGAGTAAACCTATGGCATTACCCAAACCACTCATTCACCTACAAAGTATGTGACCCAAGGGCTACTAGCATGGAATCAAACATTGCCATGTCATCCAACTCATATATTTGAACCTACCAAAGAGTCTTCATACATCATACCCATTCTTACAACACCATCATGTAGTCTCCCCCTTGAGCCTATTCAAGAGTCTCCCCCGTTGAGCCTAAGTCAACCTCCATCATGTCTCCATGTTGTTGACCATCTAGAACATGTTGAGCCCATTCAAGAGTCATCCCATTCCACTTCCATTCAAGCAAGCCAAGAGTTATGTCAAGATCATTATCCTAAGCATGAGGAAACATTAACCTCTCATTCTAATCAATATCTAGGCCCATCTAATGATCCCACTCATAACATAATTGGTCCTATTTATGATCAAGCTCCCCATTATGATCTTGCATATGATCAAGAAGACCATGATGACCCTCTTAGCCAACTTTATGCATTCCATGGTCAAGATCCTATCACTTCACCTATCCATCAGCAAGAAACCTCCATTGCTTCTATCCACCCTCTACCAAGCCCTATCCATGATCCATCAACATCCACTTCCCTTGATGATAAATATGCTTCCCTAGCACACATAAAAGATCAAACAAATGCCTTGGATCTAAGTGAACACAATGCTAATCAAGATCCTAATGATCCTCCATCACCCACTATTGACCCCATTGCAAGTCCTCCATCATATCGTATTGGTCTTTCCACCCTCATTCATGAATGTTCCTCCTTAGAACAACAAAAACCATTATTTTACCTTGATTCATTTTCTCCAGCCAATAAGGAACTCATTTCTAGTGTTCCACCTACACCTAGTCTCGTTGTCCATTGTACACTCCAAAATATGAACCACCAAGGTAAAGGTCTAGACCTTGATGAACAAGGTATTTTGGAGCCCATCCATGTCAAAGTACCTCCATGCTCTTATGGCCTTGGACATACACCTCAAGGACACCAATATCAAGATGTTGGTATTTCCTCCATGCATCCTAAGTACACTTTCCATCATAAATCCTATCATACGCCTAAAACATATGTTTCCATCCCTCCTCCATCATCCTACAAATTTCAAAAGCATGTGACCATACACCTTCCACCATCCACTTTTCCACCATTACTTCCAACTCCTAATATCCCTCCATCCACTTTTCCACCATTACTTCCAATTCCTAATATCCCTCCATCCACTTTACCACCATTACTTCCAACTCCTAATATCCCTAGCATCCAATCCTCTTATCCATTTATCCATAAATGCCCTAACATTCCTAATCATGACCAAAAAATGCACACATTGTCTAAACATGAAGCTTCCACTCATTCCACCATACCCATGGGATTCAAAAGCAAAAAAATCAATTCCTCTACTTATAAAGTAAAAAATCCTAAAAATCCTCATGCCTTAGGGCATCAATGCAAAAAGTCAAAGCAAAATACATTCAAAAAGTTTTATAAGCCCATACCTCCAAAATAAAAGTCTAAAAATAAATGGTTTGGGTATGTAAGCAAAAAGAAATCAAGTAAAATGAGGCATCCACATCACAAAAATCTCAACCATCCACTTCCAACTCACATTCCCACTCTATTCAAGAATCTCAAATTCCTAAAACCCACAAGCAAAATAAAAGTAATAAAAATAGTAAGTCTATGTGGGAACCTAAATCACTAAATCACCCATCTCCTAAGCAAGAATCTCCATTGCTTTCTACACCCTATCCACATCAAAAGCTTCAATGTTTATCACAATGTGTACAACCATTGGTCATGGTTCCCTTCCATTTCACAACAATTCCACATACCTCCATCTCCTCACCCTTCACCCATTATCCTACATATCTCCCCCACCATCTTCCTATGGTCCATGCTTTTGGATAAGCCTCCTCATTCATCTTTCCCATAAGTCTCATATAACCCCTATCATCTTCCCTACATAATTTGTATCATAATCCACTATTTTCCTCCCTAATCCACATCATAATCCATCATCTACCTACTCCATCTCCCTTTCATGTCATCCCTTACCAAAATCTAGGAGCATAATGACATTTGACATGGTCCATGCAGTGACATCCATCTCTAGTGGGACTACCACCTTTCATGGAACTAGACACTTGAGTCCCTCTCATCCATATTCCCCTTCTCCTATCCAAAAAGTAAAAAAAATAAAATTAAAAAAAATAAAATAAAAAAGAATAAAAAAAGTAAAGATAAATCCCTTTGTCCAATGGTGAAAACATGGTAAACAGGCACCCTGGATAAGTACCATGATGGAAACTTGGCAAAAAGGTGTCATGTGTAAGTTGATCTTCTATGTCACTTACACTTGGGGGCACAATGTCTTATATATCCAACCTATCATTTTCATGTCATATCATTTCCATCCTACCTACCATCTTTAGTCATCATACATACCTATCATATTGAGTCCATTCATCCACCCTTCTTCTTTTGATCTTGATGAAGATATAGGGGAAAAAGTTGAAACATGTTTTGGGTATCTCTTGACATACCTCATCTTTCTAAACAAGCCTATCATTATCCTATTGTCATAATTTTTGTCTAGAAAAATCCTAAGTCTTGTACCTAGAATGGGGCATGTTATTCCTATGCAACATAGTCTTTGTAGATCACATCCTTGCTCTCATGAAGCATACATCCATACCATCCATCCATCTATCATGAGCCTTTTATCCCTTATCCCATCACCCACCCTTGCACCTAGACTTGGTTTTCCCCTTGTCATTGGTATCTAGCACATAGGATACCCAAATTTTCATCCATTGACACCTCAAAACATTTCAAAAATCCAAAAAAATCAAAATATCCCCAAAAATACAAAAAAAGAAGGAAAAAGATCCTAAAAAAAGACAAGAAAATCAAATAGCCAACAAAAATCCAAGCAATAAAATCAATCCATCCAATTACTTCTTCCAATTTCATCTGCTCAATCCATCACCTTAATCCAATCATCCAATAGTCAACCAAATCAACCTTCTTCATCAAATCCATTCAATCCATACATCAAATCATCTTTAATCATTCCAAGCAATAATCCAAATTCATGTCAATCCTTAATCCATACCAATCAAGTCAATCAATCTTGTCAAATTATCCAATCACATCCTTTGGTCTTGATCCTAATCTTGTCATAAACCAAATCAACCAACAATCAATCAATTATCATCATCCTTGTGTCGATCTAGGGATATGTCGCTCCCTGCAATGACAACACTATCATCATCAATCAAAATCAATCAATCAATTAATCATCGGTTTGCAGCTTGACAAGGGCAATACCTTGTTTGTTTTTGAATCATTTGTACATGCTTTCTTTCTTTCTTTCTTTCTTGTGTGTGTTATCATTTTATCTTGCATTTGTATCAAATTCATATCATTCCAGCTAATATTAATATCTTGTGTATGTTGGAGTAGCTTTTTGCACTATCCTTTGTATTTAAGGTTATATCATACCTTTTGTGCATTAGGACTTTAATTCTCTAAGTGTACTTCCTCATACATCTAGATAAGGTTGTATTACGCTGGGGCATGAGACACATCGTCACCTTGGTCCTTATACCTTGGTGCATAATATCTAGTGCTATATCAAACATCATGATTGCTCACCTTCATTGCAGCATAACACATCCTTTCATCTCCTTCATCCACTTCCTATCTTACATCATTCATCTTGTCCCTCCTTATCATTTCATTTTGAGAGAATGCCCGTGTTTGTCTAACCCGCCTATCCTCTCGAGGAGGAATCATCATCCCATTATCATCCTATTCTTATATCATCATCATCCCACTCTTATTTTGTCATCATCCTATCTTTTTATCATCATCCATTTTCTTTTACCCGTACCTTAGCTTCTTTGAAATGATGTTACTCAACACAAATCTCATCATCTAGAACATCATCTCAAAGAGGGGAAAAATGTAGACACCCAAAAATGTCCTCTCACGATACTTTGTCACAACATTACATCATTTAGGCATTCAGTGGCATGCTTTTCCCTAGGTACCCATGTCATCATCTAATTAGTTAAATAAATATTATTTATTTGACTAATTTCATTTAGTCCCTTCCTATGCATAATGCATCCATTCCTGTAATTTTAGTTAATTAAATCATTTCTATTCATTCTTCTAATGTTAATTAAATAATTTATATTATTTAATTAATGAAATCATAAATCCAACATTAATTAAATAAATCAAATATTTATTTAATTAATAAAATCCTAAAAATATCTTCTTGCTTTCTTTCCAAAATTGAAACTCATGTGTATCTAATTAATTTATTTAATTAGATAATTCATCAATTATCCTTCTCATCTTTTTTAGGATTTATTTCCTTTAAAAGAGAAAATCAAAATATTTCTATCTTTTTTAAATCTTATCTCATCTCATTGTATTTCCTCTTTTGTCAAAAATCAAATCCTTATCGAATCTTATCAAATCTTATCTCCGTCCACATCAAGGCTATATAAATACGGCCTCTTACAGTCCATTTAGGGGGTTGATTCTTAAGTATCCTCACTCTGTCAAAATCATTCCTCAGTATTCCATCTGTCTCTATCATTCTCCATTTGTCATTTTCATCAAGTAATTATGTTGCTGAATTGAGCAACCAACATTCCTCCATTATCAATCCTTCAAAATCTTGCATTCTCATGCAGGTGGAGAAGAGCAATGGAGATAAATCAAGTTTAGCATGGATCTGGGTTTGCATTCGTTTGTTATTGTGATTTTCATGCTTGCTTGTACTCTATTGTGCTAGTTAGGATTTGATATATTTCTATTTTAGTTTTATATCCGATTTTCCCCTAATTACAACATTCATGATAGTTTTATATCCATAGAGTATTTGTTACAAATATTGGTGAAGAATTCAAAAAAGATGTCATCTCATTAATGGATTGAGTATACTTGACATTAACAAAAACATCATCATTATCATGTAGCTGCATAATCATTTCCATTGCATACATTAGAAAACAATTATTATACCATTTCATCATTCAAACATTTAATAATATAATTTGCATTAATCATGTCATTTCTTCATTTGTGCATTGCATCATAAAAAAAAATTCATGAGAATCATATAATTTGCATTAATCATGTCATTTCTTCATTTGTGCATCGCATCATAAAAAAAACAAATTCATGAGAAAAACTATAGAAAAAAAATCTCTATGTACTTTCATTTTCTTCACCCATTCATCATATCATATATCATACATTCGAAGTACCATTATATTGATCATTCATTCATCCATTTATTTGCATCATTAATTTTCATTAGAAAAATAAAAAATAGAGTACATCATATTCATCTTCATTATTATGTCATATATCATTTAAAATCATATCCAAAAAAAATATCATACATATAGATGCATTTCCATATCATTACATATATCCATTATCATGCAACTATCATCATGCATCCATACATCATCATTGTAGGCATTATCACATAAAACATTTATATAAATCATAGCATATCATAATGATCATCAATTGCATCCATAACTTCATAACATAAATCATAACATGGCATATAGAAATAGGAAATTAAATGCATCTATCATAGAATCATATAGCACATATAGATCGATCAATATGCCACATATCATATCAATCTCAAAAATCTTAATATCAAGTATACAATGAAGTCTAATATGTAAAGACTGCCGGTATTGGCATGGCGTGATGGTTTATAGGTGGCATTGTTGTTCTTGCCACCAAGGTTCAAACCCCATTGGGGTGGTATTGTTGAATGGTTGTATCTGGTTCATAGCTCCGGTCAAAAGCGTTTACCCCTTGAATAAATAAAAAAAGTCTAATATGTAAAGACATACAACATAAAAAATGGTTGTAAATCAAAAACTTGGAGCATACATCATGTCTCAAAATATACCAGACAATCCAATCTAGGAGCTATGTAGTGCTATCCCCAGATGGTGTTGGCATCACTGGACCGGTACCTTCCCCACTAGATGTAATAGGATCTCTAGGGTCTCTCAGAAGAGGTTGTGTCACACCCACATTGATAGTACTAGAACACGTCCTGCTTGATCGAGAATGGTCATAAATAACTCTTTGCTTAGAGGGAGAAACATCATGGTATTTTCCTTTGTAATACTCTACCTCTCTACCCACATGGAGAACCTCTCTCACATAATCGGCCACAGATGTACCATCAACCAATCTTTGTAATCTCTCAACTATAGTTTATGCCTGCTTTGCAACTTGTCTAGCTACATCTCTCTCGGTTGTTAAAGTGTTAATTTGTGCTAGAGTCATTGTTAACTGTGCTTGTACCTGAGAGAGAGCTTGTGCATGAAACTGGACCTACATCTGCATCTGCGTCTGAGCCTGCACCAATAAACCTCAAGCTTGTATCAACTTACCCTGTAAGGTCTACACCTGCACCTGTAGGATCAAAATCTGTGTCTACTACTGCTAGGAAGGTACACTGATCTGCACATGCTGCTTTGTAGGGGCTATCAATGATCATCTCTTACAAGGCACCATGATGTCTTTGACATCCAAAACTAGAACAGATCCACTAGCTCCACCTGAACCACTGGCTACACCTAGTCCTCCACCTCCTCCACCACCATCTCCTCCATCATCTCCACCCCCATCTCCACCACCTATGTATCCATCATCATTACTACTCCTCACATCCTCCTCTACCTCCACATCTTGATTCTCCTCTGCACCCTCATCTCTCCTCCATCGGCGACCACACACAACTGCAACCTCCTCCTCACTAGGTAGTGGCACGGGCTCGTCAGGAACAAATATCTGAGGGAATGGATGAAAGGAAAGATACTCTGTGTAATTTGCAGTAATCAAAGGCTTGATAATGTCCGGATGAATATCCCAATTTGAAGGCTGTAAGTTTAGGTACTCTTGAACAATGGTGTCATAGGAAAGGATGGGTCCCCAGTTAGTAGAATCTATCTGATGTAGGACATAATGAGCAACACCCTAGGGCATACCATGTACAATACCATACTATCTGAGCACCCTCTGAAGCAAAAATATCTCAATCACAAAGTGAGTCTTACCTATCAAGAACATGGACTGACAGAGGTATCCCATCTTGGTATCATCCTCATCCCAATGATTGCAATCCAGATAAGGCCTCCAAGTAACGACCTCCAAATCATCCAAAACTCTCCTCCAATGCTCTAACTTACCCATTCTGGGCTGAGTAAGATGACCCATATACCTGTGAACATGCAGCCTCATGGTTAGTCTCCAACTAACTGTCACTGGACATGTAACAACTATATGCTCCCACGCCCACAACTGGAGCAATGTAACTCTAGAAAAAAAATTGCAACCTCAAAGGTAGACAACTGAATGAAAATCATGATAAAGATGGGAAATCATGCACATGCCCCATGCATATCTGGTACCATGAGAAATCATAGCCTCAAGGATACGACCCCAACCAACAGAAAGTCCCTTTGACTTGTGATCAGGACAAAGGAACCTTCCAATGAAACCAACAAGTATTGAAGGAAAGGTGGGATAGGTATCCACCATCTCATGCCATGGAATCTCATATCCACAAATTGAATCATCTTGAAATACTCTACATGGAGCATCAGTCCCGCCCTGTGCTTAAGAATCATATACTACAACCTCTCCAATGATGGGTATCCTCAAAATCTTCCATACATCCTTAGGATGATTGTCATCTCACTAGTAGGAAGGTGGAAGGTATTATGCTCGCTATGCCACCTCTTTGCTAGGGCTGTTAGGAGACCCCGATTAATCTTAATATGGGGCATATCTAAGAGAGAGGAAAAACCACAACACACAATGACTATTATCTCGAGCTACACTAGCTATGGTATCAAGTCAAAAGTCCTAGGAAACTGCTCTCGAATCTGAAGGTTTGCAAATGAATCCTGTCATTGTGAAGATCAAAAAAATTAGAAATCTTTATCAATCATCAACATCAACCAGCCTATCAAATCTAATCAGCTTTGTTGAGATTTTGCTAAAATATTGTGAGCAACTATCAAATCAACCTTGCCAATCATGAGGTCGATCATCAAATCTATCAAACAACCTCACCTATCATAAGGATAATCATCAATCTTAATGATGTTACTGATCATTTTATTCTCGCTTTCTTCTTGATTCCTCATTTTGTGACTTCTATTATGGCAGAGTCATATCCTTTTGAGGTGGAGTTTGTGGATCTGGTTGAAAGTAGTTATCTTCTTCAAATGGCTCCCTTTTTGGATTCACCTATAGATGTGGAGCTATCTCTTATGGAGGTAGAGATTGGTTTGGATAGAAGGGCTTGGCGGTGCTACTGTGGGTTTTTGGTTTCCTTTTTCCCTACTTTGTTATCTTACTCTTCTATTGAGGTGAAGAGTTTTGGGAAGATGGAGTTATTTTTAGGTGCTTTTACTGCCTTTTTCTTTCCCCTTTCCTATCTCCTATTGAGGCAGGGACTGTGATTGATGATGGGATCTTGGTTCACATCTTGTGTTTGCTTTTGTAAGTTTTTTTTTTCTCTTGGCCTTTGATGTTTCTTTGAATTTGACTTAGGACTGTTGTTGGTTCTAAGTGTTATGTCACTCTTGGTTATTTGGTGACCAGGTGTTGTTATTCTATTGTGTTACTGCAGTTTTTTTGCAGGTTTTGCTTCTCTAGTTTTGTTGCCAAAGTTTGTTACTTTGGTGTTTGAAAGTTTCCTTTTCTTAAGCTTTGCACAAGGTTTTGGGCCCTTTCAAAACCCTTCTTACCTTATAAAAAACAACCAAGTTATCATGCATTAGTACACACATATAATATTAGGAATAATAAGAAATCAAGATAAACACCAACATCTATCCCATTTCCTCAGCCATATCTTCCACCCACACCTAATATCCCTCAACGTAGTGGTAAAGAATATGATCTTGTTGAGAAAATTTGTAATACTCTTGCAAAGATCTCCTTATGGAATTTGATTCAAACATCACCTATTTATCATGGAATCCTTCATAATGCTTTGCAGAAAGTTGTTGTACCTTCTAGTGCACAACCAAATGATGTTGTAGCTTTAGTTGAGAGTATGAATTAAATTGGTGTAGACATTTTCTTTAATCAAAGTAAGTTACCCCCTCTGGAAACGTAAAAAAAAAAATGATGCCTTGAAGATAATGGTTGTTATGAACAATATGGGGATTAGGCATTCCCTTATTGAGAATGGTTCAAGGCTTAATATTTTTAGTATTCACCTTTTGGACAAAAATGGAGCAAACAAGAATTTGATTCAACTAGATGCTTTGTCTATCTGTGGTTTTGACAATGTGGGAAGACAATTTCTTGGTGTGATTACATTACTTGTTAAAGTTGGTCATGTTGTGTTAAAAGCCCCTATCCATGTCATGCTCAATAATATTTCATATAATATTCTCTTGGGTAGACCATGGATTCATGAGATGAAGGTGTGCCTTAAACGCTTAATTGTTTAATGAAATACACTTATAACAATAAGGTTTACATGATAAAAGATGTTCCTAAATCTAAAACTATTTACAAATTGAAATAGGAATGAAGAGTCCTTTTAGAACATCAATACCAACTTCAAAAGTGGAACCTTTAAAAATTGAAGACAAAGATGAGTGTCTTTCACCTATGACAATTCTTGCATGATGAGTGGAGATCATTAGATTTCACACCTACATTTATGGGGGAATATAAGATTTCTTCATCAAAATTAGAAAAGAGAAAGAATATGTAGTAGTATCAACACAACCTATCACTAAATCATCAAAAATAATAGAATCCACAATTTCTAGAAATGAGAAGATACAAATTACATATCAACATATGATGAAACTGATTATGAAAAACCACCTTCCTTGA
Source organism: Sequoia sempervirens (assembly GCA_007258455.2). Classification (NCBI taxonomy): domain Eukaryota; kingdom Viridiplantae; phylum Streptophyta; class Pinopsida; order Cupressales; family Cupressaceae; genus Sequoia; species Sequoia sempervirens. The sequence continues at coordinate 552,944,965 of VDFB02000017.1, forward strand.
AAGAAATGAAAGCCATTTATGGAAGAGGTTATCAACTTTTGAAAAAAATTAGATATAATGGAAAATGATGTGGTGTAAAAGAATAAGGTATCCATGTCCCCATAGAGCCCAACATGCAAGAAACAACAAGATTTCTTGGTTATTATCCTTCAAAATAACAAAAACATCAAAAAGGCCTTCACTTAATTGTACAAGATTCTCACAAGACAAATATAGCATCAATTGTTACTCCTTTCCATGTGGTATTTGTACTATCACACAATACTCACTACTATGCATGTAGGTATAAATTAAGTTTTATGTAATCATATTTCATCTTTGCAAGGAACATCATATCATCATTCATTTTGGGCTCATCTTTGTCCCTACACTTGGGGACAAGGGATTAGGTATCCTTGTGTTATGTGTATTCCTTCTAGGAAGGGATCCCTTTGTATCTCCTTAAAATATTAGTATAGAAATTACACTAACATTTTAAGGGGGTATATAGTCCCCACTCATTGTTTGCATATGAAATGGTCCCTTTTTAGTGATTATAGCATACATCTCCTAGAAAGTGTGACCTTGTCAATGGAAGTGTGGCCTTTTCAATCTATGTTAGTGTTTGTTTGGTGGTGATATTGGTATTGGTATCCCTTAAGAGTGTGACCTTTCTTGGCGTATGATGTTCCCTTTGGTGGTAATACTACAACTAGTATTCTGTAAAGTGTGATATTTTATTCCATGATTTTTCCTCTCTTGGTGGTGATGTCATGTCTGATATTCCCTAAGGTGTGACCCTTGATGTATTGAGCAATGTCCCTTTCTCATTTTTTTAAAACATCTTTTGTGGTGGTGTTGCTTATAACACCCCTTTAGGTTAGCTTTTTCTTAGACGTTCATGCACCTTCTTAGGTGAATTTTCCATTTATGCACCTTCTTAGGCAAGTTTATCCACCTTCTTAAGTGAGTTTTTGTGCCTTATTAGGTGATTTTATGCACCTTCTTAGGTGAGGATTTGGTAAGATAGTCCATAGATTCAACATAACACAGCTTGTTGATTCATGAAATTGAGCACCCCTTTTAACATGGCCACCAAGAATAACACAACTTTCTTGATAGTATAACTTTGTGTTTCATGAGTATTTAGCATAACAAAACTTGCTAGCCTTGTGAAACCCATTGTATTGCATGGACACCTAGCATAATGCAGCTTGCTAGCCAGTAGATCCATGTAGCTCATGCAATATTTCACATAACACAACTTGCTAGTCCTCATGGGAGCACTCCTTTGTCTAATATTCATTCGATAGGTGATATTTGGTGTTTGAGACAAATTTAAGATTGAGGTCTCTTTACCTTACAGACTTGAATCCCTTTAGTACTAACCATGTGTTTTGTTGTGTGTCTCCTATGTATCTTCTTCATGTTTGCATTATGTTTATTTTTATTTTGTTTCCATCTATATACATATGTTATATCATGTTTTTTTGTCATGTATACTTCATGTTTTTGACGTGTATTTTTGTGTATGTTGTCTTGCTAATTACATACACGTGTTCCTTTATGATTATGTTGGTTTGTCATGGGATCTGGAATCCTGGGGGCTTGTGTACTCCCCTTAGATTCATTGTCATCCTATCTCTTCAACATTTGGACATTCAGACCCCTCTTGACATGTTTTCTACTTTAGTGTGAGTCTGACCATAAGTTCATACTCACTAAAGTGGGTACTAAATGTAGCATCATAAATTATCACCCTTGACAATTTCACACTAATTTTTTCTCCCCCTACATAATTGAACCTAATTGAACACCTAATTTCCTAATTATTCATTTTGTGGTCCATTTTAACATTTACCAACAAATTGCATGTAGAAAATCAAAGCATTCATTTAATATTTAATCCTTGACACCTTAAGTCCTACAAAATAAGGTTGGGACCTAGTTGCCTAGGACGACTTAGTCTCCCTATTTTTCCTCCAAAATGGAATATGTCAGGGGTGAGATTTTATTATTTGAATTTAAATTGTATGATGTTAGCTATCGATATTTAATTTTCCTGAATTTAGAATAATTATATGGGTGATCCCACAATAGTGGTTTACACTTTTTGGGACATCCTGATTTTTGTTGAAATCACATATTTTTAGAAAATATAATGATTTAAGCCTTGAAAAGGTCCATTTAAAATATTCCAATTGAAAAGTGTTTGATCAAACCACCTTAGATCAAATCCCTTTGGATAGAACCACACTAGTTTTAAACCATACCTATAACAGAGTCTCCTTTACACCTATCAACATGTTGATAAAAAACCACTTTTGATTTACCTTTTGGAAGACCAAATGAATTCATTTAAAATTTATTTTTTGTATGTAGTCCTTATTATAAGCTTCCCAAAAATTATAATTTTAAATGTATTTAATTTGATTATTATATTTATTTTTTATTTCTTGCAAATGTAGGTTATTTAGCAAAAATCAAGCTCTTTGTTTTTCACGTGGAAAAATAGTAGATTACCAAAAGAAAAATCTGAAAAATATGTTTGTGCTAGGTATTCATGTCCTTGATCTAGAAATTTATTTTGAATTTCGATACATACAAAGAAAATTAGGTTGTATACGGTCCACCTATGTATAAATTATAATTGGTTTGGCTTCAAAATTAATTAAGAAAAAAATATTCAATAAAACACTACGAAACCAAATGAATGTGTTAGATATTTTAGTTAAAAATATAAATTCAAAAAAAATAGAATTTTATCCTTCATAGAAAAAAGTTATGTTGTTTACGATGAACATTACTCTTTAAAAATGGTGTTTACTATGAAAAACTAGTTTTTGAAGGAGATGGAAAAAAATGTAATGTGATTCCAAAAGAAATTAAAAATATATATTTGGAATCTATAGGAAAAATTTCACAAATCATTAGTTTGCATCATCTTCAAAATCCTCATGGTTTAGCAGCTATAGGTGCCCGAAAGTGAAGACTTAGTTAAAAAAATCAGTTCAATGCCAAGTTTGGCCAAAAATTGTAAACCACTATTGTGGGATCACCCACATATAATTATCTAGTCATTGCATCATTTGAAAACTAAGTGAAAATATAGCAAGTTGGAGAATTTTATGATTGAGCATTGTCAAGAGCATTATCAAGCAAGTCAAGAGAAATATTTTAGAGATTTATTGTAGCAATTCAAGATCCAAGCATCATGTCAAAGTGTGTTTGAGTTTTTTCATGTTTATGTTATCATATTGTTTGTGAAGACTAACCCTTGTAGGTCTCCAAGAAAATTAAGCCAATAACATTCAAGTCTTGAGATTTGTATGACTTCAATCCTTCAAGGAAGCCATTGAAGGGTGGGGAGTTGCAGTCCATTCTTGATTCATCATTCAATTTTACCATTTATCCCCATCCCTCAAAAGGATAGGCTTTTTGTCATTGTCATTTGTCATTATGGAAGAAGAAACACTAACATGGGGTTTGACTAAGGCAAGCACCTAAATGGAACAACCCTTCATCTCTCTTTGAATGTGTAGGTTTTAGATCTGAAAAAGATTGGGAGAAGTTTGAAGGTTAATACATTCATTGTTTCAAACAAACCCCACACCTTGACAACTCACGAAAACTCAGTTATTTCAGTGTCCAATAGTGATCTGACAGTGCGACATGGAGAAAAAAAATACTTTGATCTAGCACCAGAATACTATGAAATCATATATGAATTTCATCTACAAGGACATACACCTTATGTGACTTGGTCCAATATTTTCAATTCCAAATTCATATCATAGGTGCATAGTACTCTACCTAGTCCATTTATGTAGATTGAATTTGTCTGTGATTTTTTGTATATGTTATATTTGCATTAGAATAGTTAATTGCATCATTGGCCTAGTCAAGTCATTGCATATCATCCCAAATTTCATTTCAGATTTGGTCTAGGGAAGGTCGACTCACCTTTTATGTTGTAATTTAGTCCTATATCAAACCCAAGAAAACCCCTTAAATGAAATATTGTGGAAAAGCACATACTATTAAAATCCTAGAGTGAAGTCTCTAGGTTTCACCTTTTCTTTGTTTCAACAAGTATAACTAGTATGCCACTATGTTACTTAAACAAATATTATAGTCAAACCATCCATTTTCATCACGCATTGCTCTCATCTAGCTATAGACTCCATAAAGTGATATGCCTATGTGATATCTCCATGAATTTATGTAATGTCAAGCTAGATCATTTGTGTTAGGATTAAGGTTCCATCCATCTTGTAAATCCCATGTCATATTGCATGGTTTCAACATCCTTGGAAAGTGTCCCTAGGAACTTAGGGTGTATTGGGAAAATATTTTGTAATATTTATTCTCACCATTGTTTGTATTACATTCATAAGGGGTGATGGGTTCCACTAACAATGATAAAGGTGACTTGTGGACATAATATTTAATATTTTTCTCCCCATATGTGGATGCCTAGAAAATGAGATGTAAAAAGATAAGGAAAATGACAAATGAGTAACTATTGGTATTCTCCAAGTGGGTGCTTGGAAAGAGGCAACAAGTGTCTCTTGGTTTTCCATCATGTTTATCTTCCAAGTATGGGTGCCCAAGTTGGAGAGAAATTGTTGGAGCCAAAATAGGTATCCTTTTGTATTTTGTGGTTGGGTCATTTGGATTAAAGAGTCATATTTGAATGCCTTGTTTTAGGCTTAAGACCTCTTCGCACATCTATAAAATAAGCTCTTTAGATGTAGAAAAAATGAGAAATATTTGAATGTAGAGTTTCATTGTGGGAACAAGGGTAGTTTGAAGTATAAATAGGTTGTTCATAGGTGCACAAGTGCTAACATGTTGGAGGAAAAGAGAATGGAAGTGATTGTATTGTAATCTCATTTATTTGAAGATAATGCATAATTGGCCTCTCATCCTGGTGGATTTTTTTTCCATAAGGGTTTTTCCATGTAAATCTTATTTTATGTGATGCTCTTGTGTTGATGATTTGTGTCCCATTCTGCTATCTTATGGTGATCTTATTCTTTATATATTATTGTTATAAGGTAGTGTTTATAAGCATGTTGGCTAATTTTTTGTATCATAAAGAAGATGGATCTAATCATGGTAATTCTATTTTAAGGCAACTTAATTTTTAGATTTATATATAAGTTTCAGATTTTTACTTTGTAGTCCAAGCCTTGAATCTCATCCATTGAGGTCACATTTGGATAGAGATTGAATTTCCAAACAATTATTATTAGAGTCTATTTATTTCTCATTAATTTCCCCTTTTAGTTTACATACAATGATACTTTTGAATATATTATAGTACAACAATTGTAGCTTTCTCCCATCATTGTGCAACTCATGTAGGAGTTCATTCTCATTAACCATTTTAACTCTTTAAAGTGATATAATCAAAATAGCACATATAATCTAATACCCTCATTATTTATTGTTTTATTCTAAAAACCTCTTCTTCCTTTCATCAAAGGACCATCTATAATCATCATAACATACATATTCATTATTCTATATATATGCTTCTTTATACAAGGTTTTGTTATTATTTTTGTTATTATTTTTGACATAGGGTATATATTAAGGGTTTACATTTACAAATATATGGGTAAAAGTACAAACTTGTGTCACACTTCATAAAAGAATCAACCAACACAAACAAAAATTCTCAACTTCGACCACATAAAAGTGGTATTTATGTGTTGAATTTCAAAATGATGTAAACTAATGAAATATAGAACTCTTGATGATGTTTACTCTTGTAATTTTTGAATTTTTTAAAAATTGTTGAAATATTTTTTATATAAATTTAAGAGAAAATTTTGAATTGCTGAAAATTTCAGGAAAAAGTGACATTGAGCTGACGTCAAGAAACAAATAAAAAAAACATTTAGCCCTATTTTTTTCCCAAATAGATAACTTCAATATATAGTGCATGGAAAAAAAATTAAAAATTTTGATGGATATTTTCTTTGTAATAAAGTTTCAAAGTCAAACATACCATAATTTGATAATTTTCATTTGGCATCAACTATCATGTAAATTTTTTTATCATTTTCAAAAAAAAGAAAATATACCCTTTTGAAGAGGATTCTCTCCTCTAGTGCACCACATGTTTTTCATTTTTTTAATATGTTTTAGTATTTTTTATTTTTTAATCAACCTCATTTTTTCTTTTAACAACTTACTTTCATTATTTAAAATAAAAATAAAAAACAAAATTAATCAAAATATCAATAAAATTATATATTTAGATTCTTGACTTCGAGCTCTACAAAAGGGTGAACCCACAATAGTGGGTTACAAATATTTGGAGGAACAGTCCAAAAAAAATTTCAAACACCTTCAAGCTAAGGGGATTCATTCAAAGAGGATACCCTTCATTCAAAGGTAACCTTTGAATGAAGCCACCCTACATGTATCCTTTGAATGAATGTATCTTTAATGAAAAACAATAATTTAATGCCTTTGTTTGAAGGGGGCTTGTGAATGAAGGCACGTTATTTTATTGTTTTTTTAAAGAGTTTAAAAGTCTCAAACATGATAGTTACACTGTCATTTTCATCACCAATTGTCTGGATGATGAAAAGAGGAAAGGTGAAGGTAGAGCAAAGGGGAAGCAAAGGTTTTCTATTACAAACCCATTCAACCATCCTTCAGGCATTACATAGAAGGCCTTTAGACATGTATGTTCAACCATGCTTAAGACATTGCATGTATGACCATTTGATTTAGAGGAGGAAATTTTTAGGGTTATATGCATCTCATAAACCCATAAATCTTGTTACCTGCCAACTTCCATGACTGCATTTCTTTGAGACATTTTCCAATGCATTGTAAATACAATACCAAACAAAGGTCTAACTTCCATTATGTTGGAATGGAAAATCATACGTTGCTTCAAAGTGCTTATTTAGAGGTTGGAATTAAGAGCATGTTGTTAAAGGTTATGGAATTTGAGGTTGCACCTGTCAATTGCATCTTAAAATTTTCTAAAACAACTCAACAAATCTATTTCATGCATATACTTCTATCATTGTGTTCCACAAGACAACATTTATTTATGGCATTTTGTCAAACATTTCATGTGTATCCCTCCACAATAATTAGGCACTAGATTTGTGCCAACCATTTGAATTTTCTTAAAAGTTTCCAAAGTGTTTGAAACAAATACATTTTTTACATATACTTAAATTATCATGAGCCATGAAATGACATCCCACTTGAGTCATTATGTCAAACAATACACACCTATGCTTTTGCATTTTGCATGCATGTTTATCAAGGTAGTTATAGCTATACCATTTGACACAAATTCTATCTTTAGTTGTGCTATCCTCTTGCATGTATGTAAACCAATCTCCCTCAAGCTGCAACTTTAACCTTTGATAGAAATCCTTGGTATGGTGTGGGTGGAAACACCTTATTTCAGAGCTCTATCCAAGCATGGGTGGAAACACATTAAGTGATCCTTTTATGGGTGAAATGTTCCTTACAATGTATGTGTAATTTTAGGAATTGAAACCTCCTATTAGAAACCTTGTACTCTCCATTGTACAATACTAACCTTCCTCATTCATTGTACATCTTCTCACTCACTATACAAGTACTCTCATCAAGTTTCCTTGCTACATGTGCAACTACAACATCACCTCTTCTTCTTCATGACCACTTGGCCACCTTGCAATATATTCCTCATGTTGCATTATATCCTTGCAACCTTCCTACTTCTACAAGTGCACCTACACACAATTTTTCACTTCCTTTAATACAAACGCCCATTTCTCCTTGTGAAAACCTCTAGTTGTTGTGAGTAATATTTAATTCACTACAACTTCCTCTTTTAAGGATTCCTTTGTGGAAATTATTTTGGTTGCAAGTAGAATTTTTTTCTATAAGTTCCCCTGCATTATGGTGACTCCCTCACTAATGGATACAAGTGAATGATCTCCAAATGGTCAATTAATTACCTCTAACCCATGTCAATTACTAGTATTAAGGATTTTATTACATCATTATGTCCCCAATTTTATGTAATATTTTAAAGAATGGAATCAACAATAGTATAGGACTCAAAATGATAATTGGAAAATTTATAATTTTTTCTTTAGGGAAAGAAAGAAGATTTTTGGTGGTTCTTGAAGAAATGAACTTTATCTAGAGTTTTATCCTAGCAAGAAATAATAGGTGACCACCACAGAGATTGATGGTTAATACACAAATTAGTCCTAAATCTATCTCCATTCAATATAAACCATGGTTTAATTTATTCTCCTTGTCTTTCCATATAATTTTAATAACAAAATTACCCCAAATTAGAACAAGCTCCTAGATACTGAAAATATCTAGTGGAGGCCAATTATTTATCAAAAGTGAACACATTTAGCATACTAGTAGAAATAAAATAGTTAAGCATAACTTTCTAAGTTTCATCACTCCCAAGGGATTTAATTAACCATTTAACACATAATATTTTCCATTGTTGTTTCATATCAATAAGACTTGTCCCTCTAGAGTCATGAGGAAGGAAAAAAAATTCCAAGAAACTCTATAAATTCATTTTATTTTCTCTAAATATTTCCATAAAAAATATTTGAGAAAAGATTTTAAAGGCATGTAGCATGAGGAATGATATACATGGGTGGCTACTAGAACTTTAGAACAAACCTTAAATTTACCTATAAGAGATAGATACTTAGTAATCCAAGAAACCAATTTTTTTCCACCCAACTGATAATAATTTACCATAGAGTAGATGAAGAATCTTGAAAGGAAAAGGGAATGTATAAGAGCTTAAGAAAATCTACATGATAAATCCACTTCCAACCAAAATATTTAATTCATGTTGCTTTAGGAAATAAATATTGCCTATAGCATTGAGTCTTCTACCACTAAATACTTGAACTAGAAGAAAATTAGAATGTATAGATAAGCATTGAAGTAGTTGGTTATATTATTTTCATCCTCCAAAAAATTAAGAAAATAATCATAAAAAATGACCATTTAAGCTAGTACAAAGAATTGGAATTTAACGTGATACCATTGACTAGCTTCTATGAAATAGCATGAACTAGAAGATAAATGAATCCTTGAGTACCTGAGATATATGTAGGGTAGGAGAAAGATGAAATTATTTCTCATATGGAGTGAAAACTCGAAAAATGAGAAGATTGATGACCACTAATTGCACTATACACTCACAAGAATAAAAATTATTAATTTTAACAAACATAAAAAATTTGGGACCAAAACATGTAAAACTTGAAGCATGAAAGGGGTCATTCTATACAATCATAAGATTTTAGAAAATCAATTTCAACAAAAGTGGATTTCTATTGAGAATGTCCAACCTACTCCATTCCTTTCCAAACATTAATGATGTTATAAGGAATATATCTAGACTTGATAAGCCTAGTTTTCTCTAGCTTAATAGTCAAATAATGAACATGACACAACTTAAGAGAAAGAAACTTATTAGTGATTTTGTAAGAAACATTGAGCAAGGTGATTAGTCATCAATTACAAATATTATTCAAATATTGAATCTTAGGTATGAACTTAATATATCCTTTACTAATAATATTTTCTAGGGATTTTGATTTATAAGATTCCATATAGTCGCTATAAAAATCATTAGCAACCATATCCTAGAGGTATTTTTATTTAATTCACATTGAAATATATCACATCTAAGTGATTTATCAATAGCATGGAAAAATAATCCTTGTGAAAGTATTTTGAGTGAAAAATTGTTCATATAGAGCTCCATGAGAAGGTAAAACCTTGTAGGAAACCACTTAAATTCATTATTGAATAACATTAGATCACTCCAAGGGTGGATCTTAATCTTTGAAAACCTATTCATAGTGTTGGATGAAAGTATGGGTAATGGAAAGATGTTATTCTAGGATTTGAGGTAAATTCAATGTCTTATAAATTTTGAAATACTATTAAAAAAAATTGTGATATCCATTTGTGAAGGTCCTCATATGTTGAATTTTTTTATGAACTCAACTCAAAGGAAATTCATTGTTAATGTTTTCAATTTTCTAGTCCTCCTAACATTTTATTTTATTTAGATTTGGCATGAAAAAGAGCAAGTCTAAACATGGGTGTGGGACTAGTTTCTAGTTCAATATTTTCATTTTTTTAGTAATTCTAACCTTTTGTTTTATTTAGATTTTTCATGAAAATTAGTTTAAGTCTAAACATGAGTGTATGGGAGTGGTTACTTATTCAATATTTTCACTTTTCTAGTCATTGTAACCTTTTGTTTTGTTCAAATTTGACATGAAAAAGAGAAAGTATATTTCTTTTGGTTCACTTAAATTTTAACATTTTGATATTTAAAGTAATTTATTTTATGGAAAAATTAGGAACTGATATGGCAGATCAAGGACCACCACCTCAGGGTATATTTACTCATACAAATGATGAGATCTGTAGATTGCATGGTATTCTAGTTGACCCCAACACCACAGGGGTTTATAAGGATACATGTTAGTCCATTCTAGATATCTTATAGAGGATTAGATAGATATTAGATAGCACCCATGCTTATTCTACTGACACTGTAACAACTATTCTTGCTCATATGCAATAAGAGGTTAGTGGTGATGTTTCTCTTGCATAAGTTTAGTTGCAAGTCCCAAAAGAAACCAACAAATCAAAATGTTTTCCATATCGCATTGCTAGATCCTAGGTTAGGGGATATCAAGTGACTCTATGTGTTGATGCTTAGATGGACCCTTTGATATACCCATGCTTTCTTGCAACACATGGTTGTTATCCAAATAATGACAAAATTCCTTTATACTTTGTACAATAGTTGTATGTTGAGGTTCATTTATACCTCAAAATCAACTACTTGGACCTACCAACATATTTTGGTTAGAGGCATGGTAGGGTTGTTGATAGGATCCCTTATCGTAGAGTATATTGATGTAGTGTAGTAAAATGCACACCCTTGCATTTCCACACTTGTTGGGGCTTGCCTTTATTTATGCTTCTTTATGGCTTAATTGGTCCTATTTTATGTCTGCAAGCCCTATGAATGACATATTTTTCTAGTTAATCCCAATATTCTCCAATGCATAAATGATAATTTAATGACTCCATCAACGTGTCCTTGATTTTTGGGTCGAGATTAAAATGCTATCTATGGCGTCTTTTCCCCCAAGGCTCTCGGGACCCAAATTTTGGCAACTCTGGATTGGGCCCCTTTTTGGTGTCTGTGCCCCAATTTTTTAGGACTTGGGACTAAAATTCCACCTAGGGCATATTAGTCCTCCTTGAGTCATTTTTGAGATTCAATTTCAAAATCTGGTGGGATTTAGCCTCCTTTATTCAATGAATTCATATTTTGGCTTGGTATGATATAATTTTGGGATATTAAGCATATATAAGTATAAATACAAGGTTCCTTGATTCATTTCAACTTGTCTTTTGTGAGATATTTTATCATAGAATAATTGGGTTCACAAGAGCATTCAAGAGAAAATTCATCAAGCATTTGGAGCCATTTTTCATATCCGAGCATCATATCAAAGAATTTTCTTGCATCATGTGTGTTGTGCTAACATTTGTGATGTAGTGTTTTGATTCAAGCAAGCAATTCAAGTATTATCTTTCAAGCATTCAAGATCCATATCCATTGTATCCATTACACACAAGTTTGTAGACCTTTGCATGGGTTTGGTGAGTTGTAGCATTGCATGTTGTTTATTCACCATTTCCTTCATTATTTCTATTTTATTTCAAGGCTTAATTACCAACAAAGGGGTTTGACTGAGGAAAACCCCCATTCACTAAAAAGAAATAAGTTTTTCTCTTTTGCACATTTGTCATTACAGATCTAGGTTGTTGACTTGAAGATCACTTGGAGTGCAAGATTACAAAAGTTGCAAAGTTTCATTACAAAGTTGTCATCTTCACAAAAACTCACTTATAGGCCTTATTTAGAAGTTTTCGAACTTGAGACCGAAAGGGAAGATTGTGCAGACCTTGGAGCTTAGGATCCTATTCAGAGTATGCAAAAAATTAGAATGAGACTAATGCGCCATCTTGGGCATCTTAGTCCTCCTAGGCTCAATTTTCAGAGATCTAGTTCAAAGATCCGAAGACTCCATATTTGCCCTGAAAATCAATTGCGGGACTAATATGCCATCTTGGGCGTCTTAGTCCTCCAAAATATTTTGGCAGCTTCTTTACATTTCTAGATTCCTCATGACATCTTCAGATTTCCCAGGTGCACACATACCATCCCCCTGTTGCATAATTTCATCATTTGTATCTTCCATTTAGCTTGCATTTCAAGTTTTAGGTCATTTTTCATATCACTGCATGTTTTCAAATATTTTCTTTTCCAAGCATTTGTTTGGTGGTGAACTCCTTAGAACTTAAGAAACCCTTCCTAGCACCCTCCTAATTGAGAATTGGCTCACCTTGTGAGGATGTTATTGAATCCAATTAGGACACTTAGTACATTAGTGAATGGTTGAGTGAGAAAAGTGTGATATCCCACAAAGGTATCCATTTTTCCTTCTCATCAATTGACAACCTCGAGCTTATCAGGCCTTGATTGGTGAGAGGTTTCTTGTTATCTACCCAACCTTGACACCTATTATAGACCAGGTTGTTATTACTTCCTAAAGGGAAGAAATTGATAGTGTTGCTAATATAACAATTGCAACATCTACAATATCTTCTTATCGTGGGGGCATATATTTGATGAGTCATCCTAGATGATCTAGACCATTAGATCATGCTACTAGTCCTTATGCTATCATAGATGTCTCTTCACCCATAGATATATATGGTCTTATAAGAGACTAGTTGCTTCAAAGTATAGCTAGTTATTTTTGGGAGGACCTTAGGAGTCATATGATTTCATTGCAACAGAGTTTGGGATCCCATTACATGAGGTTAGAGGACATGTGGGTAGAGCTTTCCATTCACATCTAGGATCTGTTGTGCAATTTTCTCACACACGCCCCACTGGAGGCAGGGACTCTCTTTTTTTTCTTTTGCATCTGTGCCTCTTGGCTTGGTCAAATTTTGGTTTTGCTCTTCTTGGGAGGTTATTTTGGGATTAAATCTGGGCTGGGTTTGATGAGGACAATATTTTGAGGCTCTAGGGGAAATTTGCCTATCTTGGAATTTGAAAATGGGGATTTTTGAAGTGAATTTTTAGTGTTATATGTAAATATTTTTTTGTACCTATGGATAAAGGACGAAAAATTAGGCAGGGTTGCTTTTTGAACTTTTTGAAAATTCCTTCTAGGAAAAAAGTTATGAGGTTTAGGGGGATGTTGACCCTATAGGAAGTCCGAGAAAATCCATTCCCTCAGGATTTTCCCGAAAAATTCCTTGACCCCCTCAAAATCCCGAGACTCTTCAAAAAATTGAAAATTTCCAAAAATGGATTTTTTTTTCCCAAAATGGAAATTTTTTCTGAAATGGAATTTTTCCAAAATGGAAATTCTTTTCCTTGAAATTTTTAAATGTTCCCGAAAATGAAATTCTTGAGATGGATAGAAAATTTTGAAAATAAAATTTCCAAAATAAAATTTTATTCAAGTTTAATTTGGATTGGATTTTTTTTAACATGTGAGCTACTAATAATGATATCTATTTTTCAGGATTAAATAAATATTAAAAGGGGAACTTGCATATGGATTCGTGCCAAAAGGGAAATATGGAAGAGTTTAGTTGAAATTTTAAAAGTGGAACTTGCATAAGAATCGGTGCCCAAACTGTCTACAGTTGGAAGGGGTTTCTAGAAGACATGTGAAGCTGATTTCATCCTCCAATCAGAATTTTCATTAATGACAAGCTGGCATAATATTGTTTTCTCATTGTTCCATGATGTAACTACCTTTATACAATTGGATGATGATGTATCATGAGCTCCCAAATTAAATGTAACTGTTTGATGCTTCTAGAGTTGTAATTTGTGCCATTGGATTGATTTAATCTTGGCCTTTGATTCAAAATGCAATTTTCTATAAAAGGCCAGTGCCTTCTCATTTGTAAGGGGTGAGACTAGGTTAGAAGAGCTTATTAGAAGCCAGAATTGGCTAAGTTAGGAGTTAGATTATGCAAGATAGTAGTTGTAGGAGAGGAAAGAGACTGGAAATTGTTATGTAATGTTGGAGAAGTTAATGCAATTGGATTGTTGATTTGGAAAGCTTTGTGCTACACTTTGATAGCTTATGGTTTCTTGTTCTCAATTCTCAATGTTAGATGTTAGATTTCAGTCCTTTTGCAATGATGGTGAAATGTTAATGATGTTGATCGATCTTCAGTCCATACTTTTAGCAATTTGTTGATTGTAATTTGTTGTGTAAAGTTAATCTGGGCCTTATTTTGTGCTAAGTTCAACTATGGATGCTTGTTTACATTGCGTCAGTTATTGGGTATGTGGGTGAATATTCATAGTCTGAAAATCTTCAGTTTCCTTAGAAGATTGCACTGTTCTTGTGAAATTGCAGATGCATTTGGGTTAAGCAAGAATTGGTTTATGAGGGATTGGTCCATTTCAAGTATTTCATCATTTGCATTGTTAATCTTAGGAGTAGCATTAATCTTAGTGATCTCTCTAAACCTTTATCTTTTGTTATTTCTTTATCATTCAAGTTAGATTTAAGATTGGAGTATCATCATATTGCTAGATTTGATAAATCAAAGATTTAGTATTTGCTTGTAGTAAGGTCCCTTTATGATTACCAACATTTTCACATTTATCACTAAGTTGTTTATGCATTGTCAATACCTGACATTAGATACCTTGGGGTTATCTCTTGAGGCTTGTTGATAGAGATTTACCTTTCAAGAGATAGGATACTTGTATCTTGTTTGAGTTGTTACTGTGCAGAAAACACCATCAATAGGATACATATCCTTCACAAAATTCTCATCACCCTAACAACACTGCACATCCTACTAATCCACCTACATATCTTTTGGTTGTTGTAGAGGAGGATACACCTACCAATCCTTCTACAAGTGTTAAGCATCATGTATCCTAGGGCCTAGATTAACTTGATGAGCAATTGTAGATGATGGGATCGTTAGGTTATGTGGATATGCTGCTACATGGAGATTCATCATCAATGCCAACTTACCTGCATAGTCCAATACACTTGTCAATACTAGTGGAGCTAGCCAAGGAGACTTGTGATATAGGTGAGTTGGTAGATAAAATCATTGTAGTGGATCTTGCACCACCTAATACAAAAGTATGTATGTATGTGCACACATGCACAATTTAAACTTGTTTAAACTTTAAATTATTTGTTTTACTTAAATGGTAGATAGTCTTAATGTACACACACACACACATATTGTAGAGGGTGTTAGATCATTTTACACATACTTTGAGGATAGAGTGTGTACATATGCGTGATTTAGTTGATGCAACTAATGTTAGTGGATATGTGAGTTTTAAATTGGTAAACCATGTACTCATGTATGTATATAATTTGTACACATGTATATATTTAACATTATTCTAATTTAACACAATGTACTTAAATTATGTACATGTGTTGTACTATCTTCAGGGCTTGATGCATCCATCGAAGCAGGATTCTCACTCAGAGGGTTTCTCAATTTGAAGCCAACATGATGATCATGCTAGTGGATAGTCTTTTCTGGATATTTGTAGACATTTTTACATACATTACATTTGACATGATACATGTTTCTGGAAATTTTTATACATTTGCACATGTTTGATGATACATTTATGGACATTTATGTTTGATGATATATTTGTGGACTTGATTACATGTTTGTTTATGATACGTTTGTGGACATTTATACATTTTATTCAAAATACTGGAATTTTTGGACATGTAGTATAATATTATATGTTTGAAATTACATGGTGAACATTGCTTGATTGTGGTTCATTTATGGATGATTATGGTTCATTTATGATTAAACATGTGGTTCGTGTACCCGTTACATTGTGGATGTATTTTATATGTGTTTGATTGAAATGGTTCTTGAGAGCTCACACATGCTTGTACAAATAAATTTATTAAATATGAGAACTCGTTTATATATGAAAATCAAAGATGTGCATATGAACTAGATGTAAATTAAATATATATATGTTTATAATATTGGAAATTAATCTTGTCTAGAATTGAATTTTAAACTATATATAAAGTATATTAAATGAATATACGTATCTAGGAAAATGTACACAAATAACTTGTTTGTTCAAACTAGACGAGTACTTTTCCACCTTAAGATAACTTATATGTTTGGAATTCAAAATTTTATCAAGTATCTCAAAAAAATTGAAATGAGTTACTTACAAATTCACAATTTGGACTAAATAATTTTCTCTAAGGTTTTGTTTTTTTTAGACTACAGGAAACAGTTAGGTATCTGTCACCCTATAAACTAGAATGCACCTTGTAAACTTTTTTTCATGTGATTGGTGGTGCTGATGTGACACGTCCTCTGGTACCATGATTTTGGGGGAGAATAGACCTCATGACCTCTTTCCTACAACAAGATGTTTTAGCCAATTGAGCTAGGCCCCTTGCCCCATAATTTTCTCTAAGATATTGTATATAATTATATTAAATTTAATTACACATGACACACATTCCAACTTAAGTGAAATTGATCTAAAGTCCTACTTAAGTGAATTTGATATTAATTATATTAAATAATGTGGTTTTTTGAGCTAAACCTATGTATCTATAATGAAAGAAGGAACAATTTTAATTTACATTATGATTGACAAATTGGATATCATATCCTTATTCATAGAGAGGGTTTTCTCTATAATATTTTCTACTAAATTTAGTTCACAAAGTTTAATCCCTAGGTCTTGGTAGACATTATATTTGTAAAAGTGCATTGGACCTACACATACCATGTATAATATAGTTAATATATCATGTACATTATACAATTCAAATCATGGGTTTGTTCACCCTTCACAAGTATTGAACTTGTAAGAATTTAAGAGATCATTTACTTTTTTTAGTTTAAGGGTTTTCTTTAAGAATTTATGTAATGCATACTAATTAAGAGAATAATTTGGGCATGTGGGCCTTTCATTCTTTTATTTTTTGAATGTGCAAGCTACAAATGTTGATTTCAATCCCTGATGTCGCAAATAATTTATCAAGGGTAATTTTATTTTTTTATATTCATACAACATCAATAATTTGTTTAAAAGTTATATAATGAGAAAACTACATAGGTGAATGTTGAATCACCTGATAAACTTACATTTGATAGAAAAATTTAGTCACATTAAATAAAAAATAATAATATTAAAAAATATTATCACCTACATTATATAGAGACAAAAAACACAATTTAAAACTAGAAGACTCTCCAATTGTAGAAGTGTAGATAGTTTGACCATAGTTCAAAAAGTATAAAAATAGAAGTTTAATATAATTTGGAGTCCTATAGTTTGTGTAAATTGCTCAAGTCCACATGTGACACATCCTGTTATTCAGACCAATTCAAGTGGTTCAACTCGCTCTTCAATAACATGTAATATTCTCTGATGATCATCACTATTTAGTCTCTTTTTGTGATGCCCACATGCATGTGGAATTGGATGAAGGGATCAGACAGTAAAAATTATGTTAAAATTGTTAAAAACACAAGCCATGGTATCAAAGAAGGAACAAATATACCTTCCATGCAAGAGATTTGCAAACAAAGATATGTTATATTCCTCAACAAGAAAAAGCTGTAGAAGAACCTCAAGAATCTTCAAGGAAAACAAAAGTCCTCAAAGGTTGACATTTCAAGAGATTAGAAGAGAAAAGAATCTCAGAGAGATAACACAATGAGAGTTGAGTGTTGTATATGAGAAAAACTCTAAAATCATAAAAGGGATTAGATCAAGACAAGTGTCAATATCACATGCGATGAGACAGAATGATCTAATAATAGCTCACTTTAGTTAACATAGAAAAGAACTTAGTTAACTGAATAAATAACTCCTAAGTTTACGTTAAGTGCATGAGAATAAATTAGACTAATAATTAATTAAAGATTAATTAATCATTAGTGATGCAGGAGCATCCATGCTTGACATGCTATCCTGCATCAACCAAAAGGAATTTGAATTGGAATTTGCATTTGAATTTTGGTGAGGTTGTGAGATGAATTTTAATTTCATGTGAGCGATGTTGAATTTCATTTCATATTGGTTAATTTCATGTTTATTGCAGCTCAATTTGAAATGGTCAAATTTGGTATAGTGCAAATAATGCAAAATTGTAATTTTAATGCAATTTGAATTCAAAAATTCCAAGAAAAGCATGATAGGAATTGGGATATGAAATAAATATGTTTTAAAATAATTATTTAGAATCCCTAAAAAATAGGATTTGTGGAGGTGGGTTCCCAAACCTACTTTTTCTCAGATTTGCTTTTTTTAGGAGCTAGTGGAGGAGTGGTCAAATGTAACTCCCAACTTTTGTGGAATGGAGAAATCATTTGGATTTAATTTTTTAATATTATTTAATTATTTAATTTATGTTTTTGGTGAAGCTACATGATAGGGGTCATTCTAGTATGGGGAAAGGGGAATTTGAAGGAAATGAAATGAAATTTCATTCTGACAGGGAGTTATGAAGGCATTTTTCTTCCTGTAGCTTTTAGTTTTTGGGAGGAGAAGTTGAAAGGGAGTTGGAGAGAGGTTGTAGCATCCCATGGAGGTTGATTTTTGTTGTATGTTGCAGCTGTGAGGAGCTATTTGCAGCAGCAAATATATTGGAAGTTCATGGTTAGAACTTGTTGAGTGTTGTGAGTGTTTGTTGTAGATTGCATAACTGAATATTGTGAGATATAAGTCTACTTGTTGAAGGGAGAAAACACATGAGTTTAGTTCTCAATTTTTAGGGGTTTCAAATGTTGTATATTTTAGGTTTGGATTGATTGATAAAAGCAAATAGAGTGCCAAGTCTTTCAGTGAGAAGTTATAGGAGTTGCAGGTGGAATAGAGGTGTTGGAGAGTGCATAGATTTGTGGGAGCTCACATAGTTTGAAAGTGAGAATGTTTTTCAATGTACTTCATTGGCTTATGTGATATTTTTATGGGGTTTTATTTCTGTTTATCAATCCTTTGTGACTGAAAATAAGTTGTAATAATATTTTTCTTTGAAGCATAGCAATGGTTGTAAGTTGCAAACCAAGATTGTGTTGGATTGTTTGCAATTTCTACATTGTTTGAAGAATCAATTGTGAGAGGGGTTTAAGAGGGTTTTTGTAGGTATTAAATGGAAATATGTTGTTGTACACCAGTCATTTGTTGACTGAAAATGTTTTGTAATCCTTTTTTTTTACATTCCAATATCAAATTTGCAAGTGCAAACCAAGTTTTCTTATTTTATGAGCAATACTTCCAACTGTTTGATATAATGCCTATGCAGATTTTAAAGAGGGATTGAAGTGATTTTTGAAGGGTGTTTCATACTTTATTGTTTCCATTAGTGGTATCAAGGATGGTTGTTCTTGACTGTGTAGGAAAAATTGTCGATGTGAGGCAGTTTGCACCAAGACCTATGAGTAGAGAGTGAAGTAGTTGCAAAGAGAGTGTGGAAAGAATTTATAGATCCACAAAAAAAGAATCAAGAGCCCATCTAGAGGAGTAATTTATTCTGAACAAGGTGTAAAGTGAGTGGGAAATGTTGCAAAGTTATTTTGGATAGTGGTAGCACCAATAATATTGTATTCAAAGAGATGGCAGACAAGCTGAAATTGAAAATAATAAAGGATCCTAGTCCATGCTACATTTCTTAGTTGCAAGGATATTTCCAAATATGGGTTAGTAAGCAATGTGTGTTTGATTTTCAAATTTGTAGATATAAGGATGTGATTGTATGTGATATAGTACCTATGGATATATGTCATGTTTTGTTGGTAAGACCATGGTTATATGATAGAGGAGCTCTAAATTATGGTAGGAAGAATACATATAGCATCATAAAGGATGGGGAAGAATATGTTTTGAATCCTTTGTAGGATAGGTAAGAGGAAGTGGCAAAAGAATTTGTAGTAGATAATAAGGATAGAAAGGAAAATAAAATGGGAAGGGTTGAATCTTATTCTTCTTTTGGTATTGATGTGTTTGCAAGTGAAAATTTGTGTGCAAGGAAGAGGACTTGAAAGTAATGTAAAATGAAAGTGTAGTTAAGAGTGAAGGTGAAGAAGATATAGAAATAGACAATGGTGAAGAAAATGTTGAAGAGAAAGAGGTAATGCATAATATGTTTCATTTTTATGATGAATATGAGAGTGGATCTTATGTAGATGAAAAGATTTCAGTGGTAGAAAAGGAATGGAAAGTGTTGATGAAAGGTGGAGTGAAGATTGCAGCAAAAGCTAATGAGGTGAAATAATATTTTGATGAATGCCTTGATGAGGTTGAGAATGATATTTCAGCAAGTAATGAGAAGGTAAAAAAAATTCTTTTTAATTATTTTCATGATCGGTTGGATGATTTAATGAATTCAAATGAAATGGTTCAGTTAGAGATTGCCAGTGAAGTGTGGAATGTAGAGCATTTGTATGGTGTTGCAGAGTTTGGTGCAGGTACATTTTGGTGGAGGTGGTCAGTTAATGGTGGATCAAATACCACAAGAGAAGAGAGGAAAATGTGTGGAATTAGGAGGAAGATGGTAAATGGTGGATACAAGTCCACAAGAGGAGAGAAGAATGAAATTTAGGGTTGTTGGAGGATGGTGAATGTTCGAACAGGATGTTGGAAGAGGAGGAAGAAGAGATTATCAGAGGTACCAGGATTAGTGATGGAGTTTTCTATAGATTGCTTGCAATCTGAAAGGGTGGTACTACCACTCAACTCCATTTTGTGAATCTATATTCACAATTTTTTTCTTACCATGGGTGTCTAATGCAGGAGCATCCATGGTTGACAGGCAATCCTACATCAACCAAAATGAATTTGAATTATGGAGGGGTTGTGAGATGAATTTTAATTTCATGTGAGGGATGTTGAATTTCATTTCATATTGTTTAATTTCATGTTTATTCAAGTTCATCTTGAAATGGTCAGAATTAGCATAGTTCAAATAATGAAAAAATGGAATTTTAATGCAATTTGAATTCAAAAAAGCCAAGAAAAGAATGATAGGCATTGGGATATGAAATAAAGGTGTTTTAAAACAATTATTTAGAATCCCTAAAAAATATGAGTTGTTGAGGTGGGTGCCCAGGTCTTCTTTTTCTGGGATTTACTTTTTTAGGAGCTAGTAGAGGAGTGGTCAAATGTAACTACCAACTTTTGTGGAATGGAGAAATCAATTGGATTTATTTTTTAATATTATTTTATATTTTAATTTATGTTTTTGGTGCAACTACATGATAGGGGTCATTCCAATTTGGGGAAAGGGTAATTTGAAGGAAATGAAATAAAATTTCATTATGGCAGGGAGTTATGAAGGCATTTTTCTTCTTGCAGCTTTTAGTTTTAGGGAGGAGAAGTTGAAAGGGAGTTGGAGAGAGGTTGTAGAATCCCATGGAGGTTTCTTTTTGCTGTATTTTGTAGGTGTGAGGAGCTATTTTCAGCAAATAGATTGGAAGTTCATGGTTAGAACTTTTTGAGTGTTGTGAGTGTTTGTTGCAAGTTGCATAACTAAAGATTGTGAGACATAATTCTACCTGTTGAAGGGAGAAAATACATGAGTTTAGTTCTCAATTTTTTGGGGTTTTAAAATTTTTTTAATGTAGGTTTGGAGTGATTTATAACAAAAAATAGAGTTCCAAGTCTTTTAGTGGGAGTTATAGGAGTTGTAGGTGGAATAGAGGTGTTGGAGAGTGCATAGATTTGTGGGAGCTCACATAGATTGAGCATGAGAATATTTTTCAATGTATTTCACTGGATTATGTGATGTTTGTATGGGGTTTTATTATTTTTTATCAATCCTCTATGATTGAAAATAAGTTGTAATAATATTTTTCTTTGAAGCATAGCAATGGTTGTATGTTGTAAATCAAGATTGTGTTGGATTATTTGTAATTTCTACGTTGTTTGAATAATCAATTGTGAGAGTGTTTTAAGAGGGTTGTTGTAGGTATTAAATGGACATATGTTTTTTTCCATCAGTCCTTTGTTTATTTAATTTTTTTTTAATCCTTTGTGTTTACATTGCAATATCAAGTTTGCAAGTGCAAACCGAGTTTTCTTGTTTTATGAGCAATACTTCGAGTTGTTTGATGTAATTCCTATGTGGATTTTAAAGAGGGATTGAAGTGGTTTATTAAGGGTTTTGTAGCCTTTCTTCTTTCCATCAATTAGCTAATGCATGATTACTCTAACACCCCCCTTAAGATGAACTTAGGGAGTATCTAAAAACCCTAAAAAGAGAATGCATGATGGGTCCTAATAAACAAGGCCTAGTGAGGTACCCATGTACAAACAATAGATCTCTCAAAATTGGAGAAAAGGAGAAAAAAAAGTGGGAGAAAACTCCTCTCCAAAAGAGAGAAAAGTGAATGAAGGATTGAAAAAGCCTCCAAATCAAGGTGAAAGAATAAGAAGCCTCCAACTGAAATAATGTCCTAAAAAAGAGGAACATGTAGAACATCACTGAAGCACTAACAAGCTCCAGACTGCTATCAAAAGATGACTGATATGGTGATGAAATGAAGAACCTTTAAAAATAGGAATGAAAGAGTGTCTATATGGTAAATGATCCATCTCACTAAAATTCATGTAACCGGATGCTGATGTATGTTGCATCTAAAAGCACACAAGAACAAGAACTAGATACATAGATCACTCCAATGTGAAGCCAAGGAAGCATTAGCACCAAAAATAGAAACCCCCCCATAATGCTGAAAAGGGAGAGCCATGACATGAACACTAAAATTGTGTGAAACCAAGAAGTACATGTTAGGGAAAATACCTACAAATAAAAGGGTGTGCAAACTAAGGAACACACACATGAGGCAAGAATCATTGGGATTTACTGTTGTCATGGAATGGAAACTCACTTGACAAAGGTGTCATGGAAAACCAAAGGAAAACATCAACCCTCCATGACACTTTATATCCTAGTGCGAGTACAGTTACTTGTTTTTTGCTACAACTCAAAACAGGTAGAGCTAAATTGCATTCCTCATTGAAAGGTGCAAAATTTATGCTAAACTATTCATTATATTCCAAAATCTGATTACTTGTGAATTTCTAGTGTGATTATACAAATATTTGTAATAGAACTCATAAATTTGCATAAGAAATTTTGTTTATTTATATTGTAAAACCAAAGTCCCACACAAGCTGTGGGAGTAGCTTAATTTGATTTTCATAATCAAATAATGAATACAAAGTAAAGTTGTAAACTACAAAATTGAAGATAATGTAAACATGAAAAAGGGGAGTGATTCACCATTTCCTATAATGATAGATCATTCTATACTTTATGTCTTCAAGTTGTTTTGTTTGAGTGTCTCTAGGTTGTTTCAGCTCCAAACTCCATGGTTTCTTGCAAGAGTGTTGAAGGTGATGTTAGAGCAATGATAAATCGCATCCTTCCTCATGCCTATATTACCAATAGAAATGTAACCTACATCTTATTAGGCATTCATCAGATGATTAAGTCATTGAAAAGGTAAATTTTCAAGGAGCACAAAGTTTAATGGAAGCTTTCAGCTTCAATTATTTTGCTAATTTGTTTATTTAGTGTGCAAGAATAGGTATAATTAGATCATTTTAACCAATAGATAGTGTTGTGAGTGGTGAGAAATGTGGCTCCCACAAGGGTTGAACCCAGCTCATAAACAATGATATGAGGAAACATTATGGAATAAAGATAATCATCATTCTCCATGAGTGAAGTTCATAAAGTAGCCTTTGATTCAACATGACGAAAGCAAATTGATCAAAGTATCCTATTCCTCATCATTTAAAAGAAAAATCAAAAACATGTTGAAGAAGCATCAACTGTGTTTGTTATTTGAGTTTCAATTCTACCTTGCATTCACTTTTGCATTTCATTAAGGTATTGAGCTCCTTTACACTAAAGGGAAAACAAAGCATCAAAGTGTTAAATTGTTCTTCATAACCTTAAAGTGTATATATAGTCTACAAGAGACTCAGGAAGAACAGTGACATCAAGAAGATGGTCTACATGACTATTAGTAAGGCATTATCACATTATGGCATCAAGAAAGCATCATCAAGAGATCTTCAAGTATATGCTATTATCATTTTTATCACTACATCCAATTGCCTAATGATTTTGAAGGAGTCATTTTTCCCAATGCATGATAAAATTGAATTTTGAAAGGTGTAAATAGTAACAGTCCCATGAAGGCTTCACAAAATAGAATATCAAGCATCAAGTTGTTTCATAGAGCTTTCAAAATGATTATGCAAAAGACATCAAAGTAGGAGTATGACAACCATCAAATATTAAAATCATAAAAGTGATGCATGTGTTTGAGTATAGGTCCAAGATTAATGTGATAACAAGATTCCATTGTAGGATTAAAAACATGTGTACATTGTGAAAGCTATAGACATACATTATGAATGATTAAATCAAATAGTCCATCTATACAAGAGATGCATTATACAGAACTAGGAGAAGAAGACTTGTAAGGACAACATTGTGATGGTCATGAGTCAAAATTAGCAATTTGCATAAAGAATGTGATCATATTTCCCAAGTAGCAGTGAATCAAGAAGAATATTAATTGAAACTAAACATCACTTTAATAGGTGAAAGAAGTGCTACCTCAAAGAATATATGATAAACATGATATACTATAGGTGCAACATTCAAACTTTTTGAGTTACATTACAATCAATTGTCCACCAGGTTAAGGAGGGTTTCAAGATTGTGTTTGAGAGTTCTTTTCCATGAAAAGGCTGAAGCAATACATAGAGCATTTAATGTATGGAGATAGGGTTTCAAGCAAATAACCCTTGATCCATTTCATTTTACACATAGAATGAATAAAGTTACATCATGGCGGCCATAGAAGGAGTAGAAGGCCAATTTTTTTTCTCATCTATACACAAAATGGAAGGAAAGAAAAATACAGAGATATGTAGAGATTTGGGTTTCCAAAAAGCTTATTAAAATTTTGTTTCAAAAAAATTCTCATGGTGGCTCGAAGGCCGAGTTATGGCTACAGGAGAAGCAAAAAAATCATAGAGGTCGAGCCATTTTTCATCATTCTACTCAAGAAAAACTCAAGCTAGAAGCGACTAAGTGAAGAAATATATAAAGATAAAAGCATTTTTGCTTCTTTCCTTTTGCAATAAAAAAAGTTTATTTCACAATTGATTTCTGGAAAGATCAATAATTTTACAGACTTCAAGCTTACCTTTCTTAGTCTCAAACTCTAGAGAGCTCAACCATCATGACCTCAAAATGGGGAATCAACAAAAGATGAGAAGTCGACATGAAAAAGCCATGCATAGAGAAATATGTCAGGAGAAAGCTACCATAGTCATGACCATAAGCCTAAAAATGTTTTTCAAAATGGAGGAAAAGTCCAGATACGTAACCAAGGAAACACTCACCTTATTTTTCTTGTTAGGAATCTTCAAAAAACAACAAAAATAGCATAAATGTTACAAATTTGAGCTCAAACCCTCAACCATGGTGGCCAACGACTTCTCCTTGAAGCTTAATCTCTCAAGCACTGACGGTCAAATGACCAAATTATTAGGGTTCCTTATCCCTTTTTTTTGCATGAAGGTTTGATGGGAATTTTTAACTCTTTTTTAACATAATCATGTTGTCTTTTATTCCTCGTGGCCTTGACTCTAAGTCATGATGCCTAATGTTAATAATGCTGAGTGGTCGACCAATGATGCTAAGTGTGTGGCACATATTATAAAGGGGAGATATAAGGGGTAGATTTTATTTATTGCAAACACTTGATTATCAAGCCCCTTGTTTAAAATATGCTTTGTAAAGTTGATTTTCAAATATTATTAAAACAATATTGTTTGTTTTAAATATTATTTTTGAAAACAACTATTATCAAAAAGGGGGCTTATTAAAAAAAAAAAATTCATGCACATTTTTTGCTTCTTTCAAATATCAAATGGACTTTGAGTCTCTCAACCATCATGCATGACATGAAAAAGCCATGCATAGAGAAATATGAGTTCATGTAGTTGGGGGGTGGAGCATAAATGTTACAAATTTGAGCTCAAACCCTCAACCTTGAAGCTTAATCTCTCAAGCACTGACGGTCAAATGACCAAATTATTAGGGTTCCTTATCCCTTTTTTTTGCATGAAGGTTTGATGGGAATTTTTAACTCTTTTTTAACATAATCATGTTGTCTTTTATTCCTCGTGGCCTTGACTCTAAGTCATGATGCCTAATGTTAATAATGCTGAGTGGTCGACCAATGATGCTAAGTGTGTGGCACATATTATAAAGGGGAGATATAAGGGGTAGATTTTATTTATTGCAAACACTTGATTATCAAGCCCCTTGTTTAAAATATGCTTTGTAAAGTTGATTTTCAAATATTATTAAAACAATATTGTTTGTTTTAAATATTATTTTTGAAAACAACTATTATCAAAAAGGGGGCTTATTAAAAAAAAATTGCTCATGCACATGTGAAATGGAGTAAATAAAATGGATTTGAGTCTCTTCCATGCATGAGGCATTTTTTGAGTTACATGTTTAGTTGGAGGGGTGAATTTTGGAGCTTTTTTGGGTCAACTTGCATGCATGACTATTTTGGGACAGTGAAAGTTCAATTAGCTCTAGTTTTGAGGCCTTTTTTCAAAGGTTTTCATCTTTGCTCGTGAGGAGATAATTTTGAGATTCATATCACTTTCAGTGCCACCTCCATGCAGATTCGAGCCAGTTTGAGTTACACTTCCATGACATGCAGTACGAGGTAGAGTTTTTTGCTGTTTGAGCTCAGTTCATAGTATTAGAAAGCCTCTTTTTCAGACATTTTTATCTTTTCTCATGAGAAGCATTATGATTTTTCTCACCTTCAGTTCACATGGAGTTTCACCTCTTGGATGCTTTATGCATGACTTTTTTTGTATATATTGAGGAAAAGACTTAGTTTTTTCTCGATTCTTGACTTTTGCTCTCTTAATTTTGAGAGAGAAGAGATTTTGTAACTTAGTTTTCACAGTTCAATAGATTATGCAACAAATTTTATAGGTTAATTAAGTTTGTAATTTGCAAGAAGAATTCATTTTAATTTCCAGTATTTTCAACTTTTTCCTTCAAGATTTCAAGCATCATCATTGTGCAGGATTCAATCGAAAGATTATTGTGTTTCATTTTTGAAACCTTTAATATTCCTATCTCCTTTCATAAATATATGTATGTAGTTTAGTTTAAGCTCACTGGTTATACACTATGTATGTAACTGATTAGTCAGTTAGTCATGAAAACTAAGTGTTTTCCCTCAAAATTGTATTCAACCAAGGCCTCTGTATAAATCATTCAGATGATTGGGCTATTAGATCAGGTTGTGCAAGTAGAGGTACTGAGTAATCATTTATGAATTAAGTTGTAGTTTAGATTTCTAATTAGGTGCATCACTGAAGTTTTAATTTTAGTTCATGCATTCAGTTCAATCCTTCTTACCCTTTTCTCAAAATGAATCATTCAAGTACCTGATTGACCATCATATAGGAACCAACCTAGAATTTGGAGGTTTAGTTTCATCATAGGGTACCCACAACCTGAAACTATTCCAGTGTTTCATTGGATTGCATAACTTTAGAAGGTTTGTAGTATAGGTGCAATCCTAGTGACAACAAGTACAAAAGGCACAATAGGATGTGTAAAATCCCCAAAAAGATATACACCAGAATAAGACTTTATCTCAGTACATCTACAAAAAATAATGTGCATGAAAATGATGTCTATAATACCCAAATAGGACAAAATGTTGAAAATACATGTATAACATCCAAAAACAAGTCATTCCACATAAACAAAAAGTTTCTAGGAGTTTAAGTGTCCAAGTAATTCACCAAAGTGTGAAAACACAAAAAATGGAATAAAATATACTTGGAGAGAAATCTAGAATTTTTTTTATGGATGGCTATGAAGATCTTTGGAAGACCGTCCCAACGCCACTAGAATCGTGAAAAACAAAGAAATTGGTCAAAAGTTATGAGCTCGAGACTGAAAACAACACTTGCGACTTCAAAAGGCTGTAGAATGCACTAGAAGCAAAAAAAAGTGATGAGAACCATACCACTGAAAAGTTGGCAGAACCAACTTTTCAAAGATATAAAGTTTTTGAAAAACAAACATTGTATGAAGAAGTTATGAATTTTTTTAAAAATGGGGTAATTTTTTCCAACTGATAGTTAGCAAATACGACCCTTCCAATTTTATTTCTGAAAAAAATGCTCATTGTATGCAAAAACTAATGGATACCCAAAAATTATTCTAGTGTTTCTAACAACATTTTTTAATCAAAGAAATAGAACATGTGATTTGGTAAAAACAAAAACTTCACCTAAAGGAAAAATAGTTGCGCTAAGCTATTTTGACAATTTTTTTTGCAAGATCTACTCACTATATGTAAAATCTAGCAGATACCTAGATGGTATTTCATGACTTTGAACAAAGCGCATAATTATTTTCCTCAAAAATACATGAAGCAAAAGATATTGGCCATTTTTTTAATCAAAAAATGCACCAAATATGACTTTCTCAGCAGCTTTGAATCCAACAGTGATGTCCTTTTCATGCCAAAATGTACCTAAAAAATTCCCACCTTCAAAATTTACAAAAAAAAAACAAAGGGGATTCCAGATCTAAAGCCTATAACTATTGTTGAAGAAAAAAATCTCATAAATCGAGAAGAGGTTCATTGAATCCACACTCTTATACCATGTTAGAATTGTGAAAAATATGATTCACTGGATCAAACAACGAATAAATACACCTTCCACGGAAGAGATCTAGAAACAAAGATATACTATATTCCTCAATAAGAAAAAGCTACAAAAGAACCTCAAGAATCCTCAAGGAAAACAAAATCCCTCAAAGGTTGATAGTTTGAGAGATCAAAAGAGAAGAGAATCTCAGAGAGATAATACAATGAGGGTTGAGTGCTATATAGGAATAAAAATATAAAAGCATTAAATGGATTAGATCAGGATAAGTGCCAACATCACAAGCAATGAGACATAATGATCTAATAATAGATCACTTTAGTTAAAATAGAAAAAACACTTAGTTAACTGAATAAAGAACACCTAAGTTTAGCTTAAGTGCATGAGAATAAATTAGACTAATCATTAATTAAAGATTAATTAATCATTAGCTAATGCATGATTACTCTAACAATTACTAGGTGTCTATATTGATATACCTTGTTCTCAGGTTGATAATCAATAAAATGAATCCCATGTTGAATAATTTTGACTTGCTTGAGATATTTCCATTGCACTACAATTGAACATGTTGGAACCGACATTCCAAGGTAAGAAATTGTTGAACACCCAGAATACTAAGAGGAGGGGAGTGAATTAGTTTTCTCTTAAACCATCCAAACATTAAACATTCAATCACTAATGCATATTCAACTACAGTAAGGAAAGAAAGCATAAAACATTCACAACATCATATAACACATGAACACTAAGATTTTTACATGGAAAACCCAAAATGGGAAAATCCACAGTGAGGGTTAGCTCACAATATATTATAACCAGTTATAGTATATTACAGAAGTGCTCATTGCAGGTGGACTCACTGTATAGAGAGAAAAAGATAGAAGAGAGATAGTGGCTTACAACCTAATTTGAACTATTACAATTGCATCTAGTAATGCATGAATTACAATTCCATTGAAACAAAATACCAATATTTATTTTATTTTGATTCAACACTCTACCTCGCTCTTCATTTGCACAATTTTGATCTTCAACTTAACATTCACAACTTAACTTTGCACTGCTCTAATCAAATTTACATCACACAATACATGTCACATACATTGCTTCAAAACATCAAAAACAATCCAACATATATATTTGCATCAAGTATAACATTAATTAGGTCGGCCTAATTAGATGTTGTAGAAATGTAAAATTGATCTAACACCTATCACACACCTTAAATAACACCAAACAACATTGAACAACATTGAACAACATCAAACAACATCTAAAACCCTAATTTCCCCTATTAATTGAATAATACAACATTATTTAATTAATTCATAGTTTCATCATTTTTACAAATTAAATAAATTTCATTTATTTAATAAAGTCTTGAAAACCCTATTTCTACTATTAATTGAATAATACAAAATTATTTAGTTAATTCATGTTTTCATCATTTCGACTAATTAAATAAATTACATTTATTTAATGAAGTCCTAATCTCACATTACTTCATCCTAATTAGTTAAATAACACCAATTATTTAATTATGTCGCTAAATCACCTTATTCCCCTAAGTTAATTGAATTATTTAATCATAATAATTTAATTATGACTTTCCCTCTAAAATTTGAATAATTAAATCAAACAATTCAAATCATTTATCAAAAATCAAAATAAACTAATGTAACTTTGTTTTCAAAAGTCAAACTTGATTTGCATGTTCAACTCCAAAATAAATGAATTAATTAAATCAATTAATTAATCTTTTCCAACCACTTTCCTGATTGAGTAAATTATGATCCCCTTATTTCTCAATCTAATCTTGACAGATCAATCTATTTCTGATTGAGCAAATTATGATTTCCTAACAGAGCAATCTAATTCCTAACTAACCAATCTATTTCTCAATCACACTAATTATTCAATCTATTTCTCAATCATATAAATTGTGCAATCTACTTTGCACAAATCTACTCATTCTAAATCCTCTCAACACCTTTCAATTGTCGATCTTGACTCAACATTGTTTAATCTTGATCATTCATTTCAAATATCATTTTCTATATAACAAACCTCTTTCCTAAAAAAAAAGGATCGAAGAGTCAATATCATTTGCACAACAAAGTACTACCAAAATTCACAACCACCGTTGTTAAAGCTTCAACCTTTCTTCAATCAACCAACATCAATATCATTCTTCAATCTTTTGCACATGAACTATGGAGGCTTCACAGTGATATGAGCAATCCAACATCAAGTGAACACACTCCAATACATGATGGTAACACTTTTCTTTTGTTTTGAATTCAATTTGGTAATCATAGAATTTCCTAATATGTTCTCAATAGCTTAGTTTCATTTCATAAGTGTAGGATTAGATATAGATTTATGTTCATGATCTTAGATTAGATTCTGATTTCAATTGCATTTCTCTTGTTTAGCATCTATGATATTTCCCCCTCACATAGATGTAATACCCAAAATGTAACTTGTCAGCTCAAAAAAATTCATCCACACAATGTGCCATAATTCAAAACTCAAATTATCTTAAGATAGGTTGGCATGGACCTATAATAGATCCTATATAAGATAAAAACTACATATTTATCTTTCACATAACATCAAACGTGTTAGGTCAGCATGACAAAAGACCTAAAACCAAAAACCTTTAACTGTGTATCCACATCTAGACATGTGGACCTAAAAACTTGATGCTATTTGGAATCCATGCTCTACTAACATCTGGCAACCTATCTCCAAAACTGCAAGGCCAAAAACTCATATGTGGAGAAGTGTGGATTCTCCCACACAAACACATTGTACAAAAAGTAATTGTAATATGCTAGGATGAACTTTATTACTCATATCTCTCAATCCATTTGTCCAAACATGATGAGATTTTGGAATTAGATATATCTAACTTCCATCAGAATAATTTTAGAGGTGTAGAGTGATATCTTCATTTGTAAAGTGGTGTGGACCCAAAAAATGATGCATTGTAACATTAAACTTGCATGATTGACACTTAGACAAATTTGTATGCAAATGATCTTTCTAGACCAAATCAACTTGTACAAATGTCTTCCTTAACATCTCAAAAACCTATCAGGATTAAACAAAATGATCCATAACAATGTTGAAATCAATGAAAATACTATATCATGTTGCCAAACAACATCATCAATGACAGACTTTCAACAATCTCCCCAAACTTCCAACATACAACATTTTCAAGGTAAATACATAAGGTAAGATGTATAGCATTTTCATTGAGGTACAATACATAAATGAAAAATCTATATTGAATGTTTAAATCACTCTTGAGGTACTTGACACATGTAAAAAATTCAAAATATACATCAAATAGATAAATCATGCAAGAACATCTATATATTCAATTAAACTTGTGGGAAACAATATTCCATTTCTTGTTTTTGGTTCTATTAGCTTCTACCTCTCTCTCGTGCAACACAATAAATAATAACAAACACCTTCTATGTTTCTAGGCTTTGCTATGACTACAATAACATCTCCTACACCAAATTTACATGGAAAATTTGTAAAAAAATAGAGTTCCACTATCATTTAACTATATGTGTCTACTTAAAAAAACCTAGCCAAATAAATTTAATAAATGATTAAGTTACAAATGTACACAAGCTCATATATATATATATATACCTTTTTTAATGAATCCAGAAATATGGTCATAATCAATTCAAATCAAAAGAATGTCTTCAAAGATTTCATCTTTATCTTCATTGTATGTGTTACTAACAACTAGTGGCACCAAATTCCATCCACTAATATATCCACGTTGTTGGTTGTTGCATTCATCATAGTTTTCCAAAATGTAGTACTAACAAAAACATGAGTAATCTCTAGTGTATAATGTCCATGGAAAACTGTAGAACCCTAATCCAAATACCTGCAAAACACAACAAATGAGTACATTAGGAGATCAAATGCAAGTAAGAACAAGGATTCCCCATGAAATCCATTAACAAAACTCAAAATAGGAATGAAGAGAAGAAAATAATGAAAGAACAAGAAATTAGATTAAATCCTATTGAAAGCAATGCAAACTATTGATCCCATGGGGGAATTGGTGCCAATTTGATGTGAAAATTGGCCCTTTCCCAACTCCAATGATGCAAGGTTGATATGTGATGAAGAATGATCCACTTTTTTGATGCTTGATGTATGCTCCAAGATGAAAATATGCATAAAACCTAATTATGGTTGGATGAACTTGATGATAAATTGCTATGGATTTGAGTATAATACGTTTACTCAAATTGTGGATGATGAAATGAGGAGATGAGTCTTCATTTATAGAATGCCAAGATGAAGAGATGATCAAAATAGAACAATGTGGGACTAATCTTCAACAAATGAGAAGAAGCCACATTTCATCATGTGAATGGTCGAGGAATGAGCACATTTTGAAGAATGTGCAAAGAGGGGGGAAATTCAAATTCAAAATATGGCTTGAAGAATGAGTTGAAAGGTGAAGCACATGCACATGGCTCAAGAAAAGGACATGTAAGAGATTTTAAATGCTTTGTTGAAAGGGACAAGTCCTTTTTGGGGGGAGATTTCAAATTTGAGGAATATTCCCACTTGGATGCCTTTTTGAATGAAAATAGATGATTTATAAATCAATTAAATTGATTTTCATGTGCAAGTTGAAAAATCTAGAGAATTTGAGTGATTGGGATTAAATTAATCAGGATTTGATTAATTTAAAGGAGATTAGCTGATTTTGACTTTTGACTTAGACTTTTGGATTAATTTAAATAAAAAAGATAGGAATAATGATTTAGATTTAATTAAATAAATATTTTGATTTATTTAACTAAAGAGGGATGATGTTGGATAAAGATTGATTTAATTTAATAGAATGACTTAGAGATTTAATTAAATAAAATGTATTATTTAATTAAAAGGGGGATTACAAAATTAATTAAATAAAATTGATTTATTTAATTAATAAGAGATGATGACTTAATTAGATAAATGATTATTTATTTAATTAAGGGACAATAGTGATGATAAGCTGAAGAGGTGATTTAGGGCAAAACAATGTTAGTTAATCGGGATCAAGTGCACAAAGTCAATCCGTATATTTTATGTGTCTACATTTTGCCTCTCTTTGAAGCAATGTACTTGTTGTGTTGGTTCAAAGAATAAACTGTCTTGATCAAAATTCAAAAATTCTTTGATTTTTTCAGATGCCCCATTGCTGCTCCAACGAATGAAGAATTATGCTGGTATATTGCCCCCTAGAGAGATCAAGTGAAAAGATTTGATTTGAGGGTCAATCTCTCGATAAAGAGGTTCAAGGTTAGTTCAACTCGAATATTTGATGATGTATATAGTCATCGGCCATGGGTAACCTCATGCCTATTTTGATATATTACACCCATTTGATCCTGATTTGTACCATGATAGTGACATTATTGATGATGAGATGATTATGATGTTTATATGTAATGAATGATATGATGATGCATGGATGATATGGATGCACATGATATGATATGATGATGCTTGGGTGATTATGAAAATAGATGATAAATGTATGGTTTATGAGATGTTTAGAATAACCAATCTATATTACGCAATGATGGGGATGAATGCATATGGTATGATTAATGTTTTCTATATGATATGATATTCATTATGTAGTATGCTTATGGTTTTTTGGATGAAAGATAGATGCAATGGTGATGATTATGATTAACTATCATGGTACCATGTTAGTGCAAAAAAGCAAGAGATAGAAGAAAATAAGAGATTCCAACAAGACATGAGATTATGATGATGATGATTACTTTCCAAGGAGTTGGGATTTTTAAAGGGACAATTTCCTTATGTTTGATAACACACATGGTATGATGCATCAAGGTATTAGAAAACTAGGATGGCATTGTACCTAGTGTGATGGAATTTGACTCGACAAAAAAATAGGAGTATTCTTGTTCACACTTGACATACAGAAATCTTGCTAGGACATACCTAACAAAGCAAGTATTTTCCAAGTTATATTTTACAAGAACGTCCAACAAGCATAGCAGAAAAAAAGGATAATGATCGTTTCCCCATTCCTATCTCTCTAAATCCTTCTCTCGGATATCATCGAGAGGTCCTTGGACTAAGCACAATAAGATAAGTCAAAAGAAAAAGATAAAGCATACAAACAATTTGATGTTCTTCAATACCGCTAACCAAAAGGGAATGTTTTTTTAAGGATAAGGACATAAACTATTGCCAAAAGATAATGCCCATTGTAGGAAGGATACATCCTAGGACATGTTAGTGGATAGCGGCACATCATTTCATTTATCCAAAGTGTTCTTTTTGATAAATAATGCCCCTTGTAGGAAGGATTCATCCTAGAACATGATGTTATTAGATGATTGATATGGGACTCTGTGGATGATGGACTATCGGCATAAAGAATTGACCAACTTGCTTATGTACTGACTTAGACTTGAGACTTTGATGTTTTTGAGTTTTACTTTTAAGCTGCTAGACTTGTTTTGCCTCAAATGTACTATCAACACCATCCAAATCCATTTGTGCATGTTGATAAAACACGTGCACCATAATAGTGATCTTCTTTGGAAAGAAATATTGTGATTAAATCTTTTTTGATGTACAAAAGAGTAATTATTTGCAAAGTCAACTATTGATAAAATCGTTCCATGTGGGAAATTATTTCTTAATTTCTGAAACTATTATGCTTGCCACTTAGAAAAAAAGCATTTTGTATGTATTGTAGTATCAATTTATAATTTTTTTCCATAAATGTTCCCATAGGTATCTCCTCTTCTACATAATCTAACCTTGTTGATTCTTTTCCAATTTTGGTATGAAACTCGATGTACTTGTAACTTTTGCAATTTACCAACTTTGTTAGGTTAGTATCTTCGTCTCTCAAAGGCTTTTTAGCCAAATTTCCACATGTTTCACAAAGTATTTTTATGCAACTTATTTAACTGGTTGCATTATATGTTGATTACCCAAAATACCGAGGGGAGGTGAATCATTATTCCATTAAACCATTTAGTTGCAAACCATCCAATTATTAAAGCACATATAACTATAAACAAGAATGAAGAAATTGGAAAGAACATGACACCATAAGACACATCAACACCATATTTTTACTTGGAAAACCCAAAATGGGAAAAACCACGGTGAGGATTAGCTCACAACATATTATATCTAGATATAGTATATTATAGGGGCTCACTGCCAAGACACACTATCCTTAAAAGGCTCACAGATAGAAAAAAAAATGGTATGGCTCACTACCAAAATATAAACTAATACAAAGTGCACCTATCTTGTGTTGTATTTCAATTCCTTTGAGGCTCTGAATATGAAGTATTGCCCTACTTAGAAGTCACTCAATTCTGCTATGATTCTGAACTTCTACCACTTAACACCACTTGTATATAATATGTCATTTAAGTTTTCACATCCAATTATCACTCAAAATTTAACCACACTTTACAATTCCTAAATATCTCATATATATACCCAAATACATTTCATACATCAATTAAGTCAGCCTAATTAGATGTAAACAAAACAATCCAAAATAGCTCTTGTCAGCACCATACAAGATTTAAAACATCTTTTTTGCCCAAGAAAAATGTGTAATACTCAATTTCAAGTTAGTATGGATATAAAATAGATTCAACTAACATACACAAGGTATAATTAATCTTCTCAACATGTATCATGCATTAGGTCGGCCAGGAATAGGACCTAATCATAAAAAATTCAATCCAACACACACTTCTCAAAATAAACACCATCCAAATTTGATATTACTTTAGTTTCTCTTTGCAACAACATCAAACAGACTAACTTTAGAACAACAACATCAAAACAACCTTCTCAAGGAAATTTGGAATCTCCTACGCCGGTATACTGAACAAAGAGATGACTATAGTATACAGAGTTGAACTCTGTCATTGATAACTTTCAGTACACATCACAAAACTTCTTGAGAACTTGAATATAGTTGTATGAATCAATCATAATTATATGATTAAGAGAGAAAAGCTACATCTCTTCTTATGGTGAAGTGAAAACCCAACAAATGATGCACTAGACCACAACACCATCAACAAATAACACTTAACCAAACCTTTGATTGACTAGCTTCTGGTATAGATAGTACTGTACAAGTAACACCAAAAAAATGCTTCCCACAATGTTGACATCAATGAAAACACTTGACTAGCTGAATCAACCTATGTATGATCACCTCATGCTCATGTTGTTAGGCTTCATCAATGCTGACAAAATCCCAAACTTCCAACAATCTCCCCCTTGGGCATTGATGGCAACATGCATATCAAAAACAATTTTTCATACTAATTGAATACTCCTTTCAAAATTAATACCCCCCCTTACAAAAGTGTCCTTAACTTTCAAAAATTTGAAAAGGTTTTCTAAAGAACAAAAAAAATGTTTTAAATGTTTTTCTTCTTACTATCTATCTCTCCCCCTTTGACATCAATGAAAAAGGTTATGCAGGGGTTTAGTATATTTCCCTTGAATATATGTATGTATGCATCAAAAATTGATCAAAAGGATATGAACATATTAACTTGAAGATGAAGATCCCTTAAGATTCTTTAGGATATCCTGCCATGTAGATTTACCTTCTTCCCAAGAACCTTTTGCGTGTGCAAGAGTCTTGTCTACTAATTCAAGCTTTGTTAAATACTTTATATCTTCTTCCATAGTGTTGGGCCTGAGATTTATTTTTGATAGACTATCAACACTAGCAAGGGTACTGGATACAAGAGTGTGCCTAATTTTTACCAAATCTCTAAGAGCCACATACTACTTGATTACCTCTATTCTCTGACTCTATAAGCTAAATATTTTTTCCTATAGTTGCATGATGTAGGACCATCTTTGATTATCCCTATCACCAAGTTATAAACATCTACTTGAGTGATCAACCGAATTTCATTCTATCTTATTTCATTTCTTACATTCAATGTCCAGTTAGACCAATTCAGGCAAAAAGATCCTAACTCCTGAGCTTCTTCTTCATATTCCTAAACATCCTTCAATTCCTTCAAGACTTTATGGTGTGCATTTACACATTTCTTCTTGATTCCTTCTAGATTTTCTTTTGTAGTTCTTGGTTCTGACCCATTTCCTATTTTCTCTTTCAATTTAGAGATGTATGCTTTCAATGAATCAATCATACTCTTGATATTTTCCAAAGTGGACACAGATGAATTCAAATTAGCACCGGAAATCACTTGTAAATATTTTAATGCATCATCTAGGTCTTGTATGTTTGCACTTTAATGGTCATGTTGGGTTACCTCAAATTGACTTCCTTCTTGTTTTGTGATGTCTTGTTTAATAACAACACTTTTTCTCTTCGTTCCTATTCTTTTTGTACTATTGGAGGCTTCAGTCATAGACTTTTCTTCTACATCTGTTCTATTGGGGTCCTTTGGGATTTCTAGATGCACTTTTGCATAATGATCAACTTCCTCCATAGGTACTTCATAATCTAACTCAGAAATCCACACAAGTTTGGAATCAACTGCTTCCATGTAACAAAAATCAGTAGAGATAAGAAAATTGATGTCTTTGTAGTATTTTTCCACCACACTATGGAATTCTTATCCTCTTATTCATCCTCATTTGAAACATTCTAAAGAATGTTGCAAGAGTAGTTTCTTGAGCATCCAAACCACCAAGATTCATCATGAGATTCCTTATTTGGTGTGTTGTTGGCTCTGTATTTTTCCACTAAACCTTTCCAATAACTGATATCTTCTTCATAAAGTCAAAGAGTAAGCAAACTGTTAAAGTGTCGTACCAGAATGTACTCTACTTATTCTTTTTTATTTCTTTCAAATTCTTCTTTAGGTGTTGTCGAAGTAGCTCACAAAGATCATAGTATGTACCATCCTCAACCATGTCAAGTGCAATGTATGCAATAATAATAGAGACTGTATAGTCATTACTAGGTAAGAATTTTTTATGTCCAATAAGCATTGTAGCATACTGAATGACCAGATTTTCAATTGTACTAAAGACAAGTTATTTTCCTTCAAGAGTTACACTAGTCATCTCTATTAATTCTTGATCATCAATAGAATTCTGCCTCAAAACTAGTCTAAAGGACCACAAAACATCCCTTATAGCCTCTCTGGTTATTAAGTGTGCAACATCAATCTAGATAGACTCATCATGAATCCATCTTTTTTATTTTAGCTTTCTAACATTCTTCAATTTTTCTCTTTTCTTCTAGGTTTTCTTTTAGTCCAGTGATTTCCTCATCTGCTTTCTTTAATTGATTACTGACTTCACTATATTTTTTCTTTAGCTTTTTAATGCACTCATTTGCTTCATTTAATCTATCCTTCAAATCTTTATTTTCTTATGTATGTTCAACAGATATCTCTTTCAGAAGAATAAGATTTTTTTTTAGCTTCCATGTATTCGAATTTTAGGACCTTCCTCATGCTGTTAGACTTTATAAGAGGAACCAAGCTCTGATACCAATTATTGATTACCTAGAATATTGAGAGGGGGGTGAATCAGTATTCCATTAAACCATTCAATTGTAAACCATATAATTATTAAAGAACATATAACTACAAACAAGAATGAAGACATTGAAAAGAACATGACACCATATGACACATCAACACCGAATTTTTTATGTGGAAAACCCAAAATGGTTAAAACCATGGTGAGGATTAGCTTAGGTTGGATGTTGTGGTTGTGTTTCTGATATGTGGTTGTCATTGATTTCAACACTATTAGCATTAATGCATTAGAAGCTATATATGTCAAGGATATTGAGAAAAGTGTAATAAAAAGAGTTATAGGTTGTCAGTGGTGAAGTGAAGTTCAGTCTATCGGTGAGTTCAGTACATTTTTGTTCAGAGGTTTTGGAATAAAGGGTTTCTTTTTTAGTATATCTCATTTATCCATGTCAATTTTTAGAGATCCGCGTGAAGATTTGATCAAGTTATGAAGATTTGTATTCTGACAGTTTTTTTGTTACTTTAGTTTGTGTTCGAATGAGGATTATGTGATTTTAGTAAGTTTAGTTATTGCAGATGCTTCTCTAGTGATTCATGATGTTTTTGGATGTTTCTACATCATTCTCGATATGTGTTTCACATTTTCATTGATCGTTGTGCTCCCGATCTGAAATATTCTCTTGCGTGTTCATGTTTTTCATGTTCTTGACCAACAAGGTGTTTGTAGCATGTTGTGGAACTTCGAGGAGTAATTAATTGAAGTGGTTTGTGTTTGAGGATGTTATTTTGGGTCTTCACTATGTTATGGCTAACCTTGGTTGATTCACATGAAAAATATTTATTGTTTTTTGTTGACTATTTATATTATTTATATTATTTTGTTGAAGATGACTTGTAGCGATGTAATTTCTTTTTGCAAATATATATAAGTGATTGCTCATACCATTTGATGGCATGGTGTGCACAAATAATGTTCTAAATCATATGAAAGGAAAATTAGAGTGTTAAGAAGAGTGAGGAAGAGTGAAGAAGAGTGAAGAAGAGTGAAGAAGACTGAAGAAGTGTTCATGAGCTTAACTAGAATTGTAATCAGGCATTAGTAGATGCTATTTTTCTTAGTTGAAATTTGATGGATGTAATTAGAATCTTTATGTAAGACAGTGTGTCTTCCTTTTGTATTTGAGCAATGAGCTCTAGGTAGTGTGCCTAAATGCATATACATTTCCCATTCATATTTCTTTATACTTTTAGCAAGGTATAATCTTGTGGACTAACCTCCACCATGGTTTTTCCCCTAACAAGGTTTCCACATAAAAATCTTGGTGTTATGTGTGATTTTGATGTGTTGTTCATTTATGCTTTCATGATTATTGATCAGATCTAAGAATAAGGTCAATGAGTTGAATAAATTTTAAATTCCATGACAACTAATTCACCCCCCCTCTCAGTTGTTTTCCCTTGAGTTGCCAACAATTGGTATCAGAGCAGGTTCCTTAGAAAAATTTTAACAGCTTAAGGTGATCCAGGATGGTGACTCATAAGAAGGATAGTCCTAGATTTGATGGAATAAATTATTCCTTGTGGAAGACACGAATGGAGTTCCATTTGAGATGCATTGGTGAAGCCTACTGGAGTATTACAAGCAATAGGTATACTATTCATCAGAATGGTCCTACTACTACTACTGAGATTAGGGATGCTGAGTGTAATATCAAGGCTAAGGAGGCATTGTTGAATGCTTTGATTGATACTAAGATGAAAAATGTGATGGATCTGAAGACTCCTTATGAGATTTGGAAAAAGTTGGAAACTTTGTATGAAGGTGATGCTAATGTGAAGATTGCTAAACTACAAAGTCTGAAAGGGAAATATGAAAAGTTGACAATGGGTGATGATGAGAACATTACTACTTTCATGCAAAGAGTGAATGAACTTGTGTGTGGTATCAGATGTGTTGGTGGATAGTTGGAGAAATCAAATATTGTTGCTAAAGTGCTTAGATCCTTTCCTACTTCCTACAAAGTCAAATCTAGTGCTATTGAAGAGCTTTGGACTGTGACAAATGTTACTAGAGACATGTTGATTGGTAAGCTTATTGCTTTTGAGTTGAACTGATGAGGGCGCAGCCCGAGACTTAGAAAATAACCTGCAAACAAGAAAATAATTATATTATTCAGAAAATGGATCTTCTTACATGCAGAGGATCTCAAATCCCCAAGTTCTACAACACATGCAAGTTATAGAAAGCTACAGAATAACCCTTTCGCAATATGCGAGCTTGTCCCCGAAAAAGCTACCCAAAAATTAGAAACCTTAAATAGAGCTCCTCTTTCTTTTGGAGCCAAAACAACATTTGATTTTGAGTTTAGGTAGTTTGGCGCCGAAAATTACAACTTGAAGTTCAAATTTCAAAAGAACATTTGCAATTGTATCTTCTAGAAAGTGCGCCAACTTCTCGGGGCCATAATTTTTGACCCGGGACTCCGATTCGCGAACCGTTTGAACTGTTGGAAAGGTCTCAAATTCAATAACGTGCTCTAAATTAGCTACGCAAATTTTAGCAAGTTTTGGGGCCGTTCTGGGAACTCTAAGTGCCTCAAATCTAACTTAGAAGATTTTCAGGTGCAAATATGGGAATCTAAAACTATAATATCTTTCAACCCAGGAATAGAAAATAAAAACTGTAAATTAGGAATTTCATTATGACAAAAAGGGTATCCAAAAATGTAAAAACATATGAAAATTGAGAAACTTGAAATTTAACTATTTTTGGGTGATGCAAGATTGCCCTTACACCACTGGATGCTCCTGCATCATGAGCAAATTTGGTGATGCCCTTCCTAAGGTAGAATCTGCATTCAAGGCCACTACTTCTAGAAGAGATAAACAAAGATATGATCTAGGTGAAAGTTCATCAAGAAAGACATTCAAGTATGAGGATGAAATGAAATAGATGGAAGAAGAAGAAAGAGAGCTAGAAGAGTTGGAAACTAATTGTGAAAAGAGAGGCCAGAGGACAAGGTAAGTATAAAGGGAAGTTGTCTATTAAAATTTTCTCTTGCAATAAGAAAGGTCATTTTGCATCAAGGTCTCCTAAAAGAGTTTCTAAGCCAAGACATAACAAGCCTAAATTTTAAAAGAAGTGTTACTATGTTGCTAAAGAAGGTGTGACAAATGATGAATCTGATAAAGGGAATGCAAGTGAAGATGAATTTTTATTTATTGCTATCAAGGAAAATAATCATGTGTCTATTGAATCTGCTAATTATACAAATGTGGAGAAAGCCCTAGCTACTCGAGTTGAAGAGAAAGATGAATGGGTAATTGATAATGGTTTCTCTTAACATATGATAGGAGATAAAAGTAAGTTTGTGAGCTTGGAAAATTATGGTGGTGATGTTGTGAGATTTGGTGATGATAAAGCTAGTGTGATCCATGGCAGAGGTTACATTTCTCTGGATGGTAAGCATAACACTGACGATGTCTTGTATGTGGAAGGTTTGAAGCATAATCTTTTAAGTGTTGGAAAAATGGTTGATAAGGGATACAATCTTTAGTTCATGGATGGTAAGTGCAAAATATTGGGGAATTTTGGAAATGTGATTGCATCAGGTACAAAAACAAAAGGTAATATTTTTCATTTGAGTGTTGCTAGTAAAAGTTGTTTGATTGCTCAAGTTGATGAAAGTTGGTTGTGGCCTAGGAGAATGTGTCATGTTAACTTTGATAATATTGTCAAGATAAGTTCTACTAAGGCTGTGAGAGATCTTCCTAAGTTGATGAAACCTACTAATACCATATGCAAGGAATGTCAGTTAGGAAAGAAAACTAGAATTTCATTTTAGAGCAAATAACAAAATTCAAATGGATTGTTGGATCTTGTGTATACTAATTTGTGTGGTCCTTCTAGAGTTAGAAGTTTACAAGGATACGGGTACTTCATGTTGCTTATTGATGATTATTCAAGA
Organism: Sequoia sempervirens; assembly: GCA_007258455.2. NCBI lineage: Eukaryota > Viridiplantae > Streptophyta > Pinopsida > Cupressales > Cupressaceae > Sequoia > Sequoia sempervirens. Next base: position 552,988,347 of record VDFB02000017.1, read on the forward strand.
ATGATGTGGGCTACATTCTTAAGGGAGAAATTTGAAGCTCTGGAGAAGTTCAAGATATTTAAGGCTATGGTTGAGACAGAGATAGGTCTAAAGATTAAATGTTTGAGATTAGATAGAGGAGGTGAATTCACTTTGAGTGAGTTTGATTCTTTTTGTGAAGAACATGGAATAAAGAGATAATTATCTACACCACAAACCCCTCAACAAAATGGAGTTGTGGAAAGGAAGAACATAATAGTTCTAGATGCTACTAGAACTATGATGTTGGAAGGAAATGTACCTCATATCTACCAGAGAGAAGTTGTAAGTATTGTTGTGTACACACTTAATTGGGTACAAATCAAAGGTGATACTGGTAAGGCCCCTTTTGAGCTATGGACTGGTCAAAAGCCTACTATTAGATATTTCAAGATCTTTGGAAGCAAATGTTATATCAAAAGAGATGAATATATAGGAAATTTTGATGCTATGAGTGATGAAGGAATCTTTTTGGGTTATTCTACTAAAAGAAACACCTATCGGTGCTACAATAAGAGATTGAAAAAAATGGTTGAAAGTGAAAATGTCAAGGTTGATGAAGACATACTTGCACCATCCAAAACCTATGGATATGATTTTGATGATCAAAATGATAATATAAACAAAGGAAAGCAAGTTTATACTTCAAATCAAGTTCAAATCATTATGGTGAATCAAGGAGATCAAGAGGAAGGAGAAATTGGTGAAAGTGTAGAAGATAGATCATAAGAAACTGAAATTCAAGAATGCCCTAAGACTTCAAGGTAAGTAAGATTGAATCATTTAGAAGATTAGATCATAGGTGATAAGAACAAAGGTGTTTAGACTAGGAGAAATATTGTAGAAGAATACTATTTAATTTCAAATATTGAGCCTAAAAATGTGAATGAAGCATGCAAATATGAACATTGGGTTGAAGCAATGAAAGAGGAATTACAATAGATTGAAAAGAATGATACATGGATTCTTGTTGCCAGACCTAAGGATAAAAATGTAATTGAAACTAAATGGGTCTTTAAAAAAAAATTGAATGAGCAAGGTGAAGTGGTTAGAAACGAATCTAGATTGGTGTGTAAGGGATATTCATAGATGGAAGGTATTGATTTTGAAGAGACCTTTGCCCCTGTTGCTATAATTGAAGTTGTGAGACTGTTTCTTACTTATGCTGCCTATAAAGACTACAAGGTTTATCAGATGGATGTCAAGTCAACTTTTCTAAATGGCGAGTTGGAAGAAGAGGTGTATGTTGAACAACCAGATGGATTTTATTTGACTGATCGAGGAGATATGGTTCGTCAGTTGAAGAAAGCATTGTATGGACTCAAGCAAGCCCCCAGAGAATGGTATGCCAGATTGGATAAGTACTTGTTGAAGCTTGGATTTAACAAAGGTATTGTTGATAGTAATTTCTATTTCAAGATTGATCATAATAAATATTTTATTTTGGAAGTCTTTGTTGATGATATCATTTTTGGAGGAGATGATAGCTTGTGCATGAAGTTTGCTGATGAGATGCAGAGTGAGTTTGAGATGTCAATGATCGGAGAGATGACATTCTTTTTGGGATTAAAAATTACTTAATTAGATAAAGTGATCTTTATATCTTAGTCCAAGTATGTGAAAAAATTGTTGAAGAAATTTGGTATGGAAGATTCAAAGCCAATTGGTACACCGATGGTGACTAGATGCAAGTTGACAACAAATGACGATTCTCCGAAGGAAAATCAAACTAGATACAGATCAATGATTGGTGGATTGCTTTACTTGAATCAAATTAGGCATGATATCATGAAATTTGTATGTATTGTTGCAATATTTCAAGTTGATCCTAAAGAGTCTCATGTGACTACTGTGAAGAGAAATTTTAGATGCTTGAAGGGGATAATTGATTTTGGCCTATGGTACCCTAAAGATGATGATCTTTCTTTGAGTGCCTTTACTGATACTAATTGGGTAGGAGATGTGAATGATAGGAAAATTACTAGTGGTGGAGCATTTTGCTTGGGAAATAAGTTGATTTCATGGTTAAGTAAAAATTAGAATACTATTTCTTTATCTACTACAGAGGCAAGATACATTGTTGCTACTAACAATTGTACTCAAGTATTGTGGATGAAGCGGATGTTGAAGGATATCAGGGTTGTGTATGATGAGCCTATTGTTATATTCTATGATAACTCAAATGCTATTAACATTTCTAAGAATCTGGTGTTGCATTCAAAGACCAAGCATATAGCTATCAAGTTTCTCTTTTTGAGAGAGAAAGTGAGTGAAAAGGAAGTTAGATTGGAGTATGTGCCTAATAAGGAGCAGATTGCAAACATCTTTACCAATTTGTTTCCTAAGGATACTTTTGAGTATCTCATAGAGATGTTAGGGGTGATTACCCCTCCTACTCAGAACGAGGATGCAAGTCATTGCATCAATCCGTGCATTTCATGGTCATATTTTGATCCGGATTGATGTTGAGGTGGCTGCTACTTAGGGGTAGTAGTCAGATGTTCAGATGTTTAGATATGTGGTTCAAAGCTTGTATAGAAGAGATCTTTTTCATTGATATCAAAGGGGGAGAAGAGAAAATGTGAAAAACTTTTTGGGTGAGAAGAACCTTGTGAGGAGAAGAGTTATGTGGATTAGTTGAGGAGAGAAGAGTCAGAAGCTAAGGAGTAAGTGTTGTTGCGTTGATGTTGCTTTTCACATCATGTGTTGCCATCAATTCCAAAGGGGGAGATTATTGGATGTTGTGGTTGTGTTGCTGATATGTGGTTGTCATTGATGTCAACACTATTAGCATTAATGCATTAGAAGTTGTATATGTCAGGGATATTGAGAAAATTGTAATAAAAAGAGTTACAGGTTGTCAGTGGTGAAGTGAAGTTTAGTCTGATGGTGAGTTCAGTATGTTTTTTTTCAAAGGTTGTGAACTAAAGGGTTTCTTGTTGAGTATATCTAGTTTATCCATGTTGAGTTTTAGAGATCCACGTGAAGATTTGATCAAGTTATGGAGATTTGTATTTTGATAGTTTTTCTATTACTTCAGTTTGTGTTCCTAAATGAAGATTATGTGATTTTAGTAAGTTCAGTTGTTGCAGATGCTTCTCTAGTGATTCATGATTTTTTTAGATGTTTCTATATTGTGCTCTATCTGTGTTTCATGTCCGCATTAATCGTTATGCTTGCAATATGATATTTTCTCTTGCGTGTTCATGTTTTTCATGTTCTTGGCCGACAAGGTGTTTGTAGCGTGTTGTGGACCTTCGAGGAGTAATTAATTGAAGTGGTTCATGTTTGAGGATGTTATTTTGGGTCTTCACTATGTTATGGCTGACCTTGGTTGATTTTCATGAAAAATATTTATTATTTTTGGTTGACTGTTTATATTCTTTTTATTATTTTGTTGAAGTTGACTTGTAGCGATGTAATTTCTTGTTACAGATATATATAAGTGATTGCTTGTACCATTTGATGGCATGGTGTGCATGAATAATGTTCTAAATAATTTGAAGGAAAAACAAAGTGTGAAGAAGAGTGATGAAGAGTGAAGAAGAGTGAAGAAGTGTTCATTAGCTTAACTAGAACTGTAATCAGGCATTAGCACATGCTAGTTTTCTCAGTTCAAATCTGATGGATGTAATCAAAATATTTTTGTAAGACAATGTGTCTTCCTTTTGTATTTGAGTATTGAGCTCTAGGCAATGTGCCTAAATGCATTTGCATTCCCCATTCATATTTATTTATACTTTTATAGGGTATAATCTTGTGGATTGACCTCCACCGTGGTTTTTCTCCTAACAAGGTTTCCACATAAAAAATCTTGGTGTTATGTGTGATTCTAATGTGATGTTCATTTATGATTTCATGATTATTGATCAGATCTAAGAATAAGGTCAATGATTTGAATAAATTTGAAATTCTATGACAACTGATTGACTCCCCCTCTTAGTTGTCTACCCTTGAGTTGCCAACAAGGGGCTCACTGCTAGGACACACTATCCTTAAAAGGCTCATAACTAGAATACAAAATGGTATGGCTTACTATCAAAACACAAATTGGTATGGCTCACTACCAAAATATGAATTGATACAAAGTGCACCTATCTTGTGTTGTATTTTAGTTCCTTTAAGGCTCTAAATATGAAGTACTACCCTGCTTAGTAGTCGCTCAATAATTTTGCTCTGATTTTGAACTTCTACCACTAAATACTAGTCGCATCTGATATGTCATATAAGTTTGCACATCCACTTATCACTCATGCTTCCACCACACTTTACAATTCCAAAATATCTCAGATATATACCCAAATACATTTCATACATCAATTAGGTTAACCTAATTAGATGTAAATGAAACAATCCAAAATAGCTCTTGTCGACACCATACAAGATTTAAAACATCTTTTCGCCTAAGCAAAACATGTAATACTCAATTTCAAGTTGGCATGGATCTGAAATAGATTCAACTAATATCTGTAAGGTATAATTAATCTTCTCAACACGTATCATGCATTATGTTGGCCAGGAATAGTACCTAATCACAAAAACTCCAATCCAACACACACTTCTCAAAATAAACACCATCTAGATTTGATATTACTTCAGTTTATCTTTACATCAACATTAGAGAGACTATCTTTAGAATTGAAGCATCAAAACAACCTTCTCAAGGAAATGTTGAATCTCCCATGCTGGTATACTGAACAAAGAGATGAATGTAGTATATAGAGTTGAACTCTATCATTGATAACTTTTAGTACACATCACAAAACTTCTCAAGAACTTGAATATAGTTGTATGAATTAGTCATAATGATATGATTAAGAGAGCAGAGTTACATCTCTTCTTGCGGTGAAGTACAGACCCAAAAACTGGCACACTATACCACAACACCATTATCAAAGAAAACTTAACCAAACCTCTGATAGATCAGCTTCCAATATAGATAGTATTGTACAAGTAACACCAAAAAAACACTTCACACAATGTTGAAATCAATGACAACACTAGACCAGCTGAATCAACCTACGTATGTACACCTCATGCTCATGTTGCTAGGCTGCATCAATGCATACATACTCCCAAACTTCCAACATTATCATTATTAGGGTGGATGCTATAAACTAATTTTCTCATTTAGGAGGCGCATTTTCAAAATTAACACTTTTTTCTCTAATTTTCAAAAGATCTAGTAGTAGAAATCAAATTCAATATGATAATGACAAAAAGTTTCAAAAACCCTATTTTTCTTCACATAATATGGCCTTAACCTTTCAAACATTATTTTCCCAATATTTATGAGGATTTGAATTAAAAAAGATCATATACATCTCATGAACTATGTTATGTTTAACCAATGTTTTGTATGTAATTCATTATTATGGGGCTGAATATTGTATCTAATAACATCTCTACTATTTGGTGAGGGATGGGTATGATCATTCCAAAAGGTTGAGATCAAAATACTAAGAACATCTTGAATCCTGTCAGGTTGAGGGCCTCTACACATAATTTCCCAATTTCCTTTCGAGGTTCTTGTTGATCAAAATATTAGTCACACACCAACAGTGCAGATAAATCCTCATAGACAAACCGTGAGAACCTGTCCTTACTTGAAAGACTGAACCAGGAAACCTAAATCTCAGGTTGACTGAGCTTAATCCCAAGGCTTGTTTATGTTATGTCTTGACCATACTAGGTTTGCATCAGGGTTCGTTGTGATAATGTTATTAATCATGAGGGGTAAATGGTAATTTATGATTCTAAAAGGAATCATAAGGATTAGTCAAAGATATTCTTGGTCCGGTCATCAAAAAAATTCATGAAATCAATAGATATGCAATAATATTTCATGAATTTCAAACAACTTTTCTATCACTTAAGTAGATTTATCTTTAAGAATTTAGAAATATGATGGAAACAAAAGTTTTGCAATAAAATTTCCATTCATTCATTTCATTTTGAAAAAAATTCTGAAATTTAAACATCTATACTAAAACAAAACATCAAAAATAAAAGAAAAGTAAAATTGCTCTTGGGTATTATCCATGCATGCCCAAAGAATTACCCAAATCAAAGCAAACCACTATATACTTCACTAGATTGCTTCACACCTAGGCATAAAATGATGTGATATTTTAAAGAAAGGGAGGTTTATTTGGACAATGGGTAGGTTCTATATACACCCTTAAATGATGCAACATATAATCTTGTCCAACTAAACAAACAACCAACTACAAAAGATTTCATACCAGGTAGTAGCTTTCAAATTAGCTTCTATGTGCATAGAAGTTTTTATTATAGAATGATTCAGAAAATAGGACAAAAGAAAAAAAATTAAAGAAGTTTTGGCTCTTTTGACATCCACAAATTCTAAACTTAAATTAAAATGAAACATCTCTTGACCTTTTATAAGAGCAAGACACAGGGAATATAAGACAAATACATGAGAGGAAATCCAAGGGATGAATCACAAGGCACACGAAATATGAAAAATGGTAGGAGAATTGTTGAAAAAGTCAACAGATGTCAGCCTTCTTCAACACTTTGCACTCTTTTGGATCTTTTATATTTTTACTATTGCCAAGAGAGTAACTTGAATCTGAATAGGATGTAGGAACTTTTGGGTGCAAGAGCACCTAGTTGATCTCTTGCCTCCATGAGGAAATTTTGTCATTTTGGATTCATGGTTGGTTTTTCTTTGTAATAAGGTCATATTTGGACCATTTTGAATTTATTTGGGTCATTTTTAGGTTGCTAGGTGTGATAGATAGGTGGGTTGTCAAAAGTTGTTAATCTTGCAAATCTTGTCATGTACAAAAAATGCAAAAAATGCAAGAATGCGAAGTTCAAAAGGTTGTTAGAGTCGGTTGTGTTGGTTGGTTTTTGATGTGTAAGGATTAAATACACTATGTATGGGTTGAAGCAATGTTTTGGAAGTTGATTTTGTTGAAAAGCAATAAGAAACCTCTAATTGTCTATGTGTTTTCATTCAAATCTGCTGCTACAGGCCTCTGTACGGTTCTGTACTAAGAGATATTGATCTAAAGTGAATTGAATTTTGTGGAGACATGAACTAACTTAATTTTTGTTTTTATTTGGATTGATTTCATAAACTTTTAAGGATTTTAGAGGCAAATTACTGAAAACAGGTTGAAAACCCTAATTTTGAGGGTTGAGAGTGTAAATATGGAATAAAAGACCATTCCATTGATGAAATTCTTTGCAAATCAGTGGAGTGGTGTTAGATAGGTTTTTCTTTCATGTTTTTAGATTTGTAGATGCAAGGAAGGAGGTTTTGGGCTAATAGGATGATGCTCTAGGAGGAAATTCACATGTTTTCATGCAAATGTGAGGTGTAGGTGCTAGGGTTTGTCAAAAATACTTTGGGAATTGACTTGTGGGAGTGAAAAATGTTTGTGCAAATCATATATGGTATGTTTGAAGTGTTATTTTGTAGGTTGGAGTCTTGGAGTTTGTAGAATCAATAAACCCCTATGGAACAAGCTTCAATAAGCCTCGATAGGGTTTTGAAGTTTGGTGAATTTGTGGGTGCTTCAATTGAAAAAAATGTTGTTTCTAACTCCATGTGATCTATTTTTGGTCTTGAAATAGAGATTTGTGATGAGGGAAGTGTTTAAATTGTAGTTTCTTTGTAAAAGTGACCTAATTGGGCTTAAGGCGCAATAGAGTAGCAAGTTTTTGAGGATTGTGTTCCAAAGAAACCCCTTATGATTTTGAGATATGTTTCCAAAGGGCTTAGTGGGTATCTAAAACTAGTTTTGGATTGTGGGTAGGAGTTATTTTCTGAAAGTTATGGTCAAACTTCACTATTTGGAATGTTACAAGGAAATATGAGGAAATTGTGAGACAACACTAAGATAGGGTATTGAAGGTTGAAAGTTTTATTAAAGCTAATTGAATTGTCATTGTTTGATGGACTCCACCCTGGTCTACATCAGATTGGTATCAAATAATAGGTTTTGATCTTTTGAAGAAAAGAAGTTGCAATTTGAAGAGGGAAAAGTTGTAATTTGAAAGGACAAGATGCCTCCTAAAGGTAGTGTAGTCATTGCTAGGGAAATAAGAATGATGGAGTCTCAAGAAGATGTGTTAGTTATAATTGTAGCATTGGAAACAAATCAAAGAAGAGGTAAGGTCACTGAAGAGGAGAGTGACCGAGAGGAAGAAGAAGAGGGTGAGAATGAAAACTCTCAAATAGGAGTCTAAGGTGATGATGAGTTGGACCCTGATGAAAGAATAATGGTTAAGATGTTGAAGGCTATCAAGGGAGATGCTTCTAATGTGAAGATAGATCTTCTAATGTATGGTGGAAAGTTAGATGCAAAATAAGTGTTGGATTGGGTTGTGTAGACACCTAAAAATGACCTAGGCCTACAAGCTTCATTTTTTTTACAACTTTCGTCCTAGCATAATTATGGCATTTAATTATGTCATTGTTCCACATTCGACTATTGATTAAATAATTCATAATTATTTAATTAATTCATGTCATTTATTCTTCATGATTATTAAATAAATAAATTTTATTTATTTATTAAATACGTCATTAATTGTCTAAGTCTTTCTTCAATTAAATAAATTTCTTAATTTATTTAATTTGCCTTTCTGCATTTAATTATCCTTGATTATTAAATAAATGAATTTCATTTATTTATTTAATACGTCACTAACTGTCTTAATTAAATAAATGGATTAATTTATTTAATTAATTGGTCTTATCTTCTAAATTAAATAATTTAATTTAATTATTTAATTGCAATTAATATTCTTCTCATTTTAAATAAATTAAATTATTTAAAATGTCATGTCAATCCTAACTGTCAGTCCTTTTTGATAAATAATCTGAAAAAAGATTATTTATTATCTCTCGAAATCCATAATTTGAATTATTTTAATTCAAATTAGTAATTAATCTTCCAAAAATCAAGTAATCGGGCAGATTCTTGATTTTCCAAATCTGATCTTCAGTCCAAATCTTATCTCTTTGATTTTTTGAATCTTGCAAATCAGGCGATCTTATCTCTTTGATTTTTCGAATCTTGCAAATCAGGCAAGCTTATCTTCTTGATTTTTTGAAAATCTTTATTTTCTAATTAATTTGTCTCATTTATTCTCCACCATCGATCTGATTTCATTCCAACCGTTCGATTAAGGATTTTTCCCTAACCCTAATTAGGGATTCTTAGGTGTAATCTGGATCGTTCGTTTTAGGTTCTTGTCATTGATTTATCTCATCTGTCCATTCGAAATGACATTTTCTATAAAATGCCATCTTCTTCTCATTTTTGAGGACAGACATTTGGCGTAATTACTATAGGCATTTATTTATTTACTCTCACATGTTCATGGTCATAGGAAATCTTAGTATTTCAATTTTGGCATTATTTTAGACATAGGCATTGATTTGTAGACATAGTCATTTAGGCATATCAAATCCTTCGAATCTTGTTGTAGGGCTTAGGCATTTTAGATTGATCAAAAGATGAATCTGAGGGCAACATATTATCCAGCAAGTAAGAAGGTATTACGAAAGGGAATCATGGAGGTATCGACGATCAGGTATACTTGTTCTTTTATTTACTTCATTTGTGTTTCGTAAAGATCTTTGGGTTTCGATTATTATTCATTGCTTATTGCTAACTTCTCCTAATCCTTAGAAAACCCTTGATTACAGGTTGATGCACTAGACAACTACTTTGAGTACAAGGAGGTAGTAGAATAATAAAAGTAAAGTTTTCTAAAACTAAGTTGAAAGGCCTTGCCCTAACCTGGTGGAATTATGTACAAGAGGAGAGAGTGAAAAAAAGAAAAAATAAATAAATTCATGGGATAGGATGGTGTCTAAAGTGAAGAGTCAATTCTTGCTTGGTGACCATGCAATTCAAACATTCATGAAGTTGCAAAACCTAAAGTAAAAAGAGATGGTTGTCATGGCTTGCATTGAGGACTTTCACAAGTTGAGTATTAGAGCAGGTCATGTTGAAGATGAATTTGAGAAGATAGCAAGGTAAATGAATGGGTTAAGGTTTAATATTCAAGATGAATTGACTCTTGCCACTCTTGGAATGGTTGAAGAATGTTTTCAGTTGGTTGTTAGAGCAAAATAAAAGTTGAAGAGAAGGCAAGAGAGACAAGGTAGAGGCAAAGGCAACACCTCTAGAGGTAGAGGTTCACTTTCCAACTCAAGGCAGTTGTATGGGGACCAAGAAGATTCAAGTAAAGGTCAAGAACAAGTTGTTGATCAAATAGGTGGATTTAGAAGTAGTGGATTAGGTTTTAGAGGTAGATTTGGTGGACAAGGTAGAGGTTCAAATACCTTCTCAGGAAGATGTTATCATTGCAATCAATTTGGTCATCAAGCATGGAAGTTCCTGAAGAAACAACCTTCTACTTCAACTGGTGGTGAAAAGACAGTTCAATTGGTGCAAGAAGATGATAACACTACAATAGAACAACCAAATAGCACCTAAAATAGTGCCAGATTTTAGTGTATTTCAGCCCACAAATTGAGCGAGTTGGTCGGCGCCAAACTCGACACAAGCAGGCATGGTCATTTTGGTGCTAACTTTTATGCCAAAGGTTGTGTCAGATGTAACATCAGAGTTTACATAATAATTAGCATTGGAAAACAAAATGCCCCGTTAGAGCCTAAAATAGCACCAGAAAGTAGCACCGAAAATAACACTTATGTTAATGCCTAAAATAGCATCGGGAAATAGCGTTGGAAATGGTGCCTAAATTAGTGCCCAATTAGGCTTCTCGTTTTGCTTCTAGTTTTGCTTCTGGTATTGCTTCTATTTTTGCTTCCGGTTTTGCTTCCAAGATTGCTTCTAGTTTGACTTCCATTGTTGCTTCCTTTTTTGCTTCTAAAAATACTTCTTGTTTTGCTTCTAAAAATTCTTCTTGTTTTGCTTCATTTTTTGCTTCTAAAATTACTTCTTGTTTTGCTTCCTTTTTTACTTCTAAAAATACTTCTTGTTTTGCTTCCTTTTTTTCTTCTAAAATTGCTTCTTGCTTTGCTTCCTTTTTTGCTTCTAAAAGTGCTTATTGTTTTTCTTCTAAAAATACTTCTTATTTTGCTTCATTTTTTGCTTCTAAAAGTGCTTCTTATTTTGCTTCTAAAAATGCTTCTTAATTTGCTTCCTTTTTTTCTTCTAAAAATGCTTCTTATTTTGCTTCATTTTATTAATTTAATATATTTTATTTCAATTTAGTTAGTTAAATATATCGTGCCTCTTAAATAACTCATATATGATTATAGACTAAGTAATTTAATTATTTAACTCATATGATTAAATAACAAGATAATTATTTTTTTTGGGTCGGTAACACAAAAATTTTGTATTGCTTGTAAAGATAAAAAAGTACATCTATTGTTCTGTGTCATTACCCACCAAAATTCCACAACAAACGACAAAAACTGGAGGCACCTTAACGTGTAGAGTAAAACATTATATAAAACCCGTAAACAAAAAATAACCACCATTAACAGTGTTTATAGTTACACACTTTAATACAACAAAATTAGACACAGAAAAACATGACCAGTCTTAACAAGCTCCACACAGACGCTTGGCTACCTCCTTCAAAGGCTTCTTTGACTTCTGTCGCTTCCTTAACTTCTTCTAGCGCTTCCTTTTTGGTTCCAATCCCTGTTCGATGAAGAGTTTGAGAGCTTTCCATCCCAAATGCGCTTCCTCAGAGCAACGAGCTTTGTATTTTCCTTCGGGCCAACGAAAAAAGGGTTTGAGCCTCGATCTCCCATAGAGCTCCTCAATTTCATCATCTACCAGTCCTTTAGAATAATCTAAACCTACACCTAGAACTGCCCATTCAAGAATGGACTCCATGCCTACCAGAAAATCTTCATGCACAATTTTCTACATCACCATCCTCACCATTTCCATTGGTTCACCTAAATCCAAGCCCCACGCCGCAATTATGGAGTAAATGTCCATGTTGGTTCGGTATTTGTGTTTCAAGCAGTTGAAATCCCTGTCACAAATCATTTTTGCACACTGCACTAGCCGCTCATCGTCAACAAGGAAAAGGTCGTTCAATCATTTTCTGGACGCCTCTCCATAAAATGGGCCCAAAGATCTTTGTGACTAGAAGGTGAAATTGGCTTCCATTTCTCTTGACAACCAACACCACCACCACCAAATTTTGTTGTAGAGTTTTTCTTGACCCTTTCCAAATGCAATTAACACATCTTAATCGAGGGCTTGCATTTAACACCATCTTGGATTGCCCACACTTTCTATTAATGAAGTACTACTTCACCACCACCAACCACCCCTGCCTTCGCTTGTCATGTCAAACCTACTTCACTCACTTCACCACCTTGTTCATTTAAGGTGTTGTCCACTAACTTAACACCTCTAAAATCCTCCAACCTAAATTCCCCCTGTTTCACCAAAATTTAAAGCCCATTTAGATAAGACATCCACTTCCACATTACCACCTCTTTTAATGTGGCTCATTGCAAAACTTTCAATTACATTCTAGAGGTGTCAAGCATTAATTTTACCTTTCATCACTACCTAAACTATTATTGTAACATGATCATCATCTATAATTAAAACAAGTGAGTCAAATATCTATAATTTAATTGAATTTGAAAAGTAAATTAAAATCATCATATGTAATAAATATCCATCCAAAAATCATTGACTGCTTTTAATATATATAAATTGACAAGTCAATACTGATAAGATCATCATCATATATAACTAAAACAAGTGAAAGTCAAATATGCCAATACATCAAAAACATGTCAAAATGATACATGTCCAACAAGTGACATAAGTGAAAATGATACATGTACAAATGATATAAATAAAATTGATAAATTATGTAACTCAAACTAATACAATTCAAGATGATACATTTCCAAATGATATAGTGAAAAATTGGAAATGATAGATGTCAATACAATACAACTCAATAATATAGTATTGTAGGTTGTGAAAATGATACATATGATAGTAAAACCATGAAAAGAGTCATCATAACGATATATCAATAATGATCCATGATGTAGTCTATATGATCATGAATGTCACTGGTTACTACCACCAACAATCTCATCATCATCATCACCATCATGATCATCATAATCAACATCATCATCATCATCATCATCATCATCATCATCATCATCATTGTCATCAGCCTCAGTGTCTTCCACATCATCCTCTGCCATGTGATCTGTACTGGTAGTTGAACCAATATTTTGTGGATCTATATCATGTTGAGGATCATCGTGATCTTCTAGAAGACCCGTGTTCTACAAAAAAAACATTTAGAATGAAAATTTATTATTTATTTCAGGCAATAATTTATTTTTCTGTTATATATCTAATATTACAACATATGAGACGAAACCATAGTCATATTACATCATATCAAAGTGCACATACCATAATAAAATTTCAAATTCCCTAGCTAATACTTGAGATTGAGATTGTTAACCTTTAGAGAGTATGACTTGGGCAAAAGGCATTTGATATGGCTATTATTTTCAAAGACTTCAACCAGGATGTACTTTGCATTGATGTCATTCCTCAATATTCACTTGATGGCATCAAGGAATGGTTGAACTCCATGGATATAAAATATTATGAAAGTAGAATGAACTTGAACTAGTGGCCAATTTTGAAGAGTATTACTAATGATCCAGATAAATTTTTTGAAGATGGTGGTTGGTAATTTTTGAATATGGAAGCTAGTGATTCTAATTCTGATAATTCATAAGAGTTAGATCAAGGATATGAACCCTCTAATGTAGAAGAGGAATCAGAATCAATTTCATGTAGCCACCATCAAGAGTGTTACAAGCCAACAAGATGGAGGGAATTCTTATATAAGGATGATTTTCAATGTTACAGGTACCAGCTTTAATGCCAACTACAATGGAAACATTGAAATTCCATAGTAGTATTTATGTTAAGGAAACTTCCTTTAGATGCAAGGATTTAGAGCACATCAACCATGTGGTACAGATGATTAAATCCTAGAGACGATTTGTAGCAATGAAAGAGTTTGAAAATGCAGAGAGAGCTACATTAGTGACTCAATAGAAACTTCATATTTCAAAAAAAAATCCAATTAGGTTGGTAGACATGTGGATTAGGCCAACATTTGGTGGAAGAGGAAGAAAGATGATTGGAACTTTGGAGGCCCACCATACTGGATTTCGATATTCAACCATGAGAGCAGTAGAGAGTTGATATCATGTATCAAAACATTAAGCATGCATTCTTCCAGCCAATGGAGAAGGAGATGATTATTTTGCTTCATTTTCATTTGCATAACCATATCATGGCATGGGAACCAAGAAGACCAAGGATGTCAAGTTTTATGTGGAGGTAATGGATGTGGTCCAAACTTTAGGAGGGGAAAGAAGGTCAATGTATGATCCTAATGAAATTGAGGAAGGACAACAAGAGTGGGACGGGAAAAATAAAATCAATAGAGGGTTTCAAAGATTTTTCAAGCGAGTAAGAGAGCTTATATGGGAGCAGCCTCATCTAAAAGATTTTGAACTAGAGTTTGATATACCATTTAGAGAGCTTGGTTTTCATGGAGTTCCTTTCAAAGCCTCTTCTTTTACTATTCCTATGGTAAACTGTTTGGTAGAGTTGGTGGAATTACCTTTCTTAGTAATTGATATTAGTGAGATTGAGATTGTTAACCTTGAAAGAGTATGACTTGGGAAAAAGGCATTTGATATGGCTATTATTTTCAAAGACTTCAAGCGGGATGTACTCCACATGTACGCCATTCCTCAATCTTTCCTTGATAGCATCAAGGAATGGCTAAAATCCATGGATATAAATTATTATGAAAGTAGAATGAACTTTAACTGGTGGCCAATTTTGAGGAGTATTACTAATGATCCAGATAAATATTTTGAAGATAGTGTTTGGGAATCTTTGAATATGGAAGCTAGTGATTCTGATTCTGATAATTCAGAAGAGTCAAATCAAGGATATGAACCCTCTAATTTAGAAGAGGAATTAGAATCATATTTCATGTAGCCACCATCAAGAGTGTTACAAGCCAACAAGATGGAGGGAATTATTATATAAGGATAATTTTCATTAATGTTGCAGGTATCGGATTTAATTGCAACTACAATGGCAACATTGAAATTCCCTAGTAGTATTTATGTTAAGGAAATTTCCTTTAGATGCAAGGATTCAAAGCACATCAACCATGTGGTTCAAATGATTAAATCCCATAGACGTTCTATAGCAATGAAAGAGTCTGAAAAGGAAGAGAGAGCTACATTAGTGACTTAGGAGAAACTTCAAATTTAAAAAATAAAGCCAATTAGGCTAGTAGATGTGTGGATCAGGCCAACATTTGGTGGAAGATGAAGAAAGATGACTAGAACTCTGGAGGCCCACCATACTGGATTTCGATATTCAACCATGAGAGCAGAAGAGAGAGCTGATATCATGTATCAAAACATTAAGCATGCATTCTTCCAACCAATAGAGAAGGAGATGATTACTTTGCTTCATTTTCATTTGCATAACCATATCATGGAGTGGGAACCAAGAAGACCAAGGATGTCAAGTTTTATGTGGAGGTAAAGGATGTGTTCCAAACTTTATGAGGCACAAAAAGTTCAATGTATGATCCTAATGAACTTGAGGAATAACAACGAGAGAGGGACAAGAAAAATAAAATCAATAAAGAGTTTCAAGGATTTGTCAAGCGAGTAAGAGAGCTTATATGGGAGCAGCCTCATGTAAAATATTTTGAACTAGAGTTTGATATACCATTTAGAGAGCTTGGTTTTCATGGAGTTCCTTTCAAAGCCTCTGCTTTTATTGTTCCTACAATAAACTATTTGGTAGAGTTGGTGGAATTACCTTTCTTAGTAATCGCTATTAGTGAGATTGAGATTGTTAACCTTGAGAGAGTAGGAGTTGGGAAAAAGGAATTTGATGTGGCTATTTTTTTCAAGGACTTCAAGTGGGATGTACTCCGCATGTACGCCATTCCTCAATCTTCTCTTGATGACATCAAGGAATGGCTGAACTCCATGGATGAAGTATTATGAAAGTAGAATGAACTTGAACTAGAAATTTTTTTTGAAGAGTATTACTGATGATCTAGATAAATTTATTGAATATGTTGGTTGGGAATTTTTGAATATGGAAGCTAGTGATTTTGATTCTAATAATTTAGAAGATTCAGAACAAGGATATGAACCCTTTGATGTAGAAGAGGAATCAAAATAAGATGAGGAAGGTTCAAAAGATGAATCTCTTGTGGAGTCAAAGGAGGATGAAGAAGAAGAAAATTCTAAAGAGGAGGAAGGTAAAACATTGGATGAATTAGAAGTCAAAGCTAGAAATGCATATAAGGAAAAAGGAGATGAGTCTCATAGTGAAGAGGAAAGGTGGAAGTGAAAGGTAAAAGCTATAGGGAAGTCTCAGACACTTGATATTAGAGATTCAAGAGGAATGCCTGCCAAGAGGCATAAAGTTAGATGAATTGAGTTCATCTACATCCTTCTAGTAATTATTCATGCACATAAATGGTCATCTTGTAATCATAAGATTTGAGCTCTATTTACTCATCCTATGCATCAATAAACAACTCAACACAAGAGATGCTAATTGACATATTAACACAACAATATCCAACTAAGTTATTGAAACTCAATTATTGATACCTTGTTCTCCATCCAAATTACAAAATCATTCCACTTTTTTTTTTGTAACATATTCTTTTCAAATTGCTTTGGATGGTGGTCATATTTCTCCTCCTGTCAAAACATGGCACATGGACTAGTTAAACTAATTAATATGCAATCATTTAATTTTTCCAATGAAATTAAAAAAATATATCATTTAACATATTAAATATACTTATAAATGTACAAATCAAGGCTTGTAAACCTTTCTAGCCACTGCGATGCGTGGCCCGAAGTTTCTCAAGCCTAGCCTTGGAGGCCTTGTCTTGAAACATATACTAATTCAATTTAACCATGCACAAATAAAATTTAAATATCGTTTAATAAATTTGATATAATCTTATGAGAAAATTCAAATACCTTCGTACTCTCCTCATCAGACTTCCTCTGTGCATCAGACTTCTCATATGATTTTACAAGCTCTCTCCATACTTTAACACTTACATCAATTGGCCTTTTTTTCTGCCTTAAAGCTTAGGAGGGATTCTTTTTATCTTCTTTTTTTGGTTGCACTGAAATCTCTTGTAGTTTTGAGACATTTGTAGCTTTTCTTCTTTATAGACCAACCTGTGCCAAAATGAGTCTCCATGTCATGGATAACTGCTTTTTTCAGGTGCATGGGTATCTTTGAGAATGGAAAATGTAGATGGTCTTTGAATTGTTGAAGGAATGATTCTTTCAACCTATTCACAAACATTTTCCCAGCATCCATCATTTAGACTTCCCTTGAAATAACCTCATATTCTATCTTTGTATTGTAGCTACCAATGCAAGATTGATAACATGGTGTGGTGGAGCTCTGTGTCCCAGGAGTGGAAGTATTTGCTCCTTGCTCCACATTCTTAGAGTTTACTATCACTGATTTCCTCTTGGATCCTTTACTTGATCCAGGACTGGTTGGGGAATCAATTGATTCCCTTTGACATAATTGATTTGTTTGCAATTTTTGAGAGGCATTAATAGATTATTTTTCTATGTATTTGGAAAGTGTTGTCCAGTCCACATTAACCAATTTTTTCACTTCCTCTACCCCCAATATGGAAGTCAAATCATCTTTATCTTTGTCAATCTCATGTCCCTATATATATATTTTTAAATTATATTTCTTCTTTTAAATTTAGAAATAAAAAACTAAAAAGTAAAATTCAAAGAAAGAATGAAAACATTTACAAATCTATAAATTGACAATGAATTACCTCATTGTGGCCAAAGTTTGTTGTCAATGCTCACTTCCCTCCATTGTTGACATTTTGAGGTGACGTAGGGAAAATTATTTTCGTCCAATCTATGGAGGCAAATGAAGTACACATTGTCAGGTATGGAAGTTTTTGTCTAGTTTGTGGTATGAAAGTTTCGTTTTGTGGGAAAATATGTTTGTTGGGTTTTCTTAGTGTTGGTAACCTAGGGAAAATATGTTCACTCAGTTTGCTTAGTGTTGATAACCTTATCATGAAAACTCTTTCATAATGCAATCTTGCACGAATTTTTCATGGCATTGGTGACTATGGCATGGCTGGGAAAAACCAAGTTGTTTCTACATTTATTTTTAGCAATTGCTTAGTAGTGACCGACCCAATTCCCAAATTTTCCAAGCAATTCGCTATTTCCTTGATACCCAGGTTAGGGAAAGAATATAGAGGAATCCTCACTTCATGTTATAATATTTTGAGCCAAAGCTCAAATGGGTAGGGTAAATTTTTTTGTTAGTTTCTCAAAGGTTTTACAATTTATAATGATGGGACAATTTAGAGGTTGCCTAGACTGGTTAGGCCACAAACTAGTAAACATTCATGAATTCAAATGCAATACAAAGAGTAGTAAACAATCATGAATTCAAGCAAGAAAAAAAAATTGTAACCTTACCTATGGTGTCGCAAACTAAATCAAATTTCTCATAAAAATTCAACTTAAAGGCTAACAATCTACACAAGTTATTTGATGAGGAGAAGATCAACAAGACAACTAATTTTTTGGTCAAAATTCATAAAAGAAGGTCCAACATGGAAAATAGTTTGGATATTCCTTAGATTTTTGGTTCTCGGTCCCTTAGGCTACTTGGTCTCGTGGATGTCATTAAAATATCTCATTCATTCATCAGTTGCTGGTAGTGTCTTGCTCTCTTCCTTCGAGTGATGTTTTTACCTTTTTTGTCATCTGATTTCTTCCCTCACATGAGAAAGTTTTAAATTTTTTATTTTGATTCATTATTCGTACTTTAGTTGGTGTTAGTTAACACCAAATTTAGCGTTGAATTTTGGCCGTTAATGTAATATGTTTGGGACGTGTAAGGCAACACCAAGTGCACCTAATTTAGTGCCTATTATTGATGTATAGTGACTATTTTCATTGTTGTGTATCACAGGACCCAGAGTGTTGGGAATAATTCCAACTCCTACCTTGTTTTTGTGACTACTGTTGTCTCGTGGTTCCTTCATCAGCTTGGTGTGGTAGAGTGATTTTTATTGTGGTCCTGCAAGGTGCTCCATCCTTCTCAGTGGTAGTGCAGTGAAGCTTATGTGGTGGCATGTGATTCTTCTTTCTATTCCTAGCAGTATTGTAGTGACATTCGTAGTCCCACAAGTCTTCTACCATTGGCGTGTAGTAGTGCGGTAACCACTATTGTCCCACGGTTCCTTCATCAGCTCCGTTCAGTAGAGCGGTTTTTATCGTGGTCCTGCAAGTTGCTTTTTCCTTCTCAGTGGTAGTGCAGTGAAAGTTTCAATGGAAGAATTTTTATTCATAGAGGAGGCCATGGAAATAGATGAGACAACAGAATCTGCAGATACAATAGAGGTAAGAAGAGAAAGCAACCTCAACCAAAGGAGGAAGGTGTTTATTACTTAACTTAGGAAAAAATGATTTGATGGAATTTTGTGATACATCCATCTTTTTTCATAGTATTATTGAAATTTATAATGTATTATCCAATATTGACATAAATTAATGCATGTTGTTGATAATTTTAGATGGAGATTGGAGCAAATGCAAAGCCTACGCATTCAACTAGCAAAAGAACAAGATATGTATGTGGATGTGGACCTAAAACTATTAAATCATGTAGATGCTAATGGGTGGAAGAGGATATGACAATGGATACTGCAGACACAACAAATGATTGCACTAAAGAAGAGGTAGGTCAGGACTATAGTACATGGGATGAATACTTTGAGAAAATTGTTGTTTGTGGATGTTCTATATGTCGTGGAAAGACACAATTCAAATGAGCAATTGTACAAAGACATTACATATATGATGAGCTTCCAGTCAGTAGTATTCCTCCTACAATTGATTCAAATCAAATAGGAATTGTGGTGAGGAATTTCCAATTTGATATAAATAACATGTATACTTCATTTAAACATTGTTTTATATTATTTAAATAACTATTTTTTTCTTAATGGATACTTGCAAGATAAAGTTATTGGTTTAAAGTTTCTTGGATCACCGACTTCCAGCCTAGAGGGAAATGATAATTTATCAGATGATACATCTAACAAAAATATGTGCCAATATACTAGCTCAAAAGATGAGGAATTGACGAAAACAAGTAACAGAACAAGAACTAGTGTGAAGATGCATAATTTTCTTAAAGACAAGGGGAAGGTGGACTACATACCCTATGAGAATGAATGTGATGGGGATGATGACTTGCCCCTGAGTTTGAGATCAATTTACAAAGAGACATTTGATCGTAGACTATATTGTGCTTGGCCTAGTGATCAACAACTACCTAGAGTGTACGAGGTGTTTTAATTTTGGGGATATAGCTACATGATATAAACCTCCAATATTCATGGAGTGAATCTAGGCCTCTTTATTGTCCAAAATGTACATGTGGGATCAAAACATAGAAACAATTCAGAACAAACCACTAGGAGATTAATGCCATATTATGGTCCATCATATTATAGTGGTGAATGGAGAAGGTTAGCAGAATATAAGCCTAGCATGTCAGCATATGGTCTAAATTAGAATATGTATACACATCATCTCCAATTGGAAAGTGGAAAATAAATGAATAGAGGCCATCTTATTTATATAGATGGACATGCATACACACACAAAAATATTGCAGGATTTATAAATAGTAGTAAGGGAAGGGACCCTAATGTAAGACCGTATTGCCAATTTGTTGAGGTTATAAATGATAAAGATGGAGATATGGAAAGAGAGGTTGATATATTGATAATGGTTGAGGATATTATGGACCTTACCATTGGGGATGAGTTATTGATTGATTACCCCTTCTTAAAACGCACTCCTGCGTGAAAGAAGAGGGAAGAACAAGGTCTTCCTAAGGATGTTCTTAAGCGTAGAAAACCAAAGAATAATAAATGAGTGTGGAATGATGTTTTCTAAACTATGTTGTCAAAATTGTGTTTTATATAAATTATTGTATAACAAAGGTAGTCTACAAACAGGATATGAAAAGTGTGGACAATGATGGTGCTGAAATTGAAAACCCTGATTCTGATGATATTACTATTTTATGTCACTTGAGATAAAGAGCGCATACAATTTTATATACATAGCAAATGAAGATTTGAAACTAGTGAACTGAAAATGTAAACATTGTAAGATTTTTCCTTAAACAATAATTCACATACTCACTTACAAAAAAGGGTGAAGCATTTTTTATTCAAACTTTGTTTTATTTAATAGACATAACAGTAAAAGAATATTTACAAGTACAAGAATATATACACTGTTTCATAGAAAATAAGGAATATTTTATAGAATATAAAAGTACAAGAATATATCATCATCATCATATCCTTAATTAATACCTATTGCAATATCCTTAAATTGTTCAATCTTTGGTATGAATTGTTGGCAGAAAAAATTAGGATTACTTGGATGCTTCTTCCATTCATTTTGTATCAACATATGTTCATGAAGACAGAAAAGTTAATAAAATATTAATGCATGTAACTCACAATTGTTTAAATAAGCAACTTTGTTAACTTTATTATTTTTAAATAGTTTCCATTTTTATGTTGAACATGTAA
The DNA here is from genome assembly GCA_007258455.2 of Sequoia sempervirens. Lineage (NCBI taxonomy): Eukaryota > Viridiplantae > Streptophyta > Pinopsida > Cupressales > Cupressaceae > Sequoia > Sequoia sempervirens. Next base: position 553,010,106 of record VDFB02000017.1, read on the forward strand.
CAAGGAAAAATAAGCTCAAATTTTCAAAAAGTTTAGTAGCTCTACCAACATCCACAAAAAATGCTTTACTGTATCAACATATTCATTCACATAATCACATTATTGGGGCTTAATAATTGATATTCATTCAAATATAAGAAGAAATAAGTATGGCAAACATAAGCAAAAATATAGAATGATAACACAGTCATGGAGAATCTCTGATAATAAGATGTTCTCCATTATATTGCTTCAATTGATATATATTAATAACAAAAGTCTTCAAAATGGAAATGATATATGATGATGATAATTTAAAACTAGGCCTTGGTTTCCTACTTTTATAGGAAGCAACAAGCTATAATCCTTTTACAAAAAGAAATGACCTTTCATAACTACATCTTTTACTAACAACTATTTAATTAGCATAATTAAGGAAATAACAAGACTTAAGACATTTTGACATATGGTTCCATTATTCAACGTAGAAGACTCATGATCATTGATCTGGAAAAGTATTCCTCTCCATGATGAACATCCAAATTCACTCACCTCAGTGTCCTATTCTTCTGAAACCAAATAATTTTCCTCCCATTGATACACTGTAAAATATGATGGCCACTTATATTCTCGGATCTTTTGCATGTTTGCAAGATGAGTTTTCCATCGACTATCTATTAATTCCTTTGTATCATTGACAAACTTTAGGTATCCCGCATCAAGAACAATCAATCCATCCATGATCTGATTTCAGGTATATACCACTATTTGCAGGTATGGAATACATCCATTTGTGTTACAATCTTTTTATCAAACCCTTGTACATATTGAAATTCATCAATAATCATCTTCACAGTTTGTTCATTTGGCTTTAATATTGTGGGTACATTAGGACTTCTTTGTAGAACTTTGCATAACTTAGCCAAAGTGTGGTGAATAGGCTGTGAAAAATTTGAACAAAGGATCTAATACAAGCATATGTGTCTTTATTTGTTCCATTTCCTGCTGAAGTGTTTTATAACTATCATGCCCATTCTCCAATTTATCCATAACTGATTTTATCCCATGGTCAAGAATCTTTTCCATAACTTCACAAATTTTTATTTTCACTTCATCTTGGGTTTGATTGTTGGCCTTCTTTATATCATGCACTTCATTCTTTGGAGTTTTTACCTATTCTGCAGAAATCTTCTTCACAATATCCATTGGAGCAATAGGAGGCCTATATAACACCATCTCCTTGCTTTGTGAGGGTCCTGCTCCTCTTAATTGTTCTTTCAATTTGAAATTCTCCATGAATAGTTTATTAACTTCACCATTTAGGAACCTTTGTTCCTTTTCATACTCCTTCAATCTATCTTCTAATCCCTTAACAGTTGCTCGAGTGAACATGGCCAAATGCATGGTCATTGTAGCTACCTCCAAAGGGGTGGTATCTTGTATTGTCCTTACCATCGCTACCCCTTTCATCCCTTGAATTACATCCAATAATTTTGGCTTATGTGTATTTTTCTGTTTGATCCATATGGCCAGGGTTTCAATCTTTGGGTTATACCTAGTTCCACTCACACCTTCATCAGAGTCAAATTTTGTAACTAGCATTAGATCTTCCTAAGCTCGCACTTGATCAAGCAGAAACATTTTCTTTAATTGCAAGCCAGGGAAAATGAGCATTTTGATCTTCAAGACCATTTCTCTAGCCTTTTGGGGGCTAATGTCAATGTTGTCAACTCTTAATTCCTGGAAATTTTGTGCTACCATTTCATTTTTCTCTGATTCTTCAATTCCTACTTGAGCTAATTCCATCCTCTCTTGAAATTATTTTATCTTCATCTTCATCTAGAAATCCCTAAATTCAGGAGTCTTAATGAATTCATCATCTTCTATGAATCTCCTGGCTACAATTTCCCTTTCATCTTCATGTACTTGTATGCTTGTTTTTTCTACATCACCCATCCTTTCCTCATGTTTATGGGCACTAGTCTCAAGGATGGGCTGATCAACTTCAATATCACATTTCAATGACAACATTACTATAGCCACTTCCTCAGTATCACCCACCTCTTCAATATCCTCATAAGGTACTAATTGTTCAATGCTTCCTATCTTCTATCTTTTGGGAGGTAACTGCTTCATGGGAGGCTCAGAGGTTTCACTCGAGGTATGCTCTGTAGTTGCACCACTATGATGTTCTTTGAGATATGCTTCCTTCTTTCTATACAATTCTTCAAATCTACCAATTATCAATTCTATCCTCTTGATGGGGTCCTTTTCCTCAAAAAAGTATCATAGGAAATCCTTGGATCTCTACTTTGTCCTTTCTTCAACCTTCTTCATATATTCCTATTTTCTCCTTCTACTAAATACATCATTATAAGTAATGCAATTCCTTATGAAATATTCTTAAAAATCCACTTGGTGTGGCATTGTCATTTTGGTAAGAAGATTGAGCCTTATGTTGTTCATATGATTTTCAATTTCAAAGGATCTTTCTTTTCCATATTTCAATGCATATCTTATCTTCAAATAATATTGTAACTCCTCTAGTGTGTTTGAGCCTACAGTCCAATCTTCACACTTGATTTGGTTTGGTAGGAAAGTTCCTTTCTTCTACTTGTGCATTACATATTTCTCCATCCACATCATTTTCCACATAAATTCAAGAAATGCTAACCTGATGGGCACAAATTTTGGTAGTATGTGTGGAGCATTAGGGTATCCATAAACTCTTATTATTGTAACTTCTGGGAGGAAGAACCAATCTCCAAAATTATGTGTATGACCCTGCTCCGGTCTTAAAGCCAAAGGTCTCACTAGTTGCAAAATTTTGGTTGAAAATCTTGGTATTGCATACCCAAGAACTCGAAGGATTATGTGTACAAAGTCTTCATAGAATACAACAAAGCTTGAATTCTTAGATTGACTGTCCCAAATATAACACCATTTTTGGACAGCTGTGGGATTCCCTTGCTCATCTACTATAGCCAAGTTCATTCTCTTAGTCCATTGATCCCTATTCTAGTACAGTATCAGATGACATAGTAGGGAATAGTGTCTGAATGTAATTGGTTCTATATCCTCTATAACTTGGGATAATTCATCATCTAATGCATTCTCAAGGTATGAAGCAAGTCATATTCAATATTAGTTTTAGGGTTTTGAATTCTCATGGCCATCATCATTAGGCCTATTGGCATTTTATCTTGAGCATCTATCCCCAACACCTGGCAAAGAGCTAAATATGTATTCACAAAGTAATACTAAAAATTTATCACATTAAATGGTTCAATAGTGGTAGTAGAGATGGGGAATGTTTTGTTACCAATGCCTCTTTTCATATATAGGGGTACCTCATTACTTCTATAAGTCTTTTTTAACCTAGCATAGTCCTCACTTTTCTATAGGTCTATCTTGTTCAAAGCTTGCTTGTTTAAGCCAAAACACTCAAAGATGGCTTTTCTGGTTACTTCTACCAATACTATGTCATTTGGAAACCTTACTATTTTGGTAGTTGAGTGATAGTGTTTGGCTAGTAGTTTGATAAATTCTACATCAACAAACACATTTGGGACAATCAACCTCGCTATATCCAACATCCAAGAATTTGACACTGGAATCTTCTCATTTCTCTTACTGTAAAAATACCAAAATAGGTCACATCCAGATTTGGAAATGAGGGAATCCCTACAACTTTGTGTAGTGTCCATGAGAAACTTCTTATTACCCTCTTTAGTAGACCCTAGAAGTATATCTAATATGGACTGATGGAGTGGTCTCTTCTTTACTTTAGGTTCTTCATCTTTAATTTTAGGTTGACTATCTTTTACTTCTTATTGTTTTCTTTTAGGAGGCATGTTTCAATTTTATCTATTATGGATTCAGATGACAAAACCTTGAAAGATTTTTTATATTAACAGAGCTCTTTTAGAGAGTTTTCATGCACTTACCTGAGTATTTCATGCTTATAGAACTTCTTCTCATATCCTTAGCTCAGGCCATGCTAGTGCACTACAATTGAGTGCGATATTGGGAAAACTCACTTATCTTTGGATGGCACAACATTCAGTCATATTAGTTTTGGCAACTAATGTGATTTGCTATAAATTGTAATGATGCCACGTTTACTGCACTACTACTTTTCTCAAGGCTTCTATTGTAGGGTTGTGATGTATACTGCTCTATTGCATATGTTGCTCACCTTCTCAACAGTATAGCAGTGTATGCTTTTGATAATTACTTGAAGAGTGTCAATGAGATAATATTATTTGTCTTACCGATATCTCAATGTCTCATTGACATTAGATCTTATGTTCCTATGATGTTGGTTGTTGGTGTTGATGAGACAAGTTAATATCTCTTGCCGATATGCCAATGTCTTATCGATAATTTTCTTTGACAATATTTCTTTATATATTAGTGTAACTTTGCCATGTCGGGGAGACTTGTGATTATTGCTATCGTATAGAGGTGTTTTTCCTTTCCCTTCTATTGTTTACTGCACTACCACCTTGCTCAAGGCTTCTTACTATAGGATTGTAGTGTATACTACTCTATCGCATATGTTGCTCACCTTCCTGGTGGTATGTCAGTGTATACATTTTATCATCACTTGAAGAGTGTCGATGAGACAGTCTTATTTGTCTTACCGATATCTCAATGTCTCATCAACATTACTTCATTATATCCAAGAGTTGTGTTTTGTCAAGCACTTGTAGATATACCTTGTCGATGTGACATAAGTGATTCTCTCCTCAATATGCCCATATTTTGTTGAAATTTCATTGTTTTACATCGTCAATGAGACATATAAATAAGTCTCTTCGACATAGGGGTTTCTAAACCGATGCTAAACTTGAAGCTAAACGTGAAGCTAAAGTCGGAGCTAAAAGTGGTGCTACACTTGAAGCTAATATTGGTGCTAAAGACGATGTTACTCTAGATGTTAATTAGTGTTGAATTGTATTGATCGGCACAATAAACACCAAAAATTGTGCCATCCCGATAAATAGCGTCAACGTTTTTAAAAAAAATCCAAAAAATACATTAAAACAGTGGGTTGAAGCAAAAAATGGAGCAAAAAGTGGAGCAAATCACAAGGATTTGTAGTGTAATGAGAGTGTAAACTCTCCAATGCAATATGTTGCTCTAGAAGTTAGAGAATCTTTGATGGTTAGAACACTCATCAAAGCATCAAAGGAGAAGGAGCAAGCACAAAGAAGAACACTTTTCAAAACAACTTGCAAGTGCATGGGTAAGGTATGTAAGGTTGTAGTTGATTCAAGAAGTACTAATATTATGGTGTCTATTGAAATGGTTGAGAAACTAAAATTGACTATAATGCCTCATGGTACTCCTTATAAAGTGTCTTGGTTGAATGAGGGTCAACCTATTTTTGTAAATGAGAAAGTTTGGGTTTAGTTTAATATAGGTAGCTACAAAGATAATATCCTATGTGATGTGTTGCCTATGGATGTGTGCCATTTGCTGCGAGGAAGACCTTGACAGTTTGATAGACATGCCTTGTATGATGGTAGAAGCAACACTTATGAGATACAAAAGGATGGAATCTATTTTACTTTGACTCCATTGAATGAAGATGATAAAGGGAAGATCATGAAGCCTAATGTGATAATGTTGAGTAGGAAAGAGTTTGTAAAGATAGAGGAAGAGGAGCCTATGGAGTTTGTAGCCACTCCTACACTTGAAGGTACCACAATAGTAGACTTGAAGAATGCTTTGAAGTTGGAGGAACATGATATTGAGTTAGGGACCAAATTTAATACTGAGAAGGTCAAGGATGAATTGATTGTGGAGATTCAAGAGTGGGTTGAGAAGCATGTTGAGGTGATGATGGAAAAAGTGTTTTGTTCATTGATTTCAAAAGAGGTTGGTGATAGTCCATTTTTGTCAACTCAAGGGTTTGTAAAGTTGATAAAACAACAGAAATAAGGGCAGACAGTAGATGGAAGAGATAAAAGGTGCATCACAACAAATGGGAGAGATTGAAATCAAAGGTGGAGTGATCAAGGGTAAGCTATAAGGGAGGAAAAGAAAAGTTAAGCATATAAAGGGAATGAAGAAGAAGACAATTCAATTCAAGGATGGAAGAGGTTTGGTAGTAGGTACAGGGGCAGATGTGACCACATTCTCAAATGAGAGAGCAATCAAAGGTCATCTATCAAGTGAAGAGCAACATTTTCAAGGAAAGAACCAGTCATACTTTCAGTGCTTGACTCATTAGAAAGGATTACCAGATAGAAAGGAATTTGGAGACCACAGAAATTATGTGATCAAGCATGGTTTTTTGCAACACAGTCCTCAAGGGGACTTGAGTTTCTCTTTTGTTCGGGTGTATGGTGCAGGAGTACCTAGTTGATCTCTTGCCTCCATGAGGCAATTGTTTCATTTTGGATTAATGGTTAGTTTTTATTTGTAATAAGGTCACATTTGGACCATCTTGAATGTATTTGGGTCATTTTTAGGTTGCTAGGTGTGATAGATAGGTGGGTTGTCAAAAGTTGTTAATCTTACAAATGTTGTCATGTACAAAAAATGCAAAAAATGCAATGGGAAGTTCAATAGTCAAGAAGTTCAAAAGGTTGTTAGAGTCAGTTGTGTTGGTTGGTTTTTGATGTGTAAGGCTTAAATACACTATGTATGGGTCGAAGCAAGGTTTTGGAAGTTGATTTTTCTGAAAAACAATAAGAAACCTCTAATTTTTTATGTGCTTTCATTCAAATTTGTTGCTACAGGCCTCTGTATGGTTTCATACTGAGAGATATTGATCTAAAGTGAATTGAATTTGGTGGAGACATGAACTAACTTAATTTTGGTTTTGATTTGGATTGGTTTCATAAAGTTTAAAGGATTTTAGAGGCAAATTACTAAAAATGGGTTGAAAACCCTAATTTTGAGGGTTGAGAGTGTAAATATAGAATAAAATACCATTTCACTAATGAAACTCTTTGAAAATTAGTGGAAAGGTGTTAGATAGGTTTTTCTTTCATGTTTGTAAGTTTTTAGATGCAAGGAAGGAGGTTCTGGGCTAACAGGATGGTGCCCCAGGAGAAAATTCACATGTTTTCATGCAAATGAGAGGTGTAGGTGCTAGGGTTTGCCAAAAAGATTTTGGGAATTGACTTGTGGGAGTGAAAAAAAATTGTGCAGATCATATTTGGTATGTTTGAAGTGTTGGTTTGTAGGGTGGAGTCTTGGAGTTTGTAGAATCAATAAACCCCTATGGAACAAGCTTAAATAGGCCTAGGTAGGGTTTTGGTGTTTGGTGAATTTGTGGGTGCTTCAATTGACAAAATTTGTTGTTTCTAACTCCAGGTGATCTAGTTGTGATCTTGAAATAGATATTTGTGATCAGGGAAGAGTTTACATTGTAGTTGCTTTGTAAAAGTGACCTAATTGGGCTTAAGGGGTAACGTAGCAACAAGTTTTTAAGGACTGTGTTCCAAAGAAACCCCTTATGATTTTCAGATATGTTTCCAAAGGGATTAGTGGGTATCTAAAACTAGTTTTCGTTTGTGGGTAGGAGTTATTTTCTGAAAATTATGGTCAAAATTCACTATTTGGAATGCTACATGGAGATATGAGGAAATTGTGAGACAACACTAAGATAGGGTGTTGATGGTTGAAAGTTTGTTCAAAGATTATTGAATTGTGATTGTTTGATGAACTCCATCCTGCTCTGCTTCACTTTCCCATATATTCAGAATGATTACTTTATCATTTTTCTCTTACATTCTAGTTCTTCCTTGGGCTTAATACTCCTGAGAGCAAATCACACCATAGGTTGGCACATTCTTCTGCCTCATTCATAATACCGTAATTCCTGATACTCTGACAATGCAAGATCCTCCTTCACACAAACTCCCAAAACGTATCGCTTGATCTCGATATGATTCTATTCATGATTCAAATTTTCCTGACCGTCCATACCTAAACATTGCATCATAATTTGCTTCTCTTGCAAGCACAAATTCCATACATTAAATCCCTTTTAAAATATTCACAAAACTCTCATGAAAAAAAACCATTATTATTAAACCATCATTTTAAACTCGTCATAAATATTAGGCTTTTAAAATCATAATCTTGCATAATTATTCTTTTTTAGTCTGTTTACCGGACCTTCGAACCTTCGGGCAACATTGAGCATTTAACTTTAATTCAACATTGTTACCTGATGGCCAGTACCTGATACTTTAAATTTTACTAACAAATTTTCTCAGACCTCAAATTTTACCAGAACCTCAACACTTTCTTGAACCTTTTCTCTTAGATTGGAACACTTTGCCCAAAACCTTGCGTTAACACTTTCACATTTCTACATTTCTAGATTTCTAGTACCTGGTACTCGGTACACTTGAATCATGAATTACTCCAAAAAATATTTCCTTTGGCTTTATCTTCTGATGATCTCTTTAACTAGCCAATACCTTCCATAAGCATTAGTTTTCACTTAGGTCCCCAAGGATTATAGTCTTTGGGCGTGTTGTGAGAACACACAACAACTTGCAACCAATAAAACCAAATTTAAAAGAAACCCGGGATTAAATCACTCGCTAAAAATATTAACTTATACATATTTTCAAATAATAATTCCTTACCTTTACCTGGGTTCTGACATAAAGACAATAAAATTTCTCTAGAAAGTACTAGTGTGTGCTTTGATTAATTCCAATTTCTGGAACTCAATGAAAATATTAGTTCATTGACATTGAACTACGTAATTTGGTAATCCTCCAAAGCCAACCATGGATAAAGCCTTGCTGCCATTCAAGTGTCCATAGCCCCGGTAGAGATATTTGGATAGCCTAAAGAGTTGAATTTTCCTCTTTTGATATTTCTTTGATATTCATTTTTCTTTCTTTTTTTCTTTTGATATTTCAATGTAAGCCCATTTGCTTCAACTTGCAAGAAATGAATCCTACTATTAGGTTGGGAATTACAGTGGTAGTGAAGGTTACCTTTTGATTTTTCATTCAATGCAAATCCCTTCATCGTTTCACCAATTCCCAGAAACTCATTTAGTTATTCCCTATAGGTGTGACTTTCTAGCTAAATTTTACCACCCTTATGCCAAATCCCAACTAACTATAATTCATTATCTGTTAAAAGAAATATGCATAAGTTAAAATTTAGCAACAAACAATTCAATTACCAAATTAAATCTAAATTTAGAACCATTAGTTACCACGCTTCCATCTTAATTCTATGGCAATCACTAAAATACTTGGCTACCAATTTTGATTTGATGGCATTGCACCACATTAATGCATTAGATTTTTCATGATGACACTTAATTCCAACCACAATACTCTGCATTTAATTTGCATGCCTTAGCACACATATTATTTCTTTTCAATTCCTAGATGTTGACATGTGCTACCTTACCAGCTTGATTTTCCTTTTTGTATTGCATACATGGACACCTTCATGATTAATACGACTCAATAAAACATAATGAAATGTCCACCATTAATTTTTAAATCTTCAATTTGCTCAATTCATGATCTTCATACTGGAAAACTTCAAAGCAAATGGCCACAAATTATGTGAGAATTAATTAGACTTAACATTTCACTCTAAAGAAACTTGTTCGGTTGCCACCTCAACTTGCATTTTCCAAGACTTCAATCTAGGAACCTATGTACTGCAATTTCCTCACAATTTTCTATAAATTCCACATTTCTCTCTCAAATTCTTCACATCTTTTATTTTCTTTCTCAATTATCATTTAGCTTTTCTACTCTGCTTGTGCTTTCTTGCTTCTAGGCCATGGACACTCTAATTTTCTTGACCTACATTCATCGCTAGAATGGCTTCATGGGTTGCATTACTACCCAATGGCTTAACAAGGTTTTCTTTCTTCGGATTCTCGAATTTACTACACCAAATGTATGCCTGGTCCTTAGGGAAACTTTTGTTAAATCCAGAGCATATTACCAACTAAATTCAGACTTGGCTTCATGGTTCATAGCCTCACTCTTGTCTCTTGGACTTTTTGTTGAAGAAGTTCACACAACTACAAATATGATAGTGAGGCCTAATTTCTTGAGGAGTTTGGATTATGTTCTGTTTGTTGCACACATGGTCATCAAAATTCCCTCTATTGATTCCTTGGTTTCTAGAATGAGGAGAATTAGTTCCTCTCTGGCCATTTTTGATTGATCTCCATACCCCTGACTTTAACACTCACAAGGAAAATGCTTACTTGGGATATATTGCTCTTATGGATGAAACGTCCCAGATTGACTAAATGACCACCCTGTTGCTACAACTCAGCTTCTTCTTTTTTCTCTTTTGCACTTTTACGATGATTTTTTTTTGTATTTCCATCTATATATGAAGTATACACACACACACATATGAATTTTTTTCTTTTCATACTTTAAGTGTGTATTTACTATGCATCATTTTGTTTCTTCATTTCATAGCGCAATATTTTTAGAATATTTCAATTTTCTCTCATATGTGTGTTAAATTAAGCAGAATTTGTTAACGCAAAACAAACCAAAAAGCAAAAAAAAAACCCTACAAAAACAAACTAACCTAACTAACTAAAATTTACCCTAACAAATGATCAACCCTAACCAAGAAATTTACTTTAATCTCTATCACTATCTTCATAGTATTTTTCGTATGAATTACAACAAGCTTGTCTTTAAATTCACTTGAATAAATTTTAGATCTCCTACTACAACAATGAATTATCTTAATTTTTCTGTGTTTAACAATTATAAATTTAAAGGCGCACTTACCAATAAATTGGCTCATATGTATGAAAATGACCTCGTTAAAGCTCGATTGCACACACCTTTGTTGATTCCTCCATACTCTACCTTCTTCTAGCCCTAGTTCATGGTTTTCTTCTTCACTCTATTCGGTCCCATGAATGACTGTTCATTTCTTGATTCTCCTCCTCTTTGAGATTCTTCGAGTCTTCAACCCTTCCTTTGCTTTTAACTTTGCTAGACCAAGCAGTAACATGATATACATTATCATTAGAGAGAGAGAAAGTAAGAAAATGATACTTTGTATTTTGCATGGAATCAAGAAAATTTCCCTTTTTAACTCATGAATTTTCAGTGCAAAGCGAAAAACATGTGTCTCTCACTCAATTTTCCCGCTTTTCCTCTTCATGGTCATCTTCCACATGTGAAAAGGTCAATGAATCATCACTTCTATTTTCTCATTTTTTGTGTGATATTTCCAAGTCTCGATGTTCTTGCTCATTTTCCTACAAAACTTTAGAATTTTCTTCATAACAATTGCAATTAACAAACCAATTTGATTTAATAATTAGTTTTTTAACATTTTCGATTTTACTTGAGTTATGCACATTATTAGAATTTAAAATTATTCTCATTAATGGCTCCTTTCTCTTAGTAGTTAAAACCTATTCCTTTAACAAAATCACTTTACGTGTGGCCAAACTTACCCTAGTTAGAAAAAAATTGTAATCAAGTTTAGCACAGTCAGTTGTATTGTGAATTCTACACTCAGTGACCCTACCAAAGGTGAAAAAACTCAAAGGATGTAGTCTCTGATTAAGGATTTCTTGAAGCTTATCAACTTCCATTTTCATAGTACTGGCTTGCATAGACCTTCATCTTACAAGCAACTTTTAAACCCAAAACCACTACAACACTATCAATTCTGAATAAAACCAGAGGGAAAGATATGACCTCCTTCTAGTGCTAGTTCTTGTTGACCATGATATTAGTCGCACACCAATAGTGCATATAAATCCTCATAGACAGACCGCGGGAACCTATCCTTACTTGAAAGATTGAACCAGGGCAACCTAAATATTGGGTTGACTCAGCTTAAACCCAAGGCTCATTTATGTCAAGTCTTGACCATACGAGGTTCAAATCAAGTTTTTTTGTGATAATGTTGTTAATCATGAGGAGTAAATGGTAATTTCTAGATCTAAAAGGAATCATAAGGATTAGTAAAAGACATTCTTGGTTCAATCATTAGACAATTTCATGAAATCAACAGATATGCAATAATATTTCATGAAATTCAAACAACTTTGCTATCACTGAAGTAGATTTAACTTTAAGCATTCAACAATATGATGGAAACAAAAGATTTACAATAAAATTTCCATTCATTCATTTCTTTTTTGGAACATTTTCTTAATTTTAAACATCTATACTAAGACAAAACATCAAAAATACTTGGAAAGTAAAATTGCTCTTGGGTATTATCCACGCATGCCCCAAGAATTAACCAAATCAAAGCAAACCACTATACTTCACCATATTTCTTCAAAGCTAGGCATAGAATGATGTAGGATTTTAAAGAAAGGGAGGTTTATTTGGACATTAGGTAGGTTTTGTGTGCACCCTTAAATGACGTAGCATACAGTCTTGTCTAGTTGAACAAACAACTAGCTACAAAAGATTTCATACTAGGCGGTAGCTTTCAAATTAGCTTTGATATTGATTAGCTTCTATGTGCATACAAGTTTTTAATCTGGAATGATTCAAAAACCAGGAAAGAAGAAAAAAACTTAAAGAAGTTTTGGATCTTCTGACATCCATAAATTTTGAACTTAACTTAAAATGAAACATCTCTTGGCCTTTTATAAGAGAAAGACACATGGAAGATAAAAAAAATACATGAGGAAATCCAAGGGATGAATCACAACAAGGCACGTGGAATATGACAACTAGTAGGAGAATTGCTGACGAAGTCAACAGATGTCAACCTTCTTCAACACTTTGAACTCTTTTGGGTCTTTTATCTTTTTACTATCGCTAGGATAGTAACTTGAATTTGAATAGGATGTAGGAACTTTCCCATATATTCAGAACAATTACTTTATCATTTTTCTCCTACATTCTAGTTCTACCTCGGGTTTAATAATCCCAGCAATGAATCACACTGGAGGTTGGCACATTCTTCCACCTCATTCGTAATACTAGAATTCCTGATACTCTGAAAACACAAGATCCTCCTTCACATAGACTCTTGGAACGTATCTCCCAATCTGGATATGATTCTATTCACGATTCAAATTTCCTTGACCATCCATACCCAAATGTTGCATCACAATTTGCTTTTCCTACAAGCACAAATTCCATACATTAAATCCCTTTTAAAACATTCACAGAACTCTCATAAAAAAAAAACCATTAGTAATAAACCGTCATTGTAAACTCATAATAAATATCATGCTTTTAAAATCATATTCTCACATAATTATTCCTTTTTAGTCAGGTTACTAGACCTTTGGACCTTCGGACCTTCGAGAAACATTAAGCATTTAACTTTAACTCAACATTGTTACCTGGTACCTGGTACCCGATACTTCAACTTTTACTAACAAATTTTCCTAGACCTTGGATTTTACCAAAACCTCAACACTTTCCTAGACCTTCTCTCTCAGACTAGAACACTTTTCCCAAAACCTTGTGTTAACACTTTCACATTTCTGGCTTTTTGGTACCTAGTACCCAATACACTTGAATCACGAAGTACTCCAAATTTTTTTTCCTTTGGCTTTATCTTTTGGTGATCTCTTTAACTAGCCAACACCTACCATAAGCGTTAGTTTTCACTTGGGTCCCCAAGTCTTACAATCTCGGGGCATGTTGTGAGAACACACAGCAACTTGCAACAAAATTTAAAAGAAACCCAAGATTAAATCACTCGCTAAAAATCTTAACATACATATTTTCAAAGAATAATTCCTTACCTTTACCTAGGTTCTGACAAAGACAATAAAATTTCTTTGGAAAGTACAAGTGTGTTCTTTGATTAATTCCAATTTTCAAAACATGATGAAAAGATTAGTTCATTGACATTGAAATACATAATTTGGTAATCCTCCAAAGCCAACCATGGATAGAGCCTTGTTGCCAATCAAGCATCCATATCCTTGACATGGTTATCTTTGTAATTCCCCCAAACATAGCTCTACTACCAGCTAGATGTCCATAGCCCCGGTAGAGATATTTGGATAGCCTAAAAAGTTGAATTTTCCTCTTTTGATATTCATTTTTCTTTCTTTTTTTCTTTTGATATTTCAATTTAAGCCCATTTGCTTCAACTTGCAAGAAATTAAGCTCGCTATTAGGTTGGGAATTACAGTGGTAGCAGAGGTTACCTTTTGATTTTTTATTCAATGCAAATCCCTTCATCGTTTCACCAATTCCCAAAAACTCATTTAGTTATTCCCTATATGTGCAACTTTCCAGCTAAATTTTACCATCCTTATGCCAAATCCCAGCTAACTACAATTCATTATCTATTAAAAAAAATATGCATAAGTTAAAATTTAGCAACAAACAATTTAATTGCTAAATTAAATCTAAATTTAGAACCATTAGTTACCACCCTTCCATCTTAATTCTATGGAAACTACTAAAATACTTGGCTAGCGATTTCAATTTGATGGCGTTGCACCACATTAATGCATCAAATCAAGTTGCCATGATGACACTTAATTCCGACCACAATACTTTGCATTTAATTCGCATGCCTTAACACACACGCATTATTTCTTTTCAATTCCTAAATGCTGACATGTTCTACCTTACTGGCTTGATTTTCCTTTTTGCATTGCACACATGGACACCTTCATGATTAATATGGCTCAATAAGACATAATGAAATGACCACCATTACTTTTGAAATCTTTAATTTGCTTGATTCGTGATCTTTGTACTAGCAAACTTTGAAGTAAATGGCCACCAATTATGTGAGAATTAATTAGATTTAACATTTCGCTCTAGAGAAACTTGTCTGGTTGTCACCTCAACTTGCATTTTCCAAGACTTTGATCTAGGCAACTATGTACTGCAACTTCCTCACGGTTTTCTATAAATTTTTCATTTCCCTCTCAAATTCTTCACATCTTTTCTTTTCTTTCTCAATTATCATTTAGCTTTTCCACTCTGCTTGTGCTTTCTTGCTTCCAGGCCATGGACACTCCAATTTTCCTGACCTGCATTCACCACCAAAATGGCTTCATGGGTCGCATTACTACCTAGCGGCTTAACAAGGTTTTCTTTCTTTGAACTCCCGACTTTAGTACACCAAATATATGCCTGATCCTCGAGGAAACTTTTGTCAAATTCAGACTTGGCTTCACGGTTCATAGCCTTGCTCCTAGATCTTGGACATTCTATTGAAGAAGTTCGCACGACTACAAATATGATAGTGAGGCTTGATTTCTTGGGGAATTTGGACTATGTTCTATCTGTTGCACACCCGACCGTCAGAATTCCCTCTGTTGATGACATTCCTTGGTTTCTAGAATGAGGAGAATTAGTTTGTCTTAGCATTCTAACTGATCTCCATACCCCTGACTTTGACGCTCATCGAGACAATGGTTACTTGGGATATACTACTCTTATGGATGAAGCATCCTAGATTGACTAAATGACCACCCAACTGCTGCAACTCAACTCCTTCCTTTTGCTCTTTTGCACTTTTATGACAAGAGATTTTGTATTTCCATGTATATACAAAGTATACACACATATATATATGAAAAGTTTTATTTTCGTACTTTAAGCATGTATTTACTGTGCATGGTTTTATTTCTTCATTTCATAGCACAATATTAATCCCTAAATAAAGAGAGTATCCAATTATACATATTGTGTTCAAAATATCAACCTAAATGGGGCGATTGGATTATGAGAATGAAATAGTTGATGCTTTGGAAAATGATGGTACAAAGATTCACAAGTATCCTTGTCTGTGAATTTATAGAGAAATAATAGTTTGAATTTTCCTCAAACCATGGAGAGTGTCCCATAGGCATATTGTATGATGGTTTGAGCAATTTTCTAAGAGTGATGCATGATGAAAAAGATGAAAAAAATTGGGAAGTAAGCCCCTTATCCATCACTTTCATGAACAAAAATGGGTGTTTCCAGAACTAAAGCATAGGTTAACAAGGGTAGGAAATTATACATGGTTTAGTGAAAAAATGTGAGAAGTAAACCCCTTATCTATCACTTTCATGACCACAAATGAGGGTTTTTAGAATTAAACCATAACTTAATAAGGGTAACAAATTATACATATTTTGTTGATTATATCACCATAAAAGGGTCGTGGGTTCATGACGATGAAACCCTAAACGAATTACATAATGATGGTAGAAAGATACAATTACTAGAGAAGAATATATTTTAAAGTACCATTGGCTACAAACTGAAAGGAGAAATGATAGCTTGACATTACTTGAAACCATGGAGAGTATCCCACAGGCATATCACATGGTGGAGAATGCAACCATTTGAGAGTGATGGATGATGAAAATGGTGAGAAAATCATGGGAAATAATCCCCAACTCGGACATGAATAACTATTAACCAGGTATAATGAGGAGTGTGGTCCCTACCATCACATCTTTGATGTGGCAGTGGGAACAATGAACAAGACATCCTCAAACTTTTTTTTAGATTATATTATGATTTCAATACATTAGTAAATGGATTGTATTAGTTCACATGACTGAATATTAACATGCGCCAATTTGATTATGAATTAAAACTTTTTTATATTTTTTGTGATGGCATAAGTGTACAATTATTGGAACATTAGGGAATACATATTAGGCATCACCTCTAAATGAACACGTTTTGACCTTTGCAAACATAGCAAATCCTTCTTAATTGCCCAAAAGTTGAAATAATAGCTTTAAGCTTTTCACTTGCATACAAAAACACCCAATAAATTGTCAAAACTTAACATATGGTTTAGGAGCTTAGGGTGTGCGAACATAGGGTGGGTGGCTTGGAATCTCTCCCCTAGTTCATTTTTGTCTATCCAAATTCAATTCCATCAACCAAATCATTTCTGCATTTGTAAATACCAATTTTATAAATATAAAGCAAAACCTCAAAATAACACATTCATTTATGGATTCTAAGACACATTCATCTCAATAAACCTTAATTTCTCCCACCTTAAAAATTTAATTCTCTACATCTTCAACATCATTTTGTTCTCTCCAAATTTAACTTAATAACTTATTTTAATTATTTAAATTCCATATTTAGTTTCAATATGAGTCTTAGCTCATAACCATAAGTCATTTAATTTATTTACCAAGAGATGATTTTGATCCCTTGGAAATAACAAGC
Organism: Sequoia sempervirens; assembly: GCA_007258455.2. Lineage (NCBI taxonomy): Eukaryota > Viridiplantae > Streptophyta > Pinopsida > Cupressales > Cupressaceae > Sequoia > Sequoia sempervirens. Next base: position 553,027,214 of record VDFB02000017.1, read on the forward strand.
GATATAAATACTAATTATCTATATTTTACAAAACTAATTTAGTGGATACAGAAGAATCTCCCAGCAAACAAATTTGGTATACAATGCTTTTGTTATAGTGGACGCGGTGTTGTAGGTTTTGTTTTGATGTTGTTACAGGCCGCAGGGGATGTAAAAAGCAATGTCTTTATCCATTGCTGCTTATTCGTCCTCCTTTCATTCCGCAAACTCTCACATCACTCAACTGGAACGCAGCAAATTGATTCTGCCAAACAAGCTCTCTCTTCAGAAGGTAAGTTTAACTTTCCGTTTTCTTAATTATCACGCAGTTTTGTTTCCTTTCTCTGTTCTGAATGAATCTAATATCAGAGAATGTCTGTAAACTTGAGTTGGGTTGATCGGGATAGTGTAAAGTTGAAGTGTGTTTGCCAAATGTGGGAGAGTCTGATAAATTCGAATTGGCTGTTACAATTTCTTGTCAAATTTATCAATTTCTTGCGCTGGATTGATTGAAAACAGTTGTCTGACATATCCACCATTGTTTTTAAAGGCATTAGGATCTAGAGAAATCAGGTGTAAGCACTCTCATTGGAATCCAATACGTTACAATAACGTTGGTCTTAGAATTGGAGGGTTAATTGGAGAAGGAAACCAAGAACATAGGGACAGAAATATTAAGGTTTTGCGCAGAGAATATAATGAAGGAAAGTCTAAGTTAAAAAACCCTATTGCTGGAGATCTTGATGAGTATGCTCGCCTCTTGAAGGAATCCATTCAGTTGAAATCTCTGGAAAGAGGGAGAAAAGTCCATCAACTTATCCTAGACTCTGGTATTGACATAAATGCCTATTTAGGAAACCTTTTGATAAGTATGTATGCAAAATGTGGCAGGATTAAAGATGCACACCAAGTGTTTGACAAAATGCTTCTGCGGAATGTGGTCTCCTGGAATTCGATAATTGCAGGATACGTGCACAATGGTTATGAAAGAAAAGCTTTGAAAATATTTGGGAAAATGAGGCACGAAGTCGTAGGGATTAATAAGGTTACCCTTGTTAGTGTGCTTAGAGCATGTGCAATCCTAGGAGAAATAGAACAGGGCAAGCAAGTGCATTGTTTTATCCTGAAGACGGACTTTGCATCAGATGCAATTCTAAGGGATGCACTTATTAAAATGTATGCTAAATGTGGGAACATGGATGATGCAAATTCATTGTTCATTTCTGAGAATCCACATGAGTTTTCTTGGACTCCAATGATTATGGGTTATGTGCACAATGGACAGCATGAGGAAGCCTGGAAACTTTTCTGCAGAATGCAACAGGCAGGTGTCGTGCCAGAGGCAGTCGCATATGTAACTACTCTTAGTTCATGTGCTAGTTTAGAAGCCGTAGAACATGGTGAGCAGGTCCATGCCCATGTCATCAAAACCGGCTACGAGTTGAATTTGACTGTGGCTAATGTTCTTATTACTATGTATGCAAATCACCAAAATGTAGAGCATGCCCGTAAGGTGTTTGACAGAATGCCGAAACGAGAGGTGATCTCATGGAATGCTATGATTGCTGGATATGCTCAGAATGGGTGTGGTAATGAGGTCTTAAAACTCATTCGTGGAATGCAATCAGCAGGCATGAAACATAATTTCACACTCAATGACTTCACTTTTGCTAGTGTTCTTAAGGTATGCGCGAGTTTGTCAATTGTTCAATGTGGCATGGAACTTCATGCACATATCATTAAAACTGGGTATGGGACAAATGTGTTTGTTGGAACTGCTCTTGTTGATATGTATTCCAAATGTGGCAGCATAGAAGCTGCATACAAATTTTTAAATGAAATGCCAGAACAAGATTTGGTTCCATGGAATGCAATGATAGCTGGATATGTTCAGCATGGGCGTGCAGAGGAGGCCTTGAAGTATTTTAGCCAAATGGAACTGCAAGGTATGAAGCCAAACATGTTCACATTTGCCAGCATTCTCAAGGCTTGTGCCAGTATGAAAGCTTTGAGATATGGTGAACAAGTTCATACGTGTGTCATTAAAACTGGAGTTGAGTTTGACATTTTTGTGGGAAGTTCCTTGATTGACATGTATGCTAAATCTGAGAGTGTGGAATCTGCAGCTAGAGTTTTTCACAGTATGCCCAAACAGAACATTGTATCATGGAATTCAATCGTTGCAGGATATGTTCAAAACAGGCACGGCGAGGAAGCCTTAAGGCTCTTCTGCGAAATGCAACAAGCATGCTTTATGCCTGACGATTTCATCTTAGCAAGCATCCTTGGTGCATGCACAGACCTATCAGCCCTTGGAAATGGCCAGCAGGTCCATGCCCTTATAATCAAAACTGGATTTGATTCAGATAACTGGGTGGGAAGCGCTCTGGTTGACATGTATGCGAAATGTGGAATCTTAGAAAATGCACGGGCAGTGTTTGATGAAATCGTGGATCCAGATGTTGTGACATTGACTGTGATGATTGCAGCATATGCTCAGCATGGCAATGGCAAGGAAGCTCTTCAGCTGTTTGAACAAATGAAAATGACAGGCATGACACCAGATCACATTACCTTTACCAGTGTTCTCAGTGCATGCAGTCAAGAAGGATTGGTGAGCAAAGGTCGTGAGTACTTCCATTCTATGAGTCAATGTTATAGAATAACACCAAGAATGGATCACTATGCCTGTATGGTGGGACTTCTTGGTCGCTCCAGAAGCCTGGATGAGGCAGAGAGCTTTATCAAGGAAATGCCATTTGAACCCAGTTCTGTAGTGTGGTGGCAGTTGCTTGTTGCCTGTAGATACCACGGTGATATGGAACGAGGAAAACTTGTGGCAGAAAATATTTTGGAAATGGAACCAGAAAACCCACTAACATATGTACTTCTATCAAATTTTCACACTGCAGCTGGAAGGCTACAAGATGCCGCAGAGGTGCAAAAAAAGATGAAAGAAAGGGGGTTGGAAATGGAGCCAGGGCAAAGTTGGATTGAACTTAAGTGTAGAGTGCATACATTTTCAGCAAGGGACAGATCTCACCCACAAATGGAGGAAATCATTACAACGTTGGAGGAGTTGACCAAGCAAATGAAAGAGGCGGGGTATGCAGCCAGCACAAAATTTCTTCTAGATGAATTGGAAGATGAGAAAAATGAGCAACATCACTACTATCATAGTGAGAAGCTTGCTGTTGCTTTTGGGCTTATCACCATGTCTCCTGGGGTGCCTATCCGAATTGTTAAAAACTTCTATGTCTGTGATGATTGCCACAGCACAATGGAGTATATTTCTGAAGTTGTTGGGCGAGAAATAATTCTGCGGGACTTGAATGGCTTTCATCATTTTAAGCATGGAAGGTGTTCTTGCGGGAATTATTGGTGAATATTGTAACAAATAAATGAAGATTTTTCATCGTTGCTGCCTGGATTTCCACTTTCTGCGAAGCTTGGTGTGTACAAGTGGTAAACTGATGTCAATTCAACTTGTGTTTTCGATTTCCTGATTTTGGAATCAAAAAATAGAAATAAATATGAAAAATGTACCTTAAAGTAGTTGTGCGTGCTAAGCCCTCTTTGACTTTACAGCTATTGTTGTAGCTTGTCCACATAGATGACTAACTCTTCTCGCAGCTATGATGAGGGAGCATCATGATGCACAATTATGGCATGCGCAATATGTTGATGGTTACTGCCACCATGAGAATGCTCAATAGGGTTTCATTGCCACACCTCGAACCTTGGGCCAACATATTCTTTTGAGCCTATATCTGTGATATGCATTGTCAACTTTAAGCATTGGCTTTCCTATCCTTCCACCACCAGCAACTTGACCAGTGATAGCTTACCCTAGAAGTGCAATTATTAGGGTTGTGATTAATGACAATGGCATGATCTCCACAAGCCCTCACAAATGAACCGCTATTGCCTATATGTAACTCCACATTGCAAACCATAGCACCCTTGGGAATGGATCTTAGAGGCAAGACTTTCCCATAGTCAAATTGGCCCGTTTGCAATAAATAAATTGGCTAGCATACATGCACTCAGCAGTGATGAAGAGCTCCTTTCGTTGCTTATAATGGATGAGGTGCTTGAAGTTGACATGATAGAGGGGGGCACCACGCCCAAGGTTGTGAATGACTTCTGTAATGATTATCTTCCCATTTCATTTGCTATAGTCTAAATTACGAAAGCACGCAAGGCCCTTCTTGTGATGTCTGTGGGATTTGAACACCAAACTTGCTCCATTTAAAAGGTTGTTGTAGAACTTGGTGCTCACAATCAACACTTGCTTTGTGTGCTTTGTTGGTAGGTACTAGCTATACCACAAATGGCATTATGCAACCTTAAATGAGACCATCCTATTTCACAAAGGGTTTGTGGTATTATACAAGAGATCCACATAATACAAAGATACAAAAGAAGATATAGGGATATCACATATGAACATTAGACACTTAGTAAGGGATATAGGAGGTTTTATGGCATCACACAACCTCTACAAATTCTTTTTGGACCCACATTTGAGTCATATAGCCTTTAAATAACCTTAAACACACCTTGATATGCCTAAATAAGCTATAATAAGGATACACATTATAAAGAAAAAGGAAAATTCATGGAAAGAGGATAATTCAGAGTAGTTATGAAAAGATATAAAAAAAAAGATATCATGGAAAGGCATTAAGAGGCCGTATAAGGAAAAGAAGAGTGAGATATAAGAGGTGATGCAGGAGCATCCCAGAGCAACCTACCACATTTCACCACAAAATCTCATTGTGGCTCGCAACATAGAACTAGAATTCTACAATAGCTCACAAACATCACACCAAGATCTTATGAGCTTTGGATCAAAGTGTAGACACCTAAAAATGACCTAGGCCTGCAAGTTTCATTTTTACCACTTTCGTCCTAGCATAATTATGACACTTAATTATGTCTTTGGTCCACATTCGACTATTAATTAAATAATTCATAATTATTTAATTAATTCATGTCTTTTTATTTTTCATGATTATTAAATAAATAAATTCTATTTATTTATTAAATATGTCACTAATTGTCTAAGTCTTCTCTTAATTGAATAAATTTCTAAATTTATTTAATTACCTTTCTTCATTTATTTCTTCCTGATTATTAAATAAATAAATCTTATTTTAAGATTTATTTAATATGTCACTAACTGTCATAATTAAATAAATTGATTAATTTATTTAATTATTAATCATATCTGCTAAATCTTTAATTATTTAATTGTCGAAATTAATATTCATCTCATTTTAAATAAATGAAATTATTTAAAATGTCATCACATTCTTAACTGACAGTCCATTTTGGTAAATAATTTGAAAAAGATTATTTATTATTTCACAAATCCATATTTTGAATTCAAAATGGTAACTAATCTTTTAAAAAATCAAGTAATCGGGCAGATTCTTGATTTTCCAAATCTGATTTTTAATTCATCTCTTATCTTCTTGATTTTTCGAATCTCATAAATCGAGCAGTCTTTATCTTCTTGATTTTCAAAAATCTTTATTTTCTAATTAATTTATCTCATTTATTCTCCACTGCCGATGCGATCTTCTTTGATGACATCTCGACCACTCACTTAAGAATTTTTCCCTAACCCTGATTAGGGATTATCAAATGTAATCTGGACCTCTGATTTTAGGTCTCCGTCAAAAGTCAATCTCATCCGTCCATTCAAAATGGTATTTTCTATAAAATGTCATTTTCCTCTCATTTTTGGATTAGACATTAGATATTACACATTAGACGCACATGAATTATATTATTATTCTAGCATATTTAAGCATAGGCATTCAATCATATTGTCATAGGCATTAGTCATTTAGGCATTGATCAAATCCTTTAAAGCTTGGTGTAGGACTTAGACTTGTATTTTCAGATTGCTCGCACGTCAAATCTGAGGGCAACACATCAACCAGCAAGGTAGAAGGTACTATGGAGGTAATCATGGAAAATTCAATTAACAGGTATAATTGTTTTATTGTTTAATTTCCTTTGTACTCGATAGGTCTTTGGGTTTATTTTATATACTTTATTGATTGATAATCTAATCCTAAATATAACCCTTAGTTACACAAAGTACAAAAAGTTGTCGTTAAAAGATCATAGCTCAAAACAATCAACATACAATTCATTAGGTGAAGCTTGTGGAAAATTTTCATGCCTTGCAATGTTCAACCCCACATATCCAAAGCTAGTATAGGACATCGAATTTTGGGACACCTTTTGGTTGATGCAAATTATTCCTAAAGCTTGGAACTAATATATAAACATCTCTTGGATTCATTTGTAAGTAGCTAGGAACTTAGAAGAAGCTAGTTCTTCAAGTCTTGATAGTAATTAGTTAGTGAGGAGGATACTGAGATTTATTGTCATATCTTGCATGTAAACTTGTAATAAGCTTGTGGTAGCCTATGAGCCAAACTATAATTTGCATGTATCAAGCTAATGAATGTTGTAATCATTTTGTGATATTGAAGCAATAAGGAGTTGCATTTATGTTCTATGATATTTCCACTGTGTTAACTCTAGGTGCATGGTTGCACAATCCTCCCTCTAGACCCTCCATTCGTGATTGCGTCAAGTAGTATTAGAGAATTTTTTATCCATTGGGATGGTATTCCAACAGATCCAAGGGTGAATAGATCGCCAACTTGAGGTAGCCTACAAACATTTGTCAATAGAGTGCCAATTGCGAGGTAGTTGCAACCTTGTAGCTAGATCACTAACCCGAGGTAGTTGCACTAGATCCAAGGAAAGATTTCGCATAGGAGAATGCTTGGTATGGCCAATGTGCTAGAAGAATGGAAGAAATGCTAGACATGATGAGGATAATGAATATCTAATTGGATATTGTAGAAGAGATAAGAAAATAGGTCTAAACCCTAAAGATGAGGAATTGAGAGGTCAAGTTGCAAATTTGAATGAGGAAATCCTAGAGGAAGATGAATAAGACCAAATCAAAATGTTCAAATCTATTTCCAAGATTGTAAGAAACTTAACATTGAGATATTTAACTATGCTAGATATTTGAATATTGAGGAATTGATTGAATGGATAAATGATATGGAATAATACTAAGTATGAAGAAATTGAAGATTCAAACAGAGTGAGGTTTGCAAAAACCAAGTTGAAAGGATGTGTTGCTATTTGGTGGAAGGAAGTTCAATTGGGTCAAAGTAAGAGGGAAAAAGAAAGAATCATAAAGTGGGATAGGATGGTGACAAAGTTGAAGAATCAATTCATACTTGTTGATTATGAGCTTGAACTGCTAAAGAGATTGCAAAACCTAAGGAAAAATGAAAAGTTGGTGAAGGAGTACATTGAAGAATTTCATAAGATGATTATCAAAACTGGACATAGTGAAGCTAGCAAGGAGAAAGTTGCACGATACATCAATGGACTAAGGACAAATAACCAAGAAGAGTTGAGCTTGGTGAGGATGACAACAATTGAAGAAGCATGCCAGTTTGTGCTGAAAGTTGAGGAAAAGTTGAACAAAAGATTTGAACACAAGAAGAGAGGTAGAGGAGGAAGATTCTAAAGTGGTAGATCACAAAATGATGAAGGTCACATATGAGACATAACAAGGAAGAAAGTTCATACCACAATAATGAAAGAGGTGATAAATTTTCTAGGTAGGAATGCCAAGAGTTTCTACTACAATGATGGAGGAAGCGACAATAGTTACCACAATGAAAGATATCAAAGGAGTGATAAAGGATTTGATAATCTATTCAAAGGAACCTATTTCAAATGTGGACACTGAGCATTTGAGTGTTGCCAAGGGATTGCAAGCAAAAGGGCAAAGAATAATGGAAGGGTAGTGTATGCAGAGGAAGAACCTATTGGATCACCAAGTTCAATAGTAAACTTGAGAAGGGTAAATCATTGACAATGAGGAGAGCTTTGTTATAGAAAAAAAAATACCCGAGGTACTGGCACAAAGGAAGAGTTTATTTAGAACAAAATGCAAATCAAGAGGCAAATGTAAATTTATCATTGATAGGGGTAGTATAAACAATTTGGTTTTCGAGGAAATGGTGAATAAGTTGAAGTTGAAAAGGATAAACAATCCAAACCCATATAGGATATCATGGATTCAAGATGAATATAAGATACTAGTGAGTGAGCAATGTTTGGTGAAATTTCATATAGGATCAGATAATGATGAAGTGTTGTGTGATATTATGCTAATGAATGTATGCCATCTATTGTTGGGAAGACCATGGCAGAATGATAGCAAGGTGATTCATGATGGGAGAAATAATACTTACACTATGACCTCAGATGGCAAAAGACATGTTTATACCTTTAGAAGAAGAGAGAAAATGTGAAGTGTGTAGTAATGCTGGAATTTGTTTAGCTGATGGAAGATTGTTTTTGGATGGCCTAAGATATGTGAATATGTGTTTTTCCTTGATTCCAAAAAGGTGCAACATAGAACACCACCACAATTAAGGAAGAACCACCATAGAAGGAAGTCGTTGAATTATTGAAGTATCAAGATATTGTGTCAAAGAATGTATTGGAAGGATTGCCACCAGTCCAAAGTATCAATCATCAGATGGATCAAATACTAGGAGCCAATTTTTTGAACAAAGTGGGCATATGATGACACCAACAAAAAATGCAAAGTTAAATAGACAAATGCATGAGTTGCTAAAAAAATGATTGACTAGAGAAATTTTAAGCCCATGCCTAGCACTAATAGTTTTAGGACCGAATAAAGATGGAGAATGGAGGATGTGCACAAATTCAAGAGCTATCAACAAGATCACTATCAAGTATCGATTCCCAATGCCAAGGATGGATGACATTATGGACTATTTTAGTGGTGTAAAATACTTCACAAAGATTGACCTAAAAAATAGATATCCCTAGGTCAAGATCAAAGAAGAAGATGAATGGAAGATTGCATTCAAGACAAATGAGGGCCTTTATGAGTGGTTAGTAATGCATTTTGGGTTAACACACCAAGCACATTCATGAGATTGATGAATGAGGAATTTTTTTTTGGGTAAGTTTGTTATTGTTTACTTAGATGGTATTCTGATTTTCAATGGGACTAAGGAAGAAAATTTGGAGCACATTATGCAAGTATTTAAGAGATTGTGAGAAGAGAAGTCGATAAACATAAAGAAATGTAGTTTCACAAGGAAAAAATTAGAATATTTGGTTTTTGTCATTTCTATGGAAGGATAGAAGATTGATCCAAAGAAAGAGCAATTGTCGAATGGACTACACCATCAGACACTAGAGAGATAAGATATTTTCATGGATTAGCAATCTTCTATAGGAAGTTCATCAGGAAGTTTAGTGCCATTTGCACACTATTGACATAAACAATGAGGGGAGACCAAAATGAGTTCAAATGGACATCAGGGGCACAAAAATGTTTTGAGTTATTGAAGAAAAAAGTAATAGAGTAGCAAGTGTTAGCAATACTTGATTTTGACAAAGTATTTCAGGTTGCTTGTGATGCTAGTGGAAGTGTGATAGGAGTAGTATTGAGTAAAAAGGGTAGACCTATAAAGAAGAGATATTCGGTATATGATCAAAAGTTCTATGTCATAATACAAGCCTTGAGGAAGTGGAAACATTACCTATTTCCAAACGAATTTGTGTTGTACACATACCATCTAGCAATACATTATTTGAATAGCCAAGGTAAATTGAATTAGAGACATATGTGTTGAGTAGAATTGTAGATGCATTGACTAGGAGGTGGAACCTATTGAAAAAAATAAGAATAGAATTAATGGGATTTGAAGAGCTCATCCACATGTATTAAGATGACCTAGATTTTGTGAAATCTTGGAAAGCAAGTAGGGAGCCAATTGTAATAGGTATGAGTAAGTGGTCGGATTATTTCATTCAAGATGGAATGCTATTCAAAGGCAGTCAACTGTGCATTCCTAGGAGCTCAATGAGAGAGAACTTGATCAAGGAGAAACATAGTGGAAAATTAACATGACACTTTGACATTGATAAGACGATGGCTTTGGTAAGTGAACATTATTTTTGGCCACCAATATATAAGGATGTAAGGACATTTGTTCAAGGGTCAAGACTTGCCAAATTGCTAAGGGGAATAGTTAGAATATTAGATTGTATCAACCTTTGATAGTACTAGAGAGACCTTGGGAGGATATCAACATGAATTTCATATTGTAATTGTCAAGGACACAAAGGAGACATGACTATATTTATGGCAGTAGACAAATTTTCTAAAATGAATCATTTCATTCCTTGTTGACCTATTTTCCAAGGAGATTGTGAGATCACGTTGATTACTATGGAGTATGGTCTTTGACAGAGACATGAATTTCACATGATACTTTTGGAAAACATTATGGAAGAAGATGAATCCCAACTTGAAATTCAATTTAGCATTCCACCCATAGATTGATGGACACAAATAGAAGTGGTAAACTAGAGTTTAGGCATTTTTTTGTGATGCTTAGTGGGAGATAAGCTAGGAAAATGGGATATAATTCTACCACAAGAAGAATTCTCATTCAACCTAGTGAAAAAAAGTATGCGAATGACACCATTCAAAATTGTGACTAGATTACAACCTAGATGAGTAGTGGAACTCAAAAACATCAATAAGGAAAACAAAAAGAGTGTAAAGAAAAAAAAAATGTAGGATACATGGAGCCAATACACAATTAGGTAAATGAGAACTTGGAAATAATGAACAAAAATATAAGAAACATGTAGATGAAAAGAGGAGACAAAGAATTTTCTATCAGGGATGAAGTTTAGAAAGGAAATATTTCCAGTGGGCACATATAACAAGCTACAAATGGGGAAGTTTGGTCCATGTAATATTCTCAGGAAGTTTGATTCAAGGAACACCTATGAGGTGGAGTTACTGGAGTCACTCAATATATCACCTATATTCAACATTATAGATCTTCATCAATATCATGAATGCTAGCTAAGTAACAACACCACAAAAAATTCCTTAGAAGAACAACTATCGTAACAACCATAGGAGCAGATAGAGTAGATTTTGGACAATAGAATTGGACATAGCACTAAGAATAGGCAGTATGAAGAATACTTGGTTAAATGGAAAGGAAGACTAGTAGAACACTCAACATGGATATCACAAGCCGAGGTGGAACGTTTGAATTTTCTACAGAATTGACAAAGTGCGAGACTCACTTTTTAAATAACCCCAGGTGTTTGATGTAGGAGCATCCTAGAGAAACCTTTTGCATTTCACTAGATGATCTCTTTGGGGATTGTGATAGAGAACTAGAGTTTTACAATAGCTCATGAACATCACACCTAGATCTCAAGAGTTTTGGATCAAAGTACAAAAAGCTATCATTACCAAAAGATCACAACTTAGAATAGTTAGCATACAGTTCATCAAGTGAAGTTCGTGAAACTTTTTCGTGCCATGCGACGTTTAACCCAACATATCTAAAGTTAGTATGGGACAAAGGGGGTTCTCAATTGGAACCACATTGAGTTTCTTCAACACCCAATGCTTCATCAATGAGCTTTTCCCAACCTACATGTTTTATAGGACATTGAATTTTGGAACACATTGTGGTTGACATAGATCATTCCTAAAGCTTGGAATTGATATACAACCATCTCTTGGATTCATTTGGAAGTAGCTAGGAAGTTAGAAGTCAATTCTTGAAGTCTTGATAGTAGGTAGATAGTGAGGAGGATAATGAAATTTATTGTCATATCTTGTGTGTAAGCTTGTAATAAGATTTTGGTGGTCCATGAACCAATATGCAATCTACATGTATCAAGACAATGATCATTTCAATCATTCTATGATATTGAAACAATGAGAAGTTGCATTTTTTTTAGTAATATTTCCATTGTGTTAACTCTAGCTACATGGGAGGACAATCCTCCCTTTGGACCCTCCATTCATGACTGCATTATGAGGACATGAGAATAAGGGGCATGGATGAGTATTACGAATATAAATGAGATATAAAGGAGCATAAGAAGGTATATATGAGGATGAGTTATACATAGATAAGATATAGTCATAATTTACATACATGCATACATATTGCAATGTCGTAGATTGCATACCCCTGCAATTTCACCAATGTTTTGTGTCCACTTTGGTGTCCATTCCCTTAGTATTTTTGTAGGCTCATTCTAACACTTGCTTCAACCTTTCTCCTTCTCAAGGTGCTCAAGCCTCCTTTCCAATGGTCACTTTTTCATGTTGCCTTTATGTTAGCCCTATGTTAAGTTTTCTCGTTGTTTCTAAGCGTAAATTATTTAGACACTAGTGCCTAGCATAGACATCCACATGTTACACTAGCAACCCGTGACAATTTGTTGCTTGAAATTCATTTTTGAGTGTTTTCCACTTGCCAACTTCCTAGGTTGGTGAAAAAAACTTGAAACAAATCTAAACAACTTGTTAGCCTCTTTCTCCTCCCTCCTCTCTTTTTGAAATTTGTCTTTCATTTTTTTGGGAAAAATCTCTTGGCGTCTCTCTTAAGCACACACATAGAGCTTTCTCTCACAACTCTCTTTTCCTCTTCGCTTCCTCAAGCCTCTAAAGGAAATTTTTTATTGCAAACATTTCTTTTGTTGTGTTGTTGAGCACCGTGGGATTATCACACCCCTCTTTCTTTCATTTCAATTTACAATATTGCACATACAGCTTTGACCATTCCTAGGCACACTTGGGATATGAGCATTCACATAATTTTTTATTTCTCTCTATCTATCTTGGCTATTGTGGAGGCAAAAACACCAAAGGAGGGGTTTGATTGAGGCAAATCCCCAAACAATTTTCCTCTTCTTTGTATTTATAGGTCTTTTGAGAACACTCAATCTCACGGAGGTTTGCAAGTTCTTTCTTATTTGTAATTTTTTTTTTATTGTTTATTTAAATATTTAAATCTTAGTTTATTTCTATATATTTCATTGTCTAATATTTGATGGTGTTTTCTTGTTTATGGGTTTTGTAGGTTTGATATTTTTCACAATTTTTGGGCAGTTCCCACATGTTGTTTGTACAATGATAGCACTATGTGAAAACTACTATGCAACTTGTTGGCATACTCACTAGTGAATTCCAAATTTTAACCTCAGGTTTCTTGTTTCCTATATTTTTTATTTTTGTAGTTTAGTTATAGTTATTTTTCTATCAATAGATATCTTCACCAATTTATTTTCCTTAAGCATTTTAGCTAGCTATTTCTATTCTTCTATTTAATAAATCAAAATAGCCTTAAGTAAGTTTAAAACTAGTAGGTTATCCTAGTGCATTTAGGAAGGTTAACACTTAAGGAATATTTCCATTGTAGAATTTAACATTTTTATTCATCTCTCTCTATCTCACACACATATGTGTATGTATGTATGTATGTATGTATGTATGTATGTATGTATATATGTATATGTATGTATATATATTTATGTATGTATATACACATACATACATACATATATATAAAAGTTAACTTCTATAATATGTGTGTGTGTGTTTTGTTTTGTGATTCTTATAATCCACTGTACATGATCCAATTCTCTTCTTTATCCATTTGTAATGGCGTGAATTTGCACCCCTTGCAAATTCCTCGTTTATACACCCCTTTGTTAGAGTTATGGGCAGACACTGAGAGGGGGGGGGGTGAATCAGTGTCAAAAACATTTTCAACTTCGACCAAGATGTTTAATTTTGATTTCCTTTTCTTTCAACAATAGAGTAGAGTAATCACTTTTGAAAGCACAAAGATATGACAACATTAACTCAGTCTATTTGACAACTTATGAAAATATGATTTGAGTGAGATATCCGCATTTCCCAAAACATAGCTCAGATTTGATCTCAAAATTACTCTGATTAATGCATTCATGAGTTGAATGTAATCATTCATAAATAGAATTGAGAACAGTAATAATCCCAACAGTGAACTAAACCAACAACAACACAGAAAAGAAGAGAGCATACAGATGAACAAAGAGACAAAAGCTTTTGCTGAGTGGAAAACCCTTCTGGGGTATAAAAACCACTCCTAAACTGCCTTACTGGCTTAATCTCAAAAACCACTTTTAACAATGCCTTATAGGCTAAATTTCTAAGCACCAACTTAAGGAGCACCAACCCCTCATTTAGAGACACCAATCTCAAGGAGTACCAACCCCTTACTCAGATTTTAGAATTACAATAATAATATCAGAGGATCTCTTTGTTTTCTAGTAAGCTCATAACTCTTTGTTTTTCAGATTTTAATACTAAGTATTTCAATACATCTCTTGATACGGCCAAAATAACTCTCTCAGAATTACTGGCCAACAGCTTCTTCACTATTTTCAAAATTGGTTTTTATATACATTCCAAGTGTGTCAGTTATGAAGAAATCTTCAACAAGCGTTTTTCACCAGATTCTCAAATTCTCTTGTTGATTTTTGAATATGAAGCTGATTCATAATGATCTGTAGATTATGGTAAAAATGAGAGAAATTCCTATCCATAGAGCTTTTAATTTTTGTGCTGAATCAGGAGACTTCAAATTGTAACTGAAAGATTTTCATCAAAGTCATGATAGCCCACAAATAGAAAATCATATCCTCTGAAATCTTAGAGAATATTTTCCAGAGATTCAATACCAACCAAAGAAGTCTGCATGCAACTATACTTAGAAAAATTCATGCCGGCCACAGTGTATGAGAATTCGAAAATCATTTGCTGAGACAACAGTCGCCACATGTTCTTTGTGATTCGCTATGACCTTATGCAAACTATGTTTCTTTTTCCTTATTTGCTTTCGCCTTGACCTAGGGAAGTCGGGAAGACCTTTCGTAGACCACATCAAGTTTCACCGAAAGACTTAAACCTTATCCATTTTGAGTCATTGTGACAAAATGATTCTCTCGCCGATTGCATCCTTCTATCTTATGAGAGTCGCTATAGCATACCGTCATCGGGGAGACCTCTCGTAGAATATATTATGTCATACCGAAAGTCTTTATCATTTCCAAGTCGCCAAGACAAGAGCACACTTTCACCGAGATGTGTCCTTCATCCGCCTTCGCCAAGACAATGTGTAGTCGGGGTGACATCTCATAGAGCATCTTGTGTCTTACTGAAAGCTCACGTTATCATTCCTTTCACCATGACATATGGCTTTCGGGGAGACCTCATATAGATATCTTCGTTATACCGAAAGTCACCTATCATCTTGTGTATTGCTAAGACAAGTCAGATCTTATGCCGACAAGAAAACCTTTTGTGTTCCATCGGCGAGACATATCAAAGTTGAGGAGACCTCTTGTAGAGCACACCATGTCTTTCTGAAAGTCTTCATCCAGTTGTGTGTTGCTAAGACAATCCAGATCTTATGCTGACGAAGTCCCTTTATGTTCCATTGGTGAGACCGAAGGTCACTCGCCGAGACCTCTCACTGAAAACCCTAGCTCTTACTGAAGAGACTACCTTTATGTTTTCGGTCGGTGTAACAAATCGAATTCACCAAGACCTTTCTTTGATGCACATGATTCATACCGAAAAACTTCATTCACTCGGAGTCGCTAAGACCTCCCTTCGAATATCACAAGCTCTTACCGAAAAGTATCCATCCACCAAGGTTGGTGTGTCATTGCACATTCGATATAACATTTCGCCGAAGCAGTAACCTTATGCCAATAAGACATTCAATGCAACAATCGGTGAGACTTAAAATCTTTGGAGAGACAATATACCGAATACATTGTGTTTGGCCGAAGAAAACTCCTCCATGTGATGTTTGGTAAGACAAAACCACTTCGCCAAGACCTATTCCGAAACCGCTCAGCTCTTGCCGATGAAACTCCATAAGCACTAGTCGATGAGACATAATCCTTTTAGTTAAGACCTTTCACCGAAGCCTTAGACTCTTGCCGATAGACTTCCACGTGCACTAGTCAGGGAGACCAAGTGAAATCGCCAAGACCTCAGCCCGATACTGCTCAGTTTGGCCGAAGTTCTCTCAAAGAGTTGTTCAGTGAGACTCCTCCCGAAAAATAGATAAAACCTTTTGAGCACGAGTCGGTAAGACAAGAAAGACTCGCTATGACATTACCCCGAGGACGATTTCCTTTGATGATATGCTCATTCTGAAGCAGGTCGGGGAGACATAATGAAATCAATAAGACCTTATCCCGACGGTATTACATATGCCGATAGATAACACTTTTCTATCACCGAAACCAAAGACAAGTCTTTCCGAAATAACCTTTCTTGTGCCGGTCGCCAAGACAACGGGAATGTCATGCTGAAAGCAGCCTGTATGTTAAATTCAATCGCCATGACATCTGAAATGTCTTGCCAAAAGGCAACACAGACATTTCAAAATGGATCGGGGAGACCCTGCCATTCTCACGCCGATAAGTGTAAGCCTGAAAGAGAAACAACCAATACCATTAGACAAATGAGATGTCAAAATCAAGGTAATTGTAATGCCTTCAAAAATGTGAGTTCAAGGGATGTAATCAAATGGCTTGTAATCATGTGAAATACACCTGTGGTAGGCAAGAAGAACCATCCTGAGAAAGAAACCATCTGTCAACTCTGTTAGTCAAAGAAATAGCATTCATAACATGAACCAGAGACCTCATCACCATGAATTTGAATCATAACAAGTATCTGTCTGTAATAGCCAAGAGACATTAAAGAAGTTCCATAATAAAGCATAAAGATCCAAACTGAGACTGATCATCAAAGAGAACCAACTAAAAGGGATTTTGACATCAAGGACAAACTATAAACGCAATTGAGATCCAAAAAACTCCCCCTTTTTCCTTGATGAAAAAACACAAATGACTCTCCCCCTTTTTGCCTCAATGACAAAGGATAGAGGAGAAGAATGTGCAATTCCAAAAAACACAACTGAGAAGCCAACCAAATACCATAAGAATCAGCTGCAAATAGAGCAATAGTGCAGCAGACATATTGAATAATTTCACATCACCAATGCAAGATAGAGCATCATACTATAACAACACAACTTCACTCACTTCAAATGCACAAAACTCAATTTCAAAGTTCAAAAATAAGTCCCAGCCATACACGATGAGGTTAATACCACCAATCACCTTCCTTCATCGAAACACAAACAACAGAGCATATCCCATGAACATACACATTTCTCAAGATTGTTGTAGCAACTTACTTAGATCACTGTACCATACTCAGAAGACCAAAACACTCAATTTCGTTATACCATCTTGCAAAAGACATTGCAAGTATCTTCATTTAGCACACAATCTTAACCAGCTTCTTCATGCAACACCGAATGATATCATCACAAAAATAATTCATAACATCAAACATGTTTTTCAATCACTATTCTCCAAAGATAAATCCATCGACATCCCTTAAAAAACAAAGGCTTTATTATCTTTAATATGTTGAGGAACTCACCTATATGTCTCCACACCACTCAAAGATGTCATAAGGACATACCATTATTTCCAAAACCCAAGCATCCAAAAGGTTCATTTAAAAAACAATGTGCACTGTCATTTAAAAAAAACTTCTGAAAATTGTCAACCATTAGACCAAGAAAAAACATTTCTTAACATCTTATACCACCAAAATCAAATGCAAGATGCCATACCTCATTCTAGACTCCATAGGGGTAAAATATATTACCATAATAGACTCCCCCTGAGTCTTTGCTTCTTCTCAAGACCTGGAAGGCAACACTTGTGCAAGGAGTGCACAAGGGGTTTTCTCATAAGCATCTTTATTGCTCTTCTTGTCATCTTGATTGCTCTTTCTTCTGTACTCCAATGAAGATTTTTTCACTTGTTTGCTTGAAGTACATGTCTTTCTATTGAATCTACATTGTTGTACTTTATGTCCAATGTTATTACATCTGAAACAAATGACTTTGTGATTGTTATGAGAAATAGAAGACTTCCTACAGACATTTCCAACATTGTTCCCTACATTCTTATCACTTGTATTTATTCTATAGTCTCTTCTCAAGTGACCAAAATTGTTACAGTTGTAACACACCACATCCTCATTTCTAGGGACATTAGAATGATTCTTATTTGACCATCTTATGCAATCAATTGCCTTATGACCATAGTCATTACAAACATAACAATATGCTTGGAAAGAATGATTATACTTGAATGAATGATCATGCCAAGGATGTGAAGATCTGAAGACATTTTTCCTTTCTCTATGAATACCTTTAGATTGTCTTCTAGTGTCAATATTATCCTTTGATGCATCAATATTGTAACCAAGATCAACCTTCATTCTTGGTGTTTGCTTGGCTGTAAACTTCTTTCCATCTGAAGTAGTAAACATTGTTTCATGTTTTGATTTGTCTGCAGAGCTTTGTCCAACCTCATATCCCACTCCTGTAGGATCTTTAGAATGCTTTTGCCTGCCCAACATCTCATTCAATATATTAGTACTGTTATCAAATTTCTAAAATTTACCAGATTGAGCCTTGAAACTTTCAAGCTCTTTTCTTAAAGCAACTGCCTCTTCTTCAAGTTTTAGACAAACAATCCTTTTAATTTCCAAATCAGAACTCACAACATTTGCAATCTTCTTTTATTCTTCAATTTCAATTTTCTGACTTATAATCATATAGTCCTTAAGAGTTAGTTCTTTTAACAAGGAATCATTATCTGAATATTTTTTTAAAGAATCAATCTCATTTTCTAGTTTATTACACAACTCATCCTTGTCTTTTAACTTGACTTCCAAACTCTCTTTTTGCTGAAGTTGTCTTGTTAAAAACTGGTTTTCTTTTCTAAGCTGCTTAATAGTATCTAAGGCACATAGGAGTTCACCTTCCAAATCAACCTCACTTTCTGGTTCATCATATTCTTGTTTAGAGTTAACTTCACCCAAAGATTGATCTACTTTTACACAAGTTTCTTGATCATCTAAATATTCATCAATGATCTCCCTGGACTTCTTTTCTAAATTATAAAGGTTTACACCTTCTTCACTCTCAGAAGTTTCACAACTTATTTCAGTATCAAAAGATATCTCATCTTGTAACTCACTATACTGATTCATTTCAGTCAACTTGTCCCAAACATCCTTAGCATTGCTGTAATGAATGACTTTTGTAATGAGTTTATTTGGCAAGTTATTAATAATAGCATTTATAGCTCTAGTATTGGATTCAAGTGCTTTCTTCTCCTCAAGAGTGGAAGGAGATGTTGCAGATGTAGTACAACCCTTTTCAACTGCTGCCCATACTTCATATCCTAAAGAAAGTAAGTATGTTTCCATATAATAAAGTTTGTTTCTTCGAACTGAGGAGTTCCAGATCTAGGATACTCTACCATTTCAGAGCTACTATTTATGAACTCTTCCTCGTTATTCCTTATACTAGATTCAGGTTGAACATGATGAATAGTATTTTGCTGAGAACATCTTTTTCCCTTATTCCTTCTGTTCTTTCCCATATTAACCAAAGTACTCCAAGAAACTAGGAACAATCCTAGGTGGTTTAGACCTATCAGAGGACCCTAGGCTCTGATACCAATTGTTGGAGTTATGGGCAGACACTGAGAGGGGGGGTGAATTAGTGTCACAAACTTTTTCAACTTCGACCAAGATGTTTAATTTTGATTTCCTTTTCTTTCAACAATAGAGTAGAGTAATCACTTTTGAAAGCACAAAGATATGACAACATTAACTCAGTCTATTTGACAACTTATGAAAATATGATTTGAATGAGATATCTTGCATTTGCCAAAACATAGCTCAGATTTAATCTCAATATTACTCTGATTAATGCAATCATGAGTTGAATGTAATCATTCATAAACATAATTGAGAACGATAATAATCCCAATAGTGAATTGAACCAACAACAACACAGAAAAGCATAGAGCATACAGATGAACAAAGAGACAAAAGCTTTTTCCGAGTGGAAAACCCTCCTGGGGTAAAAAAACCACTCCTAAACTGCCTTACTGGCTTAATCTTCAAAAACCACTTTTAACAATGCCTTATAGGCTAAATTTCTGAGCACCAACTCAAGGAGCACCAACCCCTTACTCAGATTTCAAAATTACAATAATAATATCAGAGGATCTCTCTATTTTCTAGTAAGCTCATAACTCTCTGTTTTTCAGATTTTAATACAGAGTATTTCAATACATCTCTTGATATGGCCAAAATAACTATCTCTCAGAATTACTAGCCAATAGCTTCTTCACTATTTTCAACATTGGTTTTTATATACATTCCAAGTATGTCAGTTACGAAGAAATCTTCAACAAGCGTTTTTCACTAGATTCTCAAATTCTCTTGCTGATTTTTGAATATGAAGCTGATTCATAATGATCTATAGATTATGGTAAAAATCAGAGAAATTCCTATCCATAGAGCTTTTAATTTCTGTGCTGAATCAGGAGACTTCAAATTGTAACTAAAATATTTTCATCAAAGTCATGATAGCCCACAAACAGAAAATCATATCCTCTAAAATCTCAGAGAATATTTTCCAGAGATTCAATACCAACCAAAGAAGTTTGCATGCAACTATACTTAGAAAAATTCATGTCGGCCACAGTGTATGAGACTTCGAAAAATCATTTGCTGAGACAACAGTCGCCACGTGTTCTTTGTGATTCGCTATGACCTTATGTGAACTGTGTTTCTTTTTCCTTATTTGCTTTTGTTGTGACCTAGGGAAGTCGGGAAGACCTTTCGCAGACCACATCAAGTTTCACTGAAAGACTTAAACCTTATCCATTCTGAGTCACTGTGACAAAATGATTCTCTCGCCGATTGCATCCTTCTATCTAATGAGAGTCGCTATAGCATACCGTCATTGGGGAGACCTCTCGTAGAATATATTGTGTCATACCGAAAGTCTTTATCATTTCCAAGTCACCAAGACAAGAGCACTCTTTCACTGAGATGTGTCCTTCATCCACCTTCGCCAAAACAATGTGTAGTCGGGGTGACATCTCATAGAGCATCCTGTGTCTTACTAAAAGCTCACGTTATCATTCCTGTCGCCATGACATATCACTTTCGGGGAGACCTCATATAGATATCTTTGTTATACCGAAAGTCACCTATCATCTTGTGTATCGCTAAGACAAGTCAGATCTTATGCTGACAAGAAAACCTTTTGTGTTCCATCGGCGAGACATATCAAAGTCGGGGAGACCTCTTGTAGAGCACACCATGTCTTTTCGAAAGTCTTCATCCACTTGTGTGTCGCTGAGACAATCCAGATCTTATGCCGACAAAGTCCCTTTATGTTCCATCAGTGAGACCGAAGGTCACTTGCCGAGACCTCTCGCCGAAAACCCTAGCTCTTACCGAAGAGACTACCTTTATGTTTTCGGTCAGTGTAGCAAATCGAATTCGCCAAGACCTTTCTTCGATGCACATGATTCATACCAAAAAACTTCATTCACTCGGAGTTGCTAAGACCTCCCTTCAAATATCACAAGCTCTTACTGAAAAGTATCCATCCACCAAGGTCGGTGTGTCATTGCACATTCGATATAACATTTCGTCGAAGCAGTAACCTTATGCCGATAAGAAATTCAATGCAACAATCGGTGAGACTTAAAATCTTTGGAGAGACAATATACCGAATACATTGTGTTTGGCTAAAGAAAACTCCTCCATGTGATGTTCGGTAAGACAAAACCACTTCGCCAAGACCTATTCTGAAATCGCTCAGCTCTTGCCGATGAAACTCCATAAGCACTAGTCGGTGAGACATAATCCTTTTCGTTAAGACCTTTCACCGAAGCCTTAGACTCTTGCCAATAGACTTCCACATGCACTAGTCGGGGAGACCAAGTGAAATCGCCAAGACCTCAGCTTGATACTACTCAGTTTGGCCGAAGTTCTCTCAAAGAGTTGTTCGGTGAGACTCCTCCCGAAAAATAGATAAAACCTTTTGAGCACAAGTCGGTAAGACAAGAAAGACTCACTATGACATTACCCCGAGGATGATTTCCTTTGCCGATATGCTCATTCTGAAGCGGGTCGGGGAGACATAATGAAATCGATAAGACCTTATCCCAACGGTATTACATATACCAATAGATAACACTTTTCTGTCGCGGAAACCAAAGACAAGTCTTGCCGAAATAACCTTTCTTGTGCCGGTCGCCAAGACAACGGGAATGTCACATCGAAAGTAGCTTGTATGTTAAATTCAATCGCCATGACATCTGAAATGTCTTGCCGAAAGGCAACACAGACATTTCAAAATGGATCAGGGAGACCCTGCCATTCTCACGCCGATAAGTGTAAGCCCGAAAGAGAAACAACCAATACCATTAGACAAATGAGATGTCAGAATCAAGGTAACTGTAATGCCTTCAAAAATGTGAGTTCAAGGAATGTAATGAAATGGCTTGTAATCATGTAAAATACACCTGTGGTAGGCAAGAAGAACCATCTTGACAAAGAAACCATCTGTCAACTCTGTCAGTCAAAGAAATAGCATTCATAACATGAACTAGAGACCTCATCACCATGAATTTGAATCATAACAAGTAGCTATCTGTAATAGCCAAGAGACATTAAAGAAGTGCCATAATAAAGCATAAAGATCCAAACTGAGACTGATCATCAAAGAGAACCAACTGAAAGGGATTTTGACATCAAGGACAAACTATAAACACAACTGAGATCCAACACCCTTACCTTAGAAAAAACATTCTCGACAATGTATTTTCCACATCTGCTTCCATGTTCGATCCACTTGGTAGCTCATTTGTGTGTCAATGGGGGAATTTCTGTTAGGGATGCTAGTGTAGTGTGTAGAGGTCTGTGCAACACTCTTTCATCCTAATAGGATTCCTGCCTCTGAAATTTGTAGAGGCGTTACACTCCTCCATTGGACACGAAGTGTAATGTTCACTACTCTTTGGACTGACTTTAAGCAGGTTTTTTCCTCCATTCATTCAAATTGGTTACTCTTTCATTCAATCAGACTTCTTCCAGCTTCTTCACACCTTTTCAATCTTGGACACACTTCTTGATAGCTTCTTGATCAATCACACTCACTTTTAGCTCCTTCACACTTCACAACCACCATTGTATCTCCAAGTTGGTGCTTTGTTGGCCCCTCCTCTTCGTTGTTGCGACATCGTTGGCCTTGGAGAGCTTGTGAGATCACATCTTCCTCCATTTTTCTTGAGTGAATTTGGTGGAGAAGGTGATATCCATCCATTTCCATTTACTTTTACATTATCTACTCACATAGTAGCATATTGTTGTTTGTGTATTGCTTGGCATTTCCATTTCTACGTACTTCTATATCATCTTTCTACAATTGTTGCTATTTGGTTGTTTGTGCGGGTGGAAACACCAAAGCGAGGGATTGATTGAGGTAGTCCTCTAAACATTTTCTCATTCTTGTGTGTGCAGGTTTTTCGTCAAATGAAGCTCTTGAAGACCTCAACTCACAGGTTGGAAGGTTCATTTGAAGTCACCCTTCTCTCATCAAATTCCAACTTAGTATTGTTAAAGTATTCATCTTGTTATTTTTGTTATTCTACATTTTCTATCCCTGTTGTAGGGTAAATATCTATTAACCAGGTAGTTTGTAGGTTTCTTAGCATTTTGCACTATACTTTACACTTTTTGTCCATATGGATGCTAGCACGTCCTTGAGACACCAATGCGTCATGTTGGAGTTTGTGATCTGCGCTATAGTCCTCTAGAAGTGGGTTATTGAGTTACAATTTGAACCTTGAAAACCAACTCTCTTGATCCCTTGAAACATTCAAGTTAGAAGGAAAGTGACAAACTAGTTGTCCTTCATTTTTAGCCCTTTAAATCTTAAACCTTTCTAATTCATTTATCTAGCTTGAGGTAGATCAAGGCAGCCTATTATTCTAGACTCTCCCATGACCTAGAGTCCCTAAGCAGTCAGTCCCCCTCTACATTTTGGTGAACCTGATGTGAACATTGTAGTGTTTGTTTCTTTGTGTTGGATTCTTCCTCTCACGCCTTATGAGGGTTACATACTTGTGTTTCATAAAGCTAATGAGCTTTATGATCCAATCTACAACCTTCGAGTATGTCATTAGAAGGAGCATGTGACATCTAGAAATAGATTTCTTGAAGGTCACTATTGGTTTTGCTTCTTAGGAGATGGTTTTAGGAGCAGAGGCGAGTTTCTTTGGGGAAACCACTCATACTCCTACCCCTCTTGTTTCTCCTATGACCCTACCTCCGAATAATTTCGATGCTCTCACTATTCCTACAGAGCATCTCATTGCTCTAGATAGGAGGCTATTGGATCTCACAAGTCATTTGGGAAAGGAACAAAACATGGATAGGGCCGCTAAGGTTGTCAATAAAAATGAGATACATGCTGGAAAAAGATTGAGTGGGCTTGGAGCTTCTTCAAGGCATCACTGACATAGTGGAAACATATGTCCCTTTGCACAACCTTGGATCGAGTGTTACCTGAGGTTTTGGGCCCAAAATATCTAGAAGGAAGATAGGAGTTTTGATGCCCATAATGTTAGTGTACATGGACAAATAAGGCCCTTTTGTTAACACCACCCTCGTGCCTGAGGCACCTCCGATCATCAAAGTAAACATAATCCCTCTTGGTTTCAACACTATCCCTTCTAATTCTGGCGGTGGTAACTTTGGGGGCCATGTTGGCTTTGGCGGTGGAAGTCTTGGTAGAATGGGGGTGGTGGCTCTAGCGATGGCCCTGGTGGCAGTTCCATTGATCATGTTTCATTGTCTAAACCTGTTTTGAATGCTATGCTACAAAATATGGGCAGAATCAACTGGAAAACCTATCCCAAGCCACGTCCCAGCCAATTTTCCAACCTTTCTTTCATCATAGTCCTTTGTCAATAGCAATTATGAACACTCCTATCCCCCAAGGGATGGATATTCCAAAGTTTGAGAAGTATGGTGGTAAGGGGGATCCACAAACCCATGTATCCACATTTAATGCCATATCTATTGATTTCTTCCACCATGATGCTTTAATGGCTAAATTGTTTCCAAGATCTCTCAAGGATACAACCCTAGAATGGTATTGTTCCTTGCCTGACAATTCCATATTCTCGTTTGATCAGCTTGTGAATCAATTGAATCTCTGACAATTCTAGGTGAACATCGGAATGAAGATGGCCTTTTTGGACCTCTTTTGGTGTAAGTAGGGAGAGCATGAGAAGATAACCAATTTCATTGCTCGATATCAAGCATTATTTTCACAAATATCTTATCCTTTTCCCAACTCTGATGTGCAAAAGGTTTTCATCGACAACTTGTAGAGGTCTTGGCAGGAGAATTTTTCCTTGTGAAGTATCCTTCTTTCACGCATCTTTGTGCCACATTACGGGAATACCATCAGATGATTCCCTAGTTCATGGGATCTTCCTTGTGTTCCTGTCCTGAGGGTAGGTCCATTGTGTCGATCTGTGGGAAAGGTAAATCTGTTGCAAATGTAGTTGCCATGTCTAGTGAAAAAGGCCTCAAACGCAATAGACAGTTCACGAAGTTATCAGAATCATACACTTCTATTCTAAAGAAGTTACTAAAAGACAAAGTGATAACCTTGCTAGATCCTTGACCCCTTACTAAACCTTACCCCAACTGGTATGAAGAGAACGCATTTTTCCAGTACCATCGAATTCCCAGACATGATACTAAAAGATGCATATGCTCGCATTATGAGATACAGGATTGCATTGATGATGATACTATCCAGCTCGATAGGAAAATGTAGAATGCAAAAAAGTCTGTGGAAAAGGCTAATAGTGAATTGCAGATCTACATGGATCCTTTTCCATCCCACTCTGCCAACCAAATCGTTGAACCTCCTAGTTTTGCTTCGCCTGAGTTCTCGAAGTATGTAAATGTGGTTTCATTTATGCCTATTCCTTTTGCGCAACCTGTGACTAATTCATCAACTATAACTTTCACCTCGCATGACTTTCCTATGAACATGAACAAGCATCCTTCTCCTTTGTACATTTCTGCTCACATCAATGGGAACATCATGGCTGGTGTTCTGGTTGACCTCACGAGTCGTGTGAACGTAGTAATGGAGAAGACCCTCCTATTAAATTTTCTACATAGGGAGTGTCATAGCCCAATTTTATGGCATATTTATTATATTATGGTAAATTGAATTATTGAAGAAATTCAATATATATTAAATAGAAATTTTGGAGTTTTTGAAAAAATTGAATGAATGAAGTTGACTTATTAACTTTTAGAAATTATTTTATATGTTTTCAAGAATTGAATGTTACTGAAAAATTCACAAGTGCAAGTGTGTGTAGTTGTAGGGTGACAGATTGAAGGATGGGAACATGGTTGAAGCAAGATTGTTTAGCTGGATCAAACGGTAAGCCAGTTGGAATCTGGGTGCACACACCACAAATGACATGATGACTTGCATTTGAACTATTTTGCATATATAGAAGAACGTAATTTCATGACTTGAATTGTTTCCGTGATTGAAAGTGAATGGCTTGTAGATTAAATCATCTATTTAAACTCTGTGTTTTGAAGAAAATGAAAGAAATTATTGAAAAGAATGATTAAAAAAAAAAGATAAGAGATTTCATATATGGATGCTTGAGATGAAATTAAAGTTCCTTAATTCAAATGATAGCATATGGAACTTATAAGCTCTTCTCAACAAATAATTTTCACAAGAATGTATATATATATATATATATACATGTATGTAAATAAATGCAAATACATACATACATACATACATATATACATATACATATATACATATATATATATATATTATTTGATATATATATGTATGTATTATTTGATATATATATATATGTATCTATTATTTGGAAACATGGTAAATATGAATGAAATCATTTTATATATATATATATATATATTACATATATTTATATATGTATATGTGTACATACATAAACATATATATGTATACATATTCAAATTTATATCGAATTCAAATTCGATAACCGATAATGTTTTAATATTCAACTATTGAAAATCAAATAAGATCATGAAGGATGTGGTTTTCCACAATATTAATGGCAATATTTGAATGAGTAGTGGCCGACAGTAAGGAAATAATGCCTACGCCAGTGGCATGCAAAAAGAAGAGTAATGTGTTGTTATTATTTCCATTTTGGTATACTCAACGCAGTGGGTGAAGAAAGCTAGGGGTTCAAAGGAAAAAGCAGAAAGAGAGCTCGTGGGTGAGGGAAAAATCAAAAGGTGAACTCACACAAAGCTTGATTTATCAGGTAAACTGATTGCTTAGAAAGAAAACTCATTTTTCTTTTATCATTTCTACTTATTGTATGAATGATAGTTTCCATTTTATCGATTGCATCATTTTAGTGAAAAATGTATTCTTGTTGAAACCACAGCCTTGACTTGAGTAATGTGGCATCAACCATAATTTTGGGTCGCGCGACCTGCAACCATTATTATATGAGTATCATTTTGAAGCCTTGCTGCTAGGTTTCATAGCTAGATTGGGCCTTAAAATTTCTTAAATATGTTTGTTCTTTAAGTTCACACCTTTGTGCTAGCCATTTGATGGCTATTCAGAATCTCTAATTCTAATTCACTATATTTTTTATGAATAATTAAAATCATGGTGGATCGACCATCGATCCCTTGAAAAGGGTATTAAACCTCTATTTTTTTTTATATATGTATCACATTCTTCATATTGGTTGGGCCGATACATAGCAGCTAGAACAAATGCTTAAACTGATATTTTTATATTACAATGCCGCCTAATTCTAGTGGGAAAGGTGGCGAAATCTTTGCTTAATTTCAATAAACCCAAGTAGGGTTCAATCTATAAGATCAAAGGGTAGATTTCCTTGCAACTAAGATTCTTGCATGTTGATTTTAGAGGTGAAACCAACATGTCTTTAAGGTCGATTGTGTGCATGTTATTGTTACTAGAAGAAAAAGCACTAGACCAATATGAATGGTCGATTTAGAGTGATCTGTGAATGTTTGTATAAACTTGAAAAGGCATGAGTTTTGTTAGAACTCAAAACTTCCATGTCTTGTTAATGACTAAAATACTTGTTTAAGTTTTACCTTGACAAGCATGACCAACTTAGATTCTTTATATTATTAAGTTGCACAATGAATTTTAGAGATGAAAGTTCATGATCTGAATATTAGTCATTATGTTTTATGTATAAACAAGGCTAGTTGATTGTTAGAGAAATCTCTTGGCTTGCTTGAAAATTGATAAATGAGAAGCTGTAGATAATATTGTTATTGACAAAAAAACGTTGTTTATTTTCAGTTTATTGTGGAACAACCCATTATATTTTTGTTTAAAATAGTGAACAATTGAATGTAATGTTGCCACTTTGCATCAAAATAGCTTGAAACATCAATAAGAAATTGCAAACAATGTATGTTCTGTTGGAAAAAAATGATATTTTTTGTCATTAAATGTAACTGTTTAGTCTAAAACAATATTGCAATGATGTAAATAGTGAATAATCTTCTGTAAATGACATTGTTTTGTTGTTAAAAATATATTTGTAGTTGGAACATCTTTGAATAGTTGTAAACAATGAATGTTCATATGTAAACAACTTGTCTTATAATTATTTAGTAGGAAACAATACTTGTTCTGTTTAAACCATGAATGTTCATATGTAAACAACTTGTCTTGTAACTGTTTAGGAGGAAATAGTACTTGTTATGTTTAAACAATGAATGTTCATATGTAAACAACTTGTCTTATAATTGTTAGTAGGAAATAGTACTTGTTCTATTTAAACGATGAATGCTCATATGTGAATATCAATGTTAGAATGTCATAGTCATGAGAATACAATAACAGTATGTGTGAAACTACTAACATAGTCTTGTTCTAATTCTTCATTTTTGACAAGAAACGCCAAATAAAATACTATTTTATAATTACATACTGATTTGAATATTTTATTTCAAAATGTATGCACAAATCTAAAATTTAAGTAGGCACATATATGTGTATGCACATAGACTTCGTCTATGTACATACGCATACTTGTGACATACCTTTTGTTGTTTTTAGTTCATTTTTAAATATAAAATGCTTATGATGAAAAGTATTTAATAGTCATAAGAATGATATGGTTGATTGTTGAATTACACTATTGATTCATAAATCTAATTTTTGTTTAGAGAGTAAATTAGAATATGATTCTTCTTTTGAAAGGATGTGTGAAAGAATATTCTAAACAGAACAGTGATAACTTAGTTGAATAGAGCATCTCAGGGTAGATGTTGCTGGAGGGTAGACAGTTGTTATGTGATGTTTAGTAGAAAGTTACCTTCCAGGCTGGGTGTTGAAATGAAGTTCAGAGAGTATAGGTTTGCTTTACTAGATCCTATTGTTTGTTGTTGTTGCAACAGATTTATTATGCTTGGCCAGACGATACAGTTCATTTTGTATGTATGAACTCAATGATTCCACTCTCTACCATTCATAGCATAGATCTTACATTTTCTTTTCTAATTTGTAGATAGAAATTGCAATTTGATGTATGGGCACGCACCAGATTCCACCTTGTAGAATGTTCTCTTGCTAAAATTTTCATGCAGGGTTAGGCATTCTTCAAGTTAGAAGAATATCAGGGTAGCGTAAGCTTCGTGGTTGGGCAGTAAAGCACTTGAACCATGTTCTCGTCCACCAGTGGAGGCAAGTGTCAAAGAAGAACCTTAGCTTTTCACAAGACTATTTAGTCTAAGATGTAACTTGATGTAATACATTCATGTATTTGATGTAAAGTGTACATTGTAATGACTTTGTGGCCTTAGAAGCCAAGTCAATCCTAATATTGTAATTTGACATTTGAAATGAATATATGGCTCATTGACTCATTTTAAATGGACATGTGTAGCTATGATTGACTTTAGCCACTAGTTATGCCTCTTTAATTTGGAATATATATTCATGTGCCAAATACAATAATGATAATTAAGTAATCATTTAGGATGGGTTATTACATTTGGTATCAAAGCTTAGGGTTCAACTCTATGTCTTTGAGTCTACCATAATTGAATAGGGTAGTTGATGCTTGACCCAAAAAATTGGATGTCCTGAGAATTGATCGAACCTAAATTGAATGTAGGAATGGGAAGGTCAAAGGAAGGATGAAGGAAAGGGAAAACTATTAGAACCTCACGTAAGAATGATGTAAAGGAAGGAAATGCCAAGACTGAGGTTCAATTAGAAATTCTCGATGACAAAATTCTAGCTCAAGCTCTTACATGACTCAAGCAAGAGAGAGGCTTGAAGATTGAGGAGAAGCGAACACCTAAGATCAAAAAGATTTTTGCAATCTGGGACTAGCCTCTAGGGTGTGGACCTAATGCACCCTTGTTGACTAAAAAGGAAAAGGAGAGACTACGTGCTCAACTATCCTCTTCTGTAAAGTTTGATGTAAACTCAGATGAAGAACCTGAGGAATGTCCTCTTTCTGTTACCGAGAAATCAAAATGATGTAACTTGAAGCCTATTGTAAATAAGGGTCTATTGACTCACCCCAATATAAATAAAATTAGATGATATTTTTTTTCGTGTGTTCAATGAAGGACTCTAAAATGTGTGTATTATGCATGAATGTGTATGTCTTCTAGAATGAGGGATGTATGCATATGAAAAATTATGTGATGTAGCATACAAACATTTATTTGTAGAACTTAGTGTTGAGATGCAATAAACGTGAATGTGTTGCAGGATAAGTGTGAGACAACATGGTGACCACCAAGAAAGACGGGGGTGGTAGTGGTTTTGATAACAAACCTAATAAGAGGCTGGAAGAAATTCTAGAGCTTTTGAATCAACAAGAGTCTCACATGGATCATATAGAGCAAGAATTTTGAGTGGTATGCGAAGACTGAGACCGCAGGAATGCAGAAGACAATCAAGGAGATGATGGTCCAGTGGTAGGTCCATGAGGACAAATTGAGGAAGAGCTTGGGAAATACCTCAAAAGAGTAGCATTTCCCAAGTTTGATGGTAAGGCTATCAGAGCTAGAGCTAAGGCTTGCATTATAGAGATGGAAAAATACTTCGGGCTCCATAACCTTTCTTAATAGACCAAGGCAACACAGGCTACGTATCAGCTCTCAGGTGAAGCAACGACTTGGTGGGATAATGAGAAGTTAGAACAAAATCTTCAGCCTATTGAAATCACTTGGGAACTCTTCCTCAAGATTTCAGGAAGATATGGTTATCACAACTTTTCTTTGACAAGAAACTGACGAAATTTCAAAATCTAACCTAGGGAAATATGACTGTGATTCAGTATTGGGAAAACTTCACCAACCTATTGAAGTATGCCCCCAGTGTCAAGGAGATGAATGGCTCCAAATCTAGAAATTTACAATGGGACTCAGACCTCACATAGAGGCTAAAGTGGATATGCATGAACCTCAAACCATGAATGAAGTTTTCCAAAAAGCCACCAAATAGGAACAAAAACTACAATAGTTATCCAATCTTCGTAGCAACTCAAATTCTAAGTCATGGTATGGGAAGATGAAATTTCATAAGGGAGACAAGAGCCATTAGATCTGTAATCTCAAGAGGGGAAGTGAGTCACAGGAGAAGGGTGAAGATGGTAATGGTGGAAAGAAGATGAAAGCAAACAAAGACAACAGTAAGGATGCCCATAAGCAGAAGGGACTTAGAGAGGAAAAACTAGGAGGTTGCAAAGGTCCTTGAGATGGATGTTATATTTATGGAGGTGATCATTATGCCTCAAATTGTAAATGGTTGAAGTCACGGAAGCAAGGAAGCTACCATCAGACTCAGGATCATCATATGCATGTTGTAGTGGACAACAAGCAAAGAGAGTATCAAGCTTCGCCAATTTAGCTGATGGGTAAGCTCGATGGCCAATCTGTCTCCATCTTTATTGATACCGAAGCTATTGAATGTTTTATAGATCCTAGAATAATATCCAAGATACCCATTAGACCTAGATATATGGAAAATTCATGGACAATCCAATATGGTAATAGAGCAGAGTGGAGGGTAGATACCTGTCTCTTTTGTAGTGAGTTAGAGCTTCCAACCATTCAAACTCAGGTAAACTTGTATGTGGTACCTTTAGGCTCATATGATGTAATTTTGGGAATAAATTGATTGACTGAGCATAAGGCTATAGTGAACTATGAGGATAAGGTGTTCAATTGTCTAGATGATTATGGAAACCTAGTTGAGGTTTGTGGGATTCAGAAACCCTTAGAGCTTAGAAATATTTTTGTGATGTAGCTTAAGAAGGCTCATTGAAAGGGGTGTGCAATTTATGTAGTGCATGTCAGTAATCCTGACACCAAGGAACCTTGTTTAAATAACTATCCTATTCTCAAGGAATTTCAAGACGTATTCCCTAATGAACTTATAGAGTTGCCTCCGAAGTAGGAATTCAATTTTTCTATCGACCTGGTTCTAGGAGTTGAGCCTCAATCCAAGGCATCTTATTAGATGACCACAAAAATCTATGAGTTGAAGCCCCAACTAATGGAACTAATGGATAGGGGACTTATAAGACCTAGTGTTTCTCCTTGGGGAGCGACAGTTATTTTTGTGGAAAAGAAGGATGGAGCTTTGCATATGTGTATAGATTATCAAATGTTTAACAAGGTGACCATCAAGAATTAGTATCCACTCCCAACGATTGATGAGTTGTTTGACCAGATGAAAGAAGCGACGGTGTTCTCCAAAATTGATCTTAGGTCTGGGTACCATCAGTTGAGAATTAAGGAAGAAGACATCTCGAAGAATACATTTAGAACTCGATATGGACATTATGAGTTCATAGTGGTACCTTTTGGTTTAACTAATGCACCAATAGCCTTTATGAACCTCATGAATAGTGTATTCAGAGACTACTTGGATGATTTTGTTCTAATTTTTATTGATGACATTGTAGTCTACTCAAAGATTGTTGAAGAGCATGATAGACATTTGAGGATAGTTTTTCAGCGATTGAGAGAAAGGAAACTCTTTGGGAAGTTTTCCAAGTGTTCATTTTATCAGGACAAAGTGCACTATTTGGGCCATATCATTTTAGTTGAAGGAGTCTCCATAGACCCCGAGAAGATCAAGGCGATCGTGGAATAGACAGTGCCTTAGAATGTGTTGGAAGTCTGTAGCTTCATGGTAGGATACTATATGAAGTTTGTGCAAGGGTTCTCCTAGATCGCATCTCCTATTACCTCCCTCCAAAGGAATGGAATGCGGTTTGAATGGACCAAGAAATGCGAGCAGGCATTCTGACTCCTGAGGGAGAGGCTCACGACAACACCAATGCTAACCATCCCTGATCCTAATGGGTAATCATAGATGCTTTAGGAGAGGGATTGGTATCGATATTAATGTAAGACGGACAAGTAGTAGCATATGAATCAAGGAAGCTCAAGCAACACGAAGTGAACTACACACATCATGATTTGAAATTAGCGGCCATAGTTCATGCCTTACAGATGTGGAGGAATTATCTTTTGGGAAAGCCATTTGAAATTAAGATAGACCATTTGGGGTTGAGATACATATTTACCTAGCCAAACCTTAATGTGTGGCAAAGGAGGTGGTTGGAATTCCTTGGCGATTATGACTTTGGAATTGAATATATAAAAGGGAAAGAGAACAGAGTGGCTAATGCTCTTAGTAGACGAAGACATATGGCAGTCATGATATCAACAAGGTCCAACTTGAGACAACAGTTGATTCAGAATCTGCCAGGGGATAAGCATTATGAGAGAGTGAAGAGCGCTCTAGTAATAAATCCTTCAGATAATCGGTTCTATGGGTATGAGATCGAACCAGATGGTATTTTGAGATATCAGAGAAGGATGTATATTCTTGATTCTAGAGAGTTGAGGAAGTTGGTTTTAGAAGTTCACAATGCACCTTATTCAGGACACCTCAGAGTATCCAAGATGATCGTGGAGTTGAAGACTCTGTATTTTTGGCCTAAACTCAAGAAGGATGTAGTGGAGTACGTAGCTAGATGCTTGGAGTGCCAGCGAGTCAAGGCTAAGCATGCACATCTAGCTAGGTTATTGTATCCTCATGACATACCTGAGTATAAATGGTAGGTGATTGGT
Organism: Sequoia sempervirens; assembly: GCA_007258455.2. Classification (NCBI taxonomy): domain Eukaryota; kingdom Viridiplantae; phylum Streptophyta; class Pinopsida; order Cupressales; family Cupressaceae; genus Sequoia; species Sequoia sempervirens. The sequence continues at coordinate 553,061,313 of VDFB02000017.1, forward strand.
ATGGATTTTGTATAGGGATTTCCATTGAGAAAAAACAAGCATGATGTTATCTTAGTTGTGATTGACAAGTTGACTAAGGTTGCACACTTCATTCCAGGAAACCTTAAGGATGGATTGTTGACCCTGGCTAAGAAATTTGTCCAGGAGATCTTTCGTTTGCATGGAGTGCCAGAGACTATCATTTCTAATAGGGACACATGAATTACCTCAAGGTTTTGGACAACCTTGAATGTTGCATTGGGAACCAAACTGAATTTCATCTCGCTTCATCATCCTCGTACTAATGGGAAAATACAAAGGGTCAATCAGGTAGTTGAAGACCTCCTCCGAATGTATTGTATGGACCAATAGTATAGGTGGGAAGAATATTTTCCTTTGGTAGAGTTTTCTTACAACAAATCCTATCATACATCCTTAGGCATGACACCATTTGAAGCCTTGTATGGGAAAAAGTGTTGTACCCCATCAATTGGGATAAATTGGAGGACATGATCATAGTAGGACCTAAAATGTTGAAGAAAATGGAAGAACAAATGAGGGTAATTAAGAGCAGATTAAAAGAGGCGACAAACTGACTGAAGAGTTATGCCAAAAAAAATTTGACTCTTAGACAATTCACAACTGGGGATAAAGTTTTCTTAAGAGTTAAACCTCATAAAAGTTTTATTTCTTTTGGAAAGTCTTCCAAGTTGGCCCCAAGATATGTGAGATTGTTTGAAGTCTTGGAAGTGATTAACCTAGTTGCTTATAGACTAGCTCTACCACCTGCTCTGGCTTGACTTCATAATGTGTTTCATGTTTTCTTGCTTAAGCCATATCATCCTGATGTGACTCATGTGCTTGATTGGAAATCCTTGTAGGTACATGATCTAAGAGTGGTGCTAGTGGAGCCCATTAGAATCTTGGATAGACGCAACATTAAATTGTGGAGTAGATATATTGCTTAGTTTAAGGTCCAATGGGACCAGTACTTAGAGGAAAGTGCTACTTGGGACGATGCGAAAGAAATAGAACGCTCCTTTCCACATTTGCTTTCTTGAAAAATAAACTCAATAATTTTGTTTGAATTTTTTTGGATTGAGATATTATGATATTTTATGCTTTAAAATTTTGATGTTGAAATAGACATGTATGTTCAAATTTGATATGATGTTATTTTATTTCAACTTACTAGACATTGGGACGATGTCTCTTCTAAGAGGGGAAGGATGTCATAACCCAATTTTATGGCATATTTATTATATTATGGTAAATTGAATTATTGAAGAAATTAAATATATATTAAATGGAAATTTTGGAATTTTCAAAAAAATTGAATGAAAGAAGTTGACTGCTGTTGACTTATGAACTTTTAAAAATTATTTTATATGTTTTCAAGAATGAATGTTATTGAAAATTTTGAAACTTGTGCAAGTCTGTGTAGTTGCAGGGTGACAAGTTGAAGGACGAGAACATAGTTGAAGTGGGATTATTTAGTCAGATCAAACAGTAAGCCAGTTGGAATCTAGGTGCACACACCACAAATGGCATGATGACCTACATTTGAACTATTTTGCATATATAGAAGAACGTAATTTCATGACTTGAATTGTTTCAATGATTGAAAGTGAATGTCTTGTAGATTAAATCGTCTACTTAAACTCTATATTTTGAAGAAAATGAAAGAAAGTATTGAAAAAAATGATCATAAAAAAGAAGATAAGAGATTTCATATATGAATGCTTGAGATCAAATTAAAGTTCCTTAATTCAAATGATAGAATTTGTAACTTATAAGCTCTTCTAAACATATATATAAATATAAATATATATATATATATATATATGTATGTATATATATATATATATGTATATGTATATATATATACATATATGTATATATATATATACATATACATATATATATATATATATGTATGTATATATATATGTATGTATACATGTATGTAAATAAATAAAAAATACATACATACATACATATATTATTTGGAAACATGGTAAATATGAATGAAATCATTTTAAATACATATCAGACTATTAAAAATAAAATAAGAACATGAAGGACATGGTCTGCCACAATATTAATGGCAATATTCAAATGAGTAGTGGTTGGTGGTAAGACAATAATGCCTTTGCTAGTGGCATGCAAAAAGAAGAGTAATGTGTTGTTATTGTTTCCATTTTGCTATATTCAACACAGTGGGTGAAGAAAGCTGGGGGTTCGTAGGAAAAAAACAGAAAGAGAGCTCGTGGTTGAGGGAAAAATCAAAAGGTAGACTCACACAAAGCTCGATTTATTAGGTAAACCACTTGCTTAGAAAGAAAACTCAATTTTATTTTATCATTTCTACTTATTGTATGAATGATAGTTTCCATTTTATCGATTGCATCATTTTACTATAAAAATGTATTTCTGTTAAAACCAAGGCCTTGAGTTGAGTAGTGTGGCGTCGACCATAGATTTGGGTCACCCGACCTGCGACTAGTATTATATGAGTATCATTTTGAAGCCTTGCGGCTAGCTTTAATAGCTAGGTCGAGCCTTATAATTTCTTAAATATGTCTATTCTTTAAGTTTGCACCTTTGTTCTAACCATTTGATGGCTATTTGGAATCTCTAATTCTAATTCACTGTATTTTTATGAACATTTAAAATCATGGTGGATCGACCATTGATCCCTTGAAAAGGGTATTAATCTTGTGTTTTTTTTTTTATATGTATCACATTCTTCATGCTAGCTGGGCCGATACATAATAGATAGAACACATGCTTAAACTACTTTGTTTGTATTACAGAGCCGCCTTATTCCAGTGGGAAAGTGGTAAAATATTTGCTTAATTTCAATAAACACAAGCTAGGGTTTGATCTATAACATTGAAAGGTAGATTTCCTTGCAACTAGGATTCTTGCATGTCAATTTTAGAGGTGAAACGAACATGTATTTAAGGTCGATTTTGTGCATGTTATTGTTACTAGAAGAAAAAGCACCAGACCAATATGAATGGTTGATTTAGAGTGATCTATGAATGTTTGTATAAACTCTAAAAGGTATGATTTCTTCTAGAACTCGAAACTTCCGTGTCTTGTTAATGAATATAATACTTGTTTAAGTTTTACCTTGACAAGCATGACCAACTTGTTAAAATTTTATGATCAAATTAGAGCACAAAAATTTAATTCAAAATTAGACACAATAACATAGCAGATACCCTGCAAAAACCCTCCTCTTGAGGGAGAAAAACCCAACAACAATATATCACTTATATATTGAATCACAAAGAATGTCTCCTTTACAATAGAGGCAGATATGAAGGCCAAGAGAAAACACCAAAATCTGATGCAACTACAAAAACATAATGATGCAATTCGTTGATGATAAAACTCAACCTTCTACTATATCGATCTGCACTTGATGAAGAATTTACACTTGAATATTTAAACTTGAGAATGAATAATGAATGAATGGATAATCAAATGAGTTACAACCAATGAGTATATATACAATGTGAAGGGAGAGACGTGACTCTCCAAGAACAACATGTCGACCTCATTCCAAAAGGCATGTCTCTTACAAGCAAGACGTCGGCCTCCTTGAAGATTGCGCCTCAACATAAATCCGAACCTTGGACAATAATTAAATATTATTTAATATAAGTCGTGCTTCTTCATCAATCGATATCTTCATAAATTAAATAGCCATTGGCTATGATTTAATTTATCCAATCAATGTAAGGAGATTGGCTGGAAGGATACACCCGACGCTTCTATGAACATCAATACTCCCTCTCAGCTAGGGAGGATACTTCCATCTGCATAAGACATATCACCTCATTGTGATGTCTACCACAATGGCTACACCCATATGTGGAAAGGAAAGATATCACCTCATCGTGATATCAACCATCATGGCTACACCCATGTATGGTATGTACAAGTGCTCATCACTCAATGTGATGTTGTCACCTCATTGTGATGTTCACCATGGCTCTCCCAGAGGGTGAAACACAAGTACAAGAAAAATCATCACGGACTCTCTCACATGATGTTGTCATGGAGTCACACACATGACATCCACCATGGATCTCCCAGAGGGTGGAAACAAGGGCTTTCACCTCAAATCTCAAAGAGAAATGCATTAACAAGGGCTTGCACCTCAAATCTCTCTCAAAGAGAAATGCACTAAAGAGCATCGTTGATATTGAGACTCCTTCTCATCTAGGGCTTGATTCTCCACCATACCAAACTTGTCTCGAAAGTACACAAAATTTATCCTGGAGAGAGGCTTGGTGAGAATGTCTGTCGTCTGCTCATCAGTGTTGATATACCTCAACTGAATTGCTTTCCTCAATACCATATCTATGATATAATGGTATTTGATCTCAACATGTTTGGTTCTGTCATGAAACACATGATTGACAGAAAGCTTCACACAGCTCTGGTTATCACAATGAATGATAGGAGGCTCCATTGATTGTCCAAACAATCTTGCAAGGAGCTTCCGAAGCCACACTGCTTCTTGAGCTGCCACATAAGCTGCAATATACTCGGCCTTGGCTCTACTCAATGCCACAAAAGACTGCTTCCTGCAACACCAAGATATCATCACAGACCCCAAACTAAAGCAACATCCAGAGGTGTTGTTCTAATTAGTGACACACCCTTCCCAATCAGAATAAGTATAACCATGCAGCTTCAAATCCACACTTGAAGAATATCTCAACCCATATCCAACTGTGCCACACAAGTATCTCACGATATGTTTCACTGCAACTAGATGTATCTTCCTAGGTTCACACATGAACTGACTGAGTGCACTTACTGCATAATAGATATCTGGTCTAGTATTAACCAGATACATCAATGATCCAATCAACTGCCTATACATCGTGGGATCCACCAGATCTGAACTAGCTGCAGCCTCTTTCAACTTATGCAAGTTGGTCTCCATAGGCATAGACATGGATTTGTAATCCATCATACCAAATCTCTTCAGAATATCAATAGTATACTTCCCTTGACTTAGAATCATCTCATCTAGCTTCTTCGAAACTTCTAATCCAAGGAAGTAGTGCATGAGACCAAGATCCTTCATTTCAAATTCAGAAGCTAACTCCTTCTTGCATTTGATAATGAGATGATCTTCTCTAGTCAGAATCAAATCATCAACATACAAAACCAAAATCAATGCTTCACCATCAATTACCTTGAAATACAGGTTAGAAATAGCATCATTCTTGGAGAAGCCCAAGCTTGACAGGTAACAATCAATTATTTCATACCAAGCATGAGGAGCCTGCTTAAGACCATACAAGGCCTTCTTTAGCCTGCAAACATGAGACTCCTTCTTGTGTACCTCAAATCTGTCAGGTTGCTCAATATATACCTCTTCCTCGATTATACCATTCAGAAAAGTTGTCTTCACATCCATTTGGTGAATCTTCCATCCTCTATATGTAATAGTATCAATGATTGTCCTGACAGAAGTATAACAAGCAACTGGAATGAAAGTTTCTTCATAGTCAACTCCCTCTTTTTGTGAAAACCCTCTAGCCATGAATCTAGCCTTGTACTTCTCAATGCTCCCATCAGTCGCATGCTTGATCTTGAAGAGCCATTTAGAAGATAACACAGATTTTCCTTCAGGTCTAGGAACGATGTCCCAAACATCATTCTTGAGAATGGGCTAATACTCTTTTGACATAGCATCTCTCCAAACCTGTTGACTAGAAGCTTCCTCAACACTGGAAGGCTTGGACTCAATAATCTGACTCATCAAGGCTACATAACTAGAAAACCTGTGAGGTTTCTTACTTTCTCTAAAGGTTCCTCTTGGTGCTACAAACCTTTATGCCTCCTACATTGTTTTCCTAGCCCAAAGAGGTCTCTTACAACCAATCACAATATTTGTAGGCCCATCAAAAGGTTCCAAGGGCTCAACTAGATCATCATCTTCTTTTGGTTCTGGAGCCTCCCTCTGAATCTTAGGAGCATGGTCAACTTCCATATCCTGTGGAGACTCTTCATTATTAATCTCTATATGAGTACCCTTGGATCTTCTAAATGCAACATCCTCCTGAAATGTGACATCTCTACTAATCTCGATCAACTTCTAGCCTAGAATGTAGATTTTGTAGGCTTTTGATGTTTCACTGTAACCTACAAATATCCCCTTTTTGCTAGAAGGCTCCAACTTTGTTCTCTTGTCCATGAACATATACAAGAAAACCAAAGATCCTCAAGTGACTCACTTTCGGCTTCACCCCTGTGAATGCTTCTTCATGATTCATTCTCCAAAATGCGGTGAGGACTTCTATTATGAACATAGACTACTATCCTAGATGCTTCTTCCTAAAGAAAGGTTTGTAGATCTTGGTAATGAATCATGGATTTAGCTACTTCCACAATAGATCTATTCTTCCTTTCAACAATGTCGTTCTGTTGAGGATTAAAAGGGACACTGAACTCCCTCTTAATCCTAGCTTCAATGCCAAAGTTACAGAAGCTGTTGAAAGTGTGTTCTCCTTCGTTATCAGATCTCAAAACTTTGATCCTTTTCCTAGACAAATTTTCCACCTGAGCTTTGAATTCCTTGAACCTTTCTAATACCTCCTCAGATTCTTTAGATTTCAAGAAATAAATCCAAGTCTTTCTAGAGTAGTCATCAATAAAAATAATGTAATACAAGAAACCACTCAAAGAAGAACCAGACATTGGACCACATAAATCAAAACGAATAAGATCTAGAATACATTTAGATTTACTTTCACTACTATGAAATGGAATTTTTGTTTTCTTACCCAAAGCGTAGCCTCTGCAAGTACCTTCATGCTCTTTGTTGAACTTTGGAAGGCCCGTGACCATCTTCTCCATGATAGGTAGAGCTCAAAAGTGAAGGTGAGCCAATCTTTGATACCAAAGTTCACACAAACTTGAAGAGTTATGCACTAGAGCCTAAAGTGGATGAGTGCATAGCTTGTAGAGGCTCTCATGTCTAACTCCAATTACTCGAGCAATCTTGAAGTTTGAGTTCTTCGTCCACACAAGGAATTTTCCTTTTGAGAATGCAACTTGGTACCCCTTGTCTTCCAAGGTTGAAATGGAAACAAGGTTTTGCTTGATGCCTGGAACAAATAGAACATCACACAACTATAGGGAAATTATAGAATCCAAGTGAATAGTGGAGGCCCCAATTCCTTTCACAGAGTAACTAGTATCATCTCCAATAATGAATTGTTCACTAGAATCTTTCTCCACCAAATTAGTTAGATGTTCCCTAAATTTGGTGATGTGGCGAGAGGCACCACTATCAATCAACCAAGTGTTGGTGTCAGTAGGTACATTGCTTGACAATGCCGAATAGAATAAGTATTCACAAGAATTCTTCTACAGAGAGACTTCATCAACATCTGCAATGGGAGCCTACTGCTTAGGCCTGGTTGGACAATCCTTTGCATAGTGACCATACTTGTCACATTTAAAACATTGGACTTTGGAGAGGTCCCTCTTCTTCTTGAATGCGGGAGCACCATCAGCTCCTTTATCTCTATTCCTCTTGAAATATCCTTTCTTCCCATCTTTCCCTTTCTTCTTTGAGGATTGAGTGGCAAGAACATGAATGTCTTCATTTGTAGAGCTTTGACCAATGCCTCTAGCAGCCAACCTAGACTCCTCTTGAATGCAATATGCCCTCAAACGATCAAAATTGGGAAGTTTCGATCTTGCACTGATTCCTTGAATGTAAGACTCCCAAGATGAAGGAATACCATTAAGGGCAAGCATGGTCAAGCCCTTGTCATCAGCAACATGACCAATAGTAGAGAGCTGATCTCTCAATTTATAAATCTTCATGAAGTAGGTAATAACAGATTCTCCTTTCACCATCTTAACATGATGGAGTTGTTGCTTCAATGCAAGTGCCTGAGTTGTGTTGTTGATTTAGTACATATCCTCCAAATTTTTAAACATCTCTCTTGTCGTCTTCAACTTGGAGATGATAGGAACAATATGATCCTTCACAGAATCAACTAACATCTTCTTTGCCTTAATATCTTTCTTCCTCCATTGAACCTTCTCTTCCTCATCCGTAGGGTCAGGGACTTTGATAGATCCACAAACTCAGCCAATTCATTTTCCTCCAAGGTGAGCATAATTTTGAATCTCCAAGATGTGAAATTTGATGCTCCCTCAAGTCTATCCTCAATCTTGAGACCATTCACCATCTTGACGAAGAGATAGAAGTAAGCAATGATGAGAAAGAGAATAAAGGGTATCGATGCAATACTAAATCTGATCAAGATCTTCTTCAAACCCACTCTAATACCATGTTAAATTTTATGATCATATTAGAGCACAAAAATTTAATTCAAAATCAGACACAATAACATAGCAGATACCCTTGGAAAACCCTCCTCTTGAGGGAGAAAAACCCAACAACAATATATCACTTATATATTGAATCACAAAGAATGTCTCCTTTACAATAGAGGTTGATATGAAGGCCAAGAGAAAGAACCACAATCTAATGCAACTATAGAAACACAATGATGCAATTCATTGATGATAAAACTCAGCCTTCTACTATATCAATCTGCACTTGATGAAGAATTCACACTTGAATATCTGAACTTGAGAATGAATAATGAATGAATGGATAATCAAATGAGTTACAACCAATGAGTATCTATACAATGTGAAGGAAGAGATGCAACTCTCCAAGAACAACATGTCGGCCTCATTCCAAAAGGCATGTCTCTTACAAGCAAGAAGTCAACCTCGTTGAAGATCGCACCTCCACATAAATTTGAACCTTGGACAATAATTAAATATTATTTAATATAAGTCGTGCTTCTTCATCAATCGATATCTTCATAAATTAAATATCCATTGGCTATGATTTAATTTATCTAATCACTGTAAGGAGATCGACTGGAAGGATACACCCGACGCTGCTATGAACATCAACACAGCTTCGATTCTTTATATTATTAAGTTTCACAATGAATTTCAGAGATGAAAGTTGTTCAAGATTTGAATATTAGTCATTATATTTTATGTATAAATAGGGCTAATTGATTGTTAGAGAAATCTCTTGGCTTGCTTGAAAATTGATAAATGAGAAGCTATAGATAATATTGTCACTGGAAAAACAACATTGTTTATTTTCAATTCATTGTGGAACAACCCATTCTATTTTTTTAAAACAATGAACAATCGAATGATATGTTGCCACTTTGTGTCAAAACAGATTGAAACAATAATAAGAAATTGCAAACAATGTATGTTTTGTTGAAAAATGATATTTTTTGTCATTAAATGTAACTGTTTAGTTTGAAACAACATTGCAATGATGTAAACAATGAATAATCTTTTGCAAACAACATTGTTTTGTTGTTGAAGTTATCTTTGTAGTTGGAACAACTTTGTATAGTTGTAAACAATGAATGTTCATATGTAAACAACTTGTCTTATAATTGTTTAGTAGGAAGCAATACTTGTTATGTTTAGACCATGAATGTTCATATGTAAACAACTTGTCTTATAAATGTTTAGTAGGAAACAATACTTGTTCTATTTAAATAGTGAATGTTCATATGTAAACAACTTGTCTTATAACTGTTTAGTAGGAAGCAATACTTGTTCTGTTTAAATGATGAATGTTCATATGTGAACAACAATGTTAGAATGTCACATTCATGATAATGCAATAACAGTATGTGTGAAACTGTTAACATAGACTTGTTCCGATTCTTCATTTTTGACAAGAAACACCAAATAGAATATTATTTTGTGATTGCAATTTGATTTAAATGTTTTATTTCATAATTATGCATAAATCTAAAACTTAAGTAGGCACATATATGTGTATGCACATAGACTTCGTCTATGTACATACACATACTTGTGACATACCTTCTTTTGTTCTTAGTTCTTTTTTAAATGTAAAATGCTTATGATGAAAAGTATATAATAATCATAAGAATGATATGACTGATTGTTGAATTACTCTATTGATTCATAAATCTGATTTTTGTTTAGACAATAAATTAGAATATGATTCTTCTTTTGAAAGCATGTGTGAAAGAATATTCTAAATGGAACAATGATACCTTAGTTGGCTAGAGCACCTTAGGGTAGATGTTGCTAGAGGCTAGATAGTTATTATGTGATGTTTAGTAGAAAGTTACCTTCTGGGACAGGTGCTAAAATGAGGTTCAGAGAGTATAGGTTTGCTTTATCAGAACCTATTGTTTGTTGTTGTTGCAACACATTTATTATGCTTGACCAAACAATACAGTTCATTTTGTATGTATGAACTCTATGATTTCACTTTCTTCCATTCCTAGCATATATCTTGCATTTATTTTCTAATTTGTAGATAGAAATTGCATGTTGATGTACGGGCATGCACTATATTCCACCTTGCAGATTGTTCTCTTGCTAAACTTTTCATGTAGGGTTGGAAATTCTTCAAGTCAGAAGAATACCAAGGAAATGTAAGCTTTGTGGTTGGGCAGTAAAGTGCTTCAACCATGTTCTCATCCACTAGTGGAGGTAAACATCAAAGAAGAATCTTAGCTATTCACAATACTATTTAGTCTAAGATGTAACTTAATGTAATAATTCATGTATTTGATGTAAAATGTACATTGTAATGACTTTGTGGCCTTAGAAGCCAAGTCAAACCTGATATTGTAATTTGAATTTTGAAATGAATATATGGATCATTGACTCATTTTAAATGGACATGTGCAGCTATGATTGAATTTAGCCACTAGTTATCTCTTTAATTTGGAGTATATATTCATGTGTCAAATACAATAATGATAATTAAGTAATAATTTAGGATGGGTTATTAGAGGGAGGAATATGAAAATTCGAAAGCCACAATATGTACACATGACAGACTCTCAGTCCCTCTAATTGGTTCCATTTTTGTCTTAGTCCTGGTAGGACCCAGGACTATAAATGCTCCTTTTGATATCATCCCAGAGTCAGACTTGTTTAGAGTGAAACTAGAAATCCCATGGCTAGTTTCCATGAACGCAGTTGCTTCAATAGTTCATAAGTGTTTGAAGTTTTCTCATGAGGGCTTTGTGCACATTATGCATGACATCGGATATAAACCTCTGGTGTCATGTGGGGGCTACTCGTTAGATCACTTCTAACCTGCCCCTGTTGGTCTGCTTACCCCAAGGATGGACTTGATGTATCACACCTATATTAAATACAAGAATGGGGGTATAGCACTAAAAGTGACCTACCTTGTCTCCCCTTACATTATTTTAGTTAAAGGCTCTATGATCATGTAGTAGTAGGATATCTCTTCCCCCTCTTAAAAGGGGAAGGAGAAGTCTTTTCGAACCCAAGAGCCTTCCTCTTTTTATGTTGTCTCATCCGCTTTTGCCTCCTGCCCTTTTATGGCACCTTCAACTTCTACTCCCATGCCTCGCATGGGGAGTGCAATGGTGCTCGCTTGGCGAAAGGCCAAGCATCAAGTATTCGAGCTTCTCATCTTACCCATTGTGTCAAGGCCTATTGTCTATGGTAAGGGGAAGGGCTCTCATGGATTTTCTGCTACATCTCAGCCTTCGCGGCCTCCTACTGCTCTTGCCCCTAGGGTGGTGAATGGGAAGAGGCCCACCACTAAGGTGCCTAAGTCTTCTTCTCTACCTGTTTCAGTTTTGGCCCCTGCACTTCCTGCTCCTGCTCCCATCCAGGAGGCTATCATTCCACCAAGGATGGTTGTGGAGGACACACTTATTGCAAAATAGGAACCTCTTTTTCCTTCTCAAGCAACAAGCTCTAGGTATTGGAGTTAATAGAACCGACTTGCACGTGAACATAAGCATTGGAGGAAGGCTCTGGCTACTAATCAAGCTACCTTGCAGAAGGAAGAAGAGGAGCCAATAACTCCTATTTCAACACCCTCTACTGTGCCTCCCTCTTCTACATCTTCTTCTTTAATTCCTATTGCCTCGATCTTGCTTTTAGATCCCTCTACAAATGTTGATGACCCTCACCCCAAAAGGGTGCAAGTGTTCATTGATCCCTTGGCGGAGCCTCCTCTTTTGATACTCCTTCCTGACATCCCTTCATTCTCTTGGCCTGTGGACATGCCAAGCACCATGGTGGTTTCCGCTGCAACCTTGTCCTCTTCCTCCTTGCCTTTCAATTCCTCTGTGGAGATTCCATGTCCTCTGTTGAAGTGTAAGTTAGAGGATGACCTCACTTCCAATGGGGGTTAGAAGAAGGGATTTCCTTCTTTGGGAGAGGGTTCTTCTTTGTCTTGCACCATCCTAGTGACAGAGGTAGCCCTCATGTCTCTTGAGTTTGTCATTGTATCTCTTGATGAGATTGATGGTGAATCTTGGGTGCCTCCTTCATTTCTCGCTCAGTTAACAAATGGCACTCCTATCAAGTGCATGTTTAACTCATTTGATGATGTCTTGACTTTGTTGGCAATCTTTGCAAGATCAATGACATTTACCTCACAAGATTTGAGTGAAGAAGACTTCGAGGGATCCTCTTCCTTAACTCTTGTCATAAGAGAGTTGAAGGGTGCTCCCCTTGTTATCCCACACGTGCAGGCTCATCTTCCCTCCCCTTATAATGATCTAGATTGGGAGAACAACAACCTCCTAGTTGATGAGGACTAAGAGAGTACCTCTTCTTTATCTATGGATTAGATTTTTGTGCATGTGTGTTTTGTGTTTCCCTTGTGCTTGTTTTTGTGTTTTCCTAGAGGACCCTTCTCACCCTCATAGGTGCTTGAATACATGAGTGAAATTGTGTTGTAAAATTTCTCTATTTTTTGTATCACTTCTATATGTTGTACCTTGATTTTCGACAATTGGGGACAATGCAAAGTGTTGGGGGCATTTAGGCTTCCCTTCCATGTTGACCCAATTTTTTATTTTTTATTTTTTTCTTCATGTGCTCTTCTTTAGATTCTGATACATTTGGGGATTGATGAAAATTCATACATATATTATATTATATCTATCCATCTATATCTCTGAGTAGTTTTGACCCTGAATTATCATATCCCCTTGTCTCTTGATTTCTTCATCTTTGCTTATCTTTCTTTTTTTATTTTTCTCTCTTCTTTGCTTGCTTCTTTATGTTGTGGTGCCTATGTGTTGTCCCTCACATGTGCAACAACATTTCCACATCTACATCTTGTCACGTATCATGGGTCACAATATCTCTAAATTTTCTTCCTTTCCTTAGGATGCCATGTGATCCATCAGTTCACATGCACCATCCTAAGGGGAGCTTCTACCTCTTTGATTTTCAATAAGGCATATTTGGTGGCCAACTAATCCCTCACTAAAAATATTTACATTTTCCAAAAATTGCATCCTTCACTAAGGATTCCCTTAGCAAGCTTTTCTTTTGAAATCGAATTTGTAAGAAAAAGAATTTGAAAGCTTGCCTTCATGAAGACCCTTCTTTTTTTTAGATTCCTTGATGAAAGAGAATCTTTCAAAAGGATTCCTTGATGACAGGATCTTTTGTGAAAATGTGATCACCGTTCAAACAGAGTGCCCCTTGAGCGAACCCCTTTTTATTTTGAAGGATTCCCAAGGGACTGCTTTGAAAGCTTCTCCTTCAATTGCTTGTTCTATGATATGACTATTTGTTTGCATGAATTTTGTTTGCCTAACATGTTTTGTCTATGGATTAACATGTTGCTTTATAGGAATGAGCACCTATAAAGCCACTTTTACAATAAAGCTTCCTTGCAAGACTGAGTACCTGTAAGGGTCCATCAGACTCTACGGAGCCATTCATTTCTAGCCTCCCTCAGGATTGAGCACTTGTGGTGCCTCCTTTGCAGGACCGAGCACCTATGAAGCATTTTCATTTTGCAAGACCAAGCACTTGTAGAACCCTTTTTTTTCCTTCTATGGGACCAAGCACCCATGGAACCAATTCTATAGGATTGAGCACTTGTAGAGCCTTTTGTTCACCTTCAACAAGAATGAGCATCTGTAGCGCTTTTGTTCAAATCTCCATAGGACCGAGTACCTATATAACCATTTCTCTCTCTCTTGCACTTGAGTTTGCTAGATTGCGGTCTACTTCCTCAATGCTTCAGATATATGTTTTTCAACTTCTTTTACTCTACTTTAGCATGCATTTTCTAACACTTATGCTTGCTAAAGTGGAGGAAAAATGTAATGGCATGAATTTGTACCCCTTGCAAATTCCTCATTTATACACCCCTCACCTTAGAAAATGTGATCCTGATGATGTATTTTCCACATACACTTCCATGTTCCATCCACTTGGTGGCTCATTTCTATGTCAATGGGGGAATTTCTATTGGGGACACTAGCACGCCATGCAAATGTCTACACAACACACTTCTGTCCTATCAGGATTCCTACCTCTAGAATCCATAGAGACGTTACACTCCTCCATTGGATGCGAAGTGTAATGTTTGTTGCTCTTTGGACCAAATTCAAATGGGTTTTTTCCTCCATTCATTCAAATTGGTTATTCTTTCATTCAATCAGACTTCTTCTAGATTCTTCACACTTCTTAACAACTTCTTGATCAATCACACTCACTTTTAGCTCCTTCACGCTTCACCACCACCATTGTAGCTCCAAGTTTCTCCTTTTTTGGCTCCTCCTCTTCATTGTTGTGGCACCATTGGCCTTGGAGAGCTTGCAAGCTTGCATCTTCCTCCATTTTCCTTGAGTGCATTTGGTGGAGAAGGTGATTTCCATCCATTTCCATTTACTTTTGCATCATCTACTCACGTAGTAGCATATTGTTGTTCATGTATTTCTTGGTATTTCCATTGCTAGCTACATACTTATTTATCATCTTTATTCAATTGTTGCTATTTGGTTGTCCATGGAGGTGGAAACACTAAAGCGAGGGACTGACTGAGGCATTCCTCTAAACATAGCCCTAACATTTTCTCGTTCTTGTGTGTGTGGGTTTTTCATCAAGTGAAGCTCTTGAATACCTCAACTCGCGGGTTGGAAGGTTTGTTTCTATCACCCTTCTCTCATCAAATTATAGCTTAGTATTATTAAATTATTCTTCTTGTTATTTATGTTATTCTACATTTTCTATCTCTGTTGTAGTGTAAAACTCTGTTAATCAAGTAGTTAGTAGGTTTTCTAGCATTTTGCACTATACTATACACTTTTTGTCCATACGGATGCTAACGTGTCCCTAGGACCCCAACGCACCACACTAGAGTCCATGATCCGTGTTGTAGTCCTCTAACAATGGGATGTCTGAGTTATAGTATGAACCTTGAAAACGAGGTCTCCTAATCCCTTGAAACATTTGGGTTAGCAGAAGGAAAGTGACAAAATAGTTGTCCTTCCTTTTCAACCCTTGAAATTTTAAACCTTCCTAATTCGTTTATCTAGCTTGAGCTAGATCAAGGCATCCTATTTTTTTAGACTCTCTTGTGACCTAGAGTCCCTGAGCGGCCGGTCCCCCTCCTCTACATCATCACACTAAGGTAAAATGTGAGACTCACATAGAAATAGCTTAGATATTTGGTCTACAATTTTTTGTTAATATTTGGTTTTATTATTGGGGCCCTAGTAGTTGTTGGTTAGTAGAGCACCAAACCAAAGGATAATTTTTTTAGGGACAAGTGATTATAGGTAGAAGGGAAGAGTTTTGATATTGTGTGGTAGTACACACTAGGTGCTAATCCTTATTGAGAGGTTAGGCATCTACGAGGTGACAAACGTAATTAGGGAGATATCTTGAAAATATATGTCCATTGAAAATGATCTATATTGAGAAAGCAACGATGAAAAAAGGATTAATGTAATTCCAAATAAAAAACATCCATGACAAAAGGAGATAGGAAGAAGGTGGGAGAAAATTTTAAGGAAGTTGACATGACAGTGAAAATGACCATTGAGGAGAAAAGAAGGATGGAGCTCAAATTAAAGAGAGAGAAGAGAGATACTTCAAACAGATAGAAAAGGCTAGTGAAGCCTCACTAGAATGCGCTAGGAGGGTTACCCATAGTTTAAAAAAATTTCAATCAAGGGGACAAAACAATAGGGTGTTATTCAATAATAATGAAACACTAGAGTAGTTAATCACTCTTATTAGGAGAGACAAACAAAAGTTGATAGTAATGATAGAACAACTAAAGGATTATGGAGAATCAATTGAGTTGGATAGGGGAGGGCTTAGAAACAGGAGTGCTTAACTAATGAGTAGAAGTAGGAATTCTCACTAGATAATTTCCTAACTCGAGACTTAAGTTATACTCTAGATTTGTCTAGACTGAAGGCAAATATTAATGAAGGGCTTTATTAAAATATTATTTTGATTATTAATGCTCAATCATGTATTTTATTGTAATCTTTAGATAAGAACATTTCTTACTGTTCTCTTTCAGTTTCTTTTTAGAAACTTCATATTTTTGTATTCTTTGTAAAATCTAAAAATGAAGCCTTGCTTCATGTAAATAATATATCAAATATTTTACCATCTTTCTTGTAATATGGTATCAGAGCGGACTCAGTTGGTGGGAAAAAATTCATTTTTTGTTCTTCTGAGCATTGATTTTTTCTATTTGTTTGCACGTCTTCTTGTGCAATAAAAAAATCAATGATCTTGTTCATAAAAAATCCTGACATCCACTCAAAAATCGCGTTTGCTTCTGTAAAGAAAAATCGCAACTTCTGAAATGTAATAGTGTCTCTTTTCTTCTGAAAAAACCATGACGAAACAACTCACATGGTATTTCACGTGTTTTCTAGTCGTTTCCATTTCATTTTTCTGCACAATTTCTGGGCATTCTCTACTAATCGTGTCTTAGTGTGATTTTTTCATGTTTTGAGCATGATTTTTGGGTGTCATGGTTTCAAAGTTCAGCATTTTTCGAAGGTTTTCTACCTTTTTTTCATGCATTTTTCTGCTCGTGTGACCTCCCAGTTTAGGTCTTCTCTCTAATGCATAGTTTCTAGTTTTTTTGAGTGTTTGATCATGACCTAAGCACCTCTTTTCTGCTCATTTTTTTGAAAAATCATTGGAATTTTTTTTTTCTGGGTGTAGTTAAAAACAAAAATGAGATTCTATTCCTAGGGTTTCAAATAAACCCTCTATTTCCAAGCCAATTTTTTTTCTGATAACAAATTCTTTCTGGGTTTTTCATAAAGATTTTTGGGTGGTCATCATAATTTTCTAGGTGTTTTGAAATTCATGCATTGGGATTTGTCTTGGATTTTGTACCTAAAACAACCTCAATTTTTTGGGATCAGTGCAATCAATTTTATTGCCTCTTTTGTTGGCCTTGTTTTTTGTGCCTTAAAAGCATGTGAGATGGCGAGTTTGACCAACATAATGGTGGAAGGAATTCAACGATTCAATGGCAGAAACTGCAATACCTAGAAGCATTGAATGGTGACTATCTTTGAATATCGGTGTCTTGATCAGATTGTTCAAGGCACTACTGTTCTTACCATAATGACTGGTAAAGACTACAAAAAGTTTGATGAGAAAAATTGTAAAGCAGTGATGCTCATTAAGCTGTCTGTCACCGATGATCAACTTCCACAGGTTCCATTCAGAAAATCAGTTGCTAAGATTTGGGAGCATTTGAAGACCTTGCATGAGACCTCTGACAAGAGTCGTGCATTCTTTCTAAAGAACCAACTGTTATCTATCATGATGGATGAGAGAATGTCCTTATAGGAGTATCTGACAAGTATTTAGGACATCCATGATCAGCTGGAGGAGATTGGTTGGAAGATGGAGGAAGAAGACATGGTAGTCATCATTTTGAAAATTCTATTGAAGTCTTATGAGCACTTTGTTGAAACTCTCAACATTACATTGACTAATCTTGATTTGAAGTTTTCAGAGTTTTGTACCAAAATTTTGCAGCAGGATCATTAGAGACAACAGTTTGGGAGTAGTGCTTCTTCGTCCTCTATAGAGCAAGCTTTTGCAACCAAGTCTTAGGCTAACAATAAAGGGAAAAGTTAGCCTCCATAGTAGAAAGGCTCAGGTCAACCTCATGACAACTCCAAGAAGAAGAACATACAATGTAACTAATGCCGCAAATATGGTCGTATGAAGAAGGATTTTCATCAATGTTTGGCTTCTAAACAAAAGAAGTAGATAGGGTCTCAGCCTAAAGCAAATGTTGCCGAGCACACTGAGCAAAAGGAGTCTTCCTTTTACGCTTTTATGGTTAAAAGAACTACAGATCATGTGAAGTCCTCTGCTTGGTACATTGATTCAGGTGCTTCACGACAGTTCACCCATCAGAGTGATTGGTTCACCAACTTCTCTCCTTTTAGTGATTTAGTTATTTTTGGAGGAGGTGAAGAGTATACTATTGTTGACAAGGGAAATGTTTAGATTCAGTCTGTTGGGAGGAATCTCATATTCCTCAATGTATACTATGTTCTTGGCATGGAACTAAACCTTCTCTCTATCAATCAAATTATGCAACACTCTCCTCAGTTGGATGTGGTATTCAATGCACATAAGTGTTTGATTGTTGATTGGGAGACTCGCACCACTGTGGTTGTTGGCATTGAGGATCATGGTCTATATAGACTTATGGATATAGGTGATTCTTCAAAGTTAGCTATTGTAGCCAAAAAATCTTCCATCAATAGTATTTGGCATCAGCATTATGGGCACTTAAATGTGCACTATCTCTCTTAGTCATCTCAAGAGGGACTTGTAGCTGGTTTACTTGAGATCTAGACTCAACATCATGGAGTTTGTGGAGCTTGTTAGGCTGGGAAGCAACACAGGACACCATTCCTGGATGGTGACTCATGATGAGCATCCAAGTTACTATAGTTGGTTCACGTTGATGTATGTGGGCCAATGAATACACCTATTACTGGTTGTAGGTATTTCTTGCTTTTTGTTGATGATTTCAGTTGTAAAATGTGGGTGTACTTTCTTAGACAGAAATTAGATGTGTTTACTGTATTTTAGAAGTTTAAGGCCTTAGTAGAGAAAGAGTCAGGCTATTCCATAGTCACTCTTAGGTCAAATAATGGGGGCGCATTTTGTACTAATTTCTACAACTTCTATGATATACATGACATCAAACACCAGTTAACCATACCCTACACCCCTTAGCAAAATGGTGTTGTAGAGTGTTGCAACCACACAATCATTGAGATGGCCCACTCCATGTTACAACACAGGAATGTTCGTAAAAAATATTGGGAAGAAGTAGTCTACACTATTGTTTATCTTCTTAACCCGTCTCTTACATAGGTTGTTAAGGGGAAGACTCCTGAGGAAGCTTGGATTGGTCGCAAACCTCATATTAGTCATATGAAAATCTTTGACTATTTAGCATAATGTATGGATTCCATATGCCAAGCACTCCAAGTTGGATTCCAAGAGTCAAAAGCTTATGTTCATAAGGTACAAAGAAAACCATAAGGCTTATAGATTGATTGATGTAGACACTTATCGTCCCATCTTCAGTCGGGATGTTGTCTTTGATGAAGAATGAGGTCTCTTTCACCTTTCCTTGTTTTTGCAGAATTATTAGGATCAACCTTTGAAGGCTTCTGATTTAGGTGTCTATCTTCCGTTAGGTCCACCTGATGAGAGGGATGATGCAAATTCTATTTTTGATGATGCTCAACCCAATTTTCTTTCGGATGATTTTAATCTTCCACCTATTGAACTTGTTCTAGATCCAGTACTAGTTCCAACTCCTCCTCATGCATATGATGTTGGCAATTCTACTCTCTGACCTAAATGTTGGGCTAAGACCATTATTGATCTTCATGATGGTGAGATCATTGAGGGTAGATCGTCTAGAAATAAGAGCAAACAACAACATACAGTTAATTTTTCTCTCATGGCCAACATTCACAATGCTTATGAGCCTCAAACATATTCAGAGGCTAAAGGAATTCCTGAGTGGGAACAGGCTATGGAGGCTGAATACCATAGTCTTTAGAAGAATAGCACTTGGATCCTTTTTGATCTTCCTCCAGGGAAGAAGCCCATTAGTTGGAAAAGGGTGTATAAGGTTAAGTACAAAGCTCATTCATTGCTAGGGGGTTCTCACAAAAGGAAGGAATTGACTACGAGGAGACTTTTGCTCCTACAACCAAGATGAGTACCATTCGAATCGTCCTTGCCTTAGCAGCCTAGTTTGGTTGGAAAGTCCATCAGATGGACATTGAGAGTGTTTTCCTCAACGGTGAGTTGAAGGAAGACATCTATATGATGCAACCTCTAGGGTTCAAGGTTTGAAGGGTTGATAACCTCAATTTCTGAACTAAAACTTTTGAATTTTAACACAAAATATCTAGATGATGTGGTAAGTATGAGTGTAAGCCTACATAAGGATGAAATACTGAAAACTCTTGAACTATAGGAAAGGAAGAAAAATAGATGAAACCACTTGATATAAAGGAAATACTTTGTGCTATGGAATAAACCTTTGATGTGATAGAAGCACTTGAAGAATGATGTTACAAATCTACTTTATTTAATGAAGTTTTATTGACTAATGATGAGATATCAAAAGTTAAATATCTTCTAAAATGAAAATATATTTGAATAAGTTACCTCCTCAAACCAAGAGTCACCCCTCATGCTAATTAAAACAAGAAGAGTTTATGCAAAAGATGTATTTAGTGGACCCTTTGGATGTGGGAAGAGGGAAGGAGAAGATAATTTGTGATTTTGTGTGAAGAGATTTTAGGAAAAGATTTTTTTGATATTGAGTTGACATGCAATAAAGATAAATTGAGGAAGTTAGTAAAACAACATGATGTTGTTAAGTGCAACAAGAGTGCCAATATTTTTTAAGAAAAGGAACCTAATATACCAAGGAAAAATAAGGAAAGTAGAAGAAAGAGTGAAGGAGAACCCTCATCAAACAATGACAAACGAAAGACACCTATTATTCCAACTATGGAGTATAACCATATTAAGCTACCTATCTTTGACACAGGTCGTAAGGAAGCCACTGGGCATGTATTTGTCCTTTAGTTTGCATGGAGGAGTGAAGTTATGGATTATTAGACAAAGCTTTATGACGTTGTTGGCATTGTAAGAGACGAAGAAGTCAAGTGGTACATGAAAATATATCCTAGCATAACAAAGAATAGGCTGAGTTAAAAGAAGATTTTTTAAATATCTTGCAATCTCTAGAGGTATTATTGATTTTTTCCTTTGACATAAGTGCTTGATCTAGACCACCCATATACTTTACCTTCTCTTCATAGGCTAGTAATGATCCAATAAACTCTTCAACGTTGAATGTATCTAAATCTTTTCACTCTTAATCTACTTGAAAAGTAATAAAATATGCATCCACTTGGGTGTAAGAGATCTCAAGATATTCTTCACAACTACATCATCTTTCACTACCTCCCCATATGTTTTCATCTTATTCACTATATATGTCACTCTAACACAAAAGTATTCAAATTTTTTAGTATCCTTCACTTTTAAAATTTTAAAATTCATTCATAAGGTTTGAAGTTTTGCAACCTTACCTAATTTGCACCTTAATATGACCTTTGTCAAGTTGATCCATGCTTCTTTTGTTGCCTTTGCAATCTACAATTTTTGTATAATACTTGGATCTATTGTACTTGGAATATAGAAAAATGCTTGGAGCATCCTTTTACTCCTCTTCTTTCTTCTCAAACTTATCTTTTGTATTCAATACATTCAAGTTTTGAGGTTTAGCATACCTACTTGTTACAATGTCCCATACTCCAATATTAATACTCTTTTCAATTGATCTCTCCAATAATCAAAATTCTCACCTTTAAATTATTGAATTGATGCTATACCATTTTTGCTATCATTATAGAAAACTAAACAAAGCTGTGATTTTCTCTAAAAGGTATTAGAATGTTGAACTTTGGTGAAGTAGCTTCAAATTTGAACCTATACAATTGTCACCTATTTTGATAAACATTTGTACTAGTAAACCTTGATTTGATACCACATTTAGAAAATTATGTATGGAATATAATCTATTTTGAAAATATATATATATTTTTATTATGAAATCAATTTGCTTTGAATAACTTATGAATTTCATTCTTTTGAATATCTTATTAAGACTAAAATAGGGGTGATTTAATATAGAGTTTGAGACCCTAAAATTAAAAAGATAGAAAACTGGGTAAGACTATATGTATATTTGCATGTGGGTATATTAAATATAAATCTAGTACTATATTAAATTTATTTATTTTAACTATATTTCAAAATAATAATATTAATATCATATTATTTATGGTTTTTTGAAAAATTTATTGAATAATATAATTATGTTAATATTAAAATTATTACATATTATATATATTAAAAAACTAAATATTATTTATAGATATTACATTATTAATATCTATTTGTAATTAATGTATATGGAACATAATATTGATATTATTAGTTCCTGTCGATAGACAGACAGGTTACTATTGCATTTGTTTAATTTCAATTAATATGCACGATAGACAGGTTACTATTGCATTTGTTTAATTTCAATTAATATGCACGGACTGACCAATCATATTTTAATATTTTTAATGTTTAAAAATAACTATATACTAAAAAAATAGATTTAAATTATAAATTACTATTTATCTTTTTTTAATTGGTTAGAGTAGCTCTATTATTCCATTTTCTTCCAGCAAATTAAAAAAAAACTTGAGTTACATAATATTTTTGATAGTGGATTAAATGTCATAAGGGAAGCTCTGGAAGCATCTACAAAACTCTCCAGGGCAGTAACACAGAGTAATACTACCGTTTCCCTATCGACTGGTGCCATAGCCATGGTCACTGTCACCATTCTGACAACAGTGAGGATGGAATTTCCGTTCTGTGTGAAATCGCCGACTCCGCTGGTACAAGCATTGGCACCATCAGCTTGAATTTGGGGTTGCGGCCGCTCACATACTCACTTAATTTTCACGCCCTGAAGAACAAGGAGGCTCCTCTGCGGAAATTCCAAGCAGGAGGAGAATAAATTATATGGGCTTGGAAGCGTTCTATATGTTTTTCTTGCTCTGGGATTCAAACTCGAGATGTGGAGGTGCCCTTACGGCATGGAAAAAGTAGGGTTTTTCGAGCCTTTCGTGAAATTTGGTTGAAGTGGGCCTAGGGCTTGAGAAATTTAGGGTTATTTCCATCGGTTTTGTATAAGCTTTCGTAGGGTTCCCGGGATGGATTTGACAGTTTATGTCCTCATTGACAGTACGTATCTTCTTCCAGGAAGAGGCATGTGATGTGCGATTTCAGAAATTAGGGTTTGAATATGCTTTTTGGTGGGTTTGGCAGTTGTATTTGACGATATATGCTAACCTCCGAAGCATAGAAAAAGCTCGTGAACTAGTAGCATCATCATAAGCATAGCTATAAGCAGCAGGACAAGCAGTCTTAAATGTCTGTGAATAAGTAGAAGGCCTACCAGTCTGAGGGCTCCCAAACTCCCCTGTACAACAAAACTCAGGGGTTCCAAACGCAACTCAAGCACTCTTACAGGCTACAACTCGTCCATTCTCATTGACAGCCAACTCCGGTGGAGAGATCTCTGTCAAATAGCTCCAACACCCTGCTGCTCTGCAGTCGACCCTGTCGCCAAGTGTCGCGATACTCAGTGGAACATTGTAACCGTCAACGATGCTGACGTCATAGAAGTCCACGTCGGTTGCCAGAGTGAATTCTGCGAGGGTCACTGGTGGGACTCCGCCCACTTGGCTGCATTGGAGGAGGCCGCTGCAGTCACCCGTTGAGCAGGCAGCAGGGCCTTCCAGGGCCTCGAAGGTGCAGCCTGTTCGAGGCCACAACCGACCGGACCAGTTGTCGGGTGCGTCGAGTGACCGGGATTCACCGGTTTCTAGGGTGAAGCCGCCTCCTTCTAGGGGAGGGCCTCCTGCTCCTGTTAGGATGCCTGGCCACACGGTGTGGGGGCAGTTGTTTGTCAGGGTAAATACTCGGCCCTTCACCTTTTCTGGTTAAAAATGGACACCAATTTAATTAGTATTACAGTTTGTTTACTAATAATTTCACAGATAATGAAAAGGATGTTACAGTTCTATGGAATAAATTTAATAAGAAATTGAAGTTTTTAAGTTGATGTGCTATCATCCTCCTGCTGTCTAATATGAACATAATTAATAATTTGGAATTCAACAAAATTTATGATTAGAAACTATTTTAAATTCAAAAAATTAGGCATGTTTCTATCTATCAGTATCTTTAAATTTGACGGTTTTTATGGTAGTTATGATTCTTCTTGTTTTTGCATTTTGAAGGGTTAGTGGAAACGATTGGCAATAGGTGATGGAATGTTTGGTTTATAAGAATATCAAGATCAAATATATCAATTTTTCAAACATGATTCTTTTACTATTTTGTTTAAATAGTAGAGGCTAATAAAAACAACAGACTACTTGATCAAGATTCATAACAGAAGATTCAACATCAAAAAGAAAATAGATACCAATCAAAGATCGATAGATAGTGCCTGTATGCAATATCTTAAGATTTCATAAACTACTTATTCTCGTAAATATTATTAAACACTTTCTTTCTTTCTTTCATCCCTATCTCATTTCAAATATCTAGCTTGGACTGAAGCCTAACAGAAATAGCTTAATAAGTGTAGGTTAGGCCAGCTCAAAATCAATTTGTTTTAATAATATTAAATTCATTCTAATCATTCTATGTTGGATAAAACGAATGGTATCCTAAGCCTGATAATGCATTCATGCTTTCAGCCAAGTTCTGCTACACTAAGCTTGATCATTCATTGCCCAGATCATAGTACCCTGATTTGGGTCTACCAATTTATCAATAAATAAAAAAGCAGCAAACATCAAATGCACAACCTTTTAGGAATACCATAATTAATATTTTTACAAAATCTTACCAAATACAGCAGCAGGCGAGCTCAAATGACCTATATTTCCCAGTGTTCCACGGGGACATGTCCCCCTAGAAAAACCACCCGTTTCCGAGATGGGGATGTTTCCGAGACGGGGAGACGCCTAGGAAACATCCCTCCGCCGTCCCGCCGTCCCCCCGTTTCTCCGCCGTCCCCCTGAAGTCCCCCCGTCCCCCCGAAGTCCCCTTCTGGGAGACTTCAAGGAAACTTCTAGGAGACTCCAGGGAAACTTCTGGGAGACTTCCAGAAGTCCCCTCCACCCAAGGAAACTCCAAGGAAATTTCTGGGAGACTCAAGGGAAACTTCTAGGAGACTCCAAGCAAAATCTGGGAGACTCGAAGGAAACTTCTAGCAGCTTCGGTTGATCCTTCCAGCTCACTTCTTTCGAGAAAGTCTTAAATTGAATTTATAGCCGCTGGCTATTCAATTTACCTTATTGTTTTGTTCATCCTCACCTTGTATAGCCGACATGAGAAGTCATTTAATGTGTTGTTATGATTTGAGGCCGACCTCTTATGAAGAGGCATTCATTTATCTAGGCCGACATTCTTTATGTTTAACTATGGCCGACATAAGAAGATACAAAGTCATCTTGATAATAAAATCTGTTGAGGCCGACTTTCATCTGATGAATTGTATTTGTAGCCGACCTCATGATATGAAGAGGTGCGACCTCTCCAAATTGTATATAAGGACATTCGTCCATGGTAATGAATAAGGGTCAGGGGGTCAGTTCGGACATTCTCACAAGTGCGAATATATTTTGTCTGATCAAAGAGTAATCATACAAAAACAGGGCGAAGCTACAGCTAGTGAATCTGATCAAGTGCGCTTCAAGTTGGCAAGTCTGATCAAATGCAGATGTATCATCAAGTGTGAATGCTTAAGTGCGAATATGTCACACAGTGAAGGGCGAACATCTCTCAGAGTACCTCAATACAGAACGAACATAGTGCAGTGATGAAGTCTTGGTAAAGACAGTCCGAGCATAAAGATGAGCTGAGGCAAGATCAAGCAAGTTCGACTTATTCCTTCATTCAAGTGCAAATTCATTCAAGAGCAGATTGTGAATCTCTCTAAGTGCAGATTACAAGGAAGAGCAGATTATCATCTGTTATTGCATCTAGAGTAGATGCTGGTTATTGGCCATGTGTTCGGCCTCATTGTAAAGTGAATTATTGCTTCTGTTGCATCAATATAAGAGAGATCTTTGTTGCTGGGTTTTTCTCCCTCAAGAGGAGGGTTTTCCCAGGATATATGCTGTGTTATTTGTCTGATTTCAAATTAATTTTTCTGTGCATTTACATCTGATCATAAAATTCAACACCCTCCACCCAAGGAAACTCCAAGGAAACTTCTGGGAGACTCAAGGGAAACTTCTAGGAGACTCCAAGCAAAATCTGGGAGACTCGAAGGAAACTTCTAGGAGACTTCCAGAGGCATGAGGCCATTAGCCTGGAGCCATTTACTATTAGCATTTACTATTTTGTACTCTGTTTTTGAAGTTTTGAAGTTTGAACATTGATGATACAGGGATAGTTGATTGTAATTATGATTCATGAATCATGATTATGAAACTCAAATTATGAAACATCTAATTCTTGTTGCATTTTCCAATGTCTATATTTTCATTTTGATTTTCAATGTTCAATGGTTCACTAGTTCAATGAAATGATATATCATTGCAATGTGGTGTTGTGTTTAAACTTTAAACTTTTAAGTTTTAAGTTTTGCTTTTATGTGTTAACTTTACTTATTCCTTAGGCTTCTACAGTTATATAATTATATTGTTATACATCTTTTTATAACTAATTTTTTAAGTACTATATGTATTTCAGCACCGCTCCCCCACCACCCCTCCGCCGCCGTCCCCCCGCCGTCCCCCTGCCGTCCCCAAACTTAGGCCCCCCGTCTCCCATCTCGGAAACGCATCCCCCGCCGTCCCCCCATCCCTGTCCCCGAAACTCTGTGGAACATTGATATTTCCTCACAAGTAGAGAATTATTCTTAACTAAAAGGAAATAGTTCCTCTACCAGCACCTGATTGTAAAGAAAGGAATACACATAAACCAAATGAGCTTACATGGAAATCAACTCCTATGACCTTAACTATCTTACATTTAGGGAGACAAATGTTTTAGGCTTCCACTGTATTCTGGTTTCTGACCGTGCTTCTGGAATTAAAGAATTCTGATAAAATATCTCAGAAGCATGCAATCTAAAAAATGAGGAGCCATTCTCTAGTACAGGGAGAAGACCAGATGAGATGGGAAATATATATAACTATTAATCACACTTGTCTTTCTTAATCCTACTGTCTATGATGTGTTCAAATGTATTTTTTAGTGCGATTGGAGAGGATTAAAAAATTATTCCTCACAATCAACAAATTGAGCATTTTTACTCCCTTTAAGAAATAGAAATAAAAATTAACCATCCAAAGACATTAGATTTCCACAATCCATATGCTTCTCGATTAAACTGTGTGTTTGTTTTTGGATCAATGTTTCGGATCACTCTCCATGATCCATCATCAAAATGCAAAAAGAGGTGTAGTGTGATCATGATAGGAAATATACATGACTACAACTCTTTTGGATTCCTGATGGTGGATCATGGAGAGTGACACTACAACTCTTTTTGCATCCTGATGATGGATCATAGAGTGTGATTTGAATCGTTGATCCAAAAACAAACACACAGTTTAATCCAGAAACAACAAACGCTTAAAAATTAACCAGTTTTTTGACCAACTTATCAGATAAACAGAGTGCAAGTGCCAGCTTACTACTATAAACAAAGTGCAGGTGTAGATTTTATCACCTAATAAATACAAAAGATATTGAATAAAATGGAAATAAAAGACTTTTTAAGTTCACAGAGCCAAAGATAACTGTAAAAAACAGCTACTTTGTATAACAAAAACTGAAAAATAATAATAAAAAAATTCGATACCCAACAATGGGAGCTTTGCAACAGGGTATAGAAATTTATCAAAGCTTAAAGGATAGAAATTTTTTGTCAGATGTTGTAGTGGCAACTGCCCTGGTAGACATGTATGCAAAACGTGGGAACATAGACAAAGCACGTGAACTGTTTGACAAAATGCCTCAAAGAAATGTGGTCTCATGGACTGCAATGTTGCAGGATATGCACAAATTGAACTTTTTGAGAAGGCATTAGAAACTTTCAAGCAAATGCAATTGGTAGGTGTAAATCCAGACTCCACAACCTTTGCCAGCATCCAACCTGGCTGTGCCAAAATGGGAGCTTTGGAACAGGGTATGGACATCCACCAAAGCATGAAGGATAGAGGAATTTTGTCAGATGTTGTGGTTGCAATTGACCTGGTAGACATGTATGCAAAATGTGGAGCCATGGACAAGGCAAAAAAGATCATAGTAAATCATAGTAAAATTTAGCAATTTCCAGGATTTATTGAACAAGCCTTCAATGTACTTTGAGTTATCATGACTTGATGTATCATTCTGCCAAATTGGAGTACCTTAAGAGCTCTCCTAGAAAGTAGTAGGAACCCCATAGTGCAGAGTATGAAATGTGCAAACTGTATAGCCCAGGTTATATCGTACATTTTCTTCCCTGCATGGTAAATAATATACAATCCCACCACTGCCAGTTTTGCATAAAATAGCACACAGTTCTAAGTGTTCCAAAATCATTGAAGAAAGCTGGTTAAATATGAAGTTCATCTTATGAAATTAAAATAGCATCTATTATGTGTTCAAATATTATTATTGGAAAAAATGTTTAGATAGTTAAGATAGATAATTCACATGATACTCAATTCCATTGAAATCATAAATTTACCAAGTCCCATCAGGCTGAGCTTAAACAAACGATTTATAAAATTTATCTCAATTTTTTCAATCAGTTGCAGAGGAAACAAGTCACATAGTTCTGTATATAATCTATATTACAAGGGTGAGTGTTTAAGTACTCACCAAATACATGACCAACTAAATCTCTGTATCTGATAAAGCATTGGCCATCTATAATATACAGATTTGCAAGCAGCAAATTGGCATAGAGTGAGAAAGCACCTAAAACAACCATGCCTATAACTCCCCAGACCAATCCTAGAGGTACTAGAATGAGGTTTGAATATCCCAAATTGTACAAACAATTGAAACTTGTAACTAAAATCAGTTCCACTTTTTGCCATGAATCTGAATACCATCGCAACAATTTTTTTTTTGAAAATTTATGTCTACAAAACACACATGTCTACACTTACATCCTTAAAGCTTTATGTTATTTTACCAAAAAAATGTAAAAATTACTAAAGTAAATAGGCTAATAAGACATTGTTGACAAGAATCAAAGAAGTCAAACACCTAACCTTGATTCCCACAAAGGTCAAACAACTAGACAGACAACAAGATATAGAGGTGTCAGGTTACATACTTGGGCTTATTATGTTGTCAAAATTAGAGATCCTAAGTTCAAGGAAAGTCAATGGCTCAGGGCATTTGATATAGTAGAAATTAATTGTTTATCCTTATGATATCATAGCTAGATCCATAACAGGCATCAATGCCATAATGAATTTCTTCTACATAAATTCAAATCCATACAACTTCTAATCAAAGCAATATGCTTTCCAATCTAACTCCAAAATAGATGCAATTTTGGTTCAATCTATCATCTAATTATACATTGACATATTCAACAAATACAATCTAGAACAATGATGAATTGCTTGTAGGTCACAGCTTCAGAAATTTGAATTCCTCTTATGAAAGGTTGCCAAATACTATCTTATAATACCCACAGTTTGAAATTCAGTGACATGAACTCTAGAAGTAATTGATCAAGCACATTGTGAGATGCTAAAGAGATCAATCTCGTGTTTTATGGTCTTTAACTTCAAAATTTGTGTCAATATTAGAGTGACTAACAAAAATTAGTCTTTCAGAATAGCTAAAAGCTTTTTTTAGATTGTATTGCATGTGTTTAACTCTGACATTTCATTCTAAAATTTATGTACTAAAATTGATTACTAGTATTTCAACCAACAGTCACAAGCAGTTGAAATTCTAAGTTTGGTCACTACTTTTCTATCCTCTTTTTCCTCTAAATCAAAATGCATCACGCTCTCTGGCAGAAACTCAATGCTTGCATCACTTGTTTAATAATTAATATTGATAGTTTTTTATGAATTTTTTTAGATATGGATCATGTCACAAAATCAAGATTCATGTTTGATTTATCAAAAGAAAAAATTAAAACAAATTGATTCACTAATAAATTTGAAGATTTTTTTTTTTTTATGAATAAATATGAATACAAATATTTAATTTTGTTTAAATATGTTATATATTATTAAAGTTGAAAATATTATTTTTTAAATCTAACCTAAAATTTAAAAAATAGTTTAATAAATTATATATATATATAATTAATGAAAAAATAAAACCAAAAACTAATATACATTTTTATAAATAAAAAATAAACTCACTTCCCCTAAGATGATGACTTAGTGGATAAATTATTGCTAACCTTTTTTTTTAATTAATTATATCAAAATATTTTTATAAAAAAAAATCGTCTACCATAAATGAGAATCGATTGAATATTGTACTGTAAGTCAGCATAAAACAAACTTGTTAATAATCAGTTATATAAACTGCCTAACAAAAATAAATGATATAAAACAAATAAAATTAAGGATGTATTTATCCAATTTATTAGTTGTCAACAAAAGAATCAATAAGATGATAGAATAAAAATAGTTTGATCAAAATTTCTATATATATTTTTTAATTTTTTTATTAAATATACAAACTAATTTATTTATCATCCTATTGGATAATAATTATGAAACGCCTATCGAGAGGGAAACAATCTGGGAAATAAATTAACTAACTTGGGTTGTGATGGTATAGAAGTCTCAATATATAATGATTTTCAATTGCAGATGTATCCACAACTAGTAGAGATAGCTGCACAAGAAATTGTGAATGTGGATAAGTAAAGTGATTCATTAGTGAATATGCTTGCTAAAGATTGAAGGTTCACACATGTTGAAAATCAGAATCAAATTTGGTGTGTAAGCATTTAGTAATTGGCGGCAGTTGTGGTGGTGATGGTACAAGGGAATGGGTGGCGCTGGATCGTAAGACATGGGGTTATTGTCAGAGGCAAGTGAAGGTTTTTATGCAAACATGTTGCTTTGTTTTGCAGGTACTTTCCTAATGAACAAGGGCTCAGTTTTCACAAGCTACTGGGTCACAAGTTATTAGGTCACTCATCGCCATATTGGGAAGACATCATATCATCTCCCTTCGACAGAAGCAAGTCCCTTCGATGAGGTTTATCGACTTGTCGAAGAGAGTTCACCCATGGTCCTTGCGATACGAGATGTCTCATCTCTGTCATTAGACCATTAAGGAGACTTGAGGTAGAGTCCCCCCGATTTGCTTCCTTCACATGCTCCATTGGGCCATCGAAGAGACTCGGGATAGAGTCCCTCCAATGAAGTTGATTCCCATCGATGAAGACCAAGGAAAAGCTTCGGGCTATCAAGGAGACATTTCACAATGTCCTGTCAAACCATCATTCACAAGCTACTGGGTCACTCATCGCCATATCGAGGAGACATCACATCGTCTCCCTTTGAGAGAAGCAAGTCCCTTTGATGAAGTTTATCAGCTTGTCGAAGAAAGTTCACCCATGGTCCCATCGATATAAGATGTCCCATCTTTGGCATTAGACCATTGAGGTGATTCGAGGTTGAATCCCTTCGATAAGGCTAAGTCTCTTCAATTGGCTTCCTTTACATGCTCCATCAGACCATTGAAGAGACTTGGGATAGAGTCCCTTCGATGAAGTTGATTCCCACTGACAAAGACCAAAACAAAGCTTCGGGCTGTCAAGGAGACATTTCACAATGTCTTGTTGAACCATCAAGGTCTAATCGACAAGAGTCCTCCAACCTCCCATCAGTGTATCGAGGAGAAAAGACTCAAAGTCACGGCGAACACACGAAGTCCCGTCGAAAAATGATCCTCCATCCTTTCATCGACACTTTAACATGGAAGATTAATTTTGATCATCTTCTAAAGCATTTTTTTGTCTCTAAATATAATTAATTTTGCATCATGATTCAGGTTATGTTCCATCTGTTGACAATGTATATTTGCTCTGTAAGAGGTTTTGAAATTCCCATGTAACTTCCTGAATCGTATATAGTCTGGGTCTAAGTTAACAAATTAGCAAGCACAACTACAGGGGGCTGTAAGCATGAATTTTGTAAGGGATGTTATTTGGTATGGGCTATGTTATGGGTCTCTGGTTATCATGCCAGTTTGTTAGTTACAGAGTCAATCCATTTGCCAATTTACTTGGCTTTGATAAAGACACTTTGTAAATATCTAATTATATATATATATATCCTGCCTTTTGCTAAAAGTAAATAAATTTGTGAATAGTAATATTAGTGTGATGTAAATTATGAAATCTTTTAACTTTTTTCATTTTAACTATAAAAAATTTAATAGTGCAAATGTGTTTTCATGTCCTTTTTTAATTCTATTTATTGTACTATTTGAAAATAACTTTATTTTTTATTAAGAAGATTGTGGGCCAATAAATATAATATTTATAATTATATTTGAGATGATTTTAATTTATTGAAAAGATAATAGAGAAAATATGAGAGATTGTGATTAAAACAATTAATAATAAAATAAAATTTATATCTATTAATTTAAAATATTTTAAAAGTTAACAATAATTTTTTTTTATAAAGATAATAAATAATTATTATTTTTGATCTATTTAATGTTTATTTTCTTCATTGTTTACTTAAGAAACACTATATATGCAAATTTTAATATCTTTTATCAATTTAAATTTAAATGCATTCATGTTGAAATGTAATTATTAAATTACATCATATTTAAAGCTTTAATTTAAATTTGGCATTGCCTCTCTTAAATTAATATTTGCACATAATTTTAAGTTTTGTTGAATTAGGTTTTTCTATTTTAAGTTTTAACTTTTAAACATCATTTAGAAGATTTTTTTGCAAGTAATTCAATAAATTTCATTTCTAATATGTCAAATGATTTAATGAAATTTCATTTTATTAGTAGTATTGGAAAATTAATTATTCTACCAATAATGCTTTAAATCAATTATCATATTACACATCTTACTAACATTAAATCAACTATCATACTACACATCTGACTAACAAAAATGAGAACAATATATGACTTATTCCATTTAAATTGAAACAAATTTGTTGAAATTAGTACTAATACCTATAATCTTGACAAAATCTTTCTACAATCTCCACAAAATCTTTGTGGAAAAGCCACGTCACCATTGGATTCATGCAGGGTCTGCCGAGAATTGTCTATGCAGCCCTCAAAATGGCTCACAACATATTGTTGACATTACAAGACAACATTTTGAGTTATTCATTGAAGATAAAGCATTTGAATAGGGGAGGACACTTACATTATCTTACATCATAGTATAAAAGATAATACATAAAACACTCAACTAGTTTTAATAAAAGCTTTAAATATTTGTTAAAGTGTATGTGTGTAAAGAGAAAGAAAAATGGTGAATGAGATATTTGACATGTGTTGCTTGGCATATGATCTCCCCTTACAGGATTGAACAGAAGAAGATTCCATTAAGGTCTTTTCCCTTTTATATTTCTAACAGAAATGAGATTTCATTGATAGTAGAAATAAAATGCAATATCATGTCTATTTTTGTATCAATTTTTGGAATTGTCATATATTGATTTTACATTACATTGTATTGACTTATAAGATCTTGTTTTTCCCATACAAAACTACTTAAACTATATTTTGAAAAAGTAACTCCCAAAACCAACATTTGTTCTATTTAATTATTTACTAACTATTAATTTTTATTTATTTATTTATCTAATCCATATTATAGATATCATATTAATTCCAGCATTGTTGCCTTCATCTTATCACACCCCCTACTGAAAATATAATGAATCATCTCCACCAAATCTCCTCCCTCACCCAAGACACACCAAACTGCTCACTTCAATAAATGTCTTAATTATCAATCCTACAAATCCTATGTATCACATGAGAGAACATATCCCACCCTCTATGCAAAAATGAGAGAAGAACTCCCCTCCCAGAGTTTACCCCCTTCTGAGTGTATCAAAATTTATCCTCGAGTGTCTGCATAATGAGAGAACGACTCTCTTTTGAGAGTCTAATTTCTTCCAAAAGTGTCGATCCCTTCTTTATTATTATAAGAACCAAATCCTTACTTTGATGCATAACAAAAATAAAACCAATATAAATATGCTAACCCCACCTATTTCACAGATTACTCTATCCACAAATACTGCAAAGAATTGCCTAACACCAATAATTATCTCCAACAAATTTTTTTGCCTTTTAAGCTAAGTCTTCAGACTTATCTCCAGTGCATAGAAGATTAAAGAGGACTCTACTGGAATGAACATTCCTTCACATTAAAATCTTCACCAAGGCTACTGTTGCCTTGACCTTTCAAACATATTAATTAAAGTTTTTAATTTTCAACTCCCTAAACAAACAAATTATATTTTTTATCAACAACGTTGCTTATCTAATACCACCAACTCTCAAACAAAGTGTCGTTTCAAATAACTCAAAAACAAACCACAATTTGCTAATGAAGAGAAAATTACCAACCATCTGCAATCTATGGGCCCAACCATGCAGCTAGCAATGAGCTTCAGTATCTAGTAATTTAAATTAAAAGAGGGGTAAAAATTTATTCAAATCAAAATAGAGCAGTACAAAGCAAGGGCATTACACACCTCTGTCTATCTCCACTAAGTGGTCAATTGTTGAGACAAATCCGGGCGTAATTGACCCCTTTCCACAATATTCCAATTTTGCAAATGATCAGAAGCCCATTTAGCCAAACAATATGCAACCCCATTCCATTCTCTAGGGATATGACCGAAAGTAATAGATTCCAAGGAAACACACAGATTAAGAATCTGTTTTATAGTTACAATGCCAACTGACATCTTCTAACTGCAATATCCAGTAATTAGTCTTCTGTTTCAAATTTCATTTTATGCCATGATTGAACTCATCAATGTGCATTGATCAAAGCTAAAGAAATTGAATTGGAATTCCAGTGTCAACCAATATCATTCCAACCCCTCGCACGTTCGTTGAAAACTGCAGCATCAGACAATAAAACCAATCTTAAACTTCAGTGCATTTGTAAGAAATACATGCTCCAGCAAAAGAATTGATGAAACTTTAGAACATTTTTTGCATAAACTTCAACAGTTTTTAACCCAACACATTACTTTAATGCCTTCCTTCCTACTTTGGAATGCAGATTTCAATCCTTTTCTTTGGCTGCATTTGAGTGCAGAGATTGCAGTTGAGGCTGTCTGCAAAAGAATATTTGATCCAATCATAATAGTGACATTTTTGGTAGTCTTTCGGAACCTCTTATTGAAACCCCAGTTATTAAAAAGATACAACAACAATGCCATTATATTCTTCGTTGGCTTATACCTTTTCAACTATTACATCAAGGCAAGGATGGCTTCAAGAATAAATTTTCTGATGGAGCATACAACATTGAAATGAGATTACATCATTATTATTGATACTAGAAAGAAAATGCAATATAATATTGATTTCTATGGATTCTCACATGCTGACTAACTTTAAATTACATTAGATTGGTTTATAAAACTGTGCTTTTCTTGTACAAAATTATCTAAAACATTTTAAGGAAAGAAACTCCCAAAACCAACATTTTATTGATTTAATAACTATTAAAAAACAAACACCTATTTATTTATCTAATTATGTTTGTCAATATTAACTACAACAGAAGGCTCATGTGTCTTTTGTTGCTATTAGCTAATTGCTAAACTTTTTGTTTGCTCATATGCTCTTTTATTGCCATTATGATAACCCATTA
This sequence comes from Sequoia sempervirens, assembly GCA_007258455.2. Classification (NCBI taxonomy): domain Eukaryota; kingdom Viridiplantae; phylum Streptophyta; class Pinopsida; order Cupressales; family Cupressaceae; genus Sequoia; species Sequoia sempervirens. The sequence goes on from VDFB02000017.1 coordinate 553,097,191, forward strand.
CTATACTTTTCCACATGTCATGCACTTAAAGTATTAGCCTTACCTAATAATGCATTCAAAGACATGCATAATTGTGGCCCATGGTTGTTCCTTCTTTATTATTTATGTTCCTTGTTTCCTCTTGTGTGTGGAGATATTTCCGATATAACTAATAGTCTCAGTAGCCGAGAACATCATATGATGACATTTTAACTATTTAGTTGCTATGGTTTCACTTGGGCTACTTACACATCTGTACACCATAATTTAGAATGAGCATATTTAACTATTTAGTTGCTATGGTTTCACTTGGCCTACTTACATATATCTATAGTGCATAATTTAGAATGAACATATTTAACTATTTATTGCTGTGGTTTCACTTGGGTTACTTACATGTATCTGTATGGCATAATTTAGAATGAGCATATTCCAAAGGTTTGACAAGATGAAAAACTGTTACAGGATAAATCAGTTTATGCCCTTGTTTTGTTCCTGCTTTTTTGTTGCTTCATAATAGAAAATATACAAATATTGATTGTGTCCTTATGCTCAGTTAGAAATGAAGAACCTTTTTCAGTCATTCAGGAGGGTTCTGGCATAACATTAGTTTATAGGGGAAAGGATCCAGTAGTTGAACATGTTTCAATAGTTGTTATAGCATTTGTTGATTTAATGCCCAATATTTTTAACAATATTGAACCAATAGTTGTGACTTTAAAGTTGTTAGTGTTGATGATAACTACCATTAATTGAATAATATGTATTCCTTAGATCTAAAAAGCAACAAATCATGTGATGCCACATCAGCACACCAATAAAACCTGATTTAGTGCACAAGTATTGGTCTCACTTTTTTTTTGGACCATTTGGACACCTTGACAAAAAGCATGCTGATGTGGCATCATATTTGATGATGTGGCCCTGAAACCTTAGAGCAGGGGCGTTAACAAGCAAGCTGCTGTAAAAAAATGAGAATTTCTTAAAATTCCATGTAAGATTTTGAAAAGCGCCAAATTAGGATGCTCAACTACAAAATCCTCTTCCCTATTTTATTGATATTTTATATTTCTGAATGTATGAATTCCATCCTTTTTGCAGTAGCTTATAAGAAGACAATTATTAAAGCTTTTTAAAATAAATTGAACAAAAACAGGAACTACTTGTTGATGGAGATCATTAGATATCTCAGCATATAACTTCAAACACAAGACCCTGGTGTTTGAAATGGTGAATGCAGCAAATGTGTGTGCAGCATGGGATATTGTTTCATAACTTTGTTCTTTGTTGGTTCTGCTTATTAATTTACGTGCATTGACATACCCACTTGCCATTCTTATACAGTTTCTGAAAATTAATACCTAGCTGCTTCAGTTGGTGCCTTGTTTAAACTAAAAGTGGGTATTTTTATGCCTGGTTGGAAAAGGTAACAGGCTATGATCCACAGTGAAGTCCACAGCTTTAAATATGGAGGGGGCTAGCGCTGTACACCTTGTTGTATATAAGGTCAATGGAAAAACATTCTCCTTGTGGAATGCTTGTTTATGGGGTGTATAATACATCAAATTGACATGCTTTGTGGTAGCTTAAGCTGTCTTTAATTTATAGAACTCAAATAGGTCTGAATGCATGGAGCTTTGGAGCTATTCCCCTTTGCCAGTTATGATTTAAATCTTCAGAGTGTCTAGTGAAAGTTGGTGATATAATTTATTATTCATTAGGCTGCCTTTCAGTGCTCCGAAACATTTAGTGATTGTTATATCACCTAATTCAATGGTTTTATCAGTTAAATCTCATTTTGAAGATGGATCATGAAATATAATTCAAAATTTTGATGATAGAAAATATTCCACAATCAAAATCAGAAATCAAAATTTATTTTTATCATGATTATTTTTTACAGTTGGATTGTATTTTTAACTCTCTGCATACAACATATCTTTATGTTCTTTAAAATTCCATTAAGTACCATTTTTATCTTGGATTTTTACATTTTATAGTAACGACAAAATTATAATCAAAGATGTCTTGTTTTTCTTTGACCAAATTTTAAAAACTGAATTACAAAAACCATTAACAAATTTGATTTGGATCTGACAAAATTATGACTAAAGATGATTTGTTTTCTTTTGATCAAGTTTTAAAAGCTGAATTACAAAAACCATTAATAAATTTGGTTCAGGTCCATTCAATCTTGCAATGTGACCGGCCAAATAATATCTCTGGTACTTGGCACCAAGGGTTAAATTTGTTGGTATGACTATACACTTTTTAACTAAAATACAATCAGAATTTTATTAAGACTACCACAATTTTTAAAATTATAAAAAGATATAATTATATATATTTCATGAAGAATGACACATTTTTAAGTGGATCATAAAAGTTATAAAAGATTATAATAAAGTTATACATATTTATCCTTTTGAAGTGACTTATTCTAAGCATTCCAACATATTCAGGGTGATTTAATAGATGATAGAAAAAAAATGAATAGATGACTCAAAATAAATAGCTAAGAGGCGAGGTTGACCATCAAATTTATCCCTTGCTTTGCATTGTTAGAGAGCGAATAAGCATGAGGGGAATAAGAAAACAATGGAAATAGTCATAGGCTCCTTTCCTTTCTCATATAGTCTTCAATTGTTTACTGAAAAGAAAAAATGTTGTGATTAAAAGGTAGAATGCACTAAAATCCAAAGCTATACAAATATTAGAAGCTAAATATACCATCTATTAAAAAAAATTTTATTAACCAATCTGACTCCAAGGAAACATTGTTGAATTTTACTTCATACGTGCAAATTATTAATAATTCTATTTTTTGTTGCCCGTTAATTCACATATAGTCCTCAATTGTTTAATGAAAAGAAAAAAATGTTGTGATTAAAAGGCGGAATGCACTAAAATCCAAAGACACACAAATATTAGAAGCTAAATATACCATATGATAAAAAACAAAAAATACTAACCAATCCAACTCCAAGGAAACATTATTGAATTCTACTTCATACGTGACAATTATTAATAATTTTATTTTTTGTTGTCAGTTAAATTAGGAGACATCTTTTAAAATTTCTAAATGAGAACTTTAACGAAAATGCAAATATATATTTTTACATTTTTACAAGTCAATTTTTTATATATTGATAAGATGACGATCTTCTGACTTGTAGAATAGTAAATATCATTCAAATGACTTGCAAAAGTTAAGCTTTATTACAAGAAATATGAAAAGTTGGATCTTTTATTAGAATAGTTTTCAGAATCACTTTGTTCTATAAAATCCTTAATGAAAACTGAATGATTGGGTTGTACTTGATCTAGTTTTATATTGGCGAGAATTATGAGATAAATGTTAGGAAATAATGCATCATACCCACATTCTTAATCCATTTCCTACATAACCCTATGAGAGAAAAACATGCATACAAGCTTATAGAATAACCATAATGCATAGATAAAATAGAAAAGCCACAAAATATCACAAGATATACCCTAGGAAAACCTTCAATAGGGAAAAACCTAGCCTCCAAAAGCATCCATACTCCATTTATTATTCAAAAATAAAATAATACATGAACTTATAGAGTTAGAATAAATACTTTTAAAATATCAAGCCTCTTCAATGCATCCTCAATGTGTCCAAGCATGAATCTACACATCCCATGCCATGCTTCACATATACACTACTAAAAAATACTCAATAATGACAACCCACTTACCCTGGTGGCAGTATTTTTAGCGTGTGCCACCCCCTTTATGATTCCCATAACTTATAACCGATCTCAGAAATCCTAATGATGTGTCGTGTTCACGTGTCCTTGGTAATTTCCTTACTCCCTTGCTAACCTGCATTAAAAGCCCCATTTGCAAAACCCAAAGAAAATACTATGTATGATTTTTTTGATGTTTTGTAATTTCAGTTGCTTGCTTCCCTGCATCCCTCCTCTATCGCACCCAATCTCCTTCTTCTTCTCCCTTTCTTTCCCTCACTTTTCTTAGCTTTTCAGGTTTCACCCATCGGGCTTAGCCCTTACCCATTATCGCCTTCTTTTCCTTCCCTATTCCTAACCCCCAGATCCCTTCAAAAATTGATTAAGTGTTGGTCTTTTCAGGGATGGGCTTTGACCTTTCCTCTTACCTCTTACTTTTGTTAAGGTAAGAGGTAATCATTCTTAGTGACACCCGATTCTCAATAAAACCTTTGAAAGGTAATTAAGTGTCGGCCTTTTAGGTATCATGGATCGGTCTTCCCCTTTACCCTTTCTTATTGTCTTTACAATTGCTAAACCATATGACTGATCCCTTGTTGCAAGTTTAGAGAAGTTTGGAGAAGTTGGTGTTGTCATTGATGTCAATCACATGTGTTGTCATTGGTGTCAATTGGTTGATGGAAGAGGTGTTAATTGAATTGTTTGGGTGTGCATGTATAGTTGAGGTATTGAGGAAGTGTTGTGAGTACATTGAGCTATCTTTATGATGAAGAGTTTGGATATGAAGTGAGATGCTGAGATAAGTTGAGATGATGTCTCTAGTGATTGGTTTCTAGGTGCTTTTGAGAAAATTTGAAGAAAAGAGAAAACAATGTGATGAAGGTGTGTTCAATGGTTTAGAATGTGCTTCGGGATGTGCTCTGTGTTTCTTCTATGTTGATGATGCCTATGTGGATCAAATATGTTGTCAATTAGTGTTTAGAGATTCTATATCCAAAATTTGGCTTTTGGATTGGTGTGCAGAGAGAGACATGTTCACCAATATGTTAATTGGATTTGCAGTATTTCTTATAGAGGTGTTTGGGAGAAATGTTCTTGCTCCATTTTTTTCTGCAGTTATGCTTTAGGTCTTGCAATTATGAAGGTGTGTTGATGATGTTGGTATTTTACCTTAGTCAAGAGGATTTTAGGTTTGGTGTTTCTGAAGATAAGTTTTCAAGTAACAACATATGGCAAGTTGTCTGAGTGTACAAACCTTATACATTCTTTAGGTGGAAGTTGTTGCGAATGATTTTGAAGGATTTTAGGGTGTTGGAGGAATATTATTTATTGTGTTTAGGCGTGGAGTGTGTTTTGTAAGTCATCTTTGAGTTTGATGAAGCATGTACTTAATTTATTAATGGTGTTTGCATAGGTAGTGGCTGACCTGGTGTTTACAGTACGTGCAAAGGATAAATATTGTTTGTGGTAGCATGTGGTTAAGTGGTGTTGTTGATTTGGGTCCCAATTAAGTTTTGATGTGGTTTGTATTCACTTCTATCTGTCACAAAAGTGTTTTGGCACTAATCTAATTTGAATTTGCACTTTTGAGGTGCATTGTGAACCTTGGAGAGGGCTTCAAGGTTGAGGACGATATAAGTATGAGTTGAATTGTTGAAGGGGGTCAATATAGATCAATGTGCAAAGTGTATGATGCGAGCAATGCAAAATTGAGTAGAGTAGTGCGAACTTTCAAGTGTTGGATAACTAGATGTAGTGAGCAGAAGGTGTCTACAATCATTCAAATAGACTGTGAAGGTGTTGGAACTGTTGTGGTGGAATCTTTGTTGCATTGAGATCTTTTTCTCTGTGTAACATTTGTTCTCTATCTTCTTTTTATTTCAGTAGTGAGCCCTTGTAATTGGTTTTGCTATTACTTATATTATGAGCTAATCCTTACTGTGGTTTTTTCCATTTTGGGGTTTTCCACATAAATCTGGTGTTCTCTTATGTTTGGTGTCAAGTTGTTTAAGTTTTTGTTATCTACTTTTCATGTAAAAACTTCATAACAAATTAAGGGTTTAATGAATGCTTATGAATCTGAATGTCAATGAGGGTTTTGGTGTTTTGATAAGATACAACTAATTCAACCCTCTCTCAGTTGTCTTGTTCACTCAAAAATTGGTATTAGAGCAAGGTTCCTTGGAGAAAATCTTAACAACTTGAAGTAGATCTAGGATGGCAGACAAGGTTAGAGATCCCTATGTTTGATGGCACAGACTATTCATTTTAGAAAGTGAAGATGGAAGGCTATTTGGTTTACCTTGGATATGATGTCTTGCAGTTAGTGAAGACTAATTAAACTATACCTGCAAATGGACCGAGCACAAGTGATGAGATCAAGGCCTATGAAACAAATAGTAAAGCAAGGTTTGTTCTTTTGGGAAATCTTGTAAATTTTGAATTGGTGAAAGTTATGGATTTGAAAACTACTAACGAAATTTGGGATAAGTTGGAAAGTATTTATGAAGAAGATATTATGGTCAAACGAGCTAAGATGCAGACCCTGAAGACACAATTTGAGAACCTACATGTAGCTTATGATATTTTCTTCTTCAAACATTCATAGGTTCTCAAATTGTGTCTTCAGGTTCTCACTCTTATCAGAACCTACAAATGCTTTCAAAGAAGCTAAAGTGGTAAAGAAAATTCTTAGAACCCTTACTAAAGCTTACAGTTATAAAGTTTATGCTATTGAGGAATCTCAAAACCTAGATTATTATTCTAGAGATCAATTGTATGGCTCTTTAAGTGCTTTTGAAATGAGAGAGTTTGGTACTAATAGTGGTGCAATGATTGAGACTACTTTTAAGTCTGCTAAAAGAGAGAAGATTGAAGAACTAGTTCAACAAGATATTGATGATGTGGAGGCTAATTTTGTGAGAAGGATGAGAAGAGGTACTAGTAAGTATAAAGGTAAATTACCTTTCAAATGTATTAGTTGTGGACAAATAGGTCACTATGCTTCAAGATGCCCAAACAGAGTTGTGAATGACAAAAAAAAGGAGAATAAAAGTAAGAAAATTAAGAAAAGCTATTATGTTAGAGAAGATGCTGATATTTCTAATGACGAATCTGATTACAGAGATCTTGATGGTGGTGAATGTTTGTTCTTGGATTTAAAAGATGAATCTATTTATTCTAACTCTGAAAGATGTGTGAAGGAAACTACTCTAGAGACAAAGGAGGAAAAGGTTAAAACTGAAGGTACCTTGGTATCCACTTTTCATATTAGACATGGCAAGAATTATTGGATCATTGATAGTGGTTGCTCAAATCATATGAGAGAAAAGAGTAAGTTTGTTAAACTTGAAAAATATGATAGAGGACTTTTTAGATTTGGAGATGATTTAGGTGATAAGATTTGTGGAATAGGTTCAATAAGTTTTGATGACACGAATAATACTAATTATGTTTACTATGTCAAAGGTTTAAGGCATAAAATTTTGAGTGTTGGAAAAATGTGTAGCAAAGGATATAATATTATGCTTCAGGATGATGGATGTGAGATCAAAAAACGGTCTAAAACTGTGATTGTTATTGGAAAGAGGATAGATAGAAATGTTTATTAGCTCAAGGGTGTTGATGGTCCATTGCTTTATGACTCAAATTAATAAAATATAGTTATGGAATAGGAGGATGTGTCACATCAATTTTGATAACTTAGTTAGGACCAATTTAGTTCAAGCAGTGAGAGATTTTCCAAGGATTACAAAGCCTATCAATGCTATCTACAAGGAATGTCAAATTGGAAAACAAACAAGGAGAAGTTTCAAGAGTAAAAAACAATCTTCCACCAAATTATTGGAATTGGTGCATATAGACCTTTTTGGTCCTATAAGAGTGAGAAGTCTACAAGGTGATAGGTATTTCATTTTTTTGATTGATGATTATTCTAGAATGATGTATGGGTTACTTTTCTTAGAAGAAAATCTGAAGCCCTGGATAGATTCAAAGCATTTAAAGTTATGATTGAGAATGAAATGGATTTGAAGATAAAATGTTTGAGGTCTGATAGAGGTGGAGAGTTCACATCCAATGAATTTAACATGTTTTGTGAGAATCATGGCATATAGAGGAATTTGTCTGACCCTATAACTCCTCAGCAAAATGGAGTGGTTGAAAGGAAAAACATGACTATTCAAGAAGCTATAAGGACTATGATGAAATAAGCTAACCTACTAGAAGTCTACTGGAGAGAAGAAATTCATACTTTTGTCTACATACTTAACAAATTTAAAGCAAAAGAAAACAATAGAAAAACTCCCTATGAGTTGTGGTATGGAAGGATCCCTACTGTCAAGTAATTTAGAGGATTTAGAAGCAAATGCTATATCAGAAGAAATGAAGAAAAATTAGGAAAGTTTGATGCAAGTTCCAGTTGATGTCCCAAACGGCACAACAACATTGCAAACAGAATATTGCTACTCTGTTTCTCCTGAAAGAGAAAGATGATCACATGGATATCTTAGCTCCCAAGGTCTTTGTAGTTGGGTCTCAACTGTGCTGATGTTACTTAGTGGCCAATGCGACAATAATATTCAAGGGGCCTGCTGGTGTTGGGCTTCTAGATTGTTCTAAGATCAAGCATGAAATAAAACCTATTCTAACCAGGGGTTTTAAAGAAATACAAAAAAAAGATGGATTAGGGTTTTGGAACAAAAAAAGAACAATAGTTCATCCAATTTAACCAGACTTATTTCCTTTCAAGGAATTTGTAAACTAAAACTGAAGAACAAATTAACTTGTGATTAACACACAGTATCATTCATTCACAGTGCTTATTTTTAACAATTGATTATAAACTACCATTTAAGCAAAACACAAATTGAGGTTTCATTCCTTGAAAGCTTTCAAAATCAGATGATTAATTTTAGATAAATACCATTCTGGAACATAATATGAAGTAGATTCGAATCTGGTTGCTTCTACTATGGGTTAGACAGATAAGCAACATTTACAAATTTGGCACAATCACCAATGTACAGAAAACTTGTGTCTTCATACTGCTTCCATCTACACTAGAAGAACTTTGAAAATATATTATACTCTATACTGAAATCTAACTGCTAACTAAGAAGACAGGAGAAGATCTCATTATTGAGAATCAAGATGCAACTCGATCTCCTTCTGCTAGCTGACTAACTCCTAACCATTCTAATTCTAAAAAGGTTCTTAATCTAAAATCTTCTCAATCTATGGAAGTTCTAATCCCTTACTGTCTCTTCTTTACAAAGAGGAAAGCTTTCCTTATATACAAAAATGTACCAACTTGAATGTGTTGTCCCTCGTACTAGGGTTTACAAAACTATCTCCACCTGGGAGAGTCGGTTGCAAGAGGGTCGGCGTCCAGATCTTTTGGAGCAAGTTGGTCTTGCATTAAATGCGAATCCATGTTATCTATGTTGGTGAAGACCATCTCCTGGAAAGATCTGCAGATCTTTTTGCTGCTACAACATTAACTCATCTATCTGCGTGTCCATACTCGAACTCCTTCTGAAATCAGTCTTGAATGCTCAGAATATCATCATTAATGTTGATCTGCCTTCTGCCAGTGGTCACCACAACTATCCCTGTGAGTCACAAATCCTTCCTTTGGCCTCCTTCATGTCCATCTGATTTGAATTCTATTGATCTTCCCTCGCAGGAGTAGTCAATCGGTCAAAGGGACTGATGAGTCATTCCTTTTGGCTCCTTCTGGTTGGTCGGGCATACGCCACATGAGCTTCTTAGGTGGTCAAAGGTAGTTCGATCAACATCACATGTCGGTGAGACACCACCGATGTCTCCCTGATGCGATTTCATCCTCCAACGGCCATCGGCAAGACCTCACTTGTTCGGCCAGAGGTTGTGGCAAGTCCCTATCGGTCATACTGATATCCTTCTTCACATGGGGAACTCATCTTTAATGTCGGGGGGACCATCATTTGTCGCCATGACCTCATGACGAATCCCCTCTTTTCGCTTGGAGTCTCCCTGAATTCCTTTTCCTTTTTGGCGAGCTCACTTCGTTCCTTCGGTGTGACACTGGTAAGTCGGCGGGACGTTTCGTCGAAGGCTAAATCTTTGGGCGAGCTTCCTCTTGTCGGGGAGACTTCATGGTTTCGGGAAGACCTTACCCCGAATGCCTCTTTTCTTACCGAGCTGCTCCTTGTTGTTGGCATGACCTTCCATGGTTGGGGAGACATTATAGCGACCCTTTGTTTTCTTGGCAACGAGCCCAATTCTATTTCGGTGTAGCCCTCTGTGGTCGCCCAGACCCTATGGTGAAGCCACTTCACCTTGACGAAAGCCCACTTTCCTTTGGGGAGACTTTGCTGAGTCGGCGAGACCTTACACCGAATGCCCATACTCTCTCCGAAGACACCTTTTTCGGTGGGACCCTTCATAGTTGCCGGCTTCTTTTCATTTCGGCGTGACTTTCCATGGTCGAGGAGACATCATGGCGAACTCCCCTCTTTCGAAAAACTCTGCTGTCACCAAGACCTTCTCAAGTCGGCAGGACATCCTACTAAACTTGTTGCATTCATTTCGAGTCTCCCCGATATCCTCCTTTCGGCGTGACTTCACTTGGTCACTAAGATTTCTCTTCAAACTTAAACTGTTATGCTAATACCGCCTCACCCTTCAGTAGGAATTTACTCAGGAAACATCCTTATGTGCACGTCTGGATCCTGCAAAACAAGGACTCCATTAGTTCTCAAAGGAAAATAAGATATATCATTATTTATCATGCCTCCAATTTTATCAAAAAGAAAAACAACTCTGGCGGAGGCGGAAGCGGGACCAAAATAGAACTCAAAAAAGCAGCAACCTTCAAAACTGGCGGAGGCGGAGTCAAAACCGAATGGGAACACACTCTTTAAAACTGGGGGAACCAGGACCAAAACTAAAATGGGATGAGAGGGTAAAACTGGATGAATCCCGGTGAAACCAGGATCGGGACAAAATATGACCAAGAAACGACATCCCTCACCTTGAAACTGGCAGGGATGGAGCCAAAAGAAAAATTGGGACTAGGACCAGAGTCGAGATGGGAACGAGCCATGGAAGTAATCACAACTTCCCAGTTCATACCCCGTCCCAGATCCGGGTTCGCGAAGGAAACCAAAACGCGCAGGATGGAAACAAATGCCAACGGGGTAAGAACAGAGACCAACCTCGGGTGAAGCACAACGGGGGCAGGGTTGGTACCAAATCCAAAATTGAAACTTATTCAAAGTTTCAGTCTTAGATTCCATCCCGATCCCACCTCCGACAAAATACAAAGATGAAAAGTAGGAGAAAGGGAGGAAGAACAACACCCCATGGCAAAACAAAAACAAAAAAGAAGAAAGAGAAAGGAAAGAAGGAAATACGCGGAATCGAGATCGAAACAGAACCTGAACCAGAAAATTTTTCAAGTTTCAAGGTTCGGTTCCCATTTCGGTTCTGAGTCCGCCGGAAATAAAAAGAAAAAGACACAAGGAGAAAAACCAAAGCGACGAAATCGGGATTGGGTACGAAACATAAAAGAAAAACTTGGAAGGAATTCCAAGTTTAGAATCCGATCTGGTTTTGGGCCTGCCAAAAAGAAAAGACACCCAAGGCACAGGACACAGAACTAACAAAAGACCAATGAAGAGAAAAGGGGGGCAAGGTTAGACTCGAGATGGAATCTGGACCATAAACTTTTTCAAGTTTCTACTCCCGATTCGAACCCGAACCTAACTCCGACAAGGAACCAAAGACGAAGGCAAAGAATGGTCAAAACCGGGACCGGGGTTGGAACAAGACCTGAACTTAGAAGGAATTTCCAAGTTCGGTATTGGTCCCAGTTTTGCCTCTGACAGAACTTTGAAAGGAAAACGCTTAAGGCAGAAAACCAAAGGCCAAAGGGAAAAGACAAAGGGGGACCCGTTTTGATCCAAATTAAAATGGGGTGGTTATGCAAGGCATAACAAATGGCGACTAGGCTAGGAAAATGGTTTAACCAATCTCAAGAATCTAAAGGATTCAGCTACCCAGAACTCCTGGTTCATGAACATCACAACTGTAGTTGGGTCAGTTATAGCAAGGTTGAGCTAGGATCTCAAATGTAAGTCAATCAATGGCTACCCCTGAATCAACGTGTGTGCTTGATAGTGCACCACTCCCTCCTGACGTTTTCTTCACCCTTTGGAAAATAATGTGTAAGATTTGAGCTACATGAGTTGATCTCCTTTGGCTATTGTGCAATGATATCCTGGGCATTGCTCTGTTGCCAGTTAGGTATCCATAGCCCCGACGGAGATACCTCTAGTTTTCTCACAACATTGCTCTACTGTTAGTCAGGCATCCATAGCCCCGGTAGAGATACTGGAATCACCCATTCATATTGAATCCTCTTTTCTTTTGATAATTCTTTTCCTTTTTCTTTTGGAGTTTCAGATATTTCATTTAATTCTCTTTTTCTTTTCAATATCTCAGATATTTAATATCTGATTTGGGTTGAAAACTACAATGGACCTCATAACAACACTTGGAAGTCAAATTTTTCACTCAAATCTTACAACACCAGTCCTAGGAAAAATGTACCATTACAAGAAGAGATGATCTTAATTATTTGTGATAGATTCAAGGGAGCTGATGAAGGTTACTTACTTGGTACCTTGTTTCAAAACTTTCCACAACTTTTATTGACAACAAGCATGAAACAACGAATTGAGGACAAAATCATCCAATCAGGAAACCTAAAAATATGTAAACCACTTGTCTGCTAATGACCATAGTATGCTTCAGATAACAACCAACATTTTAAGATGGGAAGGACAGGTAAACCCCAAAGAACAAAACAAACAGAAAGCAATGAGCAAAGAAAACATAAAGGACAAGAGAAGAGAACAAACAAAAAGTGAACTATTTACATAAAGAACAATGAAATGAAAATAGAGACTTTACAATCAGGAATTACTTATACAAATGGACTGCTTAGCAAAATTCCAACTTCATGATTCAAAATAGTGTTTGAGAAACTGTCCATTGATAGGCAAGGGGACAGGTTCTCCAGTTAAACTACTCAATCGGAAAGCATTTTCTCCTAAGATCTCAGCAATCTGATAAGGACCTAGCCAAAGTTTGTCAAATTTCTGATGACTGCCTTTCTTTTCACTGGCTTTGTCCCATAATAATACAAGGTCAGATATCCTAAAAGTTTTTAGCTTAGCTCTTTTGTCAAACCAGCGTTTGACAACAACCTGATGCCTAAAGAATTGTTGTAGGGCCACATCTCTCTGCTCTTCTAACTTGAACAAAGTAGCTAGTTTGACTTCTATCCTATTATCCTTAGAGTAGAATTTTTTCATGAACTCCAGGATAGGTATTTGCAGATGGATAGGAAAGACAGGCTCTTAGCCATATACCAGCTTGAATGGTGAGGTGTTTAAGGAAACCTTAATCCTAGTCCTATCTTCCCACAATGCGAATCTCAGTTGGGTATGCCAGTCTCTAGGGTTATGTTCTAATAGTTTCTTAATCATCCTTAAGAGATTCTTATTGGTAGACTTTGCAACTCCATTGCCTTGTGGGTAATAATTTGATGAATACTTCAAGACAATGTTGTGCTTAAAGGCCCAAGAAATAAATTCAGTAGAAGAAAAGGCGGAACCATTATCACATACCAAAGTGAAAGGTACCCCAAACCTTGTAGTGATGCACTCGGTGAGGAACTTGATCACTACATCTGTGGTGCTGTTCTTGTAGGGTATGACCTCTGTCCACCTCATGCAATAGTTAGTAGCAGTCAAGATGAATTTATGCCATATAGAAGAGTTCGAGTTAATCACTCCAATAAAATCCAATGCCCACTGGGCAAATGGCCTCACCTCGTAGACGGGCTGCAATGGCATGGTTGGATGGCATTCCCTTGGTGCAAAAATCTAGCAAATGTGACATGTCCTCACATGTTGATGGGCATCTTTGAACACACAAGGCCAGTAATAACTAGATCGGAGGATTTGGTGTGCCAAAGAATCTACAGACCCATGACCTGTGCCATGTTTCCCATGAAACTCAGAAATCACCTGCTTGGCCTCTTGATGATCAAGGCATCTTAAGTATAGTCCTTCAAAATTCCTCCTGTATAGCAACCCTCCCTTGAACATATAATGAGAACTCTTCAGTCTCAAGGCTCTTCTTTGAGTGGCATTCATTCCTTCTAGACATCGATTGTTGAGCATAAAGCAAATGAAATCAGCATACCATGGGTCATTTGAGAAAGACTGAGTAGTATATTGTTGACAAATAACGTTGTTACTAGCATCAGCCATAGATTGAGATAAACCCATGCCCCTAACTAATTTCATGGGACATATTTCCAAATCAAATTCTTGCAAGATGGCCATCCATTTTCCTATTCTTTCTCCCAGTTCGCTCTACATTAGTAGAGACTTGATAGCAGTGTCAGGAACTACAACAATAATTTGGCTTCAGAGGATGTAATGCCTGAATTTTTTAATAGCTCGAACGAGCGCAAAAGCTTTCTTCTCAAGGGGTGGGTGTTTTATTTCAAAATTTTTAAATGGAGAGCTCATGAAAGCAATTGGCCTTTCTTCTCGTTCTTCTCCCCGCCGAGTTAGCATAGTTGCACAAGAATGCTCAGAGGCAAAAGAATAAATATGAAACGACCTCAAGTAGTCAGGGCTAGTGAGGACTGGAGCTTTCAAAATGGATCGCTTGACTTGTGAGAACACATCTTTTTCCTCATCCGTTCACTCTATCTTGGCATCCTTCTTCATCATCTGGTTTAGAGGCTTTAAAATCTCTACAAAGCCCGTAATGAACTTTCTCATGAAGTTAATTTTCCCAAAAAAGGACTTCATTTCTTTCTTGCTTCTTGGCTTGGTGATCTTCAAAATAGATTCGACTCGATCTGGGTCGATTGAAATCCCCCTTTATGAAATTATATGTCCCAAAAGTTTGCCTTCTGAGACTCCAAACATGCATTTTTTGGGGTTAAGGGAGATGCCATATTGAATACACCTTTGGAGAACTTTGGCTAAGTCCGTGACATGGTTCAGTCAATCCCTGGAGAACACTGTCAAGTCATCCATGTAAACAATAATGGATTTTCCAATTAGATCCTTGAAAGCTATGTCCCCCACTTGGTAGTGAAAGCTATCTTCATCCTATCTTCAAAGTCAACCATTACCTGATTGTATCTAGAGTAACCGTCTAAGAACGACATCATCTGTGCTCCATTAACAGTTTGCAATACCTCATCCAAAGAAGGGAGTGGGTAGTTATCCTTTTCGGAGGCTCTATTCAGATTTCTAAAGTCAACACACAACCTAATCTCTCTGTTCTTTTTGTGGACTGGAACAAAGTTAGCCACCCAGGTTGAATGGCACACAGGGAAGATTATCCTGGAAGAGAGTAATTTATGGACCTCTTTATAGATCAATGGTTCAATTAAGGCATTGATAGGGCGTTGCTTCTATCGAAAAGGCTTAATCTCAGGCTTCAAGGGGATAGTGTGAGTCATAACAGAAGCATCAAATGTTTGGAGGTCTTCACACCCCCAAGCAATCATAGAAATATCCTTTTTAAGCACCCTTAGTATGTCTTCTCTAATTGCTTTTGGGTAGGCCTTTCCTATGTAGACATTCCTTTCAGGGCCATAATCAGCCAGGTTAACTGTTTCATATTCACCTCCCTTTTCTTCAGTTGATGCCTTCTCTCGAGCCCTCAGATCTGAGTCAAAGATTCTCTCTAGAGCAAACATTCCTTTGGGAATGTTATTACTTTTCAGATTAAGAACCCCTTCTGTATCACAATCTCTAGGGTTCCAATCCCCTTGATCTCTATTGGACTCATCAATAATTTTCCCCTCAAAGACATTCGACCTTGCTAAGAAAGCCAGAATATGTCTATCATCATCAAAGACCTGGAAATTTTTGATATTGTCAGGCATAGCTGGGGTGGACATTAGTTCCACTGAAAATCTCTTGAATTTGGAACCTTGCATAGGTTCCAAGGTGCTTGCTGCAACAACAAGCGAATCAGCTACCTGATTTTCTTCTCTAGGGATTAAGCTGATCCCAAGGGCATTGAAGTCTTCGATCAGGTTCCATACCCTATTTCTGTATGCTGCTAGCCTTCTATTGTGACATGTATACTGACTGCGGACCTACTTGACCACAATTTCTGAATCTCCCTTGACCACCAAGGCAGAGACCTTCTTCTTGTGTGCAAACATCAGTCCTCTTGCTAGGGCTTCATATTTTGCTATGTTGTTTGTGCATCTGAATTGCAACCTATAAGAAGCAAAGAAGGCTTTCCCTTTTGGGCTGGTTAGTACAATTCCCACACCACAACCGGTCTTGGATTTGGATCCATCCAAAGTGAGGGTCCATAATTGATCACAGGTCAGAGTTGATTCTTTTGAATTAAATATAGGGGATGGTTGTTTAGGATCAGCCAAAGGTGGGAGCTTCTAATCCTTGGGACTAGTCATAGGGGAAAAATTCTCTAAAGATTCTCTAAGTATACTTTGCAACTCTGGCTCAGCTGTATCATCTGACCTCTGGTTATTTTCCCGGCAATCACTTGTCCCTTTTGTTGATTAGTTGAGTTTTGTTTCCTTCATGAGTGTAGGAGTACCAAATAGTCCTTGGGGCTGCTCTTTATCAACATGTTGATTAAGAAATGTGACTAAGGCCAGTTCAATTTGGGAATGAATTTCTTCTGGAAGTGCCCTATCCCTGGTTAACATGGTCGCTCCCTTGGCCTCAAATGGGAAGCAGTTTGCAATGGTCTCAAGGCAACTTGTGTTGGCTTCCTCAGCTTGGGAAACATATTTTAGAATGTCAATGTAGGGCTGACAAGTCAATTCAGAATGACTTTGATAATGTACCCTACACCAATGAGGGAGCAGGAGACTTTGCAAATCTATGTCTGCCCCTAAGACCAGCTGATCTTGCTACAGTTTTCTAACCAATGCTTACTAATTTTTATTAATTATAGGATCAGGGAACCCTAACATTGGTAGCTCTTTCGGATCAAGAATAGAGAAGATTAAAATTTCATCCCTTTTATACACACCTATTTCAGTTTCGAAATAGGCTACGTCATTGTGGCAATCATATTTAGTAATGGTATGCTTGAGGCAAGGCTTGCTTTCAATCCTGATTTGAGTTGGGATCCCTCTCCATGGTAGCCACATATGTGAAAAGTCAAGGGAGAGGTATCCTCCTAGGCTCTTCATTAGATCTCTGCTTAACAGCATACCATAGGTTTTGGGAATATCAGCCACTTGGATGTTTATGTTTGTTAGGATCCTAGGGTCAGATCCTACTTGAACATGTATGTCTCTTAATTCTCCTACCACATTAACCTCTGTCTTGTCAAGTTGAATGACCTTTTTATTTGTCTGAATGAGGTTTAATCCCAACTTCTTACATATGGAAAATGGCATGAAATTTCCTAAAGCTCCTGAATCCAATGGACAGTTGTGCAGGTTCTTGCCATAAATTCTTAAGCTTAAAAGGAAAGGTGGAGTACCTACCTTGTTTCTGTAAGGTTGCATTCACATCCCTAGCAGGTGCCACCTTGATCTTTCCTTTTGACTTATTAGCTTGTTCTAGAGCTTTCAGCACTATCTCCCTTTGAGCCGGGCACCACTTCAAGATGTCAAAGAATGACAAAGAAGTTTTTTGTCTCTGCATCTCAGAAACAATATCAAACTCTGCATTATAACTTGAATTACTTTTGAAAATAGCAGAGGAATTACCCTTGTTATGAAAATCAGGCGGGCCTTGTGGTAGAGGAGGATTATTATCAGTGCCTTGATTTGGGGGCACCATGTGGTTAGGAGGTGCTGATGTAGTGAATGGCCCCTTACTTTGATTTCTAAGGAAGTGTCCTCCCTTCATCTCAAAAGCTTGGGCATCATATGAGTCCTCCTCTGGTTCATTTTCTTCCTGCCTTGGGAATGAAGGTTCCTCTTCAAAAATATCATAGGTCATTCAGTATCCACTGAGTCACCTCCTTTGTGTGAATTCCCCTGGAATGTGTGGGCATCTTTTCGTGCCATCTTGACCATCTTCTCCAGTTCAGGGCAGTTCACTTCAGAATGGGTTGTTGTATTATGCAGCCTGCTCCAATTGGTCATGAAGTTGAGGTTGGCCACGTTTGTAGTATGTGACCTCTCTTGATTTGCTTGATAGTCATGAGAAACTCCCCCATTATTGGGCCATGTATTCCATTGCCTATTGTTGTTCAGCCTTTGGTTGTACCCTCTATTTTGGTTTTGGTAACCTCTTTGGTTATAGTTATTGTTGTTCTGATAAGTACCCTGGTTATTGTTGTTTTGGTTAGGGTAATTACCCTGGTTCTGAGATGGGTTCAACCTAAGCTGAGCCATGTCATTAGTGACTTGGGACAAAATTTTCTTCAAAGTTTCTACTTCATTGGTAAGCTGAGTATGCTTTTCACTTTCAACAGCCTTAGCAATAAGTGGTTGATCAACATGGCTTGTGGTTCCAACTTGGTTATGAAGACCATGATAACTTGAAGGAACCTGCGGTTGTTGAAAGAGATCAGAAGTTCTAGTAGCAAAGAATGTGATAGGAGGTTGAGTCTACAATTCAGACCCAGGCCTATAGTAAGAAGGAGACACTCCTGGAATGGTATTGAATAAAGGGGGTGTACTAGGCGTCTGATACCCCATTAAAGGAAAACCTCCCCCCAAACCTGGTTGAGAGTTGGTCTGTTGCTGCAACTTAATGGCTAAATGATAAACCTTGGATAGGGTATCAATATCCACTAGTAGATAAGTTCTTTGTAAGAACAATCCTAGCAAAGGGTCTATAACCCTAAAGTATGCCTGAATGGCACTGTCCTCGATAACTAGATAGGGATCCTGTAGCCTCCTATACATTCTTTGGAACTTGGTATTGAACAAAGGTAGGGATTCACATGGCTCCTTCCTAATAGTGGCGAATTGGTGATATAGAAGGGCTAGGTCCACACAGACTCTAAACTAATTGATGAAAGTATTTTCCAAATCATTCCAGGACAGAATAGAGCCTTGAGGAAGATTAAGATACTAGTTATATGCCATGTCTCACAAAGAATAAGGGAACAACCTAAAAACTACATCATGATGAGCTATTTGAGCTCAGATACACACATCCTTGAAAGCATGTATGTGTTCTTCAGCACTCCTTGATTCACCATGAAAATACTTAGGGTAGAATTTCTTAGGATTCTTAGGTAGGTCATGAAAACCTCTAGGGATAGTCCCTAATGGAGAGGGATTATTCTAAAAGAATGCCATTGGTGGTGGTGGTGGTTGAGTTAGCTGTTGTATGGGTTGAACTAGCTGTAATGACAATTGAGATGAATTAGCAGGTGGATTGATGGGTATCCACTGAGGTATTGGTGAAAAGCCTGGTGGAGTGAGTGGAGCTGATAAGGGTGGAATGATTGTTTTCCCAGTCTTATGATTCTTGTGTCTTGTTGGGGTCTTGAGTTCTATGAAAGGTAATGGATTCCCAGTAGATCAAAGAACTCTGTGGGGCCTTTCTGAGGAATATGACCCAGCTTTATCCAACTTGCCCTTCTAGGCCCTCCTTCTAGCGCCAGTTCCTGTTGACGTCTCAGACGGCACAACAACATTGCAAACAGAATATTGCTACTCTGTTTCTCCTGAAAGAGAAAGATGATCACATGGATATCTTAGCTCCCAAGGTCTTTGTAGTTGGGTCTCAACTGTGCTGATGTTACTCAGTGGCCAATGCGACAGTAATATTCAAGGGGCTTGTTGGTGTTGGGCTTCTGTATTCTTCTAAGATCAAGCATGAAATAAAACCTATTCTAACCAGGGGTTTTAAATAAATACAAAAAAAAGATGGATTAGGGTTTTTGAACAGAAAAAGAACAAGAGTTCATCCAATTTAACCAGACTTATTGTCTTTCAAGGAATTTGTAAACTAAAACTGAAGAACAAATTAACTTGTGATTAACACATAGTATCATTCATTCACAGTGCTGATTTTTAACAACTGATTATAAACTACCATTTAAGCTAAACACAAAATGAGATTTCATTCCTTAAAAGCTTTTAAAATCAGATGATTAATTTTAGATAAATACCGTTTTGGAACACAATATGAAGTAGATTCGAATCTAGTTGCTTCTACTATGGATTAGATAGATAAGCAACATTTACAAATCTGGCACAATCACCAGTGTACAAAAAACTTGTTTCTTCAGACTCCTTCCATCTACACTAGAAGAACTTTGAAAATACATTATAATCTATATTGAAATCTAACTGCTAACTAAGAAGACAGGAGAAGCTCTCATTACTGAGAATCAAGATGCAACTCGATCTCCTTCTGCTAGCTGACTAACTCCTAATCGTTCTAATTCTAAAAAGGTTCTTAATCTAAAATCTTCTCAATCTATGGAAGTTCTAATCCCTTACTGTCTCTTTTTTACAAAGAGGCAAGCTTTCCTTATATACAAAAATGTACCAACTTGAATGTGTTGTCTCTCATACTAGGGTTTACAAAACTATCTGCACCTAGGAGAGTCAGTTCCAAGAGGGTCGATGTCTAGATCTTTTGGAGCAAGTTAGTCTTGCATTAAATGCAAGTCCATGTTGTCTATGTTGGTGAAGACCGTCTCCTGGAAAGATCTTCAGATCTTTTTGCTGCTGCAGCATTAACTCATCTATCTACGTGTCCATACTCGAACTTCTTCTGAAATCAGTCTTGAATGCTTAGAATATCATCATTAATGTTGATCTTCCTCCTGCCAGTGGTCACCACAGCTGTCCTTGCAAGTCACAGATCCTTCCTTTGGCCTCATTCATGTCCATCTGATTTGCATTCTATTGATCTTCCCTCACAAGAGTAGTCAATTAGTCAAAGGGACCGATGAATCATTCCTTTTGGCTCCTTCTGGTTGGTCGAGCATACACCACATGAGCTTCTTAGGCAGTCAAAGGTATTCCGATGAACATCGCATGTCGGTTAGACACCATTGGTGTCTCCCTGATGCGATTTCATCCCCCAGTGGCCATCGGCAAGACCTCACTTGTTCGGCCAGAGGTTGTGGCAAGTCCCTATCGGTCATACCGATATCCTTCTTCGCATGGGGAACTCATCTTTAATGTTGGGGGGACCATTGTTCATCACCATGACCTCATGAATAATCCCCTCTTTTTGCTTGGAGTCTCCCTGAATTCCTTTTCCTTTTCAGTGAGCTCACTTTGTTCCTTCGGTGTGACACTGGTAAGTCGGCGGGACGTTTCTCCGAAGGCTAAATGTTTTGGCGAGCTTCCTCGTGTTGGGGAGACTTTGTGGTTTTGGGGAGACCTTACCCCGAATGGCTCTTTTCTTATCGAGCTGCTCCTTGTTGTCGGCATGACCTTTTGTGGTTGGGGAGACATTATAGCGACCCTTTTCTTTCTCGGCGACGAGCCCAATTTTGTTTCAGTGTAGCCCTCCGTGGTCGCGCAGACCCTATGGCGAAGCCACTTCGCCTTGGTGAAAGCCAAATTTCCTTCGGGGAGACTTTGCTGAGTCGACGAGACCTTACACCGAATGCCCATACTCTCTCTGAAGACACCTTTGTCGGTGGGACCCTTCATAGTTGCCGGCTTCTTTTCATTTCGGCATGACTTTCCATGGTTGGGGAGATATCATGGCGAACTCCCATCTTTTGGAAAAATTTTCTATTGCCAAGACCTTCTCGAGTCAGCAGGATGTCCTACCAAACTTGTTGCATTCATTCTGAGTCTCATTGATATCCTCCTTTCAGCGTGAATTCACTTGGTCGCTAAGACTTCTCTTTGAACTTAAACCATTATGCCGATACCGCCTCACCCTTCGGTAGGACTTTACCCGAGAAACATCCTTATGCGCACATCTAGATCCTGCAAAACAAGGTCTCCATTAGTTCTTAAAGGCAAATAAGATATATCATTATTTATCATGCCTCCAATTTTATCAAAAAGAAAAACAACTCTGGCGGAGGCGGAAGCGGGACCAAAATAGAACTCCAAAAAGTAGCAACCTTCAAAACCGGTAGAGGTGGGGTCAAAACTAAACGAGAACACACTCTTTAAAACTAGGGGAACCGGGACCAAAACTAAAACGGGACGAGAGGGTAAAACTGGATGATTCTCGATGGAACCGGGATTGGGACAAAATACGACCTAGAAATGACATCCCTTGCCTTGAAACTAGTGGGGGTGGAGCCAAAAGAAAAATTGGGACCAGGACCAGAGTCAGGATGGGAACGAGCCATGGAGGTAATCACAACTTCCCAGTTCATACCCCGTCCCAGATCCGGGTCTACGAAGGAAACCAAAATGCGCAGGATGGAAACAAACACTAGCGGGGTCAGAACGAAGACCAACCTCGGGCGAAGCACAACAGGGGCGGGGTCAGGACCAAATCTTAAATTGAAACTTCTACAAAGTTTCAGTCTCGGATTCCATCCCGATCCCATCTCCAACAAAATTTAAAGATGAAAAGCAGGAAAAAGGGAAGAAGAACAACTCCCCGCAGAAAAATAAAAACAAAAAAGAAGAAAGAGAAAGGAAAGAAGGAAACACACATGATCGAGATCGGAACGGAACCCAAACCAGAAAATTTTTCAAGTTTCAAGGTTCGGTTCCCATTCCGGTTCTGAGTCCACCGGAAATAAAAAGAAAAAGACACAAGGAGAAAAAACCAAAGCGATGGAATAGGGACCGGGGACGGAACAAAAAATAAAAAGTTGGAAGGAATTCCAAGTTCGGAATCCGATCCTGTTCTGGGCCCGCCAAAATGAAAAGACACCCAGGGCCGCAAACATCCAAGGCATAGGACACAGAACTAACAAAAAAACAACAAAGAGAAAAGGGGGGCGAGGTCAGACTCGGGATGGAATTTAGACCAGAAATTTTTTCAAGTTTTTGCTCCCGATTCGCACCCGAACCTGACTCTGACAAGGAACCAAAGACGAAGGCAAAGAACCATCAGAACCGGGACCAGGGTCAAAACAAGACACGAACTTAGAAGGAATTTCCAATTCCGGTATTGTTCCCGGTTCCACCTCCGACAAAACTTTGAAAGGAAAATGCCTAAGGCAGAAAACCAAAGGCCAAAGGGAAAAGACAAAGGGGAACCCATTTTGATCCAGATTAAAATGGGGTGGTTATGCAAGGCATAACAGGTATGATGGAGGTATCTTCCTTGGATATTCTACTAAAAGAAAGCTTATAGATGCTACAATAAAAGATTGAGAAATATTGTTGGGAGTGCAAGTGTCAAAGTGGGTGAAGATTTGTAGAATTTAGTGATGATAGATGGATATGAATCAGATGAACCTTCCTACGGAGAAGAAGAAGAAAAAGCTAAGGAATAGGAAGCATAGGATGAAGAGGAAGACGATCTAGAAAGGACCCCTAAAACTCCTAAGTATGTGAGGAGAAATCATTTTGAAGAACATATCATTGGAGACAAAATCATATGTATGTTTACAATAAGGAAAGTTGTTGAAGAAGAGGTAAATTTATGTCTACTTTCTAAAGTTAAGCCTAAGACAATGATTGAGCCATGTAAGGATGAACATTGTATGAAAACTATGGAAGAAGAACTTATGAAAATTGAGAAAAATCAGACTTGGGAACTTGTCTCAATACCAACAAACAAAAACATAACAGATCTAAGTGGGTGTTCAAAAATGAAATTGAATGAAAATGGAGAAGTGTTAAGAAACAAGGCAAGGATTATGTGTAAGGGCTATGCAAAAGTTAAAGGAATATACTTTGAGGAGAAATTTTCTCTAGTGGCTAGAATGGAAGCAATCAAGATGTTTTTTGATTTTACAACAAATAAGGATTTCAAAGTTTATTAGATGGATGTGAAGTTTTCTTTATTGAATGGATAGTTGGAAGAGGAAGTATACATGGAACAACCGAAAGGATTTTAGTTATCAGATAAACCTAATATGGTTTGCAAACTAAAGAAGGAATTTCATGGATTGAAGCAAGCTCCTAGAGCTTGGTATGCAAGGTTCAATAAGTATTTAATAAAACAATGATTCAATAAAGGTACCACAAATAGTAACCTTTACTTTAAGGTTGAAGAAGATCAAATTTTTATTGTAGTTGTGTACGTTGATGACATAATTTTTGGAGGAAATGAAGCTATGTGTAAGAATTTTGTAGAAGAGATGCAAAAGGAGTTTGAGATGTCTATGTTTGGGGAGATGAATTTATTCCTTGGGCTTCAAATCAATCAAACAAATAAAAGCATATTCATTTCATAGTCAAAGTATGTCAAAGAAATGTTGAAGAAGTTTGGAATGGAAGAATCCAAACCAACATGTATCCCTATGGTTACTAGTTGCAAATTGAGAAAGAATGATGAATTCCCTAAGGTTGATCAGAGCAAGTATAGATTTATAATTGGTGGACTGCTATATCTAACTGCTACTAGACCAGATATCATGCATATAGTTTTTCTTGTGGCTAGATTCCATGAAGATCCTAGAGAGTCACATGTTGCAATTGTGAAGAGGATATTCAAATACCTAAAGGGCACTCTAGATCATGTCTTATGGTATCCAAAAAATACTAATTTCTCATTGAGTACTTACATAGATGAAAATTGGGTTGGTTGTGTGGATGACATAAATAGTACAAGTGGTGGTACATTATTTATTGGATGTAGATTGGTGTCATGGCTAAGTAAGAAACAAGATTTAGTTTCTTTATCTACTACATAGGTTGAGTACATTGCAGTAGCATCTTGTTGCACACAAGTGTTGTGGATGAGGAAAACGTTAAAGGAAATTATATTAGTGTATTATGAGCTTATTTCTATTTTTTGCAGTAATAAAAGTGTAATAAACATTTTACAGAGCCTAGTGATGAGCTCAGGGACAAAACATATTTCAATCGGGTATCACTTTCTAAGAGAGACGGTTGTGGAGAATGAAGTGAAGCTTGAATATGTACCTACAAAGGATTAGATTGCTGACATGTTCACTAAGGCTCTTCCTAAGGATACTTTTGAGTATCTCCGGGAGAAGTTGGGGGTTATTGCCCCTCCTTTGAACTAGATGCATAAGGAGATACATCAGTCTAGTGGATCTCATTATATATCCCTTATTCTAGATTGCTGTTGGTGGCTACCTCTTAGGGGGAGTAGGTAGTGGTATTGTAGATTGTTGTATATTGGTGTGTGCTCCTAAGGGAGAGTACTCAGAGCATAAAAGAAAAATTTGATGCAAAGTAGTTGATTGTTATAGTCAAGGGGAGTAGTATTGTTGAGTAGATGAACTAGTTTTAGATTGTTGCAAGTCAATTGTGTATAATTTCAAAGGGATAGAATAATGTAAAACATTATGTCATTTTCCATTGATGTAAAAGGGGGAGATATAATCATGTGAAAATGACTATCCATTAGGAGGGAGAGTGTGTATGTTGTCTAATCATTGTTGTGAAAGGGAGAGTGTGTATGTTTTATTTGATGGTTTTCATATCTTGTGTTTCCATCAATGAAAAAGGGGTACATTGTTGCAAGTTTTGAGAAGATTGGAGAAGTTGGTGTTGTCATTGATTTCAACCACATGTGTTGTCATTGGTGTCAACTAGTTGATGGAAGAGGTGTTAATTGAATTGTTTGGGTGTGCATGTATAGTTGAGATATTGAGGAAGTGTTGTGAGTACATGGAGCTATCTTTATGATGAAGAGTATGCAGATGATGTGAGATGCTATGATAAGTTGAGATGATGTCTTTGGTGCTTGGTTTCTAGGTGCTTTTGAGAAAATTTGAAGAAAAGAGAAAACAATGTGATGGTGTGTTCAGTGGTTCAAAATGTGCCTTGGGATGTCCTACACATTTCTTTTGTGTTTATTATATACTTGTGTAGTTCATATATGTTGTAAGTAGTGTTCAAAGATTCTATATCTAGAATTTGGGCTTCTGGATCAGTGTGCAGAGAGAGACATGTTCACTAGTGTGTGAATTGGATTTGCAGTCTTGCTTATAGAGGTGTTTGGGAGAAATGTTCCTGCTCTGTGTTTCTCTATAGTTGTGCTTTAGGTCTTGTGATCCTAAAGCTGTCTTGATGATGTTTCTAGTTTATCTCAGTCAAGAAAATTTGAGGTTTGGTGTTTTGGAAGATAAGTAATATTGTATGGCAGAGTTTTTTGAGTGTACAAACCTTGTACATTCTTTAGGTGGAAGTTATTGTGAAGGAGTTTGATGGATTTTAGGGTGTTGGAGGAATACTCTAGATTATTTTCAAGCATGGATTGTGGTTCGCAAGTTGTTTTTGAGTTTGATGAAACATGTACTTAATTGATTAATGGTTTTTGCATGGGTAGCGGTCGACCTGGTTTTTACACTACATGCAAAGGATAAATATTGTTTGTGGTAGAATGTGGTTAAGTGGTGTTCTTGATTTGGATCCTAATTAGTTTTTGATGTGGTACAAATTCACTTCTATCTTCCATGGAAGTTTTTTGGCACCGACCTAATTTGAATTTGCATGTTTGAGATGCATTGTTGACCTTGGAGAGGGTTTCAAGGTTGAGGACGGTATAAGTATGAGTTGAATTGTTGAAGGATGTCAAGATAGATAAATGTGAAAATTTTATGATGCAAGTTATGCAAAATTGAGTAGATCAATGCAAACTTTCAAGTGCTGGATTACCAAATGTAGTGAGCAGAAGGTGTCTATAATCATTCAAAGATAATGCAAAGATGTTGGAACTGTTGTGGTGGAATTTTTTTTACCTTGAGATCTTGTTCTCTAAGTAACATTTCTTCTCTATATTCTTTTTATTTTGACAGTGAGCCTTGGTTGTGAGCCTTTCTAGATAGTGTGTCCTATTCTAGCAGCGATCCCTTGTAATTAGTTTTTCTATTACTTATATTATGAGCTATTCCTCACTGTGGTTTTTACCTTGGTTTTATCCACATAAATTTGGTGTTCTCTTGTGTTTGGTGTTGAGTTGTTTAAATTTCTATTATCTATTTTTCATGTTAAAA
Organism: Sequoia sempervirens; assembly: GCA_007258455.2. Classification (NCBI taxonomy): domain Eukaryota; kingdom Viridiplantae; phylum Streptophyta; class Pinopsida; order Cupressales; family Cupressaceae; genus Sequoia; species Sequoia sempervirens. The sequence goes on from VDFB02000017.1 coordinate 553,123,944, forward strand.
CTTCATAATGGATTAAGGGTTTAATGAATGCTTGTGGATTTGAATGTTAATGAGGGTTTTGGTGTTTTGATAAGATACAATTGATTCACCCCCCTCTTAGTTATCTTTTTCACTCAACATCCATGACCTTCGATGTTTCGCTTTTTGGAATTAACCTTCAATCATACTTCTTAGCCCTTACCTTTGTTGTAGAATGGTGTAAGTTGTACCCCCATCTCCTGATTCTTGAAAAAATATTTCTCCCCTTCACATTTATTTGTTGGATCCATTTTGTTGATCCTTGAGACCCTAATTGTTTCTGCAAAATTTGACTATCTTTGTCGGATTTCGATTCTTGCATTTCTATCTTCCCTCTTACTTGCTCATAATAAGAAATAAGCTACTCTCCCAACCCCCAATGTCTGATGGCTTCTTCCAGCCATCAGGTGTTGCCCTTCCCTCCTATACCTTGTCTCAATTCCGTAGTAAGGTGTATTTTGTTGGTCTGATCTTTGACAACCCGATGCTGATGAAGATACGATGAATGAAGGTGTGAAGCCTGATGCTCAACAAGGATTTTTTCTTTTTGGGTTTCTGAACCATTTAATATTTAACTAGTTACTATTTTGGGCTTGAATGCTAGACATTTTGATGAAATAACATGTTTTTTCACTTTGGTACCATTAACGCTACCACTTCTTTCTTAGCTACTTGATTTGATCTCAAAGAGGATATGGGGGGTCTTAAATGCTATTTGTACCAACTCACATTAAGATAAGGTAGTTCCCATGTAGCTCTTTATGAGTTGTTGACCTCCATCCAGTCAAAGATCCATCCTTTTCTATGATACATTGCTGATTTGGTGGGGGTTTTCTCCACACTTTGTATGATCATTAAAGTGAATGATTGGCATGGATGGCAGGGGGTTTTATGGTGGGATTTTCTCTTAGATATGCACACTTAGAAATTTGCACAAGGTTTTCTAGGGTTCCAACTTGGGTTTCTTCTTATACATGTGCTCTCTTTCATTATCACAACATGTTGAAGGACAAAGGACACTTGGGTGCATGATTTGAGGAAAATTCCATCCCATTGGTTGTAAAGGAGTTAATGTATTTGATTATTTTGTTCTACATAATAGGTTCTGATGAGGGTATGATCATATTTTGGAACCTAATTGGATATTTTGTTACCATGTGTAAACCCTAGTTGGGTTAGGGTTTGTGGCTCGTTAGTTTTAAGTTATGACTAAAACTATAAAGGCAAGTTTTGTTGTTTTAAAAGGGTTCTGATTCTTAGTCTTTGAAAATATTTGGATTGAGTTAGGTTGTATAGATAAGTCCTCTAATACTCAAAAAAGGAATATTGTAAGTTTTTCTCTATAACAACAAAAAATGAGTGGAATACTCATTGTGTTATCTAAAATTTGAACATCAATCTCTTATACTATCCATCATTGTACTCATTATCTTTTGGATCAATATAATCGAGGGTTATCTTTAGTTCTAGTGGAACCCTTAAAATTTTCATGTTCTACTAATCTTATGTCTTTACTTGGTTGGCTTCTTGGTTTTGGGTGGCCTGAGTTTGAAATTGTCACAAGGGTTTAGGGTTTTATTTTATGTAGTTGGTTTTACTTAGCATATTTCCCTTTCATTTTAATCCTTGTTCTTTTGGTCTAATTCTCAGTTGACTTGTTGTGGTCAATTTCTAGTCATTTAAAAACAACCTGAGTCTTTAGTATCCATGTATTGACCAGTCCCTTATGTCTAAGGTTACCGTCTCAAAACCTTCTTGAAATATTTCCCATAGTATTATTTTCCTTTAAATCATCTTTTTTCTTAGGTCTTTATCGTGGTTTGAGTCTTATGACTATTCACCTCATGGTCCTAGTCGGCCCCCCTTTTAAAAAAACTTATGAGCACGTGCAAATTGTTCCCATTTAAGTCATGGCCTATCACTCGGTGTATCACCTATCATGTATTACTTCATGACCGCTAGCCTTGTATTGACGATGAGAGATATCACTTTAGCCCTTTGTATTGCTGGCTCATTGCCCATCATGCATCATCTCATGTTGTCTATTTTCCTATTGGCAATGAGCGATGAAAGTTGTAGCTCTATTATTTCAAAGCGTTGTATCGTTAATCTGTTTGCTACTAGAAGAGAAGCCCGCCATAACCATTGATCCTACAACTAGGTGTACATGGCTAGATCTTGAACCATTGCTTCTTTTCTTCCATTGCTAGTGTGATTCAACTATTGAAAGGTGAATTAGCGATGAGTGATGGATAGTGCTAATACAATTTCTCATCATTGGGGTCCAAGGCATCATTAGAAATCCCTTTCAAAGGATTTTTCTATTAGTGATGAGTGATGGAGGAAGAATAAAGTTAAGGGAGGATGACTTGATCTAACGACCAGGGTCTCATTGCATATGTTGTTGATATCACTAATGACATACACAAGGGAAAGGAAGTATCAACACTGAGCAATGGAGAGTTAAGCCTTATTTCCATTGCTTCATCTCAAGGCATTGTGGTTACATTTTTTTCAACATGGAGAACACATTGGAGTTGAGCGATGGTGGAGTTAAGGGATATTCAATGGAATATTCCTCTCATCATTGGTTTCTTTTGTATTGCAGATTAATTCAGGGAGGCAAAGGATGAAATTGTGATGAGCGATGTGTTAGATCGGTGTAGGACAACTGAGAGGGGGGGTGAATCAATTGTCAAAAAATTTCAAACTTAAAAAAATTAACACTTATCAATTCCACAACCAAACTATTCTGTTATTAAAGTATGAGCATGAAAGACAAATAACAAAAAGTAATTCAATACAATGAACACTATATTTTTACATGGAAAACCCAATGAGGGAAAAACCACGGTGAGGGTTAACTCACAATATAAAATACTATAAAACTAAATACAAAGGCTCACTTCCTAGAAGAGGACTCACTGTCTGAATACAAAGGCTCACTGCCTCTAGAAAGGACTCACTATCCAACAGGGAGGCTCACTGCCTACAAATACAAAAGAGAACAAAGATACACCACAAAAATTAACACACATCCACAGCCTTGAATAAAGGATTGAAAAAACCTTTAGCTCACTACCTCCAAGAATCCAAAACAATGAAGAACTGCTACCTCAACACACTTTCATACACTTTTGCTGGTGCAACCACGATAGGAAGGTCCTCAAAGAGAACAATCTAAACCATGCAGCAGGAGCAACACAACAAAAGCAACATAGAATATGGAGGAAAATGCAGATGAAAAATATTCTCACTAACAATTATCTTAGTTACATTCAGCCAACAACATCCAGGCTTCCAGATTCAGCTCATAGGCCTGATATGACATGTTCAATATTACAATATTCCAATATGATCCTATAGCGAGCTGAATTCGAATCAACCTTAGTCCACTTAATCAACTATTAACTCTACTGCCTATTCTAATGATCAATTACAAGCTTTATAGCATATTCATAATTATGGAAACATTTGTGTCAGCCAAAGATCATCACATTGTCCAAGGGGAGAAAATGTAATGTGAGCATGAATAGGTCAACCTCAAATTTGAATTACTATTCAATAGGTGCATAAGACAAAGTGTGGACCAATAATGAAGGTTGGAGACACTCCCATGAAGAATTAAAATCCCACCATCAAGATCCACAAGTCACGGGGATGATCCACAATGATCGAACTGGTCAAAATTTGAAATTATTCTGGTGCTGGTTCAAGAAACTGTCAAGAATTCTAGAAATGATAACTTGCTGGAAAAAGATCCAATCAAGCCCAAATCTTGGAATAAGGAAAATGAACATGTAGAAAATGTAATCCAAGATCCACAAGGTTTGGTGAGAAAATGTGATGAATCTGCCAACATGAACTGGGAAAAGAACAAAATTGAAAGAAAAATATTTTTGGTTGATGCAAGATTGCCAAGAACAAGGGATGCTCCTACATCAGACATTCGGGGTTAAGGAAAAGTGAGTCCCTCACTTTTCTGGGGCTAAAGGAAAACCAAGACGGTCTACCTCAACCTAAAAAATTCAAGAAGAATCCTCAACTGGTCTACCTTTCCATTTCACAAGATATTCTTTGTACTATCTTCCATGAGTCTTCCTCCCATCTCTGATATCCAAAATCTCTTCAATCTCATCTGGCTGTTGTTTAGGAAACTGATCTTCCAAATTTTATTTGTTGTATTCATTGAATTCTACTTCATGATACTGATATATATCTGCAATGTTGAATATAGGTGATATACCCATACCTCTTGGTAACTCCACTTCATATGCGTTTCCTAAATCAAATCTCTTCAAGATTTTACAAGGTCCGAACTTCCTCATCTTTAGCTTATCGTATGTACCAACTGGAAATCTCTCCTTCCGCAAATATACCATCACTTCATCTCCAACTTCAAATTCCTTATGTCTCCTTTTTTCGTCTGTCTTCTCCTTAAAATTTTGGTTCATTGTTTCCAACTACTGTTTTACTTGAGTATGCACTTCGTTCATGTGTTCTGCAAATTTTTCTGCCTATGTACTCCTCTTGTCTTCCATACTAATGTCTCTCGATTCTAATATACCTCTAGGATGAACTCCAATAACAATCTCAAAAGGTGTCTTTCTTGTACTCCTGTTTACTGAATTATTTTAAGCAAACTCTACTTGTACAAGGACTAAATCCCAACTTCTAGTCTTCTCTCCAACCAAACATCTCAAAAAATTTCCTAAAATCCTATTTACTACCTCTGTCTGTCCATCAGTCTATGGGTGAAAAGTTGAATTGAACTTCAAATCTATCTTCAACTTCTTCCAAAGTTTCCTCCAAAAGTAACCAGCAAACTTTACTTCTTTGTCTAAAACAATACTTCTAGGTAACACATGCAATCAGGCCACCTCTTTAAAAAAAATCTGCTACATGTACTACATCTATTGTCTTCCTACAAGGTATGAAATGTGCCGTCTTAGAAAATATATCTACCACCACAAATACAAAATCATTACCTCTCCATGTCCTTAGGAAACCAAGTATGAAATCCATACAAATGTCCTCCCAAGGTCTCTCTAGAACTATCAAAGGTTTATACAATCCAATATTTTGACTACTCCCCTTTGCAACTTGACAAACATTGCAACTCTGCACAAATCTCCTAACATCCTTATGAATCTGCAGCCAAAAATAATTCTCACTCACCAATGCCACTATCTTATCAACTCCAAAGTGTCCTGGCATTCCTCCACTATGCTTCTCCTTCACCAAGATATACCTCATTGAACTTCATGGTATACACAACTAATTGCCTCTGAACAACATATCTTCCTGAATGAAATAATCCAACCACTGACTCCTATCCTCTGAAATAGGTTCTTTACAAGCTCTCCAAGGTTCTACAAAATCTGGGTCTTCTTCATACAAGTTTTTCAATTCCTCAAAGCCTAATACCTCCACTCTCATCTCTGTCAGTAAATTCTTTCTCCTACTCAAAGCATCAAAAACTCTATTTGACTTCCCACTCCTATGTTTCAAAAAAAAAGTATAACTCTGCAAGAACTCTACCCATCTCATGTGTCTATGATTCAACTTACCTTGATTGTTCAAATATTGCAATGCTTGATGATCCATATACAACACAAACTCCTTAGGCAGTAGGTAATGTTTCCACTTCTTCAAGGCTTGAACTATGGCATAAAATTCCTGATCATACACTGAATATCTTCTCCTAGCATCATTCAACTTCTCACTAAAATAAGCTATAGGTCTTCTCTCTTGACTTAGTACTACTCCAATTGCATTTCCACTTGCATCACAGTCTACTTGAAATACCTTATTGAAATCAGGTAAAGACAACACAGGCTGCTCAGTCACCTTCTGCTTCAATAACTCAAAACTTCGGTCTGCTCCAAACATCCATCTAAAATCCTTCCTATCTCCTCTCATTGTTTATGTCATAGGACTACAAATAGAACTGAAATTTCTAATGAACTTCCTATAGAAACTTTGCAATCCATGAAATGATCTTACCTCTCCAATACTATCTAGTGTAGGCCACTCAAAAATTGCTCTTACCTTCTCAAGTTCCATCTTCAATCCATCCACATATATCAAAAATCCTAGATATACTAACTCCTCCTTCATGAAACTACACTTCTTAATGTTTATTAGCAACTGCTCTTCTGTCAACCTCTACAAAACTTTTTTGATATGCAATAAATGTTCTTCTCTACTCTTATTGAAAATTAAGATGTCATCCATGTAAACAATCACGAACTTACCCAATAATTTCTTCAATGCCTCATTCATCAAGTTCATGAAAGTACTTGGCACATTTTTTAATCCAAAATGCATAACCAACCACTCATACAACCCTTCATTTGTCTTGAAAGTTGTTTTCCACTCATCTCCTTCTCTGATTCTGATTTGATGATATCCACTCTTCAAATCTATCTTTGTAAAGTACTAAGCTCCACCTAAAAAATCCATAATGTCATCCATTCAGGGCAAAGGAAATCTATACTTCACCATGATCTTGTTTATAACTCTAGAATTTGTACACATTCTCCATTCTCCATCCTTCTTAGGTGAAAGCACAATAGGTACTGCACATGGACTCAAGCTCTCTCTGGTCAAAGCCTTCTTAAAAAATTATTTCACTTGTCTATTCAATTCCTAATTCTCTTTCAGTGTCATTCAGTGTGCCACTTTGTTAGGAAAACTAGCTCTTGGAATCAGATCCATACAATGACTAATACTTCTTATAGGTTGAAATCCATCAGGTACATTATCTAAAATGATCTCCTCATATTCTGTCAGTATCTCTTTTATCTCTTCTAGGCATTCTTCCACATGCTTCAAGTCTTCAGCGTTCTTAGGTACTAAGGCATAACATACATTCTCATGTCTCAATGCATCAAGGAATCTCCTTCCATCAACTAGAAAAACTCTAGTACTCGTACAAACCTCAAATGTAGGGACATCTTCTAAAGGAAACAAAATATGCTTCATTCCATTAGCAATAATAGTATATATATTCTTCTTTCCATCATGAATAGACCATCTGTCATATTGTCAAGGCCTTCCCAACAAAACATGGCATATATCCATCGGCATGATATCACACAAAACTTCATCATGATAATTTCCTATCTTCAATTTCACCAAACATTGTTCACTTACTAGTATCTTATGCTCATCCTGAATCCAATCAATTTGATAGGGCTTTAGGTGTACTTTCAACCTTTCCAACTTCAGTTTAGTCACCATCTCTTTAGAAACCAAGTTCTCAAAACTTCCACTATCAACAATTACTTTGCAACATTTACCATTCACCTTGCGTTTGGTTTGAAACAAATTCTTTCTTTGCAATGGTTCTTTGTCCAAATCACTTTGACATAATACTCTCCTATTCACCAAAACTTCTCCATCTTCAGGTTTATTAGATGATCCAACATGATACTCCCCGACAAAGGTTTTTCTCCTATTGTTCTCTACCTTTTTTCTTGTCTCTCCCTAATTACATTCAAATGCTCTATGTTCTTCTCCACCACATTTATAACAGGTTCCCTTGAATATCCTCCTATTCACCAAAACTTCTCCATCTTCAGGTTTATTAGATGATCCAACATGATACTCCCCGACAAAGGTTTTTCTCCTATTGTTCTCTACCTTTTTTCTTGTCTCTCCCTAATTACATTCAAATGCTCTATGTTCTTCTCCACCACATTTATAACAGGTTCCCTTGAATATCCTTTTCTCTTTTCCTCTATCATCTTTTTTATAACCTTCATTTCGGTAACCATCATAAACTCCTCTTCTATAAGAGTTTTTTTCACCTCTCTGGTATGAGTTTTCATTCTTACTAATCTCCTTATCCTTATTCTAATCTAGAAAAGATCCTCTTCCTCCTCCGGTAAAAGTTCTTCCTCTTTGAAATATTCCACCTCTTCCTCTCTGTCTTTTCTCATGTCTCTTATTCAACTTCTCCTCTACTTTTAGGGCACACTGGTATGCCTCTTCCACACTTTGTAACTTGATCAAACTAATTTTATCCTGTATGGATGACCTCAAACCATTAACATATCTAGCTACTTGCTCAATCTCATCCTTCGAATGTACATATTTGATATTCAACTTATAGAATTCCTCAGTATACTCTATCACACTAGATTCTTTCTGCTTCAGGTTCAAAAATTTCTTGAAAAAACTAATTTGATAGTCTACAGGCATAAACTTTGAGTTCAACTTATTCACCGTCCGATCCCATGACTTGATCTTTTCTTTTCCTCTTCTTTGCCTATATGTCTACAAATGTTCCCACCAAAGGGATGCATGTCCTCTCAACTTTGTACAAGAAAACTTCACCTTCTTATCTTCAAAGGTACATTCAAATTCAAAATACTTTTCCATCTCTATTATCCAATCTAAAAATAAATCTAAATCCAACTTACCATTATAATTTGGTGGATTGAAATGTGGTCTTGTATTCACTTTAGTTAGCGCTCTTATGAACCTCTCTTCTCCTTGATCTAGGCTAGGTTGCTCATCTCTTCCTCTTCCTCTTTCTTCCTATACCTTTACTTCTTCATCACTCACATCATCAATTGGTTGACCCCTCCATTGGGCCATTTCAATTGCATCTAATCTGGAAGCAATTCCTCTTAACATCTCCATCATTGTAGGGTTTGCATTTCCACACACTCCATTTATACCATTTCTCCTTCCTGCCATCTTCACACAAATCCTCTGTAGCTGCAGGTTAGATGCTCAATCTGCCACCTCACAACAAATATTCAACAGGACTTCGCAAACTCTGATGATCTCACAAGGAATGAATTTGGCTCTGATACCAATCTGGTGCTGCCATGGTAGGAGGGTCCTCAAAGAGAACAATCTGAATAGTGTAGCAGGAGCAACACAATGAAAGCAACACAAAATATGGAGGAAAATACAGATGAAAAATATTCTCATTAGCAATTATCTCAGTTACATTCAGTCGGCAACATCTAGGCTTACAGATTCGGTTAAGAGGCCTGATATAACATGTTAAATATTACAATATTCCAATATGCTCCTATAGCGAGCTGAATTTGGATCAACCTTAGTCCACTTAATCAATTACTAACTCTACTACCTATTCTAATGATCAATTACAAGCTTTATAGCATATATGCAATTTTGGAAACATCCATGTCAGCCAAAGATCATCACATTCTCCAAGGGGAGAAAATGTAACATGTGCATGAATAGGTCGGCCTCAAATTTGAATTACTCTTCAACAGGTGTGCAAGACAAAGTGTGGACCTATAATGAAGGTTGGGGACACTCCCAAGAACAATTAAAATCCCACCGTCGAGATCCACAAGTCACGGGGACGATCCACAGCAATTGAACTGGCCAAAAGTTGAAATTATTCCAGTGTTGGTTCAAGAAACTATCAAGAATTTCGAAAGCGATAACTTGTCAAAAAAATATCCAATCATGCCAAATCTTGGAACAAGTAAAATGAACATGTAGACGATGTTATCCAAGATCCACAAGGTCTGGTGAGCAAATGTGACAAATCCACCAACATGAACTGGGCAAAGAACAAAACTGAAAGAAAAATATTTTTGGTTGATGCAAGATTGCTAAGAACCAAGGATGCTCCTGCATCATCTACTCTTATGATTTGTGGCTCACTTCGTCACTTTGCATCAAACTGTCATACAATTCTTTATAATTTGACTTGCATTTATACCATCTTCAACCTTAGAACCTTTCTCCAAGGTTGGCCACAAAAACTATATTTCATAAATTCAAATTAGGTCAGAAACTCAACATTCTTGTAGTGGAGAGGAATGAGAGTGGACCAAAAAAACTTAACCAAGACCAAAAATAAAATGTCTTGGATCAATCACACACTTCCATAATTAAATTTTATTGTTTGAATGAAGTGTAAACACCAGGTCGGCCAAACCTAATGAAAACACAAATGAACATTGATGTACAAATTTCCCAACAAGAAGATGACATACGAGCACCACAAAACATTTCATTATGCATGAGAATACATCTCAAATTCTTCCAAATACATCCACGACAAGTGAAATACTCTTCAAACACTAAACACCTTCCACCAGTCCATCTAGACTATGCAAACACACACAACACTGAAACATAACTTCCAGATCACCAAACCTCAAACTTATTTTCCAAAACCTAGAGAACACCTTCATAAGACATATCATAGATCTGGAAGAAATGAAATGGAATAGCAGAGGATTGCGGAGCAAAAAAATTTCTCCTACTCCACAAAAGACTAATTCTTTCAGAACAGTTCACACACTGGTGAACATAACTTTTACGTACCATCACACCAAAATCTAAAACTTAGGAGATATCACCACTATACCATCATCATCAAACCTTTAGATCCCCACAATTATAGGATCAACATAGGAGAAACACAGAGCACATTTTGAACACACTCAACATTTTGACTTCTCTTCTTTATTAATTTTCTCAAAAGCACTTGGAAATACACCAACTTAGTACATTTGCAACATCATAAAGATAGCTCCATGTACTCACAACATCTCAGCAACATCTCAACCATACATGTACAATTTGCAACATATTGAATTGTGTTGACATTAATGACAAAATTAATGACAATACCACCAAACTAGCTCATACTTGCAACAATATCCCCCTTTGTTATTGATGGCAACACATGATGTGAAAAACCATCAAAGACGACATCTTTCACAATATCCTAGGAGAACACCTTCTCTTCTTCTACAACTATTTTTCACATGAATTTCTCTTCCCCTTTGATATCAATGGAAAAGAACAAACACTTTGATCACTCCCCCTTAGGAGTATATCCATTAAATTCATACTGCAACAATGAAAACCTTTTCTACCTCCCCTGTAGAGTAGACCCATTTATCAGTCTAGATGAATGAAGAATTTGTGAATCCACTGGACTGATGCACCTTCATGTGCACCTAGTTCGGAGGGCCAATGACCCCCAACCTCTCCCTAAGATGCTCAAAAGTATCCTTTGAAGGAGCCTTAGTAAATGTATTTGCAATTTTTTCCTTAGTTGTCACATACTCTAGTCTGAATTCATTCTCCAACACCTTTTCTCTCAAGAAATGATATTTGATAGATATGTGTTTTTTTCTTGAATGCATAACTAGATTCTTTGAAATATTTATAGCACTCGTGTTGTAACATAAAATAGAAATAGGCTCATCACATATTAATCCAATGTTTTTCATAGTTTGTTTCATCCACAACACCTGTGTGCAGCAGGATGCTGCATAGCAATATATTATGCCTCTGTAGTGGATAAAGAAATCGAGACTTGTTTCTTACTCAAAAAAGAAACCAATCTTCTGACAAGAAAGAAAGCACCTCCATTGGTACTCTTTCGGTTTTCCACACAACTAGCCCAGTCTGCATCGGTATAAGCACACAGGGTGCAATCAACACCCTTGGGATACCATAAGCCATAATTTGGTGTACCTTTAAGATATCTAAATATCCTCTTTATAGCTATAATATGTGCCTCTTTAGGATCTGCTTTAAATATGACAACTAGACATACTGCATGCATAATATCTGATCTAGTAGCAGTAAGATACATTAGTCCACCAATCATAGATCTATATTTGCTCTGATCAGTCTTAGCATATTCATCATCTTTTCTCAGTTTACATCCGGTTACCATAGGAGTACTAACCAGTTTGGAATCATCCATCCCAAACTTCTTCAATAGCTCTTTTACATACTTAGATTGTGAAATATATATCCCTTTATCAATTTGATTCACTTGTAGGCCAAGGAAGAAATTCAATTCACCAATCATGGACATCTCAAATTCCTTTTGCATCTCTTCAACAAACTTTTTACATGTGCCTTCATTTCCACCAAAAATGATATCATCAACATATACAACTACTATCAACATTTTGTTCCCTTGCACTTTGAAGTAGAGATTGTTGTCAGTGGAGCCTTTGCTGAATTCTTGCTTTGTTAGGTATCTATCCAATCTTGCATACCAAGCTCTGGGAGTTTGCTTCAGTCCATACAATGCCTTCTTCAACTTACAAACCATGTCAATTTTGTCTGATAATTGAAACCCTTCAAGTTGTTCCATGTACACTTCTTCCTCCAACTCGCCATTCATAAATGCTGACTTAACATCCATTTGATACACTTTGAAATCCTTGTGGGTAGAAAATGCCAAAAACATCCTAATAGCTTCCATTCTAGCCACAAGGGAAAATATTTCTTTAAAGTCTATACCTTCAAATTGTGAGTATCCCTTGCATACAAGTCTTGCCTTATTCCTTACAACTTTTCCACTTTCATTCGACTTATTTTGGAACACCCATTTTGAACCAATTATATTCTTATTCATAGGTCTAGGGACTAGTTGTCACGTCTAATTCTTTTCTATCTGTTGCAAATCTTTTTTCATTGCTTTCATCCAATTCTCATCTCCACATGCTTCACTCACAGATTTAGGTTCAATTTTAGAAACTAAACACAGATTTACCTCAGCTACTACTTTACTTGTTGTCTTCACACCTTCACTTTTGTCTCCAATTATCCATTCTTTCAGATGATTCTTCTGTACATACTTAGGAGTCTTAGCAATAGGTTCTAAATCATTCTCTTCTTCTTCTTCAATTTGTTGTTCTTTCTCTTCTTCCTTCTCCTTATTCTCCTCATGTACATGTCCACAAATAGGATCATCAGGTTCAACTTCACTTATCTCAATAGGTTTATGTATGTCTTCATCAACTTTCACATTAGCACTTTCAATAATCTTTCTCAATCTTTTATTAAAGCATCTATATGCTTTGCTAGTAGTAGAGTATCCAAGAAAGATTCCTTCATCACATCTAGCATCAAAATTTCCAAGATTTTCATCATCTCTTTTAATGTAACATCTTCTTCCAAATACCTTGAAGTACTTCACAGTAGGAGTCTTACCAGTCCATAACTCAAAAGGAGTCTTTGTGCTATTGTTTCTAATCTGAACTGTATTAAGAACATAAATAGTAGTGTATATTGCCTCTCTCTAGTACACATTTGATACATTTGATTATTTCATCATGGTTCTTGCAGCTTCCTATACTGTCCTATTTTTCCTCTCAACTACCCCATTCTATTAAGAGGTTCTTGAAGCAGAAAACTATCTCTTTATGCCATGTTGCTCACAAAATGTATTAAAATCACTAGAAGTGAATTCTTCACCTCTATCAGATCTTAGAAATTTGATTTTCAAACTTACTTCATTTTCCACTCTTGCTTTGAATACCTTAAACCTATCCAGATCCCAAGTCTTTTCCCTAAGAAAAGAAACCCATGTCATTTGAGAATAATCATCAATAAGGAGCATGAAGTACCTATCTCCATTCAGGCTTCCTATTCTAGTCAGACCACAGAGATCAGTGTGAACTAACTCCACCATTTTGGTAGTAGAGTGCTCTTTTCCCTTGAAGTTGCATCTTGTTTGTTTCCCCAACTGACAACTTTTGCAAATAGTATTAGTAGGTCTTGTGATTCTAAGCAGACCTCATAAAATTTATTTTGAGTTGATTTTGACTAGATTATCAAAATTTACATGTCCCATTCTCTGGTTCCATAACCAACTTTCACTGAATTGAGATACAAGGCATTGACCATCAACTCCCTTCAGCTGATAGATGTTCCATGAGTTCTCCTTGCAACAACCATATCTCCATTTCTGGATCCTTTTCTGATTTCACAAGTATTATTTTGAAACACAACCTTAAAACCATTGCTACACATTTGACCAATACTAAAAAGGTTATGCCTCAAACCCTTCACATAATATACATCATCAGTGTTGTGCACTCCATCAAAACTAATTGAATCTTTCCCACAAGTCTTAGCTCTTGAATCATCACCAAACATGACTAAACCACCATCATACTTTTCAAGTTTAGTGAACTTACTCTTATCTCTGATCATGTTATTAGAACATCCACTATCAATTACCTAGTAGTCTTCATCCTATCTTGCATGAAAAGTGGTAACCAAAGTACCTTTCATCCTATTCCACTTATTCTCTAGAGCCTTCTTGCTTGCACATTTTCTATGGTTAGCAGATACAGATTTACTTTCCAAAGCTAAGAATAAGCATTCACTATCATCAACCTCATTTTCAGATTCATCATCAGAGATTCCAAATTCTTCTTTAACATAGTATAAATTCTTGTATTTATTATCCTTCCTATCCTTATCTTTATCATCCTTTTTCTTCTTATGTACAACTTTATTCAGACATCTTGAAGCATAATGATCAATATTACCAAAACTAAAACATTTAAAGGGAAAGATACCTTTATAATTTCTGGTACCTTTCTTCAACTTCCTGGTGAAATTCACTTCCAATTCATTTGAACCATCACTCTCTGGATCATCTTCAATATTCATTGCCTTAAATTTTGTCTTTGTATTTTATTCTTTCTTGAGCTTTCTCATCTCAAATGCTTGCAAAGTGTTGAACAACTATTCTTTAGTGTACTTTGTAGGATCATACATCTCTTCAATAACTAAGATCTTATCACTGTAGCAATATGGTAAGGTGATTAGGATCTTCTCAATAATATCTCCATCGGTTAGTTTTACTCCTTGATTCTTAACTTCATTTGTTGCCATCTCAACTCTCTAGAAATAGCTTGTAAACTCTTCACCTTTGTCCATTTTCAAATTCTCAAATCTTTGCTTTGCCGCCAGCTTCTTTGTCAATTTTACTTTCATTTCCTTCATACAATTCTTCCAACTTCTTTTAGACATCATAAGAAGTATCTAAAGAAAGAACCTTAGTTCGCTCAGTCTTAGATAAAGTACTATAAACCTTGCTTTCCCATTCTCCTCATAAGTAGAAACTTCATCTGCTATAGTAAGACCATTCACCAGAGGAGTATACTTCGTCTCTATAGCCTTCCAAGTCCTGTAACCAAGAGAAACAATATATGCTCTCATTTGCACTTTCTAATCACTTTAATAAGATCCATCGAACATAGGAATCACCAACTTGTGCACCATTGAATCTTCCTTAAGTGACTAAGCTCTACACCAAGGAACCAAAGCTGTGATACCAATTGTTAGACCGACACATGACAACTGAGAGGGGGGGTGGATTAGTTGTCACAAATTCCACACTTAAAAAATTAACACTTATCAATTCCAGAACCAAACTATTATGTTATTAAGTATGAGCATGAAACACAAATAATAGAAAGTAAATCAACACAATGAACACCAATTTTTTTACAAAGGCTCACTCACAAGGGATCACTACCCAGAAGAGGACTCATTATCTAAATACAAAGGATCACTACCAATAGATATAAAAGAGAACAAAGATCCACCACAACAATTAACACACACCCACAACCTTGAATAAAGGATTACAGAAACCTTTAGCTCATTGCCTTCAGGAATCCAACACAATGAAGAACTTCTACCTCAACACACTTTCACACACTTTTGCTCCTATGATTTGTGGCTCACTTCATCACTTTGCATCACATTGTCATACAATTCTTCACAATTTGACTTGCATTTATACCATCTTTAACCTTAGAACCTTTCTCCAAGGTCGGCCACAAAAACTATATTTTATAAATTCAAATTAGGTCAGAAAATCAACATTCCTATGGTGGAAAGGAATGAGAGTGAACCGAAAACACTTAACCAAGACCAAAAATAATATGTCTTGGATCAATCACAGACTTTTGTAATTAAATTTCATTCTTTGAATGAAGTGTAAACACCAGGTGTGCCAAACCTAATCAAAACACAAATGAACATTGATGTACACATTTCCCAACAAGAAGATGACATGCTAACACCACAACATGATTCATTATGCATGAGAATACATCTTAGATTCTTTCAGATACATCTATAGCAAGTGAAATACTCTTCAAACACTGAACACCTTCCACCAGTCCATCTAGACTATGCAAATAGACACAATGACACTAAAACATAACTTCCATATCACCAAACCTCAAAATTCTTTTCCAAAACCTAGAGAACACCTTCATAAGAAATATCCTAGATCTACAAGAAATGAAACCAAATAGTGGAGGACTGCAAAGTAGAAACATTTCTCCTAGTGCATAGAAGACCAATTCTGTAAGAACAATTCACACACCGGTGAACATAAATTTTCCATACTATTAGAACTGTAAAATTTTGAAAATTTTATAGTTGATTATATTCATGAGTTTCCAAAATAGTCCTCACCATAAACACAAAAATCGTCTTTCCATAATATTTTTTCTCATACTTTTCCATGTGGTCCTACATAAATCCATCTAGCCCTGAATATTTCACTGTATAATCCATATCGGCGAGAGAAGGTTAGGGTCTCCCCGATCCATAATGCATTTTTTGCTAATGTATATCTATTGTAGTCTATCAGCAAGAAATCAGGAATGTCACACTGATCGGAATTCATCTGCAAGCACATATCGGCATGACATAATTCATGGTCTCGACGATAGAAAAATCATATCGGCAAGAAAGTTATCATCGGAATAAGTCATAATGAACTCATATATGTCTTACCAACCAGCGTACAATGAAACATATCGGCCAGAATAAAATTCATCAAAGTGAAGTCTTATTGAATGTGTCTAGTCTTGTCGATAAAGCGTAAGGGAACTCTATCAATGGTTATCGAGATGAAGTTATATAGCCTTGCCGACTCATATGTCTCACCGAATGTTGTTTTATCAGTGAGAAAGTAATTGCATCTCGACGGCTAGAAAGTATCAAGGGGTGTATCTTGGTAAGACATAATATAATCTATGGAATGTCTCCCCGACTTGAAATGTCATAGTGATATACATAAGACTAAGAGGATAGCTATCAATGAGACTCTAAATATTGATGAGACTGCAAGACATTATAGTGATATTCAATTTGTGATAGTTAGTAAGAATTCAAGGTGTCGGGGAGACTACAAGATGTTTTGACAAAGGTTTAATGAACATTGCAAAAAGTTATCACCCCAGATTTGAAAATGTCTCACTGACAATACATTTGATGTGACAGTATGAGTTTCAAAAAAACACTTCACTCGTGCTTCAGCTGACACATTAATGGCGTGATGGAACATAACAAGGGGAATTCAATTGGAGACATTAGGGTGGAATTGCTAGCGGAAGAATTGGAAAGGTGAACAAAGACCCAGGGCATTCTTTTAGTCTGAAGGCATCAAGAAAATATAGTAAGTTCTTGCACTTTAACTCCTCTAGTTTTAACTTCTATAATTTTAATGAAATGGAGTCTCCCAGCTTAGGAAAATCAAAAAGTAGAAAGCACGGTGAAAGCAGTCAACCAAAAGTAAAGAAACAAAAAACTGAGACAGAACATGAGGGCACTGAGCAAAGACTAAATCAAGACCTCATTGACCAATTACCTGGCTTTGGACCTAAAGCCAAACGATCTGCTCAACTTAGGGCAAAGATGGATAAACTAGATGATAAATTTAAATTCATAGGAGATGTTTGCACTCCAATAAGGGGGTATGAATTGTTTAATTTTCACTATCATCAGAGAAATCATTTTGAACTAGTATGCAACCCATGGAAGCTTAACTTAGGAAAGTTGGGATGCTCTAATGTATTTGTTAGTGCAGAATTGGTGAAGTTATTGGCTTTCCACTATAATTCAAAACTTAAGGCTATATGTGACCCATTCGAGAAGCCACAAATACATTTACCAGAAGAGGCAATAGGGGAGGTTTTCAATTTGGAAGGGGTTTGCAATGAAAAAATCACATGTGAAGAATTGGAAATGGAGTTTGGAAGAAAGGAAACAATCTATAAGGGTTGGAGGTTGCCAATTCACAAGATTAGACAAGGTGGAAAAGCAATTCCTCTACAAGATAATGATGGACCTCCTTTTCATGTTGATTTATTTGAACCTTATATGAAATACACTCATTTCTCAGTAGGCCAGGTATTGGGAATGGATGTCCCCAAGTATATGTCAATTGTACCCATGATAATTTCTGCAGATATCCAGTACCACAACTCTAGGCCCTTTGACTATGCCTCATATATTTCTAAGGGGCTTCATTCTGGATTGATGGCAATCAAGGGTGGAGCCTCTATCTTTCACCTCAAGCATTATTCACTATTGATGCACATAATGTTAAATTTTGGACAAGAGTTGGGATTGTGGCCCCAGGAGATGAGAATTTCTCAAATTGATAAGGAAGGTGCAACATTACTTGTTCAATTATGGACTGCTATTTGGGACAATAGATTTGCCAACTCTAGTTTTTTTCATTTTGAAGAATATTTTGTGAAGACATTGTAGAAATTGTACAATAATCCATTTAATTATTCCTTATTTGAAGAGATAAAGAGGTTTCTTCAGCCAAAGGATTTCAATAGGCCGATTAGTCATAATTGGGGAGATTGGTATTTCCTGGAGGGAGCCACTATGATTGGAGTTTACAGATTTGAAGATGCCCCATTCATTTTGCCAAGAACAGTCCCAAACAGAATTGCATATTTGGAAATTGTCAGAAAGATGGATTATTCTAGTGATATGAATCTTAGCTCCTTTGGGAAGTAGGATTTCATGCCTAGTACATTGTGCTTTGGTGATTTCACTATGTTGGCCAAAGAAGGATATAATTTGATCCTTGACAAACTACTGCAGTACAACATGAAAAGAGGACCACCCAGAAGGGTATGTTAATTTTGCTAAACTAAGGATAAACTTTGGGGGGTATGAACATGTTCCCTATCACATTGATGACATGATCCAAAATTTGGAAGAGGAAGAAGTAGAGATGGTGGTTGAAAAATATAATCAAGGATTGGAGGATACAAAGTTGTCATCTTCTGGGGAGGAGACACCTGAAGATAATGCACCACAAAACCAACCAAGTAAAATGACCAGATTGAGAACTCAATAATATATCTACCCTGCCAGAGAATTGAGTGCTGAAGAAAATGTGGAGGTAGATGCAAGAAATGTAGAATATAGATGATTTGTTTTCGATGATGAATTCATAAACTCTCCAGAATTTAAGGCATTCTTGTACAAGAAAAAGGGAAAAGAAACAAGGGAAAAAGTTGATAATATCACTTCAGGTAATGAGGAGCAATTGCTCAATGATTTGAAGATACATGTGGATAAGTAAATGGTAGATATGATCCTTGAAAAGGGGAGGAAAATGTTGGAAGTTACCGGTGTGATTATTTTCCCTAGCTTAGATCTCAATTCTGCACTAGTTTTTGATAGTTTCTTGAAATATAGTAGTGCCACACATAAGCTTAGCCAGAAAAGGTGATAGAGATATATACAGGTTCAAAATATAATCTAGATGAGGGGTCATTGATGATTTTGGACTTATATCTACCTCATAGAAAATTAGTGATCATTGATACTGAGAAGGCTTTTGGGCATGTGATGAATCTGAAAATTGGAGAAGCTGATCCTATGGCGACAACAAAAATTGGAATTAAAATTGCAAAACTAAACAAAGCACAAATTGAAATGCTAATTAAGGAAAGAGAAATGTACAAAGCAAATAATGAAAGGATGTTGAGGGAAAATGACCACTTATAAGATTTGTTAGGTGTTACAATGAAATCAACCAAACTGCTTACCCATGGCGAAAGTTCATAGTCAAAAGATCATTGGGAAGGATCAAGTGCTTATTCCCAACAAAAAATATGATGCCATTGCAGCAATGATTAAGAAAAGATAGGCTAGCCTAACAACTTGGTTAAATAAGCTATGTGGAAAAAATTCATAGAACTTTGCTGCATTAAAAGAACATGAAAGGATGAATGGAAGGATTTTGGAGAAGTTCCAAGAAATAAACCAGAGGGATGCTTCTAACAGTGTAACAATTGAAGCCGCAGATCATTTTGTGAACAAGCACCAAGACCTCTCTGAAGAATTGCACGAAGATGCGCAGGGATTGATGACTGCCACCATGAAGGAATTGACAACATTCTTTGACGAGAAAGGAAAATTAAAAGAAATGACTAGATGGAAAAATGAATGTGAGTCAATACTATAAGAAATCCTAAGAACAACTACCGCAGAAGAAAAAACATTGGATGAGGCGTGCGATCAAAATGAGAAGATGGTAAGAATGTAGATTACAATCTGGAATGCAGTAGGAGATGCAGATACGTATGAACGCCGAGATTATTTGGATCACCTATCTAAAGTTCATTTATGGCTAAACAAAGCCTGATTATCTTTTAATCTATTGTTATTTAAACGTATGACTCTTTTGAAAGGACGTGTCCTTTCAAGTATTTGATGTATAAATATCTGTTTTGGTAGCGAAACAAAGAGATAGAATATCAAAGATAAGATAGAATAGGAAAAGGATACAGTAGAATATAATGTTTCAGATATATGAGACTATGATGCATGTTTAAGATTATGGAGATATCAATGAAAATCATTTAATGTGGTGGTGTATTTCTGGTGTCAATTGTTTGTTGTGTTCATTGAAAGTGTTACTAAAGTTTTCTCCAAGGTTGGTGCTTTCTAATTATTTAAATTAATATAACAAGTTTATATTTAGTTTATCATTGCACATTTGTTGTATCTGTGTGGTTGATTAATTGGTTCTTTCAAGAAAATATTAAATCCTTTTAATTGATCATAGTAATCAGGTAAGTTCATCTAGATCATTAAGAACTTGGTAGTCATAGTCTTGCATGTTTATACAAGTTATAAACTAAAATATATGCTGAACAATTTGAATGTTTTCCAAAAAGAAGTTACTCATTTAGATTTCATTTGACTCTGCATACCCAATAAGGCACTAGTCTCTGCATTTTCATAAACGCTTTTGATATTAGTTTCATTCCATTTTTTTTCACATCCGTTAATTGAACATATTAGGTTTTAGTTTTAATATTGCTATAAAATTTATACCAAATCAAGTTTTATTTGTCCACTCCCATCTGCCATTGTGGGAAAAACACTTCAAAAGAGATGAGCACAAGTCAAGTCTACCTCACTCAAATAGGTACACTCGCCTAGGTTTAGCAACACCTGAAGAGTAGAAGGTCTAAACAATCTGACCTTGTTTGTTACCCTGAAATGTACCAAGAGATTGGTAACCTCTTGAGGCATTTTTCCTATGTTTTGAGAGCTAACAAATTGGAGACTCTACTGGGGAATTAACTCAAAATCAACGCCTTAGTCATAGAGTCAGAAATCCTATATAGACTCTACTGGGAATAAGAAATAAAAAAATATTTCTCACTTTAAGAAAGTGAGTGGCAACTTTGAAAAAAAAAAATGCATCTATTCAAACATGAATGGTAGAAGATCTCAATATAAGGGAGGTCCTACTAGAGGTCACGCTGGTAATAGTAAGTGGACACACAAGGATGATAAGGTTGATAAGGGTAAAAGGATAAATGAGGACATGTGCATGACAAACAAAGACAAAGCATCAAGACCACATTGTGAAACATATGATCGTTATGATACATGGAGAGATAATTCAAGTGCAAAACCTTGCACCCCTGAAGAAAAAAAAAATCATTTTTACGATCCTCAGAAACAGGCTGAATTCGAGGCTAAAATTGAAGTTGAAAGAATTAGGTACCAACAAGAATATGATAAAAAAATGGAGGGTAACCAAAATGAGTTTATTGATCATGTAACTCCTCAGGAAAACTATGAATCCTCAACTCATGAAGAAGTAAAAGCACAGTTTGGGTTTCATAGAAGGGAGCTAGAAGAACTAAAAGTTGAACAAGAGAAAGCCCAGATGATACAAGCAATCAGAGACATCAAATTGCAGAAAGCCCAACTTACTACTCAGACAACTGGTTGCCCAAAGTATGTACTACTCAGACAGCTGGTTGCCCAAAGTATGTATCGCCTCATAAGTAGGGTAATAATAATGCAGGGCCTTCTGATCCATCAAAGGCTCCTCACAATCAAACAGGGAATCAGTACAAACATCCAAACCATCCACCACATATTCCCTCACAATATACAAATACACAACTACCTCATGGTCAACATTATGTGCCACATCATCATACACAATACAATAATCCAATGTACCAGTATCAGTACCCACCTAACCCTCCCCCCATCAATACACACAAATGATCAGACAATTCGATTTGGCAGGGTTTCAATTATACCCTTACCCGATGGATGGCAGTTGGAGAAGTCTTGTTCGAAAGTTTACAGGGAGTAGTGCAATTACTGCTGAAGATCATTTAAGGAGTTTCAATGCTTTTATCCAAGATTTGAAAGTGCCATATGAGGATTTATGCATGAGGCTATTCATGATGTCACTTATTGAAGAAGCTAGGGATTGGTTCAACAGCCTACCAACAAATTCTATCAATTATGTCCAAGAATTTTAGGATCGATTCCTTGAGAAATATGGGAATCTAAGTGCACCATATGCTGCTCTTCATGAATTAATGCGGATTCAGAAAAATCACAATGACTCAATTTATGATTTTAACCGAAGATTCAACAAATTGAAAAATAAGATACCTCCTAGATCAAAGTTGCCAGACTTTGTAGCATTGAGTGTTTATTTGAATGCATTCGATCCTAAAACAGGGTATGAACTGAGAAATAGGTTCCCAAGAGATTTAGCTGAAGCCCAAAATATAGCATTAACAATTGAAAACAATAGGAAAGCTGCTAGGATAATCAATAAAAGAGACAACCCTAGGGTTCCTCAACAAACCAATAATTATCAATACAAACATAACACATATAGAAATGAAAGGCCTATGTTACATGACATGCCCTATAATACAAATTGGAAGGATGGAAAACCTGTAACATATAGGCCTAGAAACAAAGAAACTCCTAATCCATTAATGAAGAAGGGAACATATATGGTTAATAACAATTATTTTTGTGAAATTTGTGATAAGCCACATTCCCTAGATTATTGTGTTGTAGCCCAAAGAATGCAAGAAGAAGGAATGTTAGTGGGAAACAATAGAGAAGATCACACTCTGTATTTGACTTCAAATACTTTTCACCATGTTGAGGAGAAGTACTCATCTTCAGAGGATGAAGGTTATTAGTATGATGTTTCAAATCAAAGGTACAATGTCCACATGGCTGAACAACAGGTTCATTTTGACTCTGAAGAAGATTATACAGAACCACATTCCATTGAGATGCCTACTCAGTGCAATATGAGGAAACTCACCGAAGAGGAGATAGAGAGATTAACCATTGCTACAGTTGAAGAAGCAAAGAGCAAGTACTGGTTAAGAAATAAAATAGTAAATGAAAAGGAAGGTGTCCCTAAGGGAATATTTATGAAGGATCAAAAGGTGACACAAGGAATTTCAAAGAAAATAGAAAATAAACAACATGATAAAATGAACAGAGGCTTGCCCAAAAGGAGGAGGTTAAAGAGTTACACAACGAAATGCAAAAGATTGATCAATCAAGTAAAAAAGAAAAGGAAGAGAACAAAGGAGAAACATTAGAACAAAAGAAAATGATTAAGGTGGAGGGTTCCTCTTTTGAATTCACTCAGGCTTTATCCCAGGTAAAAATGTCTATTCCACTACTTGAGATGATGAAAATTAAGGTATATAGAGACAGTGCTGTTCAATTAATAACAAATGGGAATGAAAAACATATAAATTCTGAAGGTAAAATGGCCACTAGAACAAGTGATAAGCAAGAGAAAGTAAATATCCTAGAAGTTTTCCTTAATAATGCATTATTAAATCCCCCACAAGTTGATCCTTTTTTCACTACATTACTCATAAATAACAAATTGATGAGGAATTGTATGATAGACTTTGGCGCTACCATAAATATTATGCTAGTACGAGTTATGAAACAACTTGGCATGTGGGTGGATACTAATGGAGGGAAGTGCTATGCCATGGATAATAGACCTGTTCCTGTGGTGGGTATTATGAAAGATGTTGAAGTTAAACTGGGTACTTATCCTCAGGTGGCCTATAATATAGATATAATAGTAATTGACACCCCTCCCTAGTTTGGGATGCTTTTATCAAGGTAGTGGACGACAACAGTTGGGGGAAATGTTTAGTTTGATTTGTCCTATGCAACTATTCCAGTGAATGGTCAGGAATTTAAGTTGTATAGGGAGTCAAGGATGAACCAAGTTGTTGATTGTGTACCTCAAGATCAAATCAATTGTTTCTATGATGTGGATCTTGGAAATTTCAAGATAGAACCAACCCAGCCAGAGTTAGTCAATACTTATCCAATTGAAAAGCATGTTGCACAAAACTGCAATGATGTGTGGAAAATGTACTTTGATGGAGCATGTAGCTAGGAAGGTAATGGAGCGGGAATAATATTTGTTTCACCTAAAGGAATTACATTTAAGTATTCATTTTTGCTAGCATTTGAATGTACTAACAATGTGGCAGAGTATGAAGCCTTATTAATAGGTTTGAATATAGCTTTAAAACATAGAATCAAGTTGCTAGCTATTCTAGGGGATTCTGAGTTAGTTGTTTCGCAAGTTAAATCAAAATATGCAACAAAACATAAAATATTGAAGCAATATAGGAATGATGTATGGGACACAATAGAGCTATTTGATGAATTTTCCATTGAATGGGTAGATCGGTCGAAGAACATAATGGCAGATTTTTTGGCAAATGTAGCTCTAAGAAGGGATGACATTACATTGGCTGGAGTGTCATAGATTGAGTTCAAAATGAGACCTGCTATGCCTAATAATATATATAGTTGGCAGGTTTTTAATGATGATACTGACCTCTTGAAATTTCTTCACTGTATAGACCAATATGAAGCCCAAGAAATTGATTTCAATGCCTTTGTAGAAGAAGTAGATGGGAAGCAGACATTATTTGGGAAGGAAGTCTTACAGTTTAAAACTAATAAGCTTCCTAAAAGACTAGTGGCATTGGAGAGAGTATATGATGGGAGTGATCAGTCCCTCATGAAGTAGACACCAGTGAAGAGGGAGGATATTGAGAAGATCAACTTAGGGACTGAGATGGCACTGAGAAAGGTGTACATAGGGAAGAAAATAAGCCCAAAAATTAGAAGAATGTTGATAGCATTATTGAGAAAATATAAACACATGTTTGCATGGTCTTATGAAGATCTAAAAGCATATAGGGAAGATTTGTTTCAACATGAAATAGCATTGAAACCAGATGTGAATCCATTTAGATAGAAGCAAAGACCCATTAATCCAACATTGGAACCAAAAATGTAGGAAGAATTGGCAAAGCTCAGAGATGGTTGCATCATCAAACCAATCAGGCACTCAACATGGGTCTCAAACCTGGTCCCTGTGAGGAAGAAAAATGAAGATACTAGATTATGTGTGGATTTTAGACATCTAAATATGGCATCCCTCAAGGATAATTATCCTCTACCCAATATGGAGGCTATATTACATAAGGTGACAGGGTGTGAGCTGTTATCTATGATGGATGGGTTTTCAGGGTATAGCTAGGTTAAGGTTAAAGAATCTAAATAGTATAAAACAACTTTTACGACCCCATGGGGGACATATGTATACATAAGAATATCGTTTGGTCTCACAAATGCAAGAGCAACCTTCCAAAGAGCTATGGACGTAGAATTTGTAGAATTGATTAATGCTATCATGGTGGTGTATCAAGATGACCTTACTGCTTATTCAAAAAAGGCTGAAGATCATGTAGAACATCTGGAAAAGGTATTTATTAAAGCTTTAGAATATGGTATTAGTCTAAACCCTAAAAAATGTCATTTTGTAGTCACAGAAGGTAAACTCTTAGGACATATTGTGTCAAAGGAGGGGATTAGAATAGATCCTGAGAGGGTTGAGGCCATAGATAAAGTTCCTATCCCTAAAACTGTTAAGGCTATCCAATCATTCTTTGGACAGATCAACTTTGTTAGGAGATTTGTTTCTAATATTGCTGAAATCATTAAACCCATATCAAAAATGTTAAGGAAAGGACAAAAAGTAGATTGGACTGCAAAAGCATTAGATGCTTTTATATCAATCAAAAAAGCTATCAAGGAAGCTCCTGTCCTTAAGTCCCCAGATTTTTCAAAACCCTTTCAAGTATTTTCATTTGCTTCATTACACACCATAACTGCTGTCATATTACAGAGAAATGAGGAAGGTCATGAACAACCTATGTCCTTTTTCAGTAAGTCATTGCAAGGTTCAGAATTGAAATATGATATAATGGAAAAACAAGCTTTTGCATTGGTAAAAGCTACAAAGGCTTTCAGGCCATATCTTGTTGGAGCTAAGGTGATTGCCTATGTCCCTCATGCAGCTGTTAAAGATATTCTGACATAGTTTGAGGTAATAGGAAAAATATGTAGATGGATTAATAAAATCCAAGAGTTTGATATGGAGATACAAATCACTAAACTAGTGAGAGGTCAGGGTTTGGCTAGGTTAATGGTAGAAGCAAATATTGAAGCAAATCAAATTTGCAATATAGAAGAGGAAGAGAATGCAATTGTGAGCATTGAGCATACTCCTTGGTATGCAGAAATCATGCATTACCTTAAATACATGAAGTGTCTAGAAGGATTGAGTGACAGCAAAAAAAAAACTTTGAAGCTGCAAGCATCTAAGTATGTGTTCATGGAAGGAGATTTGTTTTGGAAGAACAGGGACGAGATATTGTTGTTATGTCTAGATGAGTCACAAGCTAAGCATGTCTTAAGTGAAATTCATGAAGGGGTTTGTGGAGGGAATTACTCTGCAAAGACAACTGCACATAAAATTCTCAGGGAAGGTTATTACTAGCCAAAATTTTTTAATGACTCCTTTTCATACATAAGAAGATGTGAAGCTTGCCAGAAATTCTCTAGGAAAATGAAGTATCAGGGAGCTTTACACTTAGGCTTTTACAAGCTGAAGCCCCTTTTCATCAGTGGGGAATTGATTTCATTGGGGAGATACAAGAGAAATCAAGTGGAGGACATAAGTGGATATTGGTAGCTACTGATTATTTTACCAAATGGGTAGAAGTAGTCCCAACCAAACAAGATACAAGTAAGGTTGTGACAAATTTTCTAATGGATAACATCATTACCAAATTTGGTACACCACTAAGATTGATTACTAATAATGGGATGTGCTTCAGATCTAATGAATTCAAAATTTTTTGTAGCACATATGGCATTACCATGTCTTATGTAGCTCCTTACCATCTGCAAGCTAATGGTCAAGCAGAGTCCAACAATAAAAGTCTTCTCAAGATTATAAGGAGGATGCTAGGTCAGAACAAGAAGGCTTGGGATTCAAAACTGAAATAGGCTGTCTAGGCTGATAGGATCACTGTAAAAAAGGAAATTGGAAAATCCCCATTTGAATTGGTGTATGGAACACAAGCTAGGATGGCTTTACAAAATTTGTTACCAGTTTACAGATTTATCCTTCAAGAAGATTTGGATATTCCAGAACCTATAGAGGAGAGAATGGAGCAACTGGCTGAACTTGATGAGATAAGGAGGGTAGCTCAGAACCAGAACATGAAGTTGCAGGCACAAATGAAGTATTTATTTGATAAAAGGGAAAAAGATAGAAAATTTGAGGAGAATGATTTGGTACTGATGTGGAATGCAAGGTGTCAGGAGAAGGGCAAGCATGGGAAATTTGAAGCCTTGTGGCCAGGACCTTTTGTGGTTGTTGGAAAGAAAGGTAAAGATTCATATTATCTACAAAATATGACTAGTGAAGATCAGGAGTTTCCTGTGCATGGGCAATTTTTGAAGCATTTTTTCTCTTGAGCAATATAGAGGATTAAGAGTTGCCAGTGCATGGAAAACTCTTGACAATCTTCTCAAAATTTTCTCTTCCATGCATAGTAGTATAGGAAATAAAAGGAAAAGGAATTTACAGTACATGGAAAATCCTGATATTACTTCTTTTAAAAAATAAGCCTTTCCATGTACAGTAGTATAGGATCATACTCATCTCCATTCCCATTCATTCTATCTCACTCACTAATCCACCACCTTAAGTTTGGTCTGCTCACCCAGAAATCTGGATCCTTGCAATGATCTCACAATCATTCATCCCCAGACGGAGCCACTGTTAAAACTGTAAAATTTTGAAAATTTTATAGTTGATTATATTCATGAGTTTCCAAAGTAGTCCTCACCATAAACACAAAAATCCTCTTTCCATAATATTTTTTGCTCATAATTTGTCATGTGGTCCTACAGAAATCCATCTAGCCCTGAGTATTTCATTATATAATCCATATCGAGAGAAGGTAAGGGTCTCCCTGATCCATAATGCATTTTTTGCTAATGTATATTTGTTGTAGTCTATCAGCAAGAAATCAGGAATCACAACGGTTGGAATTCATTTGCAAGCACATATCGGCAGGACATAATTCATTGTCTCAGCGATAGAAAAATTATATCAACAAGAAATTTATCATCGAAATAAATCATAACGAACTCATATATGTCTTACCGACTAACACACAAGGAAACATATTAACCAGCCTAAAAGTCATTGAAGTGAAGTCTTATCGAATGCATCTGGTCTTGCTGAAAAAGCATATGGGGAATCTATCTATGGTTATTGAGATGAAGTTATATAGTCTTGCCGACTCATATATCTCACTGAATGTTGTTTTATCTGTGAGAAAGTAATTGTGTCTCGATGACCAAAAAGTATCAAGGGGTGTATCTTGGTAAGACATAATATAATCTATGGAACGTCTCCCCAACTTGAAATGTCACAATGATATACATAAGACCGAGATGATAGCTATCGGTGAGACTCTAAATATTGATGAGACTGCAGGACATTATAGTGATATTCAATTTGTGATAATCGGTAAGAATTCAAGGTGTCGGGGAAACAACATGATGTTTTGACGAAAGGTTTAATGAACGTTGCAAAAGGTTATCAGCCTAGATTTGAAAATGTCTCACCGACAATACATTTGATGTGACAGTATGAGTTTCAAAAAAAGACTTCACTCGTGCTTCAACTGACACATTAATGGCATGATGAAATATAAAAAGGGGAATTCAATTGGAGACATTAGTGCGGAATTGCTGGTAGAAGAATTGGAAAGGTGAACAATGAACCAGGGCATTCTTTCAGTCTGAATGCTTCAAGAAAATACAATAAGTTCTTGCACTTTAACTCCTCTAGTTTTAACTTCTATAATTTTGAGGAAATGGAGTCTCCCAGCTTAGGAAAATAAAAAGTAGAAAGAACGGCGAAAGCAATCAATCGAAAGGAAAGAAACAAAAAACTAAGACAAAACATGAGGGCACTGAGTGAAGAATAAATCAAGACCTCATTGACCAATTACCTGGCTCTGGACCTAAAGCCAAATGATCTGCTCAGCTTGGGGCAGAGATGGATAAACTGGATGATAAATGTAAATTCATAGGAGATGTTTGCACTCCAATAAGGGGGTATGAATTGTTCAATTTTCACTATCATCGGAGAAATCATTTTCAACTAGTATGCAACCCATGGAAGCTTAACTTAGGAAATTTGGTATGCCCTAATGTATTTTTTAGTGCAGAATTGGGGAAGTTATTGGATTTCCACTATAATTCAAAACTTAAGGCTATATGTGACCTATCCGGGAAGCCACAAATACATTTATCAGAAGAGGCAATAGGGGAGGTTTTCAATTTGGAAGGGGTTTGCAATGAAAAAATAATATGTGAAGAATTGGAAATGGAGTTCAGAAGAATGGACACAATCTATAAGGGTTGGAGGTTGCCAATTCATAGAATTAGACAAGGTGGAAAATGAGTTCCTCTACAGGATAATGACGGACCTCCTTTTCATGTTGATTTATTTGAACCTTATATGAAATACACTTATTTCTCAGTAGGCTAGGTATTGGGAATGGATGTCCCCGAGTATATGTCAATTGTGCCCATGATAATTTCTATAGATATCCAGTACCACAACTCTAGGCCCTTTGACTATGCCTCATATATTTCTAAGGGGCTTGATTATGGATTGATGGCAATCAAGGGCGGAGCCTCTATCTTTCACCTTAGGCATTAGTCACTATTGATGCACATAATGTTAAATTTTGGACAAGAGTTGGGATTGTGGCCCCAAGAGATGAGAATTTCTCAAATTGATAAGGAAGGTGCAACATTACCTATTCAATTATGGACTGCTATTTGGGACAATAGATTTACCAACTCTATTTTTGTTCATTTTGAAGAATATTTTGTGAAGAAATTATAGAAATTGTACAATCATCCATGTAATTATTCCTTATCTGAAGAGATAAAGAGGTTTCTTTGGCCAAAGGATTTCAATAGGCCAATTAGTCATAATTGGGGAGATTGGTATTGCCTGGAGGGAGCCACTATGATTAGAGTTTACAGATTTGAAGATGCCCCATTCATTTTTCCAAGAATAGTCCCAAACATAATTGCATATTTGGAAATTGTCAGACAGATGGATTATTCCAGTGTTATGAATCTTAGCTCCTTTGGGAAGCAGGTTTTCATGCCAAGTACATTATGCTTCGGTGATTTCACTGTGTTGGTCAAAGAATGATAGAATTTGATCCTTGACAAACTACTGCAGTACAACATGAAAAGAGGACCACCCAGAAGGGTATATTAATTCTGCTAAACTAAGGATAAACTTTGGGGGGTATCAACATGTGCCCTATCACATTGATGACATGATCCGGAATTTGGAAGAGGAAGAAGCAAAGATGGTGGTTGAAAAATATAATCAGGGATTGCAGGATACAGAGTTGTCATCTTTTGGGGAGGAGACACCTGAATATAATGTACCACAAAACTAACCAAGTAAATGACTAGATTGAGAACAGTATATCTACCTTACCAGAGAATTGAGTGTTGAAGAAAATGTGGAGGAAGATGCAAGAAATGTAGAATACAAATCATTTGTTTCAGATGATGAATTCATAAACTCTCCATAATTTAAGGCATTCTTGTACAAGAAAAAGGGAAAATAAATAAGGGAAAAGGTTGATAATATCACTTCAGGTAATGAGGAGAAATTGCTGAATGATTTGAAGATAAGTGTGGATAAGGAAATGGCAAATATGACCCCTTAAAAAGGGGAGGAAAATGTTGGAAGTTACCGGTGTGATGATTTTCCCTGGCTTAGATCTCAATTCTACACTAGTTTTTGATAGTTTCTTGAAAGATAGTAGTGCTACACATAAGCTCAGCCAAGAAAAGGTGATAGAGGTATATGCGGGGTCAAAATATAATCCAGATGAGGGGTCATTGATGATTTGGGTCTTATATCTGCCTCATAGAAAATTAGTGGTCATTGATACTAAGAAGGCTTTTGGGCATGTGATGAATCTAAAAATTGGAGAAGTTGATCCTATGGCGACAACAAAAATTGGAATTAACATTGCAAAACTAAACAAAGTACAAATTCAAATGCTAATTGAGGAAAGAGAAATGTACAAAGCAAATAATGAAAGGATGTTGAGGGAAAATGACCACTTAAAAGATCTGTTAGGTGTTACAATGAAATCAACCAAACTGCTTACCCATGGTGAAAGTTCATAGTCAAAAGATCATTGGGAAGGATCAAGTGCTTATTCCCAAGGGAAATATGATTCCATTGCAGCAATGATTAAGAAAAGATAGGATAGCCTAACAACTTGGTTAAATAAGCTATGGGGAAAACATTCACAGAACTTTGCAGTGTTAAAAGAACATAAAAGGATGAATGGAAGGATTTTGGAGAAGTTCCAAGAAATAAACCAGAGGGATGTTTCTAATAGCGTAGCAATTGAAGCCATAGATCATTTTGTGAACAAGCACCGAGACTTCTCTGAAGAATTGCAAGAAGATGCACATGGATTGATGAATGCCACCATGAAGGAATTGACAACATTCTTTGACGAGAAAGGAAAATTAAAAGAAACGACTAGATGGAAAAATGAACGTGAGTCAATATTGCAAGAAATCTCGAGAACAACTACCATGGAAGACAAAACATTGGATGAGGTGTGTGAGCAAAACGAGAATATGGTAAGAATGAAAATTACAATCCGGAATGCAGTAGGAGATGAAGATACACACGAATGCAGAGATTATTTGGATCACCTATCTAAAGTTCATTTATGGCTAAACAGAGGCTGATTATCTTTTAATCTATTTGTTGTTTAAACAGATGACACTTCTGAAAGGATGTGTCCTTTCGAGTATTAGATATATAAATATCTATTTTGGTAGCAAAATAGAGAGATAGAATATTGAAGATAAGATAGAATAGGATAAGGATACAATAGAATATAATGTTTCACAGATATGAGACTATGATGCATGTTTAAGATTATGGAGATATCAACGAAAATCATTTAATGTGGCGGTGTATTTCTGGTCTCAATTGTTTGTTGTGTTAATTGAAAGTGTTACTAAAGTTGTCTCCAAGGTTGGTGGTTTCTAATTATTTAAATTAATATAACAAGTTTATATTTAGTTTATCAGTGCACATTTGTTGTATCTGTGTGGTTGATTAATTGGTTCTTTCAAGAAAATATTAAATCCTTTTAATTGATCATAGTAATCAAGGAAGTTCATTTGGATCATTAAGAAGTACTTGGTATTCATAGTCTTGCATGTTTATACAAGTTATAAACTAAAATATATGTCGAACAATTTGAATTTTTCCAAAAAGAAGTTACTCATTTAGATTTCATTTGACTCCGCATATCCAATAAGGCACTAGTCTCTGCATTTTCATCATTTAGTTTCATTCATTTTTTTTACATCTGTTAACTGAACATATTAGGTTTTAGTTTTAATATTGCTATACAATTTATACCAAATCAAGTTTTATTTGTCCACTCCCATCTGCCATTGTGGGTAAAACACTTCAAAAGAGATAAGCACAAGTCAAGTCTACCTCACTCAAATAGGTACACCCACCTAGGTTTAGTAGCACTTGAAGAGTAGAAGGTCTAAACCATTTGACCTTGTCTGTTACCCTGAAACGTACCAAGAGATTGGCAACCTCTTGAGGCATTTCACCTGCGTTTTTGAGAGGTAACACATACCATCACACTAGAAGCTAAAACTAAAGAGATATCACGAATATACCATCATCATCAAAATTTCAGATCAACACAAGTATGGGATCAACATAGGAGAAACATAAAACACATACCAGAGCACATTCTAAACACACTCACCATTCTGAGTTCTCTTATTTAT
Organism: Sequoia sempervirens; assembly: GCA_007258455.2. Classification (NCBI taxonomy): domain Eukaryota; kingdom Viridiplantae; phylum Streptophyta; class Pinopsida; order Cupressales; family Cupressaceae; genus Sequoia; species Sequoia sempervirens. The sequence goes on from VDFB02000017.1 coordinate 553,157,169, forward strand.
TAATTTTCTCAAAAGAACTTAGAAACACACCAAATTAGTACATTTGTAATGTCATAAAGATAGCTCCATGTACTCACAACATCTCAACAACATCTCAACCATACATTTACAATCTGCAACATACTAAACTATGTGGACATCAATTATAACACTAATGACAACACCACCAAACTAGCTCATACTTGCAACACAACGGTCTCAAAGAACAAAGTGATAAAATAAAAAAGGAGTAAAGCATGAGGATAAAGGAGAACCAATGATTGAGTTTTAAATCAAGTGCATCAATGACTAAAATTCAAACTTTTGTGGTCTATGCTTTTCCTCTTTTATTGCTTCTATTTTTTAAATTTTGCAATCTTGGTGGGCATGTGGACAACAATCTTTCTCATGGAAAATATATTTGGCTCATGGTTGAGGCTGTTGCAATGACAAAGGATGCCCATTGGAGGGTGGGAATTATCTTCTATAACAAATGATGCAAATATAACTACTTTTGGGGATGTTTTGAAATGAAATTGAAATGTATGTCAAATGTAAATGTGATAATGTGCAATTTGTCCTGAGGCTTGTTTTCTCCCTTATGCTTATAAAAAGGAAATTCAGGGCCAATTGTACAAGTATTTGGTTGATAGAGTTTTGATCTCATGTAAAGGATTTTGAAATACAAGCACAAAGAAATAGAATTAGAGTTGAGTCTTAGGTTTGCATTTGAGTTTGTAATAGGCATAATGGTCTTATAATAGTACTAGCATTTGAATGAGAAAGTGCAAATTCTAAAACAAATTATCCTTTTGTATTTTATCAGACAAATTATTAATGAAATGATCAATGATCTTTTGATTAGTCTTCAATTGTGTTTTTGTTGAATGTATGATTTTGTCTTTGCTTTAATTCAAGGAATTAATTAAAATGGTTTGATGAAATCATGGGTTCGTATGATTAGGTATAATGATTTGATTAGTAGTTTCTATTTCAAGAAATTTGAGTTGTTTTATTGTAATGCAATATCACAATAGTCTAAAATGCTAAGTATGTTACTATTGTATTATAGTCTGTTTCAAATTTGAATTTGTCACCCATGGATAAGACATTCTTCTATTGCTTTGGTTAACTTTGAATTCATTGAGTCAACCCTACCTTTCAAAGAAAAAATTCATAAAGAATATCATTCATTCACCTTAAATTATTTGAAGTTTCATGTGAGGTCATCCATTCTATAATTTAGGTGATTAGTTGTTAGAGAGTTAGCTAGATTCTTGATGGATTTTATCTAATTTGTATTTATATGAGAATGTATCTATTATTTACAATGTCTATGGTAATTGGCACAAGATTATCATAAGGTACATTGTAGGGATCACCCTCCTGGGTCTTACAAGGCCCAAAGTGCAAAGGAAAAGCCTAGCAAGCTTTCACCTATTCTTTGGCCAATCCTCACAATTATCAACCATTGAATTTGGAAAGTTCATAGATAATTGTTGAGATCAAGTTTGGTTCATTAAAAAACACCAATAAGTTCTCATATCATACTTTGTGTTATGGGTGTTTGAATTATTAGTTTCTATTTAAGGAATATAATAACTTTGCTTTTAGTTCATTCATTAGAGATTGCATGGTTGTAGTATGGATTTGTAAGTAGTGTGATAACCTTTTTCTTTTGTTGGTTTCTCATTGCAAGGAAGTGAGGTTGTAAGAAGCCAAGAGTTGGTCTATTGTAGGATTTTACCTTATTTCTAGACTCTATTGTGGATAAGGGACTGATCAAAGTGATTCACATAATTTGAGGCTAAGGAAGAATCGAACATAAAATCAAATCAAAACTTTTAATTTTCTGTATTTTATTGTTTTATGCCCATTACCACACTACAAAGAACCACAAAAAATATAGAGGGTTTCAAAGATGATTTAGCCCATCAAGTCACCTTCTACCATATTAGTGTGAGGAATCTATTATCAAAGGCATCATTGCAAAAGAAGTGTTATACGTTGAATGTTGTTATAATGGAACTCACCTTGGTTTTGTAGAGCCTAAAGTGTAGAGGAGAAATTGTAAAACCTATCTCCTGTTCGTTGGCCACTGACCTAGGGTTTTTGAGCATAAGAATTATCCAACCTTTAGGAAAACCTAGAAAATCAGTTGGAAACACCAAAATATTGCTTGCTTTGTTGGGGAAGATAGAGGCATATCCATTTGGAAAGAGTCAAGATCTTTTCTCATGTGAAGTTTTGGGTTATATGATTGAAAAGACCTTCATACTTGAAGAATAAATTTGTTGCAGTACCTCATGAAGTATGGTGCTCTTTTGGTGGAGAGAACTCAGATTGAAACTAGATAATTTGTGAATTGACTTTGTCCACGAAGAAGGGAGCTATAAGTAATAAGTAATGAAACTCTGAATTTCATTGAGAGTTTGATCCTGGCTCAGGATGAATGTTGGAAGCATGCTTAACACATGCAAGTCAAAAGTGAAGTGGTGTTTCCAGTGGCGAATGGGTGAGTAATGTGTAAGAACCTACCCTTAGGAGGGGAACAATAGCTGGAAATGGTTGCTAATATCCCATAGAGTTAGTACCTTTATGAGGTGGGATGAGGAGCAAAAGGGAGGAATCCGCCCAAGGAGGGGCTCACATCTGATTAGCTAGTTGGTGAGGCAATGGATTACCAAGGACTTGATCAGTAGTTAGTCTAAGAGGATGATCAACCACACTAGGACTGAGACATGGCCCAAACTCCTATAGGAGGTAGCAGTGAGGAATTTTTTGCAATGGGAAAAGGCCTGACGGAGCAATGTCATGTGAAGGAAGAAGGCTCACAGGTCATAAACTTATTTTATCAAAGAAGAATAAATGATGGTATCTGAGGAATAAGCATCAAATAACTTTGTTCCAATAGTCATGGTAAAATAGAGGATGCAAGCGTTATCCATAATTATTGGGCGTAAAGTGTCTGTAGGTGGATTTTCAAGTTCATCGTCAAATCCCAAGGCTCAACCCTAGGCAGGCGGTGGAAACTACCAAGCTAGAATATGGTAGAGGTAGAGGGAATTTCTGGGGGAGTGGTGAAATGCGTTAAGATTGGGAAGAACACAAACAAGTGAAAGCACTCCACTAGGTCATCACTAACACTCAAAGATGAAAACTTTGATATTATGAAAAGGATAGTTGTAGAGGGGTTGGTATTATTTTGAAGAAATGTATAAACATTTTGATTCCCCCTCTACAAGCTATGGTACCATGACTGTGTTATCTCCTGAAGTTGCACCCTTGTTGAACCTGATGTTCAACACCTCAGTGTAACATTGGAAGACCTCCAAAGATGTGGGTTTCTTGTAAGCAGAGGTCAAGCTCTAGAGAAGGCCGGCTTCCTTGTTGGGTCATCACCTAAAACTACTAATTCTTTGAAGGAAAATGGAGAGAGATAATGCATAAAAATGAAAATTAAACTCTATGGTGATACACCAAACTTGATAGGAACAATAAGATACTCAATTTACACTTGAATACTGACGATGAACATAAGATTACACATCAAATCCTTTAAGTCTTACACTAACATTTCACAAATAGGTTCAATTCACACACTTTTTCTGGAGAGGAAAGAGAGATTTTCACAGACTAGAATCCATGTGTGACTAAGTGAACACAATTTGTGATTTGTATAATGGTACTTTTGCAAAGGAAGGCATGAAACACAAGATAAAGTTATGAAGGAATGAAAGAAATTCACAAAAATAACTCGATCATGAACCTGAAATGCACAACACTTTGCAGGAACAAGATGGAAATCTGAACATCAACATTAATCAAGGTAAGCTTTATATAACATGCTCCAAGATGAGTTACATAATTTTTCTAATCTGAGAGAGGACTGTAGGAGTCACAGACTTCAGAAAAGCATAAGGAGAACTCCTTTACAAAGATTCAAAAATGCCTTATATACAAAAGTAAGGTCGACCCCTAAGGGCTTACAAAATATCAGTCCTTGGAGTAGATTTTTCCTTAGATATTTAATTGAATTTAATGTTACACCCATTGTGTCCCTGCTATCCATGTTGCCTATGTGAGCGAAGAAACATTCCCGGAGGAGCCTTCAGATCTTTCGCAACTACCGCATTCATATATGATCCTCGTGTCCACCTTTGAACCTCCCTGTTGAGTGCTTTGAATGCTCCTGAGCTTAGAACAGATACACATTGATTTTCATCTTGTTGATGTTCTTTAGACTGCCATGACTTGCTTTTAGATCTCTCTGATTGGTCGAGTAAACTCCACATAGCTTCTTTGGGTAGTCAAAAACTCCTCTTGTAGAACCGCATTTCGACGAGACACTGAAAGTGTCTCATTGATGCGATTATTCCCTTTTGAAGCTATCAACATAACATGACACTATCGATGAGAGCTCTTATCGAGCTCACAAAGTCATACTGAAGTCAGCTTTTTCATCACTCAGAACATTGGCAAGACACTACCGAGTTGGCAGGATCTCATAGTGATGCCGAATCCTTCTACCCGGGCTCATTCTGTATTGGTCAGATCCTTCTTTGGTCGGTGAGACCTCTCGCCGAGCTTCCTCTTGTTTCCTTTTCATTTTGCCATCTCCCCGAGCTCTTCTTCAGTCGGCAAGACTCTGAGTGTTGGTGAGACTTCATAGCGAGGTCCCCCAGTCATACCGATACCCACTTCAATCACTGAGACCGCACCATGTCGGCAAGACACTACTCCAATAGCTGGAAGCTACACCGATGTCTTTTATGTTAGGGAGACCCTTTGTTGGTCAGTGAGACCTTCTGCTTTATTAGATCTTTCTTCCCAAGCTGGTTCCCCTTTGGCAAGACTTCATTTGGTCACTGGGACCTCATGGCGATGGCTTCAACTCTTGGTGATCTCCTTTGTTGTCAGTGAGACATTGGCCTGTCGGCCAGACCTCTCGTTGGGCTCCTCATCTTTTGGCAATGAGCTACTTTTTCTTTGGTTGGGGAGACATCACATGGTCATTGAGACTTCATAGCGAACTCCTCCTGTCTGCCTGAGCTCTCCTCTTCACTGAGACTCCCACTGGTCGGTGAGACATCATACTGAAGGAACTTTGCTTTGGCGAGGGTCCATTTCATTCACTTCGGCAAGAGACAAAGGTTTCGCCAAGACATTATGGCGAAACCACCTCCTTTGGCTGAGATCCCTTCATTTGCTAAGACATGGCCATGTCGGCAAGACCCCTTGCTGATACCTGCATCTTTTACCGAAACCTGTGGTCACCATGAGTCTCCCCGATTGACGATTGAATGGCCTATCCTTCTTGTCGCCAAAACATCCCAGGTCGTCGAGACATTTTGTAGAACTCAATCCTTATGCCGAGAGCCTTTAGAGTTGGGGAGACCTTGTGACTTCGGTGAGACCCTTTGGCGAAGCTCGCTTGCTTTGCTGATGCCGCCTGACTTCAGCGAGACCTCTTCCGATTGGTAAGACCTCCTACCAAAACCCGCACACATACACTGAAGGGATCCTACTTTGCTTTGTTGGCAAGACCCGATGCATTCATCGAGATTTCTCTCCGATGAAAAGAACTTCTGTCAAAATGAATATCTTTTTGTTGTTAGGACGATGATCAATGTCTTCCCGATAGGGGCCTGTAGGTGAATCCCACTCGCCGTGACATTCCTGGGGTCTTGGTGACTCTCTCCTTAGAAGATTTTATGCCGAACCTAAACAAGGCAGGCTTCTTCACTGAGTTCCCTGTGACCTAGCATCAGATTCATGACTTTTCCCTAGGCCAAATGCTCCATTTGGCCTTCTCGAATCTGTTAAACACAATTTGCCTTGCCTAATTAAGCCTGAGGGTGAAAATTAGGTAACAGATTGAACCATAGTCATTTCCTTAGAGAAAAAATTTCTCTATAGAAAGATATAACCCTCTAAATTTAAATAAAATCTAAGGTTATAGACACTTTGTCCCAAGAAAATAAATGAATGAGGAGTTCATGAAGAAATAGCATCAAAACATCCATATATTTTTACCAATTTGATGGTGCATTGTTAGATAGCAAAGGAAGATGTCATAATTTTTTTTGTAAGAACTTTCGAAAATGATGCTAAGGAATTTTTTAATAATCTTCCTATGAACTCTATTTGTTCATGGCAAGAGCTTGATATACTATTTATGGATTAGGTTGGTGAAGTGAATAATGAATTTTTATCTAATAGTAGGCTTTTGCACATTTAGGAAAAAATTGAAGAAGAATGTAAAAATGTGGTTGAACACAAATCACCTCTTGATGCATTATGTGATATAAGAAGATGTGAGGGTGAACCCTCATATTATTTTCATGATAGATTCATGAAATTTTTGTTTTCTATACCAAAATTAGATAGGCCTAATGAATCAATGTGTTGATTTTTTTGTGAAAGACTTGAGCCAGGCCTAAGTACCATGCTAGCTGATTTAAAGCTTCCTATACTTATATTAATATATCAATAGATTTCAATGACTGAAGAAATGATAGGGAAATATGGAAATAGTTTTCTATCTCAATTGAATGATGGTACATTTTCTAGGCTTGCTCAAGACAATTGTGATGGTATGGAAAAAAAAAATGATGCATCTTGTGAGAATTATGTTTTTGAGCATCCTACAGAAGAAATATGAGTAGATGAAGTTTGTAAGAATAATAGCTAACATGTAAGACATGATAAGATGAATGAAATATCTAAAATCATTCCTTCTATTGATTTTGAAAAATGAAAAAATAGAGAGCCAACTCTCTATATCAATTGGAAGTGACAGAAAGTGTAGTGACCTTTAGCTGGAGCAATCATCTATGGAAAATTATAGTGAAGAAATCAATGATGATTTCCAATTTGATAGTGAGGAGTATGAACCTATTGTTTTTTGTAGTACTATGGATAGTGAATAGGATGTGCATGCAATAGATTCATCAAATGAATCAATTCAGGTAGTTGATTGTGAAGAGGATACATATGTTGGTGATGCAAGTGGTGAACAAGAAACTCCTTTCTTGTTTGATCTCTTACCTTCTTCTATCCCTTTTTTTGATTTAGAAGTTTTGACTAAATGTATTTTTGCATGAGGATATCATAGATGTAGTTGTACATGAAGATGAAAATGTAGATATCTAAATGTTGGTACAGTTGATGAATTTTTTTATGATGAGCTTGCACTTGAAGAGTGTGATTGTGTTAATCACATGTATGCATATGAGAACCTTTTTTTTGGGTGTGTAACTTATAGTTTTCCTCATTAGTAGTGTACTTCAATTCATGGGAGAGAAATGTTGTTGAGCTAAACATGATAGATATGTGCCACAAGTCTAAGTTTTATGGCACATATGTATCCTTAGACACGAAAAATATATTGATTGATCCTATACACCTAATCCTAATTTTACTAACACTAGTTCTTCTTGAATCATCTCCTTTACTAATCATTTCATTAAATAATCTCTATTTAATTAAATTTATCATATTTCATCTCTTAATTAAATAAATCAATTTTATCTAATTAAGTCATTCTCTCCTATTAATTAAATAAATCATTTTGTTTAATTAATCCTATAGTCCCCCTTTTTTAATTAAATAATTCAGTTTATTTAATTAATTTCTAAAGTCATTCTACTAAATTAAATAAATTAATCTTTATTTGATTTAATCTAACATCATCCTCTTTATTTAATTAAATCTAAAATCATTTTCCTCTCATTTTTATTTAAATTAATCCAAAAGTCAAAATCAAAATTTCAAATCAAGCTAATCTCCCTTTAAATTAATCAAATCCTAATTAATTCTAATCTTAATGCATCAAATCCTCTAGCTTTTGCAACTTGCTCATGAAAATCATTTTAATTGATTTATTAAATCTCTATTTACTTTCAAAAATGCATCAAAAAGAGAATATTCTCCAAGTTTGAAAATTCCCTCCAAAAGGGTTTGTACATCCAACAAGGCATTTAAACCTCTTACATGTCCTTTGCCTTGAGCCAAGTGGCATTTAATTCATTTCTTCTTTCCCTCCAACTTGTGATTTCATCAATTTTGAAATTCCACTTAATTGCATTTAATTGCACAGTGACCAAAATGTGCTCCACCTTTGTCCACTCACATGTTGACAAGTGGCTTTATGCTATTGGTTGGTCTTTTGTCCCACATTCATCCATTTTTCCTCATCCTCCATCTTTCTCATCTATAAATAAGAGGCTCTCATTTGGGTTTTGGATACCACAACTTATGCAAAGTCATTATCTTCAAATTTTGAATTTGCTCATCCATTGTTCATCCATATTCATCAATTTTTATGGTATCATAGCCAACTTATTGAAAATTTCATCAAGGATCTTCATCAAATCATCATCAAGATTGCAAGGGATTGGGAAAGGGCCATTTTCAACATCAAAATGGCACCAATTCCCCCATAGGATTGAGAGTTTGATAATTTAAATAGGATTTAATAGCTTTTTAATTGTATTCTTCACATTATTTCTTATTTTTATGTTTCAAATGAATTCCATGGGGAATGATGTTTCTAACTTGCATATTGGGCTAATTGTGTGTTTTTTCTTTGTGTTTGTATAGGTCTAGGATCACCATTCACATTTCGGTGCTAGGAGGACGGGGGGCAAGGAATCTAACATATTTTTTTGAGAAATTCCATGGTTTTTTGAAGTTTTTGTGTCTACAGGAAAACAACGCCGTTGATAAAGAAATTGTGCCGCTAGCAGTCCAACGACGCCATATAGCATCGCTATCAAACTCCAAACTGTGATGCTGGCTTCTTCCCACCCATAAATTTTAATTTCAAACTATGATGGGGTAAAAGCACAAAGTTGTGTCACACTTTATTAAGGAAATCGCCAACGCTGATCCAATTTTTAAACTTGAATCACTAAAAATTGGCATATACGTTTTGAATTTTGAAATGATGTAAACTAGTAAAATATGTATTTTTTAGTATATTTTATGTTTGTATTTTTTAAAAGAAATAAAAAATATTTTAAACTAGTTTTTAATAAATTAAAACTATAATTTAGTTGTTGATAAAATGCTGAATAATGAAGTTGCATGGGACGTCAAACTTTTTATAGTAGATTTTATTATTTTTCTTTCCAATTTTTTGTGTGTATTTATAACTTGAAATTTTAGTGCATGGATATATTTTTTTCCAATTTTGATAAATATATATTTTTAAATAAATATTAAAATGTATGTGAATAAAAAAACAACTGTTTTCATCAAACGTCAACTTTCATATTAAATATTTATCTAGAATGGAAAAAAATTATACCATCTTAAAATAGATTCTTTTATCTAGTGCATCATATTTTTTTCAATTTTTTTTAATAAGTTTTAGTATTTTTCCTTGACATACTAATCAACCTAATATTTTGTGTTGATAACCTACTTTTAGTAAAAATAAAATATAAAATACAAAAAATAATTAAGTTATTAAAATAAATATATTTTTGAAAACTACACTTATGGATCGACAAAAGGGTATTTTTCTATTTTTAAAAAAATGTTATTTACATTAGCAAGATTTATTGAAACTTCAAGTTTTTCAAATAATTTTATTGTTTTGGTAAATTGGACTCAAAGTGGTGCTTCATATATTTTTAGCCAACAATTTTAGTTGAAAAAGTTGTGGAAGTATCTAACTTGGCTAGAATGAGTCTTACTAGATCATATGTTTGACCAAAATTGATTTTTAGTTACAAATACTTAAATTCGGTTGTGCTGATAAGTTCGCTGAAAGTGTGACACAACTTTGTGCTTTTACCCGACGCTTGGCCATTTTTCTTTTGACCAGGCATCCAAACTCCAAACTATGTTGTTGGTCGAAACAACGCCATAATCGAGCTCATTGGATTTTTCACTTACCACTGCTACTAGTCTCAGCGGTGCCATACAATGCCACTAACTCTTCTAAACTTTGCCACCTCTACAGATTGTGCCACTGGAGTTGGGTAAAAGGTAGTTTTCAAATTAATTTCAACATGTGCTTTTTCATTTTGGTTGCTTTTGGCTACTAACTAGTTTTTGGCTTTTGTTTCTATAGTTTTAACTAGTTTTGTAGGTTGGCGTAATAAAAAAAAAGTGAAGGGAGGAAACAAAGACGAATGCTTCTCTATGGCATCATCATTTTATTGTATCAAGTGTTTTTAAACACTTTGGGGAGAAATTATAATCCCTTTTCTAAGGACTTGGTCATCTTTATGTTTTTTAGGACTCACTAATTTTCATTTGGGCTTAAAAAGAACCATAGTCAACTTACTAGATTTTGTTTTGGGACTTAACAATTGAACAAAAAAATCTCACACTTCAAAGTTGGTGCTTAAAAAGAACTGATATTCTTGCTTTTGAAGGATTAAAATGAACATTTGCTTTATATACTTTGTAATCCCTTATCCAAAGTAATATCATTTAAAAGACATATGTGCTTCTTTCGCACCTCACAGTGATCTTGAGAATCAAAAGGATTTTGTGATATTAAGTTGTATAAGTGATTGCCTCCACATTTCATTTGGGTTCTTAAAATTGAACAAAGTTTTTGAGTGTGAGTGGAGCATATCGCTTGTGTTCTCTTTTTGTTTCTAAACAAAGATTGATTGAACTACAGATGTGTTTGCTCACTTTTTTTTATCCTTAGAGGGTCTTCCTAGTGGGAAAAAGTAATCACCCTAGGGAATGACCCAACTAGGAACATGCTAAAGCCAAGTGACTTCCAACCGGTATATAAGTGTGGGTACTTGGGGAAAGTTCAAGTATCATGATGATTTTTGTGATAAGAAGGGAAACAATGGTCTCTTGCCGTATGGATGATCCCCCATGAATGAGATGCCTATATTAGAACCTTTGGTTTGGAAGGTCAAATCCTTCTCTATTTGTTGGTGCAAGAACGGTTGTTCTGAAGCTATCCCACATTTTTATGGCTCTTAGTAGAGATGAGAAGTATGCCATGGGAGTTTCATGGGCATTGATACTTGGCTGACCTGAGAAGTGTGTGTCATGGAGGGGGACCAGTGTGGTCAAGCATCTAATCATTTTCTAAGAGTAGGTGTAGCTAGATTTATCCAAGTGGGAACTCAACAAATATTGTTTCATTTTATCCTAGGATTGTGCATCACTTTGGAATCAAAACACTTTCTTGGATCTAAAACATTGGAAAACAAACATTCAACATGAACATCAAATTTCAAACCCCTTGGGATGAGCAAATACCTTTGAAAAATTTAAGTGCTATTGCTTTCCCTAGGGATTCTATCCTTAGAGGCTTCTAAGCATTTGAATTTACATCACAATTTTCTCTCACTAAGGTCAACAATAGGAAATTTTTTCCTTGATTTCCACATAATACACTTTGTGGGATGAGAAGAAGTTAGGACATTAGACATATAGTTTGAAAATATAATCAAGAGAGTGTTTTTGGTAAAAGGAAGTAATTAAGCAAAGGTAAGAAACAATTGAACCCCACACATGTTCTCTTCCAAATGATTTCCTGAAAGATCAAAATCCAAAAACCAAAGTCCAAAGGTCTTAGTCAAAAAGCTTGCAAGAAATGTTTGTCTATGTTTTACGAATTTAGAGAAAGATGGACCTTCAAATTTTACAAATGGGCATCAAAGAACAATCCAAATTTTTATTTATTTTACTATTATCAAAATCCAAGTCTCTTTCAAAGGTTTGAGTATCTCACATAGGAAGTATTGCATGTTCTTCAACACTGAGGTCTTATAAACAAGAGTCTTTTTAGGTTCATTTAGGATCAAACCAATCACTTTCATCCATCCCTAAAACATCAAATCCAAAAATCATCTCACCAAAAACTCTTGGAAATCTTGAAAAAATCATCCATGCTAGGCTTTTGGAAAAATCCTCTAGATCAAATCCAAATCATCTTGTTTGATTAGATGTGTTTAGATGCATCCTTCTCCACATATTTAGTCAAATTATCAAATCCTTGTGAACAAGTTTATCCCTTGATATCATCCAATGTCTTGGGGTCTATGAGTTCATCATCCAAATCCAAAACAAATCAAACCAAAATCATCTTGTTTGGTTAGGTGTGTCTAGATGAATCCTTCTTTACACACTTAGTCAAATTATCATCTTGTGTACAAATTTACTCTAGGACAACATCCAACCTCTTAGAGCTTATGAGTTCACTATCCAAACCAAATCCAATCAAGCAAAAGTCAAGGTCAAATCAAACCAAATCAAAAGTCCAAAGTCCCAAAGTCTAGTCTCCTTCAAGATTTCTCAAGAGTTCAAACATTCACATCATCCATCCTTCATTTATCTCATAATCACCCTTTGATCCTTAATCATCCTAGATTTTATTTTTTGTGCCTAAAGTTAGATCAATATAAAGAATTAGAGGTTCATCTCAAACATTCTTGAAAATTTATCCCTATTTTATGGTGCAAACTTGATCTCAACACAAGAAGAACATGGAAACCATCAAAGGAACATCAACTTCGAGTGACTTGAGTCAAACCACTTCTAAAATCAATACTATTGGATCAAGAAATCCCCTACCCAATCTTCCTCTATCATCACAAAATCCTCAGGAGGAAGGTCAAGTGGAAGAAATCACATATAATGTCTTAGGGATGACACAAGATGAAATCATTGAGATGGTCCAAAATCCTGAAACTCATAGAATTGTCAATACCATGATGAGACTCAATCCCTCCCAATACATGCTTGAATTGGAAAAAGAAGGGGCTAAACTCCCTTCCGACTATGATTTGAGCACTCTTGCGGAGAAAACTCTTGAGATTATGCTATTGGTTTCATTCACCCCATCTTCATTCCAAAGCATCACTTAATCCATCCCACAAATTGCATCATCCATTGCTCCAACTCAACCAATTGTCAACAAGGGGAGCTGATTATTACATGCTCTTCAAAAAAATCCTCTTATTAACAACAAAGACTTGGACGCAAATACTATTTTGGGTCAATTTGTTTCATTAAATCTGCTACAGCCATATGTTCCACTCACCTTTCAAGACCCCAATGACTCATCATCATATTTTCATTAAACACCGACATATCCTCTCAACACACAAACCTCTCTCCCTATGACTTCACAAGGAGAAGGTGGGCTATTTGGATTAGGATGAATCTTTGATCCTTCATCATTGTCATTTCCTGAAGGGAACACACCACCCATTTTTCCACCACTTCCACCTTTGCCATTAACATCCACACCACCTCTCAGTTTAGAGCTCCCCCCTTTGCCACCATTCAATCAACATAATCAAAGCAACCCCCAATTATAAATCAAAACATCATACCAAATCATCTGATCTTGCCATTGATATCACAACAGTAGATGGAAACCATCCAAGCAACCCAAGCAATCACTGCACCATCCGTAAATGTGGTCTCTCAAGGGCCAAGCATATCAATAACACCATCCACTACACAAATCTCTATCATCAATACAATGGTACCTGCCATCACAACAACAAAAACCATTCTAAATCCACCACCATCACCACCAAAAAAAAACATGACAAAGTCATTTAGCATCACATTGCAAGCAGCTCAATAAGCTTCCTATCAAAACACACTTAAACAAATTCAAAATCAACAAGCTACACAACTAGCTGCCCAACAAGTGCAAGCGCAATTAGCTACACAACAAGCACAATAGGTTTCCCAAACTCAAGCTTTGTTGCAATAACAACAAGCCACCCAAGCTTCCCAAGTTGCGCAAGTAGCTCAATCCGCTCAAATTGCACAGGTTGCCCAGGGTACCCAGGTTGCACAAATTTACCAACAACCTCAAGCTCAACAAGCACAAGTGTAAGCTTAATACCAGGAACAACTACAAGTAGCTCAATAACAAGCATATTAACAAGCCTTGCAACAATACCAAGCACAACAAGAAGAGACCCAACTCTTAGCCCAACAACAAGTGTTGTTGGCATAATAGCAACAAGACCAAGAGCAAGCATTGTTGGCACAGCAACAACAAGACCAACAACAAGCGTTGTTGGCACAATAGCAGCAAGACCAACAACAAGCATTGTTGGCACAACAAAAAATGCATGCATATCAACAAGCCTTGATCACACAATAGAGATTGCAACCAACTCCCACCAACATACCCAACACTCCACCCATCACTCAAACACCTCAACCACTTCAAAAAATAGTCACTCCACCTCCTGATATGCAAGAAGATGTGACAACACAAATCAAGTTTCTCTCGCAGCAAGTGCTCGATCTTCAATTAGGGAAAATAATGAAAACACCAAGAAATTTGTGCCCCTATCCATTCAACGGGAGCCTTGCAATGGTACCATTCCCAAAGGAGTTTGAAATCCCTAAATATGACAAATATCATGGGCTTGGTAATCTTGAAGATCATATTAGGGAATTCCAGGTACACTGCATGGAGGTCGCATATGACGATACATATTTGATGCAGCTATTCCCTCGAAGTTTGGCTAGTCCTTCCATGTAATGGTTCTCTTTACTTTCTCCTGGCATCAAAAAATTCCAAGAGATTGTAGATGCATTCATAAAAAATTATGCATTAAACATTGGTATGGATGTTAGTCTAGACGAACTATTTGCGCTCACGGTAAGGGGGAAACATTCACTTCCTTCCTACAATGATGGCGATCCAAGGCCAATAGGAGAAAATGGGCCATGCCAAAAAAAAACAAATTTTCACCATCATTTCCAATCTTGAGAAAACCTTGTAATTCCATCTTAAGATGCAATGCATCACCACATACAACCATTTGATCCCCAAGGTGCTCAACATTGAAAGATCCCTAATTACACAAGGGGGGACACCCACATATCCAGAACATCAAGACAACTACCCTTCCATTAATTATAACAAAAACCCACACACATGGGCAAGAAAAAAAAATGTCACTAATGATGGTGTGGTCGATGCCAAGGTCATAATCAATGCTCCAAAATAAAACACCTAATCATACTAGCAACCAAAAAACAACAATTGAAACAACATGCAAACCAATGTGGTATCACAAAAACCACCCAACAATCAAGTCAACAATTTGAATAATCAAGGGGGACCACCCCTACGAAACAAATATCCCCTCGAGTGAAAGTACACAGCCCTTGGGGAGTCAATCAAATCTATCATGAAGAAGTTGGTAAATGAGAATCTCAACAAAATTCCCACATATGAGAATTATCAAGAACCCCAAGTGAAACCAACATGGTACAATGAAAACCACCTTTGTGATTTTCATAAGATCAAGGGGAATACAATGGCTAGTTGTATGAGGTTGAAAAATATGATCCAAGACCTCATCGATGATAAGATCATAAATGTTGAACAACCAGCTAGAAATCAAGACCTAAAAATATACACGAATCTGATGCCAGATCATAACAAAGGGAACAAAAATGGAAAGAAAAAGTATGCCAATGTAAACCATGTGTATGATCATGTTGTTGCATCCCTAGATGAATGGATCACTGTTGTAAACATCAAGGGATCCAAAGTTGATTGTGGAGTCACCACATGTGGCGACAAAGTCACCATTGCTAGATCATCACAACCACCTAGAGAATCCATCTGAAATCCAAAATCCATTCCCAGTGGTTACAGTATCTTGGACCAGCTAAAAAGAACCCTTGCTCAAATATCCATCATGGAGTTACTTAAGATTTCATCTGCCCATAGAAAGATCCTTGAGGAAGCATTGGCTTCATCTACCATCTTTGCCAATCTTGACATTGACTAGTTCCAAGCTATGGTCAGATACATCACCAAACCAAATCTCCTCACATTCTCTAATCAAGACTTTCTCACCCAACCATCTCATAATTGTGCATTCCACCTTGAAGTCCTGGTTCAAAAAAACAAAGTCAATAGGGTCTTGGTGGATGGGGGTGCAGGTCTAAATATCTGTTCTCTCAAACTAATAAATAATTTGGGATTCTTTGAGGAATCCATTGAAAAAGGAAAGGGCATCACAATCAGAGCTTATGATGATCAGGAAAGAGTGTCTCAGGGTACTATCCAACTCCCTGTTCAAGTAGGGCCAACCATTATGGAAACCACTTGTTAGGTCTTGGACCTTTATTTTCCTTATAACATCCTCTTAGGGCATCCATGGATCCATGGGATGCAAGATGTTGCATCTACTTTTCATCAGTGCATCAAATTCCCATACCAAAACCAAGAGGTCATGATTCATGGGGATCCTGAGCCCTTTTCTTATTGTAAGATTTTGGAAGCAAAGTACTAAAAAATCCCTGAAGTCCCAAAGAATGATGAAGGCCCTTCAACCCCATGTGTAGACCTAGCTACTTTGGCCTCCACTTCTGAGACAAAGACTCCCTCCATTTGTGATATCTCTGAAATCAAGGTCATTATCCAAGATAATAGGTGTGGGGATTATAAAATGAAGAAAGGTGTTTTTGTGGTAGGAAAGTTACCTCAATCTCCTAGGTCTCACGGGAAACCCCAACTAGCTAAAATATCATCCCAAACCTACAGAGTAGACCCCTCCAAATTTAGAAGTTGGGGAGACCTAAGTTGAGAAGTGGTAGATGAAATAGACATATCAAGCTTTCTATACCAAGATAAAAGGCATGTTCCTGATCTTCCAATAGATGAGAGCAACAAAGAACTGCAACTGATGCTTGGCATGGGCTATGACAGAAACAAGAGACTTGGACAAAATGAAAATTTTCTTCTAGTACCACTCATTCTTGAGAGGCATATGAGAAATCTTGGCCTTGGATGTACCTCTCCAAATGTAACCATACATGGTAGAAGTCCCCTAGTTAAAATAGTCAAAATCCCCCCTCAGCTATCAACAACTACTCTTTGATTACCCGTATCCATAGGTCAAGTCATAGATAGCTTTACCTTCGACATTTAATTGATGTGTGTAGTAGTAGTGATGAGGAAGATCCTATAACCTACTTACTTATTCTATTCGAGGATTCCTCTCTTCTCATGATTAGTATCCTATCTTTTGATTCAAACAACCAAACCCATGAGATAAACTTAGTTTATCCCCAACTCATCGATTATGACCAATGAGGACTACCAATTTTGGATACATTCAAAAATGATGAGGCGCTCTTGGAATTCATGGGATTAAACGATACTATACCATGTGGAGATCACAAAGCTAGGTTTGAAATCATACTAGACACACATGCCTATTACAAGGAAATGATTGAATCCTTCAGTCGCAAATGTGAAAATCTAAGAATAATCTCTAGGTCTTTGAGTGAAAACCACACTGTGGCACTCTCTAACTCAAAAATAGTAAAAATAAAGGACACATCCAATGGTGAAAACCTCTTTGAGGCACCAAAGGATGAAGGATTCAATCTTCCTCTCAGTGCCATTCATCAAGAGAAGTCAATAGTTATGGCAAAAACATGGAATCCAGTCTACTTGGGAATGGAAGAAATTTCATAGATAACATTCTATGTAGAGTCTCTTTTAATAGAAGAACATGAAATCCTAGCTACGTTCCTAAGAGAGAAAGTTCAACTTTGCATGGATCTATGCCGACATGGTTGGACTTGATCTAGAGGCTGCGGTCCACCATCTAGCCATGTATCCTGAAGCAAATCCATTAAGACAGAAGCTAAGGAAAATGCATCCCCAGATAGCATTATTGGTCAAAATGGAATTACAAAATCTCCTAGATGCAAGATTCATATGGCCGATTGATTATTCAAAATGGGTCTCTAATCTTGTACCTATTTCAAAGCCCATTGGGGGCATCTGCATCTACACAGATTTTAGAGAATTGAACAAAGCATGTCCCAAGGATGAATTTCCACTACCAAACATTGACATGATCATGGATATGACATCAGACATGATATGTTATCTTTGATGGATGGATTCTCAAGATACAACCAGATCATGATAGCAAAGGAGGACCAACACAAGATGACTTTCACTTGTCTGTGGGGAACATATTGCTAGAATATGATGTCGTTTGGGTTGAAGAATGTAGGAGAAACCTATTAAAGGGCCATGACACTAATATTTCATGATATTATTCACAATACTATGGATGATTACATGGATGAAATATTGGCCAAGTCGAAGAAACATCGAGATCACATAGTGGCATTGAGCTCCATCTTCAATAGACTAGAAAAGTACAAGGTTCGACTAAATCCAAAAAAGTGTCTTTGGGGTACAATCAGGCAAGATCTTGGGGTACATTGTATCCATGAGAGGAATTGAGGTAGATCCAGCCAAGGTAAAGGAAATTCTTGAAATGGAGGCACCGAAAACATTGAAGTAGCTAAGATGCCTACAAGGAAGACTCTAGTCCATCCACTGATTCATAGCACAACTAGTAGACAAGGCTATCTCGTATTCTCATCTACTCCATAAGGGGGTATCATACAAATGGGATGAAAAGTGTAATCAGGCCTTCAACAAGATCAAGGATTACTTACTCACACTGCTAGTCCTCATTCCACCTATTCCAAGAAAACCATTGATCTTATACATATCAACAACAACAGGAGCTCTCGGCACTCTCCTAGCACAACACAATAAAACTGGGAAAGAGAGCCATTTATTACATCAATAGAACTATGGTGGGGCATGAGCTAAAATACACACCCATTGAGAAATCTTGCCTAGTAGTCATTTCACAACTCAAAAATTTAGGCATTACATGCTAGCACACCAAATCAAACTCATTGCAAAAATAGATCCTCTCAGGTACCTACTATCCAAAGCAACACTCATAAGACAAATGGCTAAGTGGGTTATGATCCTCACAGAGCATGACATTGAGTATGTGGAATGCAAGGCTATCAAAGGACAAGCAATTGTAGATCAACTAGCAGAAGCACCCATATATGTAGAAAATCCACTTTATATCAGAGTTCCCTAACGAATCAATCTTCAACTTAAGTGTAGCGAATCATTGGAAAATGTACTTTGATGGATCCTATACACAACATGGATCCGGAGTGGGGAATTTTATTCATCACTCCACAAGGGGACTGCATACCTAAATCATACAAG
The DNA here is from genome assembly GCA_007258455.2 of Sequoia sempervirens. Classification (NCBI taxonomy): domain Eukaryota; kingdom Viridiplantae; phylum Streptophyta; class Pinopsida; order Cupressales; family Cupressaceae; genus Sequoia; species Sequoia sempervirens. Next base: position 553,176,199 of record VDFB02000017.1, read on the forward strand.
CTATCATTCCCTTGCACAAATAATATTGTGGAATATGAGGCTCTTGTCATAGGGCTGAGAATTGCAGTGTGGTGGAAGATCATGGAATTTAAGGTATATGGAGATTCACAACTCATAATCAACTAGGTAAACATTGAGTACCAAACAAAGGATGAAAAGTTGAATCCCTACAAGAAGTTGGTGGAAAGCCTTAAGGAGTTCTTCATTGATATCACATTTGAGTAGCTACCATGAGAAAATAACAGAGTAGTAGATGCCATGGAAACAATTGGTTCGCTTCTAGATGTCCCACACAACATCCTTAAGCAATAATTCCTCGTAGAGTAGCTTCTCATACCAATATTTGAGGTACAAGAGTTTGAATTTGTGTGTGAAATCATTGGTCTCAGTGATCCCAGGAACCATAATAAATACACCTACTTGAGAATAGGAGTCCTCCCTGCAAACATAACCCTGAACCTCAAGAGAGCCTTTGTCAAAAAATCATCCCGTTTTGTCATCCTAGGAGATACCCTTTACTATAGAAGCATTTAAGGAACCTTGTTACGTTCCCTAAATTTTGAGGAATCCTTGACTACTTTAACTGAGGTACATAATGGTATTTGTGGTTCACATTCAAGCAAAATGACCTTGGCTAAGAAATTGCTAAGGACTGGGTACTATTGGCCTACAATGGAAAGGGAAGCACATGACTATGTTAGAAGGTGTTTACAATGTCAGTAGCATGGGGATCTCATCCATGCACCAACTCAGGAGCTTCACCCAATTGTTACACCATGGCCCTTTTCACAGTGGGGGCACGATCTTGTTGGAAAAATTACCCCTGCCTCATCTAGTGGACATAAGTTCATCATCACCGCCACAGAGTATTTCACAAAGTGGGTGGAAGCCATCCCCATGACCTACATTACTAGAAAATAGATATCCAAGTTCATCTTGAACTACTTAATATGTTACTATGGTGTTCCTCAAGCCATTATCTCAAATAATGGGACACATTTCAAGAATTAGGATGTCCATGACCTATGCCAAAAATTCAAAAATCCAACATCACTTTTCCACTCCGTATTATCCCCAAGGCAATGGCCAAGTAGAAGCTACCAACAAGACCATCTTGAAAATCCTCAAGAAAATAGTGAATGACGTAGGTTGTGACTGACATCTGTAGCTAAATCCCACCTTATGGGCCTACCGAACAAGCATCTACACACCAACAGGTGCCACCCCGTTCTCCCTGGTCTACGGATCAGAAGCCATACTCCTGATTGAGATCAAGCTCCCGTCACTAAGGAATATCATTGCAGAATCTCATCACAAATGAAGAAAATTGGGTGTCAAGACTGAATGAGCTAGAATTACTAGATGACTAGCATAGGGGTTCCTTAAACCATTTGCAAGTCTACCAAAACCCACTCAAGCGGAGCTACAACAAGAAGATTAGGAGTCAAACATTCCAAGTCAGTGAGCTTGTGCTAAAGGAGAATCAGAAAAATGTTCCAAATCCAGACAAGGGAAAATTTGAACCCAATTGGTTGGGAACCTTTTTCATTATAGCAAGCTACAAGTCAGGGGCATATCAATTATCAACACCAGAAGGGGAGCCTCTGCAGGAGCCCATGAACAACTCTCATCTCAAAATTTTTTATGCCTAATCTTTCAAGGTATAAAACCAAAAATACAAAAAAATGAGAAAATGTCTTGAAAAAATGGTCACCCTAATAAAAACCTGGAAAATAGGCATCTTTGTGACAACAAAAAAATCAAAAAACATAAAAATACAAAAAAAATAGAAAAATGATTAATAACAGTAAAGAGAAAAATTATCCTATAGTGAAAACCACTTCAGTGGTGCTTTAGGCAAGTACCTTGGTGAAAACCTGGCAAATAGGTGCCTTGTGTAAATAAGAACTTTCCATCCACTAGGATCTTCACAACCTGTTCCACATCATCCATCCATCATGCTTCCAACATCCATTGCATTCCATATCTCCATCCATCATCCATCCGCGTCGGCATCATAGCTTGGTCCTATGTTCATATCATGATCCCTCCTAGTACTACTCAACCCATTCTTAGGTCAGTTTGTCCTACCTATATCGGAGTAGTCTATTTCATCACGTTGGGGGCATGTTCTCATATGAATTGGATTCATGTATATTCTTGAAGTCTTCCAAAAATAAAAAAAGCCAAAAACATTAGAAAATAAAAAAAATACAAAAAACATTCATAAAATAAAAAAATCCAAAACATCAAAAAATAAAAAAATCCAAAAATAGGTCAAAAATTCAATCAAAAATTCAAAAACAAAGTCATCTTGTCAAACTATAGGTCTCTAAGCTCTGAATGTAGGAAAGGTTGATCTTTGATCTTCTCCCGAGACACTTAGGTCAATCCTCTAGGAGTTCGTCATAATAAATTGGCAATCCATTTATTCATATCTCATCAATAATTGAGTCTATGTTAGTTGAACTATGTGGTCTCTATGTGTATAATGTAGGCAAGACTAATATGTTGATCAACCCCCAAGGCCCCTAGGATAGGTATTTAGGTTAGTCTCTTGGTCAAAATCTCAAAAAACCCCAAAACATTGGAAAATTTGAAAATCAAAACATTTTTAAAATCTCAAAAATACTAAAAAACAACCTCAAAACATTTCAAAAATATCAAAAACATCCAAATATTTGAAAAAATCCATCCATCCCATCTCACTTTCACCTGCAATAAAAATCCACTCCTAATAAATCATCGTCACCCTCAACCTTTGGTGAAACAATCATAAAAAAGTTTAGTAGGTTACAAGTGAAAACGTAATCGTCAAAGTCTCAAGTCTAGGTCAGTAAGTAAACAAGTTGGTCAAATTTTTGTATCAATAGCTAATCATCTAGTTTTTCCCAAATCATCTAATAACATCATGTCCTAGGATGCACCCTTTCTACAATGGACATCAACATCAAGCATCACTGTAGTTTAGTCTTGGCTAGCGGTATGAAGAACATTAGCTTGTTTGTTTACTTTATCTTTGTCTTTTGGCTTATCTTATTGCACTCATTCCAATGACCTCTCAATGATGTCCAAACAAATGGATTTATATAGAAAGGAATGGGGTAGCAATCATTATCTTTTTTCTGCTATACTTGTTGGATATTCTTGTAATATAACCTTGGTCATGCGTGCTTTGTTTGGGTGTAGGGAGGATGTTTTAGGTGTCTTGTTGACCACATAGGAAGGCTTTCCTTTCTATGTTTTGGTCAGAGATGTTTGAAATATCTGAACTACATTTTAAGATAAGGTTTTGTATGTCAGGTGTGAATAGGAGTACTCCTATCTAATTGTCAAGTCAAATTCCACCACACTAGGTACAATATCAGAAGCGCCATTAAAACACTTAAAAGCGCTCAAAGTGCTAAATAATTACATGCACCATTTCATCAATCAAAAGCACTATTTCGAGTGGTCAAAGTGCCATTTCATCAGAAGTGCTATTATATTGGGTCAATGCACTAATTTATTGGGTTCAAGCGCTAAACTAATTAAAGCGCTAAAACAGACATCCAAAGTGCTAAAATTCCTATCGAAGGTGCTAAAACTTCAAAAGCTCTAAAATAATCTACCTAAGCGCTACTGTATCTAGCCTAAGCGCTAAAGCATTAAAAGCACTACATCGGCATGCAAAAACACTAAAAGAAATGTAAAATTAAAAATACGGAAAATGTGCAAAAAATGAGAAATGCACATAAAACGAGGGGTTTTACGAGTACGTACCAAAGGTTCATAGGCAGTCGGGCAGTTACGTCATCGCATGGGCTCAAACCGGTGAGTGTGGTGAGGGATTGACATCTTGTTCAATTTTCTCTCGCAAATTTTACAAACTCAAATTGTACAAATGAGTTTGAAAATGACCTTTTTGACCTTTTATAGGTTAGTTAAGGTGGGATTTTTGTGGGATTAATTAAATTTTTTCAAAGGAGATTAATTCAAATTAATCACAGGTTCAAACATTTGTTTCATTTCTTCCATTTTTAATTTAATAAATAGACTGAACTGTAGTTTGTTTTATTAAATTTAATATCTTGTTTCTTCCTAAATTTGAATAAATCTAAATATTAAAAAATATTCATATTTCTATAGCTCGTCATATTTTACCTACCAAATTAGATATAAAACATCTAATTTAATTCAACTGGCATTCATGGCAAAGCTGTGGAGACAAACTTGCAAGTAAACCTCTCCAATCTCTTTCCTCTGATTCTTCCTACCATCTGGCCTGATGTTTTCATAGGGAGAAACCATTCCCATGATCAGCTCAAGCTTCTTCATCTCTTACCATTGAATCCTCCAAATCAAATCCAAGCCTTTTTTGTGCTGCCCCATCATAAATTGTTGTCATAAATCTATAAATAAAACCTTCTGAAATAAGATCTGAAGATCTCATTTGTGTGCAAACTTACTCTACAAGAATAGCAATCAAGCAATCAAGCATCTTAGCAATAGCATTTAATCATTTAGCAATAGCAATCATTTTTAGAATCAATATCATAGTTGTATCGTAAAGCACTGTAGCTTCCTTTTATCATATTCATGTCAGCATAGATTATAGTAGCTGCATCATTATCATCTAGAAATCACCATACAGGATTAGATTATTTCATTTACCAACATCTCATTCTCTAGATTGTAATTTTAACAAACACAATGCTTACCAAATCTGAGAGCCCCGTGACTTAATAAATCTTTAGAGATAGAGAACAATATGACACTTTCAGTAGATTTGTGCTTTTAAATTAGTTTAATTGTTGTTAAATCTTTGATATAATGTCTTATTAAGAAGTGTTTTCAATTCTTTTACTTTTTACTTATTCCACACTTACAATCTCTATTTAATTAAATTCATCATATTTCATCTCTTAATTAAATAAATCAATTTTATCTAATTAAGTAAATCTCTCCTATTAATTAAATAAATCATTTTTTTTAATTAATCCTATAGCCCCCCTTTTTTAATTAAATAATTCAGTTTATTTAATTAGTCTCTAAAGTCATTCTATTAAATTAAATAAATTAATCTTTATTTGATTTAATCTAACATCATCCTCTTTAATTAAATAAATCAAATCTTTATTTAATTAAATCTAAAATTATTTTCCTCTCATTTTGATTTAAATTAATCCAAAAGTATAAATCAAAATGTCAAATCAAGCTAATTCCTCCCTTTAAATTAATCAAATCTTGATTAATGCTAATCTTAATCCATCAAATCCTTTAGCTTTTGCAACTTTCTCATAAAAATAATTTTAATTGGTTTATTAAATCTCTATTTACTTTCAAAAATGCATCAAAAAGAGAATATTCTCCAAGTTTGAAAAATCCCTCCAAAAGGGTTTGTACATCCAACAAGACATTTAAACCTCTTACATGTCCTTTGCCTTGAGCCAAGTGGCATTTAATTCATTTCTTCTCTCCCTCCAACTTGTCATTTCATAAATTTTGAAATTCCACCTAATTGCATTTCATTGCACAATGACCAAAATGTGCTCCACCTTTGTCCACTCACACGTTGACAAGTGGCTTTATGCTATTGGTTGGTCTTTTGTCCCACATTCATCCATTTTGCCTCATCCTCCATCTTTCTCATCTATAAATAAGAGGCTCTCATTTGGGTTTTGGATCCCACAACTTATGTAAAGTCATTATCTTGAGATTTTGAATTTGCTCATCCATTGTTCATCCATCTTCATCAAGTTTTATGGTCTTATAGCTAGGTTATTGCAAATTTCATCAAGATTGCAAGGGATTGGGAAAGGCCCATTTTCCACATCAAAATGGCACCAATTCCCCCATGGGATTGAGATTTTGATCATTTAAATAGGATTTAATAAGTTTTTTATTGTGTTCTTCACATTATTTCTTGTTTTTATGTTTCAAATGAATTTCATGGGGAATGATGTTTCAAACTTACATATTGGACTAATTGTGTGTTTGTGCAGGTCTAGCATCACCATTCACAGTATCAATATATTGCCAAAAAATTGAATTAGAGAGAAAACCAAAAGAGTGTAGCTCTCCACACAAAGTGTCTCATGATATGAATGGATGTTCTAATGAGGTTTCCATCAACATAAATGACCCCAAGGTATGTTGCTCATCCATGGCCCTTGTTTGAAGTGAAATTGAGTATGAAACATTCATTTGTGATGAAGATGTAGTTTCTCATAATGTGGATGGTAGTGTTCCTAAGTTTGAGCACTTCTCTTGGAATCAACATGCATCTTCTAGTGGTGATGAGAAGCATCAAGTTCTCCAAGTTGGTGATTTTTTAGCCACTCATGTTTCTTATATGCCCAAGCTTCAAATTTTTTAGTTTGACTTGTTTGAGGATGAGTTTCCCTCTATAAGTCAACATGATGAAGTGGCATATTTTTATTTTCCATGTACATTAGGGGAATTCTATTTTTTTCTTGATTTATCTAAGGTCAATAGGTAGAAGGTACCATGATTTCATATGTTGTTGATAAAAAATTTCAAGTTTTTCCACCACCGACTATAAAATCATAAAATATAATATGTGGCAGTGAGGTTGGTGCAACCACGGTAGAAGGATCCTCAAAGAGAATAATCTGGACTGTGTATCAAGAGTAACACAATAGAAGCAACACAAAAATTGGAGTCAAATGCATATTCAAACATTCTCATTAACAAAAATCTCATTTACAATTGGTTGGCAACATCCAGGCTTACAAATTCAGCTCACAGGCTTTACACAACATGTTTAGAAACACAACATTCCTATATGCTTCTTAATGTGAGCAAAAATATTACAGGTCAAATCTCTATTATTCTACTTAATCCACTACTACTCCCCTAATGATCTATTACAAGCTTTATATCATATCTGCAGGTCTATAATCTTTCACATTAGCCAAAGATCATCACAATCTCCAATGAAAGAAAATGTAACGTGTGCATGAATAGGTTGACCTCAAATTTGAATTACTCCTCGGTGAATGCATAGAATGAAGTGTGGACCTATAATCAAGGTCAGGGAAAATCCATAGAAAAATAAAAATCACACTGTCAAGATCCACAAGCTACGGGAAAGATCCACGAGTGATCAAACTAGACGTTAACTTAGAAAATTATTCCAATGTCAATTCAAGAAATTGCCATCAAATCTAAAAGTGATAACTTGCTGGAAAAAGATCCAATCATGCTCAAATCTTGGAATAAGGAAAATGAACATTTCCATGATGAAAATGTAGATCCACAAGGTTTGGTGAGAAAATATTATGAATCCACCAACATGAACTGAGCAATAATAGAACAAGAACAAAAAATGAAAGAAAATATTTTTGGTTGATGCAAGATTGCCAAGAACCAAGGATGCTCCTGCATTAGACATCTAGGGTTATTTGAAAAGTGAGTCCCTCACTTTGCTAGCGCTAAAGGAAAAACAATATGGTTTACCTTAGCCTGAGAAATCCAAGATGAATCCTCCATGGGTTTCCACTTCACTAGATATTCTTTGTACTATCTCCCACAAGTTTTCCTCCCATCTTTGATATCCAAAATCTCTTCTATCTCATTTGATTGTTGTTTTGGAAACTATTTTTCCAATTTTTCTTTACTTCCTTCACTGAATTCTACTTCATGATACTAATGTAGATCTAGAATGTTGAATATAGGTGATATACCCATGTCATCCAGTAACTCCACTTCATATGTATTTCCTGAATCAAATTTCTTCACAATCCTACAAGGTCCAAACTTCCTCATCTTGAGCTTATTGTATGTGCCAACTAGAGATATCTCCTTCCTCAAATATACCATCACTTCATCTCCAACTTCAAACTCTTTATGTCTCCTCTTCTCATCTACTTTCTCCTTATGCTTTTGGTTCATATCTTCCAATTGTTCCTTCACTTGAGTATGCACTTTCTTCATATGTTCTGCAAATTCTTGTACTTCTGCACTCCTTTTATCTTCCATACTAATGTCTCTCAACTTTGATATACCTCTAGGATGAATTCTTGTAGCAATATCAAAAGGTGTATTTATGGTACTCCTATTCACTAAATTATTGTATGAAAAATCTTCTTGTGTAAGGACTAAATCCAAACTTTTGGTCTTCTATCCAACCAAGCATCTCAGCTAATTTCCAAAACTTTTGTTTACTACCTCTGTCTGTCCATCATTTTGTGGGTGAAAAGTAGAACTAGACTTCAAATCTATCTTCAAATTCTTCCAAAGTGTCCTCCAAAAGTAACCAACAAATTTTGTATCTCTATTTGAAACAATACTCCAAGGTAATCCATGCAATCTAACCACTTCCTTGAAAAAAAAATCTGCTACATGTATTGCATCTATTGTCTACTTACAAGGTATGAAATGTGCCATTTTAGAAAACCTATCCACCACTACAAATATAGAATCATTACCTCTTTGTGTCTTTGGGAACCCAAGTATGAAATCCATACCGGTATCCTCCCAAGGTCTCTTCGGAACTATCAAATATAAAATCCAATATTTTGACTACTCCCTTTGCAACTTGACAAACTCTACAACTCTGCACAAATTTCCTAACATCCTTATGAATACGGGGCCAAAAGTAATTCTCACTTACCAATGCTATTGTCTTATTAATTCCAAAGTGTCTTGACAATCCTCCACTACGTTTTTCTTTCACCAAGTTATCCCTCATTGAACTTTGGGGTATACATAACTGATTCCCTCTAAAAAACATATCCTCTTGAATGAAATAATCCAACCACTGACTCCTATCCTCCAAGACTGGTTAGTTACAAGCTCTCCAAGGTTCTGCAAAATCTGAGTCTTCCTCATACAAGTTCTTCAATTCATCAAAGCCTAATACCTCCACTCTCATCTCTATTAGTAAATTGCTTCTCCTACTTAAAGCATCAAGAAGTCTATTTGACTTTCCACTCCTATGTTTGAAAGAAAAAGTATAACTCTGCAAGAATTCTACCCATCTCATGTGTCTCTGATTCAACTTACCCTGACTATTCAAATATTGCAATGCTTGATGATCTATATACAAAACAAACTCCTTAAGAAACAAGTAATGTCTCCATTTCTACAAGGATTGAACTATGACATAAAAATCTTGATCATACACTGAATATATTCTCCTAGCATCATTCAAATTCTCATTGAAATAAGCTACTGGTCTTCCTTCTTGACTTAATACTGCTCCAATTGCATTTCCACTTACATCATAATCTACTTGAAATACCTTACTAAAATCTGGTAAATCCAATACAGGCTGCTCAGTCACCTTTTATTTCAACATCTCAAAACTATGATATGCTCCAGACGTTCACCAAAAATCCTTCTTATCTCCTCTCATTGTTTTTGTCATAGGACTACAAATAGAACTAAAATTCCTAATGAAATTTTGGTAGAAACTAGCCAATCCATGAAATGATCTTACCTCTCCAATGCTATCTGGTGAAGGCCGCTCAAAAATTTCTCTTACCTTCTTAGGATCCATCTTCAATCCATCCAAATATTTCAAAAATCCTAGATATACCAACTCTTCCTAAACATGAAACTACACTTCTTAATATTTATCAGCAACTGCTCTTCTTTCAACCTCTATAAAACTTATCTTATATGCAACAAATGTTCTTCTCTAGTCTTACTGAAAATCAAGATTTCATCCAAGTAAACAATCACAAACTTACCCAAGAATTTCTTCAATACCTCATTCATCAGCCTCATGAAAGTACTCAGTGCATTTGTTAGTCCAAAAAGCATCATCAACCACTCATATAATCCTTCATTTGTCTTGAATGTTTTTTTCCACTCATCCCTTTCTCTGATTCTAATATGATGATATCCACTCTTCAAATCTATCTTTGTAAAGTATCTAGCTCCACTCAAACAATCCATAATGTCATCCATCTGGGGCAAAGGAAATCTATACTTCACCATGATCTTCTTTATGGCTCTAGAGTCTACACACATCCTCCATTCTCCATCCTTCTTAGGTGCTAGCACAACAGGTACAACACATGGAATTAAACTTTATATGATCAAACCCTTCCTCAACAAATCTTACATTTGTCTATTCAACTCTTCATTCTATGTAGGTGTCATCTAATGTGCTGATTTATTAGGAAAATAAGCTCCAAGAATCAAATCCATGCAATGACTAATACTCCTCATAGGTGGTAATCCATCAAGTACATTATCTGAAATGATATCTTCATACTCTATTAACAACTCCTTTGTCTCATTCCATTGTTCTTCTACACGCTTCAAGTCTTCAGCCTTCTTAGGAACCAAGGCATAACACATGCTCTCATGTCTCATTCCATCTAGAAATCCCCTTCCATCAACCAAACAAATTCTAGCACTTGTACAAACCTCAACTTTAGGAACATCCTCCAATGGCAGCAAAGTCTGCTCCATCCCATTAGCAACAATAGTATATGTATTCTTCTTCCCATCATGATTAGCCTGTTTATCATACTACCAAGGTCTTCCCAACAAAACATGGCATACATCCATAGGCATGATATCACAGAAAAATTCATCATGGTAATTTCCTATCATCAATTTCACCAAACATTGTTCACTTACTAGTATCTTATGCTCATCTTGAATCCATGATATCTAATAGGGCTTCGGGTTTTTGAATATTTCCAACTTCAATTTGGTCATCATTTCTTCAGAAACAAGGTTCTCAGAACTCCCACTATCAACAATCACTTTGCAACATTTTCCAGCTACCTTGCATCTAGTCCGAAACAAATTATTTCTTTGCAATGGTTCCTACTCCATCTCGCTTTGAAATAATAATATTCTGTTCACCAACACTTCTCCTTCTTCCGGTTTATTAGATGATTCGACATGATCTTCCTCAACAAAGGATATTCTCTTATTTTTATCTATCTTTCTACTTATCTCTCCCTGATTGCATTCAAATGCTCTATGTCCTTCTCTACCACATTTAAAACAAGTTCCCTTGAATACTCTTTTCTCCTTATCATCTTTTCTATAGCTTTCATTCTAGTATCCACCATATCCTCCTCTCCTGTAAGAGTTTCCATCACCTCTATGGTATGAATTATCATTCTTACTAACTTCCTTGTCTTTATTCTAATTTGCAAAAGATCCTCATCCTCCTCTTGTAAAAGTTATTCCTCTGAAATATTCCACCTCTTCCTCTTTTTCTCTGCTCATATCTCTTATTTAGCTTCTCTTATGCTTTTAGGGCACATTTATATGCCTCTTCCACACTCTACAACTTGATCAAAGTAATCTCATCTTGTATAGATGACCTGAAGCCATTCACATATCTGGCTACTTGCTCAATCTCATCCTCCAAATGTCTAGATCTAATGTTCAACTTTTTGAACTCCTCAGTATACTCTATCACACTTGACTCCTTCTGCTTCAAATTTTGCAACTTTAAGAACAAACTAATATAGTAATATGTAGGAATAAACATTTTCTTCAACTTATTCACCATTCAATCCCATGATTTTAACTTCTCCTTTCCTCTTCTTTGTCTATCTGTTCGCAAATGTTCCCACCAAAGGGATGCATGTATTTTCAAATTTGTACAAGCAAAATTCACCTTCTTATCTTTAATGGTACCTTCAAAATCAAAATACTTCTCCATCTTTGTTATCCAATCAAGCAATTCCTCTAAATCCAACATACCATTATAATCCAGTGGATTGAAATGTGGCTTAGTATTTGCTCTAGTTAGGGCTCTTATGAACCTTTCTTCTCCCTGATCTAGGCTAGATTGATCTTGTATTCCTATTTCTTCTTGTACTTCTACCTCTTCATCACTCACATCAACTGGTTGACCTCTCCTTTGGGTCATTTCGACTGCATCTAATCTGGTAGCAATTCCTCTCAACATCTCCATTAAAGCTAGGTCTGCATTTCCATGTGCTCCATTTCCTCTAACATTTCTTCTTCCTTCCATCTTTATGCAAGTCCTCTATAGATGCGTGTCGGATCCTCAATCCACCACCCCACAACAAATCTTCAATGACACTCCGCAAATTCTAGCAATCTCTCATTGATCAAATCTCACTCTGATACCAATATGGTGCAACCATGGTAGGAGGATCCTCAAAGAGAACAATCCAGACCATGCAACAAGAGTAACACAATAGAAACACAAAAATTGGAGGATAATGTAGATTCAAACATTCTCATTAACAAAAATCTTAGTTACAATTGGCTGGCAATAACCAGGCTTACAAATTTAGTTCACAAGCCTGATACAACATGTTCAAAAACACAACATTCCTATATTCTCCTTAATGCAAGAAAAAATATTACTGGTCAAATCTCTATTATTCTACTTAATCCAATACTACTCCCATAATTATTTATTACAAGCTTTATATCATATCCATAGGTCTAGAATCTTCCATGTTGGAAAAATATCATCATAATCTCAGTGAAAGAAAATGTAATGTGTGCATGAATAGGTCAGCCTCAAATTTGAATTACTCCTCGGTGAATGCATAGAATGAAGTGTGAACTTATAATGAAGGTCAAAGACACTCCATGGAATATTTAAAATCACACTGTCAAGATCTGCAAGCTACAAGAAAGATCCATGAGCGATCAAACTAGCCGTTAACTTAGAAAATTATTTTGGTGCCAGTTCAAGAAAATGCCATCAAATATGGAAGCGATAACTTTTTGGAAAAAGATCCAATCATGCTCAAATCTTGGAATAAGGAAAATGAACATGTCCATGATGAAAATGTAGATCCACAAGGTCTGGTGAGCAAATATGATGAATCCACCAACATGAATTGAGCAAGAACAGAACAAGAACAAAAACTGAAAGCAAATATTTTTGGTCAATGCAAAATTTCCAAGAACCAAGGATACTCCTACATCAGAGGTGGTCTACATTATGTGGATACCATGCAACAACAAGATAAAAAATGGAAAAATTCTTTAATTTTTCAAAGGTAACCGTATGTTTATGCTTGTGGGAATGAGGCTTCCCTTGCTACTATGGTGTGATAGAAAATTTTTTGGGTTGAGGGAGATTAGCTCCTTCAACAGGCTAGTGTTTGATAGATGAAAGCATTGATTATTCCTTTTTGGTGGCTTGGGGCCAACAAGTGAGATTTGAAGATTAGGCAATTTTAGGGCCCAATGGATAAGACATGGTTTGCTATCCTAAAGATCTAGAATCTCGCTATGCTTTGCTGAAACATACATCCCCGACTAGAGCCATTGGTGGCACTATTTTTATCTTGTTCCACCCCCCTTATGATTCCCATCACTTATAACTCATTTTAGAAATACTAATGATGTGTCATTTTTGTGTATCTCTGTTAATTTCCTTACTCCCTTACCAGCCTAAATGCCCCATTTTCAAAACCCCAAGAAAATGCTATGTATGAATTTTTCAATGTTTCAAACTTTTGGTTGCTTTCTTGCTTGTATCCCCACTCTATCACCCCCAATATCCTTCTTATCACTTTCTTTCCCTTGCTTTCCTTATATTTTCATGTTTTACCCATCAAGCTTATCCCTTACCTTGCCTTCTTTTCCTTCCCTCTTCTTGACCTTTGATCCTTTCCTTCAAAAATTGACTAAGTGTTTATTTTTTTTAGGAGTCAGGCTTCAACCTTTCCTATTCCCTCTTAATTTTGTTAAGGTAAAAGGAAGTAATTCTTAGAGACACCTAATTCTTGATAAAACCTTTGAAAGACAACTAAGTTTTAGCCTTTCAAGTATCAAGGATTGGTCTTCCCTTTTACCCTTTCTTCTTGTCTTTGTAATCACTAACCCATATGACCAATCCCTGTCCTCCAATGTCTCAATTTCAGGAATCAACCTTTGGTCATACTCTACTCCTTTCCTCTATAGTAGAATGGTGTAAGTTTTACCCCCATCTCCTAATTCTTGAAAATATTTCACCCCTTCAAATTCATTCCTTAGCTCTATTTCCCTAATTCTTGAGACCCCGATTGTTTTTGCAAAATTTGAATGTCTTTGTTAGACTTCATGTCTCACATTTTTGTCTTCCCTCTTACTTGATTGTGATAAGTAGTAAGTCACTTTCCTATCCTTGACATTTGATGGCTTCTTTTGGTCATCAGATGTCACCCTTCCCTCCTACACCTTGTCTCAATTTTAAGGTAAGGTGTATTCTATTGGTTTGATCTCTGATGACTCAATGTTGATGAAGATATGATGAATGAAGAAGGTCCAAAGCCCACTGCTTGACATGGATTTTTAATTTTTGGTCTTCAGACCATTTAATGTCTAACCAATTGTTGTTTTAGGCCTGATGGCTTGACATTTCAATGAAATGGCGTATTTTTTCCCCTTTGGATTCATTAATTATGTTGCTATTTTCTTAGCTACTTAATCTAATCTTAGAGAGGATATAGGGGGTCTTAATTGTTGTTTGTATCAACTCCCATTAAGATAGGGTAGTGCTCATGTCTCTCTATAAATCATTGACTTCTCTTCTATCAGAGATTCGTTATTTGCTATGATATGCTACTGATTTGGTGGGGGTTTTCTTCACAATTTGTGTGCTCAATAATGTGAAGGCTTCACATGGATGTAAGGGGTGTTTATAGTGGGGTTTTCTCTTATATATACATTCCTAGAAGTTTGGACAAGGTTTTTGTTGTGCAGTTTTTGCACACACGCCCCACTGAAAGTAGGGAACCCCCTTTTTTCCACTCTGATTTTTGGTGCTTTGGCCCTTTGGTTTTGAGGATTTTCTTGCTTAGGAATGTGTTTGAATGTTTGGTTGCATTGGTGATCCCTTTAATTTGTGCATTGAAAATCCTAAGTTTTGGATAAAATCTAGGTTTTTCACTATCTTTGGGAATTTTCACTTTGGGTGAAATTTCCTAGGTTTTCTTGAAATTCTGACGAACAAGTTTTAACCCTATGATTTAGAGATTCTAGCACCTCATGGAATTCTTCTTGGACCAGATTTCTCTAAAATTCTATCACCTCATTGAATTCCCAAATTGTGTTTTGACCTGTCTTGTTAACGAAGTTAATGCTTGATAGTATGATCCCTGCGGAAATTATTTAGGTGACTTCTTGAGTGATTGTGTGTCAATGGGCTTTCATCATTTTCTCTTTGCTCCTTTTGAGATCTTGGTCTTGAGTATTTAGCATTTTGGCAATTGAATTGGTTAATTTTTGGATTTGGTAGAAGATTTCTTGCATTGTCATTGTAGTTTTTGCTAGGGCGTCCAAGTTTGTTATCGATCTCCTTTAAAGTTAGATTTACTTCATCCATGGTATGTAACTTTTTCCTTTCCTTTTGGATGATGAATGAATGGGATGTATTGATTTTATGAATGCATTCAAAACTCGAGTTTCATAGGTTTGGCATCAAGTTTTGTGAAGCTAGGATTTGGTTTTTTTTCTTTGTAGAATATTAGAACCCAGTTGAGATCCCCAGTTGAGTCAGTAATTTTGCAATTCCAAGCTCTCTCAAATCACTCCTTCAGGGTCAACCCATGAGTAATTTTGTTGTGATGAAGGGTTTTGAGAGTTTGTTCAATTGAAGACAATTTCCTGAGTGATTTCGTGAGCCTATCTTTGATTCATTAGCTAGTAGCTCACTTAGGCATATTCTGAACATTTTACCTTGAGCTTAACTAGATAAGTGAGTTCAATTTAAGATTAATCCGAGCTTCTTCCCTGCATTCATGGTAGAGATTTTAGAATTAAACCTAAGGCATCACAACTACAAACTGGGGCATCACCAATCCTCACCAATTCACCTCTGAGAGAGAGTTGAGGACTTAAAATGATCAATAATAAATGCAAAAGAAACTTTATTCAAGCCTAAAATCTTAAATTTTGTGACGGTTCATTTGTTATGGGTGAGATCGTGAGACTTGATAGTTTTCGAGATCCTGAGGTCTTCATAGAATTTCTGCACCCTCAAAATTTCTTGATTTTCCCTTTCCCTTTTGTTTTCCCAGAGGCGTGCAAAAGGCCTGGAGTTTCGAGTTCCTCACGAAATTCCTTCTTTGATAGATTTTCCTGAAATGACTTCATAGTATAAATAATTTGAGAGATGAATGAATTTAATGTTGTGTATCTGGCATCAATTGGTTGATATTGATGATTTAAATGATGTTACATGCTTTCCTTTCATGTTGTAATGATTGAACTAATGAATTTTGTGCATGACCGGCGAAGTCCATTGGACATGGAATCTCTTGGAATTCCTCTCTGGCAGTTTTCCCTGGATTGTTCAAAATCTCGGATTTAAAATGATTGTGTTTTATGATTGATTAGAGGGATTTTTGTCATGGTTTTAAGTTGATGTAATGATGAATATGTTATTCATGGGTGACTAACCTTGATTCTAATATTATAAAGAGTATTTATTGTGGTTTTTTCTGCTAGATGCAAGTTGAATCAAGTAAGATAGTAGCCAAGAAGACCAAGGGTAAGCAAACATATCCAAGTGCTGAAGGGTTTGCTATCTCTGAGGAAGAAAGGATCAAAATGGATATAAAGAGTAAGATCCCAGCAAGCAAGTTGACTTCCATCTAGTCAAAGGTCACAAATACAAATGTAGGCCAATGGGATTATGAGGAATTCAAAGCAAGAATGGCAACATAGAACCTTCCCCTATTAGCTAGAAGGATATTGGATTTAGGATTGGCCCATGTAATAGGATTCGCTCCCACAGTTCAATGTTACGAGTTGGTGCTTGAGTGTGCTAGAAATTATGACAGAGGTACACAAAGAGTGATTGGTCCTCAAGGGAGAATAGTGGCAAATCTTAACCCTATGTCTATAGCCTAGACCTTTGACACGCCTGATAGGTCTCATGTGGTGGGTTTTGATATGGACATAGCGAAGAAGTATTATGATGAAGACATCATCAAATCATAGCAAGTCATCAATTCCTAGCTAGAGAAACCCAAGTCTCACTTCTCCAAGCTGCCCAAGCAACTATTTAGAGAAAAATTCAAAAGGGAATATTATGATGCTATCACACTCCTTGGTAGAGTCATAGGATTGAAGAGTGTAGGAGTATTTGAAAACTGGATGTTCCATGTCATTGCGAGGATGGAGCAGAATATTGACTACCATTGGATAGGCATTATAAGTGCAATGTGCTACAGACAAAGAACTTCACAATGACCTCTTACTTGGTCTATGCACTTGCAAGGTTCCATACATACAAGGGGCTAAGCACAAGAGGCATGTTTGGGTGAGATGTGATTTATGAGGTGTACCCACAATTACATTTGGGTAGCACAAGTTATAGGAGAGTGAATGACACATTCACCATGTATGTCACCAAGTTATTACAGGGTACAGAACATGTCCAGATCTCAGACAATGCCAAGGAGCTAATCAAGAGGTTTGGAGCTTGGTTTATCTAGTTCCCTACCTTCTCATACATCAGAGTAGATGGTTGACAGAGGACCCCATATAGACTCCCTAGATATCCCATAGATCACATCATACTTATAGAAATCACAAGAAAGATTTGTGATTTTGATGCAATTGTTAAGAAAGACAAACATAAGACTGGGTTTGGTAGTGATTTTCCTTTGAGAATAGGCAGCAATGAGGCTTTCCCCTCTATTAATTCAGCTCACGCTTCTAAGGAGGAGATGAGAACTTTGGGTCTCTCTTTCCATTCTAAGAGATCCAAATTTGATAGGACTGGTGAGGCACAAAAAAAGGCCAGCAAGGAATACAACCATAAGGATGATGTAGAAGATTATTGGGCTAATAGTAAGAATGAATTTGAAGTTAGGAGAAAGAAGTTCTCTAAGTTACCAGTGAACTTGGTCTGACTGTACAACATAAAGGCCATTCCTAACCAGATTGAAGATGATGTAGATTTGATTCAAATTCATGACTATGAAGCTATGAAGGATAAATTAGTTGGAGAGATAGACTAGTTGGAGGAAGAGAAAAAAAAATTAGAGCAGATCATGACTCCAATAATTAAGTACACCAAGTTATGGCTCAAACATAAGATTTGGGAGTTAGAGGGAAAAGGTGTGCAATGCACCTATGATCTAATGGGGGACTTGGAGTCCCATTCCACTACTGAGGAATTAGGTGAGCAGGTTTCTAAAAGTAAAGATAAGGTAGATTCCCCTTTTAAAATAAAGATCAAGGGTCCTCAAGCAAAAGAATGGGGGAAACAGAGAAAACCAATTGCTAAGAAGAGGAAGCATATTCCAAGAAGAAAGAGGTCTGCAAAAGAAAAACTTGATGAAGAGGAAGAGAGAGATAGTTCTCCTAAGCTCAAAAGGAGAAGGGTAACTCAAACTTCAAAGAAGAAAGATGAATCTTCTAAGGAGAAAGAAGAAATTAGCCCATCGGTGGTAAATGTGGAGAGTTCAGGGGAGAGGACTCAAGTATACACAAGGAGGTCAAGAACTCCTTCTCCCAAGGATAATGCACCAAAGAAAGATGTCCCCTCAGCTGTCCCTACCATAGAGCAACATTATGATGCCATTCCTTTCATGAATCCAAGGATGCAGAGGATCACCAAGATCAAGGAGAAGAAGAATTTCGAGAAGGTAAACTCTACAGTACATAGGTAGAAATAGAGAAGATATTGTAGTCCTCTTTGGTGACTTATTAGGATTCACCTATAGGAAATAAAGGAGATGAGTATCTAGGTAAGGAGGATGCTCCAATCAAGACTCCTTCACCAATGTATGAAGAAGAAGAAGATGATGGGGAAGAAGATAAGAATCCAGGAAAGGGAAGTGAAGATAAAACTAAAGAAATTCCTAATGAACAAAACTGAAATGTGGATTCCTCCAAGAGGCAACAGGATGTGGTTGGATAGGGTAGTATGCAGTTGGATTCCATTGTTCCTACTTGGCTTGACAAGGAATTAAAGAGTATACAAATTATGGTAGATGATACTCCTCCCAACTAGGATGAATTACTGACAAACATAAGAAAAGGAAAAGCAAAGAAGAAAACTAGGGTTATCTCTGGGATTGAGAGAGATGAAGCCAATAACAGGGTGATTCACATTTCCACCCCTATATCAGATAAGAATAAGGATGAGGTGACTGTCAGAGATTACACTGTGCAAACTATCAGCTTGGGACCCACCTCCATGATCCAGGAAGTTGAAGAATTTGAAGGCTCTAGTGCTGAAATTTTGAGAAGATTGAAGAAAGTGGTGCAAACTAAGCAAGATTTGAAGAAGGAGAATGACAAAATGAAGAGGTATTTGTAGGATTTGATGAAACCCTTGCAATCTATCAGCAAAATTAGCTCCTCATCATCTACTACAATTTTTCTACCACAAGAGACAATAACTGAGTTGGAGAAGATGAAAACCACTACACATGCCACATTGAACTGGTTGCAAGGGGTGGAAACCAAAGGAGATAATGCCATTAAAGCTATCCTTTCAACCGATGGATATGCTATAAGATCAATAGAGTGGTTGAAGAATTTACTAGCTCAAGATAAGGAGGATGTTGATCTCTTGTTGCAGAAGACCAAGACCATCATGGAATACACTGAAGACAAACTAGTAAGTGATGGAATTCTTCCTTCTTCCAAAGTTGCAGAACCTTGGGAATGGTATGAAGCTTTGCAAATAAGGAAAAGGGTTTTGAAGAAGGTGCATAAAAAAGGAAATAAATTGAGGATACCCTGACTGAAATCTACAACAAGTGCATTTCCTTCTTCGAAGTTATGATAGGAAGAAAAATATTTGCACCAAAACATTTGAACTTGGAGCAATTGAGAAAATGGTGGTGTGATTTATATTGTCTAGTCAATGAGGACCTAGTTACCGAAAACTAGTTAGATGATGCAGCCACGTACATTGCAGTGATGGATAAGTATCAAACCCTGAAGGTGGATTGGGATAAGGTCCTTAAGTAGTCAAGGGAGGACATCGAGTCCATTGAGAGGAAAATTAAGGTGTTAGTTGTTCCACCAATAGCCAACTTGGAGAAGGTATTTTTGATGGTGCAGGATAAAGTGGAACAAGATAAGGACAAAGGGGAGAGAAGTTAATGTAACACCTCATCAAAATTTGTGCTTCCCCATTATTCTTCTCCATCCCTCACATGCATTGGGTTGAACCATGTTGGAGATCCCAGGCTGAACTAGATGGAACACATGCATTTAATGCACATTTTACTTCATTTTGAATTCTCCTTTTCCAACTTATTTTTGGGGCCTATTGCTTTGTAACCCTATTTGGGCCGACATAAGATGTAATCTCTATAAATAGGGATATTTCCTCATTTGAAAGGGCTAGATAGTTTTACATTGGAGCGAATTAAGCATTAGAAAAAAGAAATTATGAATTAGGTTATTTTCAAGCAAGTGTTGTAACAGAAGACTAGAATTGTTGCTACTTTGGATTATTTAATGCAAGTAAAGGCATTGTGATTTGGTGTCCTTATTGTGTTAGTTTATCTGGCATGGTTCCTGTGATTCTATCTTTTGAAATTGCTTAAGTTTATTTGATATAAGTTAGATTTGATGTTAGATAACTTAATGGTGTTTGTGATTTGATGCTTGAAATGTTGCTGCAATCTCTAGTCCATACTTTTAGCAGCTAGTTGATTTTTAGTTGCTTTGCAAAGTTAGCCTAGACTTTAATATTCATTATGCTCAGTTCAGTTGTGAATGTTTTTTCATTTCAATTGCAATAGGTTTGTTTTGGATACATGTTCATGATCTGAGAATCTTTTGTGCCTTAGAAGATTACACTATTTCTATAAGATTGCATATTTATCTGGGTCAAGCAAGGATTAGTTTCTGAGGGATTGGTCCATTTCAAGTATTTTGTCATTTGCATTGTTAATCTTAGGATTAGTGTTAATCTTAGAAGTCTCTTTGAAACCATTATCTTTTACTATTTCTTTTATCATCTGGGTTAGATTTAGGATTTGAAGTATCGCCTTATTGCTAGATTTGATAAGTTTGAAGTTCCAGTATTTTCTTGTAGTAAGGTCCCTTTGTGATTACCATCATTTTCACATGTTATCTGAGTTGTTTATGCATTATCAAGACTTGACATTAGAGACCTTGGGGTTATCTCTTGAGGCTTGCTGATAGAGATTTACCTTTCAAGAGAGATAGAATATCATATTCTATCTAAGTTGTTGTGTAGAAAACACCATCAATAGTTTTCTAGGGTTCCAACTTGGGTTTTTTCCCATACGTGTTCCCTCTTTCATTCTCATGACCTGTTGAAGGACAAAGGACACTTGGGTGCATGATTTGAGGAACATTCCATCCCTTCAGTTGTAAAGGAATTAATGTGTCTGATCAATTTTTTCTACACAGTGAATTTTGATTAGGTTATGAACATATTTTGTAACCTGACTGGATAATTTATTACCATGTGTAAACCTTGGTTGGGTTAGGGTTTGTGCCTTGTTAGTTTTTAAGTTATGACTAAAAATATAAAGGAAAGTATTTCTATTTTTAATAGGGTTCTAATTCTTAGTCTTTGAAAATCTTTGGATTGAGTAAGGTTTTATAGAAAAGTCCTTTGAAACTCAGAGAAGTAATGTTATAAGTTTTACTTTGTAATAACAACAAATGACTAGAATAATCATTGTATTGTCTAAAATTTGAACATCAATTTGTTATACTCTCCATCATTGTAATCATTATCTTTTGGATCATTATAATCAAGGGTTATCTTTGGTTCTCATATAATACTTTGTGTTATGGGTGTTTGAATTGTTACTTTCTATTCAAGGAATAAAATAATTTTTCTTTAAGTTCATTCATCAAAGATTGTGTGGTTATAGTATGGATTTTTAAGTATTTTGATAATTTTTTTGTTTTGTTGGTTTACCATTGCAAGGTAGTGAGGTTGTAAGAAGCCAAAAGTTGGTCTATTATAGGAATTTACCTCATTTCTAGACTTTGTTGTGGATAAGGCATTGGTCAAAGTGATTCACATAGCTTGAGGCTAAGGAAAAATCAAATATAAAATCAAATAAAAACTTTTACTTTTTTGTATTTTTACAATGTTATGCTCCTTAACACACTACAAAGAGCCAAATAAAATATAGAGGGTTTCAAAGATGATTTATCCCATCAAGTCACCTTCTACCATATTAGTGTGAGGAATCTGTTATCAAAGGAATCATTTTAAAATAAGTGTTATACATTGAATGATGGTATAGGGAAGCCCACCTTGGTTTTGTAGAGCCTAAAGTGTAGAGGAGAAATTGTAAAACCTATCTCCTATTCATTGGCAACTGACCTATGGTTTTTGAGAATAAGAATTATCTATTTTTTAGGAAAACCAAGACAATCAGTTGGAAACACCAACAAAATGTTGACTTTTTTGGGGAAGATAGAGGCATATACATTTGGAAAGATTCAATAACTTTACTGTTGTTATGTTTTTGGTCAAGTGATCCAAAGGACCTTCATCCTTAAAGAAGTTTTTTGCAGTTTGGTGCTTTGCTGGTGGAGAGAACTCAAAATGAAACTAGATCTTTGAAGGAACTTCCTATTTCTTGAAGATATTAGATCCTCTTTTAAGAGGTGATGACTCTAAAAAAAATTTACATCATCAAAAGAGTTTGGAGTTTGTAATAGTTTTCAAGTATTTATCCATTCTTGTATTTTTTATGAAGGTGAGTTGAAAAAAGTCCTAGAAAATATTGTCCCTTATTTAGTGTTTTAAGGCACTAGCAAAAAGGGAATTGAGAAATTTTGATATTATGAAAAGGATAGATGTAGAGGGTTTGGTGTTCTTTTGTAGAAATATATAAATTTTTTGATTCCCCCTCTACAAGCTATAATACCATGACTAAACAACAGTCATATCCTTAGAGAAAAAATTTCTCTACTGAAAGATATAATACAATATACTTCAATAAAATCCAAGGTTATCCACACTCTTTCCCAAGAAAAATAAATGAATACTTTCCTAAGTTTAGAGGAGGTCATGAAGAATTGGCATCAAAACATCCACATGTTTTCACCAATTTGATGGTGGATTGTCAGATAGAATAGGAAGATGTTGCCATGAATTTTTTTGTAAAAAATTTAGAAATTGATCCTAAGGATTGGTTTTATAATCTACCTATGCATTCTATTCAAATGTTCATGGCAAGAGTTTGAGATACTATTCATGGATCAGTTTAGTGAAGTGAATAATGAATGGTTATCTAATAGTAGGTGTGGAACCAAGATCCTAGAACCTGCAAAACACAACAAACAAACACATTAGAAGATTCAAATGCAAGTTAAGATCAAAGTTCCCCATAAAATCCATTAACAATTCCCAAAAATAGGAATGAAAGAAAGAATACAATGAAAAGAAAGGAAGATGGATTGAATCCTATTAACAAGCATGCAAACTCTTGATCTTATGGGGGAGTTGGTTCCAATTTGATGTGGAAATTGGCCCTTTCCCAACTCACATGCAAGATCTAGATGATTTGATTATGATTGATCCACTTTGTTGAAGATTCAAGTGTGCTCCAAGATGAAAAACCTGCATAACCTAGCTAAGACTTGATGAAATTGATGAGAATTGCTATGCTTGAGTATGGATTTGAGTATAGTAAGTTTGCTTAAATTGTGGATGATCAAATGAGGAGAGAAACCTCTTATTTATAGAATGATAAGATGGAGAAATGCCCAAAATGAAGCAATGTGTGACTAACTTTTAACTAATGGCAAGATTCCACTTGCCAAGAGATGGATGGATGAAGGATGTACACATTTTGATGAATGTGCTCATAAATGCATACATTTGAAATTTAAAATTTGCAAAATGACAAGGTGGATGAAGAGTCAAATAGAGTAATGGCCACTTGGCTCAATGCAAAAGGACTTGTAAGATAAAATAAATGTCTTGTTGGAAGGACTAAGTCCACTTGGAGGGAATTCAAATTTGAAGGAATATTCCTCTTTTTTGCCATGTTGAGAGAAAATAGAGATTTAATAAATGAATTAAATCTATTTTCATGTGCAAGTGGAAAAAGCCAGAGGATGGGACATGGATTAGGATTAAATAAATCAAGGGTCAATTAATTTAATGAGGGATTAGATGATGTGACAAATTTGACTTAGATTTATGGGTTGATTTAAATCAAAGCTAAGAAGAATGTGATTTTAGAGATAGTTAAATAAAGATTTTTTATTTATTTAATTAAAGGAGATGAATGGTTAGATTAAATTAAACAAGGTTTTAATTTATTTAATTTAATGAGATAGATTTTAGAAATTAATTAAATAAAATTGATTTATTTAATTAATAAAGAGTTAGGGTTAATTAGATCAGATTGATTTAATTAATGAAAGAGAATGACTTATCTAGATAAATAATTTATTTAATTAAGAGAGGAAGATTGATGAATTTAATCAAATAAGGGTATTCAATTAAATGGTTAGATCGAGGGATGATTTGGGATGAAAATGGTGTTAGTATTAGCGATTAGATGTGTAATGTCAATCAATAAATTTTATATCTATATTTTTCCCCTCTTTGAAGCGATACACTTGCTGCATTGTTTCAAAGAATAATCCGTCTTGATCAAAAAGCCAAAAAAAATTTATTCCAAAATTTTCCCCACTGTTGCCCCGACAAGAGAAAACATGCCAATATATTGCCCCCTCAAGAGATCAGACGAAATTTTTTATTTTTGGGTGATCTTGCAAAAAAAGAGGACAAGGTGCTTGACAGGTATAGAAAGGCTCCGGGAGGTCAAAAAACAAGATAAAACACAAAAAATGGTGCAAAATGGCCTTTGGATGGACAAAATGGGATCGAGGGTCCAAAACCTTGATAGGATGACCAAACGGGGTCAAAAACCCTAATTTTCAGGCTTAACTAGGCCTCGAGGAGCCACTTCCAATTCATTTTCACATTCAGCCTTGAGAGATTTTACAACTTTGAGCTCTAACCCTCTTGGCGATATGGTGCAACAATAGCTCCCCATGCCCATTTTTGACAGAGTACGGACACATTAAAGGCTTTCTGGCATTGGACCACCAGTGAGTCAACTTGACCCGAGCTTGTTTTTTGATTTAGGTGCTCATTCATTACGTTAGGAATTTAGATCTCTAGGAGCAGTGGTATATTGCGCTGCTAGAATTTTCAAACAACATCGCTTGGCATCAAATTGCACCACCGTTGGGAATAGCGACGCCACAGTGCAGTTTGGAGATTGAGGTT
Source organism: Sequoia sempervirens (assembly GCA_007258455.2). Classification (NCBI taxonomy): domain Eukaryota; kingdom Viridiplantae; phylum Streptophyta; class Pinopsida; order Cupressales; family Cupressaceae; genus Sequoia; species Sequoia sempervirens. The sequence goes on from VDFB02000017.1 coordinate 553,201,373, forward strand.
AAATTCCAAACTTAGTCGCTTTCGCAAAGTGCATCGCCGCGGTGCTCTTTAGAATTAGGGTTTCTTCACAAATTGTAATGCCATCCCAAACTACGATGCCGCTGTGTGATTTGGGAGTTTAAAGCTTCTAGTGGCACAATTTGAAGTTTGCAAACTACACTGCCATCATAGGCAGCGATGCTGGAGTTACTTCAAAACACTAGGACAAGCCACAAACAATATTTTTTTTCAATGAATTTTAACATGGTGAATTTCTTGATGCAGGAGGAGGTGAGAGAGATCTACTCACATGAGCACAAGTCTAGAGAGATTTCCAACCTTTTAGGTGATTTGACTGATCAACAGTAGGAGCACCTACGAAAGATGGGACTTTGGTACATCACCTATGCATCACTTGTGTGGACACACTTGGGCATGATGACGACACTCATTGAGAGATTGCATAGTGAGACCTCCTCATTCCACCTTCCGACAGGCAAGGCCACAGTCACACTGGAGGATGTGTGGTAGATCCTAAGATTGCCCATCCATGGTGAGTAGGTTATTTATGATATGGATGCTAGGAGGGAGGCCTACTATGCTATCATGGGAACTAATGAGATTTTATTTTTTGAGGTCCATATTGAGCTGGAGTGCCACAGGCCTATCGTATCACCCTACCGCTTAGTCATTATAGCCATCATATCGGGTCTCATCACACCAGATCGGCAAGGCTAATACTTCAAGCTCAGATGGGGGCTCACTTGGGAGCGCATGGTCCAGTGACTGACACTATTTGCATGGGGACTAGTTCTGGTAGCCTCACTTTATAGAGATCTTCATGAGTTTTCCTATTTGGACAATAGAGCACTTGGGGTGGGGGTTACACTTCTGCATATTTGGGCTTGGGAGCATATCCCTGTGCTTCATCTAAGAGTTTCTCCAGTTCCGATGGAGCCAAATGATCCAGTGGTCTGACGGTACAAAGGAGGCCTCTCTTTTACTCATACAAGACAACATGAAATTCCTCATTGGAGAAGGGTTCTTGATGATATGTGAGTGTTCAAACATTGGCCATACCTTGGGCAACCAGCTTGGTTTGATGATGCACAATAGTTGTTCTTTTCCTAGTAGGACAAACTTATGTAGGGAAGGGAGCACATGATGCTCAAGATGTACCTATCGGGTAAGGTTCAAAGACAGTTCGGTGAGCCACAGGATAGGCCAGATGATTAATACATGGCCATTTTTGCAAGGACTATGAGCCAGAGTTCTTGGGGCTACTACATACCTACTGATGATGCAGTTCATAGTTTTGCACAACTGGTGGCCAGACCATGGCCATATGACTAGGGATAGGTAGATCCTAGGACCACGTAGTCCTACAAATATTGGTTTAGGCAGCCGCTAAGGCTTACAGTTCTAGGGACACCATCTACTTGATGGAGAGCCAAAGGTAGGGGAGCAAGATGGGGTTGGGGGGATGGGGATCAAGATCAAGGAGGTGGTGGGCCACCATTGATTTAGCTAGTTCAGGATCAAGCACTCCTAGATTAGTAGGAGGGAGAGAAAATACACGATCCCCCCTGACAGGACTAGGATCAGGTACATCAAGATAGGACCCTGACACCACCTAGAGATGGAGATTAGGATCAGCCCCACGTGCAGTCGCCCCTACAACTAGATCCTAGAGATGGGAAGATTTTGCAATTGAAAGACTAGGTACATGCATTGAAAACTAAGATAGATTAGCTATAGGAATAGTAGGACCAGGTAGTCCTACAGAGAGAGGTTGTAGAGTTACAAGCAACAGCCAAGACGGGTCGACGACAACAACTAGAGAGCATGGCTGCATCCTCCTCCTAGAGCATAGTATCACTTTGATAATTAAGGGAGGTCGTACAGGAGGCCAATTACCACAGGCTATAGTACTACTAGGACGTGCTAAGGGAAAATCGAGTGCCAAATTTTTTATAGAGGATAGGGCACATGCCGATAGAGGAGCACAGAGAGAGAGTGGGTGGAGAGGGTAGCAGCCAGCATGGCTAGCCCTTATTTTGATCGAGACATGATTCTTTTTGTGTCTAATGGGCTTGTTTTTGATAGCCCCATGGGCCATTTTGTACTTATTGAAATTACATGTACATTGATCCAATTTTTGTACCATGATAGTGTATATTTTGATGATATATGAGTTGATGATTATTCAATGTGATATGCTATGTCCTATCTTATTTATGCATTATGGATTTTTTTAATTTCTATATGCTATGCAATGATTCTATCTTACGATGCCATAATGTTAATGTGATGGATATGCTATGTGATGATGTATAGATGCATGCATTTTTACTGATGTATGCAAAATGTTATGTTGTGCAAATGCTTAGACTAACAAATCTATATTATGTAGTGATGGATGGTATGATGTAGTGTACCTTTTCTATGTATGATATGCACTTATGATGATGTGATATAATGGTGATATGTGTAATGACATTCATGAATGTTATGACAATATCTATGATATGATATAATGGATAAAAATGATGTATGATGTGTATGTGATAGCGTAATGGATGCTTATATGTGTTATGGGATGATTATGCAATGTTATGATAGAATGAATACAAATGATGCTATGATGATGCAGATGTTTATAATGTTATGGGATGATTTCTTTTATGTTTATGTGAAATGAATGCAATGTTATGAACTAATTTAATATTTCCTATATGATATGCGATATGCAATGTGCTGATGGTTTGTGAATGCAGGGTGAATGCAATGATGATAATGATTTGATTAACTATCATGGTACCATGTTAGCGTGGAAAGAAAGAGATAGAAGAAAACAAGAGATTCCAACAAGACATGAGATAATGATAATGATAATGATTTTCTTGCTGAGGATTTGGTATTTTCAAAGGGCCAATTACCTTATGTTTGATTACACACATAGGTACAATGCATCAAGGTATAAAGAACCAAGATGGTGTTGTACCTAGTGTTATGGACTTTGACTTGACAATCAGATAGAAGTATTCTTGTTCACACCTAGTGTACGAAACCTTATTCATAATGAATTTCAGATATTTCAAAAATCTCAGGCCAAAAAATGGAAAAGCAAGCCTTCCCATGTGGTCAACAAGATATCTAAAACCTCCTTAAATTTAAACAAAGCACTATGATGAAGTTATTTTACAAAAATATCCAAAAATCATAGCAGATAAAAAGATAATGATCATTTCCCCATTCTTATCTCTCTAAATCCTTTTGTTCAAACATCATCGAGAGGTCCTTGGAATGAGTGCAATGAGATAAATCAAAAGACAAAGATAAAGTAAACAAACAAGCTAATGTTCTTCAATACTGCTAGCCAAGACTAAACTACAGTGATGCCTAATGTTGATGTCCATTATAGGAAGGATGCATCCTAGGACATGATGATATCAGATGATTTTGATATGGGACTAATTGGATGATAGGCTACTAACACAAAGAGTTGATCAACTTGTTTACATATAGACCTAGACTTGATAGTTTAACGTTTAAGTTTTCACTTTCGAACTGCTAGAATCATTTCTGACTATTTTACCAAAGATTGAGGATAACAATGATTTATTATGAGTGATGTTTATTTCAGGTGAAAGCGAGATGAGACAGATGATTTTTTTCAAATATTTGGATGTTTTTGGAGTTTTTGAAATGTTTTGAGGTTGTTTTTGGTATTTTCAAGATTTTACAAATGTTTTAATTTTTGGATTTTCAAATGTTTTGGGGTTTTCTGAGATTTTGACCAAGACCTACCTAAGGACCTATCCTAGGGGCCTTAGGGGTTGATCAATAGATTATCCTTTCCTATGTTATACACACAGAGACCATGTAGTTCAACTGACACAAACTCAATTATTTGATGAGATATGAAAAAATGGATTGCCAGTTTATTATGACGGACTCCTAAAGGATTGACCTAAGTGTCTTGGGGGATGGTCAAAGATCAACCTTGCCTACGCTCAAGGCTCAGACTCATAGTTTGACAAGAAAACTCTATTTTTGAAACCTTTGATTGACTTTTGACTTTTTGATTTTGATATGTTTTGAATATTTTGGATTTTGTGATTTTTTGAATGTTTTTGGATTTTTGATTTTCTGATGTTTTTGGATTTTTTTGATTTTATGATGTTTTTGGATTTTCCGATTTAGGGACCTTAGGAATATAGAGTAATCCAATCCGATGAGAACATGCCCCCGTGTGATGTAATAGACTAACTGAGCAAAGGCAAGACAAACTGACCTTGAGGATGGGCCGAGTAGTACTAGGAGGGATCATGACACAAACATAGGACCAAGCTATGATGCAAATGTAGATGGGTGATGGATGGAGATATGGAATGTGATGGATGATGGAAGTGTAATGAATGGATGATGGAATGAGCCATGAAGATCTTGGTGGATGGAAAGTGCTTATTTATAGAAGGTGCTTGCTTGCCGTGTTTTCACCAAGGTACTTACTCCAAAGTGCCACCGGTGGTTTTCACTAGAGGACGCATTTTTCTCTTTACTATTTTTTGATCCTTTTTTTATTTTTTTAAATTTTTTCTTCTTTTTTATTTTTTTGTTGTCACCAAGATGCCTGTTTGCTAGGTTTTCATTAGGGTAACCATTTTTTCAGAACCTTTTCTAATTTTTTGGATTTTTGGTTCTATACCTTGCAAGATTAGACATAATTTTTTTTGAGATGGGAGCTGTTCATGGACTCCTGCAGAGCTTCCCCTTTGGGTGTTGATAATTGATATGCCCCTGACTTGTAGTTTGCTATGATGATGAATGCTCCCAACTAGTTGGGTTCAAATTTTCTTTTGCCATTTGGATTTGGACATTCTTATGATTCTCCTTTAGTACCAATTCTCCAACTTGGAATGTCTGACTCTTGATCTTCTTGTTATAGCTCCTCTTGAGCCGATTATGATAGAATTGCAAATGATTTAATGCTTCCATACGTCACTCATCTAGTAGCTCCAGCTTGTTTAGTCTTGATACTCGGTATTCTTCATCCATGGTGAGGTTTTGTAGTGATATCCTTAGTAATGGGAGCTCGATCTCGATGGGAAATATAGCTTATGATTTGTAGACCAAGGATAATGGGGTGGAACTGGTGGGTGTGTGGATGCTGGTTCAATAGGCCCAGAGGGCGGGATTTAGCTGCAGATGCTAGTCATGACCTGCATCATTGACTGTCTTTTTGAGAATCTTTAGGATGGTTTTATTGGTGGATTTTGCTTGGCCATTTCCTTGGGGATAGTATGGTGTGGAGAAGCGATGTTGGATTTTGAATTTTTCTCATAGGTCATGGACCTCTTGATTTTTGAATGGTTTCCCATTATTTGAGATAATAGCTTGTGGGACACCATAGCAGCATATGAGATAGTTCAGGATGAACTTTTATATCTGCTTCCTCGTTATGTAGGTCATTGGTATGGCTTCCACCCACTTGGTGAAATACTCAGTGGCAATAATGATAAACTTGTGACCATTGGATGAGGTGGGAGTGATTTTCCCAATGAGATCAGGCCCCCACTACAAAAAAGGTCCATAGTGTGACAATTGGATGGAGCTCTTGAGCTAGAGCACGGATGAGGTCCCTATGCTACTGGCATTGTAGAAACCTTTTGATGTAATCATGTGCTTCTCTTTCCATAGTAGGCCAATAATACCTCGTCCTTAGCAATTTCTTAGCCAAGGTCATTCTGCTTGAGTGTGAACCACAAATATTGTTCTGCACCTTAGTTAGGAGGTCAATGCCTCCTCAACATTTAAGCAGCATAATAAGGTTCCTTATATGCTCCTACAGTAAAGGGTGTTTCCTAGGATGATCAAGCAAGATGCTTTCTTGACAAAGGTTCTTTTTAGGCTTAAGGGTAAGTCAGTAGGTAGGACACCTATTCGCAACTAGGTATAAATGTTATTGCACTAGGGATCATTGGAACCAATGATTTCACACAAAATTTTTGATTCTGGTACCTCAAATGTGGGCATGAGAAGCTTCTCTACCAAGAATTCATGTCTTGGGATGTTGCGAGGGATGTCTAGTAGGGATCCAATTGTTGCCATGGTATCTACTACTTTGTTGTTTGTTCTAGGAATCTGCTCAAATGTGATATCAATGAATGATTCTTTGATGCTCTCTACCATATTTTTATATGGATTTAGCTTATCATCCTTTGTTTGGTACTCATCATTTTCTTGATTTATTATTAGCTAGGAGTCTCCATATACTCTGAGGATCATGATGTTCCACTGCACTGCTATTTTGAGGCCTATGGTTAAAGCCTCGTATTCTACAATGTTGTTAGTGTAGGGGAATGCCAATTTGTATGATCTAGGTATACAGTCCCCCTATGGGGTGATGAAGAAGATGCCAACTCTTGATCCATGTTGTGTGTAGGAACCATCAAAGTACAGTTTCTAGTGGTCGGCTATGCTGAGATTGAAGATGGATTCATCCAAAAACTCTGGTATAAGTGGATTCTCTAAATACATGGGTGCTTTTGCAAGCTGATCTGTGATCACTTGGCCTTTGATTGCCTTCCACTCTACGTACTCGATGTCATACTCTAATAGTATCATGACCCACTTAGCCATCCTTCCTATGAGTGTTTCCTTTGACAGTAGTGTTGTGCAGCTTTTGCACACACACCCCACTTGGAGTGGGGACCCTCTTTTTTTGGTGTCTTGACCTTTGGTTCTATTGGATTTATCATTCTAGGGTCTTGAAATGTTGGTCTTGCCCGCTTGGACCCTCCCTTGAGGTTGGAATTGAATGAAATTAGGGTTTTGGCCAGGTCCGGGTTTTCACCTAGATCCGGGATTTTCTGTCGCTGGCGGATTTTTCCAGGCTCTGGTTCCTTGTCCATTTTTGGCTGGATTCTCCGATTCCGGGTTTCTGCCTGACTTCGGGATTTTTCGGCCTTGTCATATTTTCCCGGATTCTGCCAAAACCCCGATCTTCCTGATTTCCCCGGTTTCTACATTTTCGCGGAATCCATGTTTCTGCGCATTTTGGGATTTTCCGAAATTTTGCTTGGGGCTCGAGTTTCCGGACTTGTTAGAAATGTCTTGTCGTGCATTAATGGGTGAGGTACCTTTGCTCAGGAGGGTATAAGGTTGAATTTAGGGCATTTTGAGCATCATTCTAAGTTCACCTATTCACTTGATCTGCTCTGGCGATTTAGAATTTTCATTTGAAGCTTTGAGAATTGATCCTGGGTTGTTTGCGCGAGGATTACTTGAGTGTTGGTGCTAGTATTTCTATTACTTGGACGTATTTTCCGCGTGGTCAATTTTTTGAGCTCGAATTCCGTTCACTTTGATCCATGGTATGTATTCATTGCCCTTCCGTTTGCTTGCGTGTTGATTGAGGGTTTCTTGCCTTGGGTATCGTTGGATTTGGGTCAGCCCTCCATTTGATTTTGATTTCGTATTTATAGAGTCATGGTCTGATCCGTTTTGTTATGGAACCCCCATTTTCCGTGCCTTGTGAACTCCATTTGTCTGTGAGATGATATACTTTAGGCGGGATTCTGGGTCGAATTGCTTGCTTATTCCGGGCGCGAAATTTGTCAGTGTGACAAACTAGGGTTTCCTTTGGTGTTCGGCCCAGAACGAAGATTTTATTGTGCTTGAGCGGCCCTTGCCCCATACCATGTTGGCGGCTTTAGGTAAATCCTTAGCTATAATCTCTAAACCTTGAAGCTTGTTCTAGTTTTAATGGTGGGTGGTTTGGCCATTCGGATTAGGGAATCTTTATTTTGATGTGGAGATTCATCCTTTGCGTGCTTTCGAGGGGTCTAAATCCTTTGCGCCATGGGTCTTGTTGCTTATCATCGGTTTTGGGGATCATTCGAGCTCAGGTCGGGAGGATCCTGTGATCATTCGAGTTTTGATTCGCATCCATCATTTTTCGGGTTTCCGAGATCGTCGCGGAATTTCCTCGCTTCTGGATTTTCCCAGTTTGGGTTTATTCCACAGGTTGGGGTTATTTCCGATGCATTTTGAGTTGTCCGCGAAAATCCATTCCATCCGGATTTTTTCGGATTTCTTGTCTGGTTGTGTGTTTTGCGATATTTTGATGATAGGATTGGTGGAATGATTGTCTAATGATTATTTCTTGTTGCTAATGAGTGAATTTAACGATTATCCTTTGATTTTTCCATTTACACTAATGATCTATATGATTAATGATGCTTTGGCAGCAAGAATCCGTCTGGGTCGGATTTCTCCAAAATTCTGCCCCGACAGTATTTTCCCGGATTGCGTGATTTTCCCGGACTGTCTGATTTCTCCGGATCTCGATGGATTAGTAGTTAGCAATGGATTTTGATGGATTTACATGATTTGTGCTAACCTTTTGAATTGGAATATGAATAATAATTGGATTCTAATGATGATTTTTGGATGTGTAGGCCGAATCAAGCAAGGCTACTACTGGGAAGTCCAAAGGCGGTGCCGGAGCATCTTCGATTTCTGAGACAGAGCAGTTGAGACTGGATATGAAGAATCAGCTCCTGGAAAGCAGGGTGTCCTCCGTGTGGGCCGAGGTATCTGACATGAATGTTGGTGCCTGGTGCTATGAGGAGTTCAAGCAGAGAGCGGCTGAGAAGGACCAGTCAGCTTTGAGACAAGGAATGATGAATTCCAGATTAGTGCATGTGGCAGGGTTCCCTCTGGCGGTTCAATGCTATGAGTTAATTTTGGAATGTGCAAGACAGTATGCGTTTGATACCCAGATGGTGGTTAGTACTGAGGGACGAGTCTTGGCAAACTTCAGTCCGGCTTCCATTGCATGAACTTTCAGCATGCCTGATCTTCCTTCGGTCTGTGCTTTGAACATTGACACTGCCAGGACCTATTACGAGAATGAGCCAACCAAGGCTCAGCAGATCATCAATTCATGGCTGGAGAAGCCAAAATCTCACCACTCCAAGTTGCCCAAATAGCTGCACAGGGTGAAATTCAGGTCGGACGTGTATGATGCCATCACACTGTTGAGCAGGGTGGCTGGACTGAGAACTACAGGGGTATTGGAGAATTGGATGGTCCATGTGATCACCAAGATGAGCCAGGGGACAAACTATCACTGGGCAGGACTCATTAGTGTAGAGATTGACAAACAACTGAGAAATGTCCTGGAAGCAAAGAAGTTTAATATGTCTTCTTACATTGTGTATGTGCTGGCCTTTTCCTACCCATACAAAGGTTTGACTCCGAGGGGAACCATTGGGCAGAGCATAATCTATGAGGTTTATCCAGAGCTGCATTTGGGACATAAGGATTACAGGAGGACAAATGATGCATTCACAATGCACATTACCCGGACACTTCAAAATGCAGAACATATCAGATTATCTGATGGGGCTAGGGGACTAATCAAGAACTACGGAGCATGGTTTATCTAGTTCCCTACATTCACCTACCTCCGGATTGATGGATGTCCAGTTGCCCCTTACAGGTTGCCTCGGTATCCCACTGATCATATTGTGCTGTTGGAGGTTGTGCGCCAGATTTGCGAGTTTGATGCAGTTGTGAAGAAAGAAAAGCACAAGACAGGATTCAGAGGAGACTTCCCTCTTGGGATTGGTGTAGGGGAAGTGTGCCCATCTATTCAATTGGCTCACACTGTAGGTGAGGAGTTGGCAGCTTATGGATTCTCTTTCCATTCGAAGAGAATAAACTTTGATATCACAGGAGAGGCCCAAAAGAGGGCGACCCGGGAATATAGGCATAAAGAGGACTTAGAAGACTACTGGGTCAATATCAAGGATGACCTTGATGCAAGGAAGAAGAGGTATTCCCGGCTGCCTGTAGAAGCCATTAGACAATACAATGTTAAGCTGATTTCGGATCAGCTTGATGATGATGGAAAGTTCGTTCAAGACCATGTCTACGAGTCCATAAAAGACATGTCAGTTGCGGACATTGATTGGAGTGAGCCCGAAGTGACAGAATTGGAGGACCTGGTGGCTCCTGTGTTGAGATTCACCTTTTCTTGGGTCAAGCATAAAGTCTGGGAGTTAGAGAATGCTAAAGTGGCTTGCACCTTTGACTTGATGGGGAATCTCAACCCCATGTCAACTTCTGAGGAGTCTAGAGAGGAGGACCCCAAAGGGAAATCAGCAAAGACCTCACCATTCAAGATTAAAGTCAGAGGTCCTAAGGGGGCTGAGCCTGCAATGAAGAGGAAACCAATTGGCAAACGCAGGTGGAAGACCCTGACCATCAGCAGGTCCTCAGATGAGGAAGAAACGGAGAAGGTTGAAGAGGAGGATGCTCCTCCACCGCCCAAGAAGACAAGAACTACAAGGACAGCCAAGAGGAAGGACCAGATTGCTTCGGAGGATGAGCCTCCAATTGTAGATGTGGAGAGCTCCGGAGGGGAGAAAACCAAGGTATATACTAGAAAATCAAGAACTCCTTCTCCTAAGGATGTGGCACAGCAGAAGGACTCTCCTCCAACACAACCAGTTGACGAGTAGGACAAGCCTGTTTCTCCTCCGCCAAGTGCACCAGAACCGGAAAATCCGGATGAACAGGGAATTAGCGAGGAAGCCGAGCAGTTCAAGGAGGGAACACTGTACAGTGAAGCAGCCGAGCTTGAGGAAGAAACAGAGGAAAGACACACTTCTCCACTGGTACAGTACGAGGATTCTCTGGAGAGTGATAAAGGTCGCGGATCACCTGGGCCAGAGGAAAACATACCTGCTAGGACTCCATCACCAGTGCTTCAGGAATTGGGACTTGGGGAGGCTGATCAAGGCAAGCGGAGTCCGGAGAAAGAGGATGACAAAGCAACAACTGAGGAGGAGGTCGAGGTTACAGCCGCAGAGGAGGTCAAAGTGACAGAGGATCCGGGAGAAACAAGGGCAGAAGGAATCCAAACGGACCCTGTAGCTCCGGACTGGTTGGAGAAGGAGATTACCCGGAAGAAGCAGGTAAGTGTTGAGGACACTCCATTGGATTGGGATGAAATGCTGTCCCAGATCGGCAAAGGAAAGAAGAAGAAAGCTGCTAAGGTGATTTCCCGGATGGAAAGGGATGAAGCACACAATAGGGTAGTTCACATCGCCACCCCTGCAGCAGATAAAATGAGGGATGATGTAACAGGCCAGGACTACAATGTCCAAACTATTAATCTCGGTCGGGCCTCCCTAGAGCAAGACATTGAGGAGTTTGAGGGGTCGAGTGCCATAATTTTTGATAGGCTGAAGAAGGAGACCCAATCCAAATGGGAGCTGAAGAGAGAAAATGAAAGATTGAGGAAATGTTTAGAAGAGGTAATGAGGCCTCTACAGTCTCTCCATCCGTCCTCTTCTGCTACTCCAGGTTTTCTGCCTAGGGAGACAATCTCCAGAACTGAAAAGATGAAGGCCTCCGCCCAAGCTGCTAACGACTGGTTGATGGATGTTCAGACGAATGGGGATAGTGCTATTAAGGAGATCTTGTCTGTGGGCAAGGATGCAGTCCGGGCAAAAGAACTGTTGGAACACATCTTGTCTCAGGATAAGGGTGACATAGATTTCCTGTTACAGAAGTCGAGGACTCTCCTGGGGCATGGAAAAGAGCAGTTGGTTAAGGATGGAATCCTTCCCTCTTCCGGATTGGATGAACCATGGGAGTGGTTCGAGGCATTGCAGATCAGACAGAAGGCATTAAAGAAGATACAAAAATGAAGGAAGTCAATTGATGGTGACCTGACATCAGTTTATGATGGATGCATTGCCTTCTTTGAGGTAATGACGGGGAGGAAGAAGATAGCCCCCAAGTATCTGAGCCATGAGCAATTGAAGGAGTGGTGGCATGAAATTTATGCCCCAGATTCTGATGGAGCTGTCACCGCCCACTTACTTGATGATGCAGCCACATACTTGGCGGTGATGGATAGATACATGGCCAGTAAGGAAGACTGGATTAAAGTTGTCGAGCGGTCCAAGGAAGAGATAGATTCAATTAAATGTCGGCTCAAGGTTTTGCCATTGCCACCTATTGCTGAGCTGGATAGAATATTCTCAAGTGTCCAAGGGACGTCAGTGCAGAAGAAAGACAAGGGGAGGGGTAGTTAATGCTCAAGTTCGAGATTTGTGCTTCCCTATTATCATAGGGCATGCATTGGACCAGACTTCCTTGGGGACTGTGCCTTGGCCAACTTGGATGATGGCATTAAATGTGTGCCTTAGTTTGTTTCCTTGGCCAACCTGTTTTGGTAGTTTTTATTATTTTGTAAAATGTTTGGCTGGGCCAACATGTTTTGGGGGAAATTTGATATAAATGGGAATTCTCGCCTCATTGTAAGGGTGAGACATTAATTAGCTAAGAAGTAATAGAGATAAGCAAGAGCAATAGTTAGATTTTCTTAGTCTTTTCTTGAAGCAAATACTGTATCAGAACGGTTGAATTGTTGCAACACTTGGTGATTAATACAATTGAAGACATTGTGGTTTTCCTGGTGAAATCCTTTGTGTTATTTCATCTTGCATGGTTCCTTTGTTCTATCTTTTAAATTGCTTAAAGATTTAGGGTTTAGTACTCAGAAGTAAATTAGTTTTGGTTGGATAAATGATGTTTGTGATTTCATATTTGGAATGTTTGTAGCTATCTCTGGTCTATACTCCCAGTAACTATCTGATTGTAGTAGGCTGGTAAAGTCAACCTGGACCGTATATTCAGTGTGCTCAAGTTCGATTGTAGATGCAAGTCTATGATTTGAAAATTTAAATACCTCAGAAGATTGCACTGTTCTTGTAAGATTGCATTGTGGGTCGATCAGGAATTGGTTATTTGAGATAGGTCCATTCCACATATATGTCATTTACATTGCTTGTCCTTGTAGTAGTTTAAGTTTTATTACTTCCTTGCATCCCTACCTTTTGCTGTTTCTTTAATTATTCAGTTAGATTTAGGATTCAAGATCACCATATTGTCAGATCTGATAAATTGAAAGGATACAGTTTGCTTGTAGTAAGGTCCGATTGTGATTACCAGCATTTCACATTTTATCTAAGTTGTTTTATGCATTGTTATGACCTAACACCCGAGAGACCTTGGGGTGATTTTCAGTGATTTATTATTGAAGATAACCTTTCAAGAGAGATAGGATATTATATTCTGTCTGAGTTGTTGCTGTGCAGAAAACACCATCAACAAGTAGGTACTTTAGGGGATTGATCTTGGTGATGAGTTCAATTTTGTGTGCCAACATGTAGTGTCTGAATTTTTGTGAATCAAATACTACTGTTAGAAATGCTTTTTCAATGAATTATTAATTTAACTCATGCTCGACCATTGTGTGGCTGATGTAATAGATGGCCCTTTCTATCCTATTTTCATCATGCTGAGTTAGGAGAGCATCGAGAGCTATTGTTGTTGCTGATACATAGACGATTAGTGGCTTTCATGGGATCGGTGGCATGAGGACTGGAGGTGTGAGAAGATATTCTTTTATTTTATTGAATGCTTCCTCACACTTATCATCCCACTTTTATGCTACCCCCTTGTGGAGTAGATGAGAATACAGGATTTGCTTGTCTGCAAGTTGCACTATGAATCTACAGATGGACTGAAGCCTGCCTTGGTGGCCTCTCAACTGTTTCAATGTTCTAGGTGCCTCCATCTCGAGGATTGATTTTACCTTTGTAGGATCTATTTCAATACCCCTCATTGACACTATGTTTCCCAACAACTTTCTTGATTGTATGTCGAAGATGCACTTATTTGGATTTAAATAGACCTTGTATTCCTCCAGCTTGTGGAAAATAGCACTCAAGGTTGCTATGTGATCTCACCTCTTTCTAGATTTTTCTAGTATGTCATCAACATAATCTTTGATAGTTTTATGGATCATGTCATGAAAGATTAACATCATGGATCTTTGATAGGTGGCCCCAACATTCTTTAGGCCGAATGGCATCATGTTCCAGCAGTAGGTCCCCCATGGACATGTGAAGGCTATTTTGTGTTGGTCTTCTTTGGAAATCATTATTTGGTTGTACCCAGAGAAACCATACATTAGAGAAAGCATTTCATGTCCCCCTATCATGTCTACAATCATGTTAGTGTTAGGCAATGGGAAATCATCTTTCAGACATGCTTTTTTTAGGTCTCTAAAGTTTGTACATATGTGGATGCCCCCATTTGGTTTTGAAACAAGAACCAGATTTGATACCCACTTGGGATAGTCAATTGGTCATATCAATCCTACGTCAAGTAGCTTTTTCAATTCCATTTTGACTAGCAAGGATATTTGGGGATGCATTTTTCTTATTTTTTGTTTGACGGGCTTTGCTTCAGGGTAGACTACTAGATGATGAACCACAATCTTGGGATCAAGCCCGAGTATGTACACATAGCTTCATGCAAAGTTAACTTTATGTTCTCTCAAAAAGGAAGCTAGGAGCTCCTACTCTTCTGACAATAATGACTCTGCATAAAATGTGATGTGCGACCTCTCCTCTATTCCTAAATTGACTGGGTTGTATTTTTTGGCTAGGACCGTTGATTTTTCTTGATGGAGCGCTCTGAGAGGAAGATTGAATCCCCCATCCTCGGGTGCATCAGAGAGGTTTTCACCTTCAAATGCATCCTTTCTTTTTACTATTTTAAGGTGAGAGAGTTCCATGGTGTGGCTTTCACTCAAGGACCTAGAGATTATTCTTATTTTTTCACTTTTGCAACTGAGGGATTCAATCATTTCCCCATAGTATGCATGTGTGTAGAGCTCGATGATGAATCCTAATTTATGACATGTAATATTATCCCTCAGTACCATGAATTCTGAGAGCACCTCACTATTTTTGAATGTGTTAAGAATTGGTGGTCCTCGTTGGTCGTGATCAATGAGTTGGGGGTAGACTAGCTTTATCTCATGGGATTTGTTTTTAGACTCGTAGGATAGGGTGCTAATCATAAAGAGGTTAGAGTCTTCAACTAGTGTGGGTATACCTCTCTCACGTTTGTCATCCTCACTACTACACACATCAGGGATGTCAAAGGTGAAATTTTCTAAGGGCAGACAAGTGGATACAGGCAATTGAAAGGTGGCTGCCATTTGCTGAGGAGTTTTGACCTTCTTCACCAGGAGATTTTGGCCACGTATGGTTATACTCAGAGGGGTACATCCAATTCCTATATTTCTCATTCGCATCTCCGTAATGATGGTTATTAGAAGCCTGTTTTCATTTTGTTCCAATTTTTGATTTCTATTTATAGACATCTAAATTTGGACACTTAATTTATCCAAATTCATCCCCTTTCGTCTTATTTTTGTTAATTAAGGTATTTAATCAATAATACCTTATCTCTTTAATCCTCCTTTCATCAAATGAATTAATAAAATATGACATTTAGTTAATTCCTCACATGTCACATCCTCCATCTTTTATTATCTAATCTTAATCCTCTTCTAATCTCATCATTAGGATGTGCACATGCCTAATCCTTGATTAGGAGGTGTCACATCCTCCAAATTTTGCAAGTTGGCCTCTAATCTTTCTTAGCCACCTAACCTTCCTCTAACCCCTCATCAACTTGTCTAATCACCCCCTTTAGTCAACTCTTCCCATCCCCCAAGGAATTTTTAATTCCTTTTGTCTTCCCAAAGTCCTTTTAGGAATTTTTAATTCCACTCTCATCTTTCAAGGAATATTAAATTCCTTTTCTCTTCCCCATGTCCTTTATGGCATGTGTCCTTGGTCAACCTTATTAAAGGCCTTCCCCTTGGACAAGGCACTCCACTTCCCCTGTGAATTTTTAATTCACTTTTAATTCTCAATGCACTCAAAAAATTCTTTATTCTTTCCTTCTCCCCATGAGGATATTTGAGGAATTTTAATTCCTCACATGTCCTCTCACCCACATGGGACAAGGACATCCTTTATGAGGATATCTTGACCAAATCCCTATGGTCCTTTGAAGTACATCCATGTCATGTACTTCCCTTACACCTCATCTCCACCTCATCTTTCTAAAACCTCTCCCCTTGCCACATGTCAAGATGTGAGGGCTTGTGAGTTCTCAACTCACCATAGCCCTACATCTTGGCCATGTGGGGGATCAATCTCAATTGTCCATTTCTTCTAGGAATTCTCAAAATTCCTATAAATACCCCCTCTTTTCTCTCATTTGAGAGAGATCATTTTTGCTAGCCAAACTCTTGCAATTTTGTTTCTCAATCTACACTTATCCATTTGCATCCATTTTGTCCAACTATGTTGCATCTACTTGCCATCAAGGAGCACACATCTCATCTACAATCGAAGGGCCAACCAAAGAACAACTCTACAAAGTAAAAGCTTCCATTTTTATGTTGTTGAGTTCATCATTTTCCCAATCTTGAAGTGTAGGGTGTTTTTAGTTGTTATTTGCACTCTGTTTAGTTTGTTACTCATCTTTTAACAATTATATTCCCCTATCACATTTTTGGCATGCCTGGTGGGACCCACAAATGAGTCTTTTTCTTTCACATTTTCTATTTTTAGCATTTTCGCAAGTTTAGGTTATAGATTGGCGGACCTGACCTCTCCGGTGGTGGACCTAACTCTGGTGGTGGACCTGACCTCTCCGGTGGTGGACCTAACCTATAGTGGTGGACCTGACCTCTCCGGTGGTGGACCTAACCTGCGTTGGTAGACTTGACCTCCCGAATGTGAAATTTCAAGTTTTTACCAATTGTTCTTTGGTAAATTAGGCACATAGTTTAATTAGAGGGGTCAACAAACCTTGTTTGACGTGCTTGTGGAAGGCTATTTGACGTATCCAATACCCTTGCACCATTTGGAAATCTTGGGTGATGAGAAATCATAGCTTTCCAAGTCTTGTGAGCTACCCTATTTTCATTTTTTTAGTGGGACCTACTTGGGGATTTCATCACCCCAAGGGATGATTCCAACCACGCGTACCAGCGGGGTATATAAAGGGGGGAGAGTGAAAGCTGTACCTCAATCCAACCACATTGTAATTAGCGAAGCGTCGAGATGATGTGAAGAGTTGGTCTGAGCCTTTAGTATCTTGCTAAGGTTCCCGACTCACGCTTGTAACAGGTTGGTGTTCACGGTTTGGGCCTCACGTACTAGGTGTATATTGAGGACTCCTTAGCAACCATGTTCATCCTAGAGTAGAAGACTTTGTTGGCCATACTCGTTTCTACTAATCTTAGGGTTGTGTTGTCTGAATTGTCTTTCTCATGCAAAACTAGTCATTTTCAGTTTAGCCAAATTTTTTTATCAATGTTTGCTATATTTTGGGTCCTTTGCCTTGCTCATCCATCAAAAAATCAAGCTTAAACTTATCCTTTGGCAGACCTGACCTTATCCTTTGGCGGACCTGACCCCATCCTTTGGTAGACCTAACCTCATGCTGTGGCAGACCTAACCTTATGTTGTGGCGGATTTTCCTTAATAGACAGCTGTATATGCCCCACCATTTGCACACTGTAAGTCCGTTTTCCTCCGTTCAAGCACCAATCTTGATTTTTTGTGCTCTTTTCAATGACATATAACACTTCATACTTTTGAGCAACTTTTTCTCCTTGGGTGGATATGACCTTATCCTTTGGTGGACCTAACCTCATGCTATGGCGGACCTGACCTCATGTTGTGGTGGATTTGCCCTGACAGACAGTCGTATATGCCCCGCCATTTGCACATCGTAAGTCCGTTTTCCTTTGTTCAAAAATAGTTCTCTTTTTTTGTGCTCTTTCCAATGACATACCACTCCCTACTTTTCAGAAGTTACCCGAGACCCCTTTTTCATGTTGTGGCGAACCTGACCCCATCCTTTGGCAGACCTGACCTCATGTTGTGGCGGACCTGACCACATGTTGTGGCGGACTTGACCTCATGCTATGGTAGACCTGACCTCATGCTGTGGCAGACTTGACCTTATGCTTTGGCGGACTTGACCTTATGCTTTGGCAAACCTAACCCCATGCTTTAGCAAACCTAACCTCATGCTTTGGCGGACCTAACCTCATCCTTTGGAAGACTTGACCTTATGCTGTGGTGGACCTGACCTTATGGTCTTTCTTCCCGGGGCTACCATTTCCACACCATTTATCCGATTGACTTCGTTCAAAAATAGTTCTCATTTTTTTGTGCTCTTTCCGATGACATATACCACTCCCTACTTTTGAGAATTTTCTCGGAACCCTTTTTCATCCCCTGTCTCCCTTTTCTGAATGTCCATACATCCATTCACCATCCTAAATGAACATTCGAGCATCCATTCTGAGCACTCTTTCACTCATTCTGAGTCCTCCTCCCCTCATTCCAAGAATCATTCATCCATTCTAAGCGCTCTTTCGCTCATTTCGAGTCCTCCTCTCCTCGTTCTAAGAGTTATTCATCCATTCTAAGAGCTTGTTCGCTTGTTCCGAGTCCTCCTCTCCTCATTCCAAGAGTCATTCATCCGTTCCGAGAACTTGTTCGCTCGTTCTGAGTCTTCCTCTCCTTGTTCTGAGTAAACGTTCATCCATTTCACATCTTGACACATCCTTTCATCATTATGAACTCTTTTTCTATCATTTCAATCATTTTTTTACTCATTCTGAGTAAACGTTCATCCATTTCACACATCCTTTCATCATTCTAAACTCTTGTTCTATCATTCTGATCATCTGTTTACTCATTCTGAGTAAACATTCATCCATTTCACGCATACTTTCATCATTCTGAACTCTCGTTCTATCATTATAATCATTCATTTACTCATTTTGAGTAAACATTCATCCATTTGACACATCCTTTCATCATTCTGAACTCTCGTTCTATCATTTTGATCATCCATTTGCTTGTTCCGAGTAAACGTTCATCCATTTAACACATCCTTTCATCATTTTGAACTCTCATTCTATCATTCTGATCATCCGTTTACTTGTTTTGAGTAAACGTTCATCCATTTGACACATCCTTTCATCATTCTGAACTCTCATTCTATCATTCCGATCATCCGTTTACTCATTTCGAGTAAATGTTTATCCATTTGACACATCCTTTCATCATTCTGAACTCTCGTTCTATCATTCTGATCATCCATTTACTCATTCCAAGTAAATGTTCATCCATTTGACACATCCTTTCATCATTTTGAACTCTCATTCTATCATTCTGATCATTCGTTTACTCGTTTCGAGTAAACGTTCATCCATTTAACACATCCTTTCATCATTCTGAACTCTCATTCTATCATTCCAATCATCTGTTTACTCATTCTGAGTAAACGTTCATCCATTTGACACACCCTTTCATCATTCTGAACTCTTGTTCTATCATTCCAATCATCTGTTTACTCGTTCCAAGTAAACGTTCATCCATTTAACACATCCTTTCATCATTCCGAACTCTCGTTCTATCATTTTGATCATCTGTTTACTCGTTCTAAGTAAACGTTCATCCATTTAACACATCCTTTCATCATTCCAAACTCTCATCCTATCATTCTGACCATCCATTTGCTTGTTCCAAGTAAACGTTCATCCATTTAACACATCCTTTCATCATTCTGAACTCTCATTCTATCATTCTGATCATCCATTTAACACATCCTTTCATCATTCTGAACTCTCGTTCTATCATTCTGATCATCCGTTTACTCATTCCGAGTAAACTTTCATCCATTTAACACATTCTTTCATCATTCCAAACTCTCGTTCTGTCATTTCGATCATTCGTTTACTTGTTCTGAGTAAACATTCATCCATTTAACACATCCTTTCATCATTCCAAACTCTCGTCCTATCATTCCGATCATCTATTTACTCGTTCCAAGTAGTCATTCATTCATTTCGGTCGATCATTTACTCATTTTGAGTATTCATTCATCCATTTCTCCAATCAAATCACCATTTTCCCCATCCAAATCCCTTGAACTTCATCTCGGGTTATTATCCAAATTGACCTAAGTGTCTGATCTAATTGTCATCATCAACATCCACTTAGGATTGTCATCCATCCTAAGTTAATCCATTTTCAATCTCAAAGTGGATTTGGTGCCGCAATCATGTCTTTATCATTTAATCTGATCAATCAGCATCCTAAGTCACCTAGGGTAATCTCTGAACGACATTTACAGTCCCTCTCATCATCCTATCTGATCCATAGTCAATCTTATCAATCAATCAATCAATCCAATCCAATCCAATTGCATCCTTATCGAATCACCTTCGACCCAATCAATCTACTTCCATCTTGAAGCAGATTCGGTGTCATAATCATCCTTTGATAATCAAATCCAATCATCCTAATCTAAGCTTTAATCCAATCTTGATCTGAGCTTGACCAAAATCCTAATTTGAGCTTTAGTCCATTCCCATCCAAAAGCTTTGATCCATCCTATTTTTCCTTTCATCATCATGAATTCTTATCCTCCATCAATAGTGGTAAAGGAAAACCCTAATTACGTCAACGATGATAATGAAAGTCTTGTCGATCAAGAAGAATGTAACATGGATCCCCTTGACAGCATCATTGCTAGTAAGTTTTCTCCACCCACTTTCCAAAATCCAATCATCCCTTTGAGTTATCATTTTATGTCTTCATTCATGCCTAATCATGCTCCCTATGCTACCTGTGACAAGGGATACCCATCATATCCATCATATCCTTCATCTACATCATCCACTTATCCTAGTCTGCCATCACAATACCCCTACCCTAATCCCCCATCCACATCCTCTTATCCCAATCCTTCATCCACATGTACCTAATTTACCTTAACTTTCAGTATACTAACTACCTACTCTGTCTCTACATTCATACCTTCCTAACATCCACGAAGCTGGAACACAATTCTATCAATCTACTTCCTAATCCAACATCCTATTCTCCTTTATATTAATCTAACAATTTATCTTTCCTATCCTAATTCCACTATCCTGTAATACTTTTATTATTACAACATGCCTATATTTTCTACTTCTCAACTATCCATTGTCCATGCCATCCTATCCTAATTCCCCATGCCCATATCCTTACTCTTAATCCTCTCCATCCACCCACCTTCCATCTAACTTAGTCCACTAATCTATAAACCTTTCATCCACTCAATTACTTATCTCTCAACCTAGTATATTCAAGTTTCTAAGGACTTGTATAATAAAGGAAACATCCTCTATCTACACACACATACATTGTGATCATGGAACCATGATGACCCTACTCCATCATCCATGGTGGTCATAGTGACAAGACTTTTCTCCATCCAAAACCTAATTTTAGGTTTATATATACCTCTAGCATCACTCAACCATCAAAACTATCACACTTTTCTTAACTATCAAGCCCCTATCTCATCAAGCATCCTTTGAATCTGTTCCATCGAAATTCTATCTCCTACTACATCACATCCCCTCTTCTAAATCTTAACAGCCACTATATCTCCTACTACTACATCTTGGCATCAACCACGAATGTCTGGCCTTCCTACTCTCAGAGTTGTCAACCTATCAATTTACAATCTCTAATCCAATCCAATTCTTCCACTCAAGTGCTAATACTAAAAATCCATTCCTATGAATATTTTGAATCCTCCATCCTTCTATCTTCCCCACTTGAAGAGTCTCCATGATCTCCATTTACATTTATGCCTCCCACACATGATGAGTCATGCCAAGAGCTTGATCCAAAGCATGCCAACATAACACGATGAGTCATGCCAAAAGCCTAATCCAAAGCATGCCAACATATCCCCTCCTCTAGATCAAGATCCTACCATCCCATCTAGTCTACCGCAAGATCACAGTCCCCCATCCATTCCATCCCATGATCCTCTTGACATTCAAGATTCTACCGCTCCATCTCCGTCTCCATTACATGAGCCTGCTACCACAAAATCAGATCCTATCATATCGCCTACTCCCTCTCCAGATACCACCCATCCAAATGTCGATATACCATCATCTCCTTCTCAGGATCCCCCATCATCGCCTAAGACTGCTATCCCCACACTGCTTGCATATCCCCTTGGTACTCTCACATTCTTCCATGGTAGCCTCCTTACAGAAGAAAAACATAGTGTATATACCACCCATCATCCCCCACCTAATAATGGACTCGCATCATGTTTTCAAAATAACAAAAATCCTATCATGGATCAAATGCTCAAGAACATGAACTATCAAGGAAAAGGTCTAGGCCTTCATGAGCAAGGTAATTTAGAGCCCATCCAAGTCAAAGAACAAATCTGCATGCAAGGTCTTGGATCTATTTCCCAAGATTCATGATCTAAAGATGTTGGTACAACCTCTAGACATCCTCAACGAGCCTTTTCCAAAAGAACTCCTGGCTCTCCCCATCGCTCTGCTAGATCATATGCTGCCATCCCTCGTCCTCTATCGTATCACCTCAAAACAACCATCCATATTCCTCCTTCATCTGCTCCATCCATTTTGGGTCCTTACATCCCTCCATCCACCATCTCATGTCCTTCATCTACTCTATCCATCTTGGGTCCGTATATCCCAAGATCACCTCCTCCATCTCATCCTTTCACCCATCCAACACATATACATGTCATCCATCATACACATCCCTCTCGCATATCCCATAATCAGGATCAACAAAGGCACATACCTAAACATCCTCCATCTACACATAATCCCCATATTCCTACCTCCATTGCTCCACATCATCCATCTCCTCACACCCATCCCATGGCTAATAAAAGAACTTTGGAAGCTAACACAAACATGCATAAATCCAAACATCCACATGAATCTAAAGCTCCCCATGTCCCCTCTAAATGACATGTTGAAGAAAAGAAAAATCAAATCCACAATCCAAATCAAACCCATTGGCCATGTGGATCCCAAAGAAAAAAGATGCAATGCCATCAAACGAAAAATATGTAAGAACATCCAAGGTTGCTAATCCAAAAGCTAATCATACACCCCTTTCATATCCTAAATCTGTTTTGGGTCCTTACATCCCAAAATTCACTATCCCATCTCCTCCATTATCCCCACATTCTCCATCCATTAATCCTCTTATCTTTTCACATCTACCACCACATGCACCAATGTTGGTCCTGAACTCATCTCCCCATCACGTATCCACCCCATCATTCTATCGATACCATTTCCAACATCCCATCCATTATCCCCTGTATCTTCCCCATCAAATCCCTCTCATTCATCCTCTAGCATAATCCATTTATCCTAATAAGGTTGTACCAACATCCAATAGTCTGTTCGAACATGAGCTCTTAATACCTCATATGGAACTTGATGCTTGAGTCCTTCATCCATATCCTTATCGCATGTCTTCTAAATCCACTTATTCACCTCCCTATCTTTATCCATCTCCTTCCACATGCTATCCAAAAAGCCAAAAAAATCCAAAAAAAAAAAAAGTCATCAAAATCAAAAAAAAAAAAGTAAAGAGAAATAATCTATCCAATGGTGAAATCTTGGCAAACAAGCACCTTGGATAAGTACCATGATGAAAACCTGGCAAACAGGCATCATGCGTAAATCCCCATCTGCACTCGGGGGTAGCTTCCTGATATGTGCTCCCTCCATCTGCTATGCTTCTTGCTATGCTTACAGCTATGCACTTGTCTTCCTCTTATACATCCTTTTCATTCATCCTCTCCATCCTATCGATCTTACACATCCTTCTTGGCATATTTCATTTATCCCAATCCTTCCATCCTCCTTGTGATCTTGATAACAATGGGGCAAACATATAAGCATGCTTTGGGCACCTCTTAGCATACATCTCCCTCATTTGCACACTATCCCAACTATCATTCGCACTCATCTACCTTCCTTATCCACCTATCATGCTACCCTCAATCTACCTTCCTTATCCATGCATCCTATCTTCATCCATCTCACTCCTTTATTTTCCTATCCTTCGCTATTGCATCCCTCATGCCTCCTCTCACATGACATATCTAGAGTGGGGGCATCTATCTTCCTTTGTGATACAGTCCTTGGAGACATCATCCATTCCATCAGAACAATCCCTTCCATTTCCCTCTCCTCATCTCCTTATCTTTATATCTATCTCCCCATCCTTATCTTTCTATCCAAGTAATCATTTTCACCTTCCCATCCTTATCTTCCTATCCATCAATCCAACCAATCATTTTCACCTTCCCATCCTTATCTTCCTATCCATCAATCCAACCAATCCTTTTCATCTCCCAATCCTCATCTCCTTATCCTCATCCCACCTCATAAACCCTTGTCATTGGTATCTAGCTATAACGCTGAAAATGAAAAGGCCTTTTTGCACAATAGACAACAAGGAAGATTGATTAGAAGCACACATTCAATACAAGTACTAAATCTAGAATGCAAATTCATATGTTAAGCAACAAAGAACATGGGAAAGTAAAAACATAGTTAAAACTAGAACAATCTCACCAATTTTCAAACGTATTTCCATGAATCATCTTGATTGCCCTTCTCCATTTCGCTTGTATGGTATAATTGCCCTCAGATTTTCAAGTAATTCGTGCAAGTATAGCCTAAGATAGTGATTAGCAAAATATCGAAGATTCAAGACAAAAGTGCTCTCAAAAGTCATAAGATTTCGCGAGAGAGATTGGAATGAAGAATGACAAATCAATTTATAGAAAATTGATTATTCGAATGACAGGTCAAGATTGAAAGATCAACAGATGGTTGAGATTGACAGATTAGACATGCATTCAGATAACTGATAGAAGTGACATGAGTGATTCGAATTAGAAATAGAATTAAAGATTAAATAAATGATTTAATCTTCAGTTTGACATTCAAAAACATAAGAAATATCTTTGCATGTCAAAGATGAAGATTGATTAAAGCAACTCTCTGTTCGAATGCACGCACAACATTTAATCAATTAAATAAGAATATTTAATTAATCCGCATGTACATGCAATTGAGTTAGAAGTGGATGATTGAATGGTTAGACGAAGAGATTACTCGAAGACGCCACTCAGACATTAAATCAATAGTTAACTAAACAATTAAAATAGATGTCGAGTTGAGTAAAAGTGAATATTTAGATAACTCACATAATTATCTAAAATATAGAAGAATGTGTTAAAATAGAATTAATGAATTAAATAATTCATTTAATTCAAGAGACTCAATATTCGAAGGATAATTAAATAAATAAGATTTATTTAATTAAGTGACAACAGGGATTTTAAATGAATAATTAAATAAATAATGAATTTATTTAATTATAGTTGAAATATGATAAAGAATAAATTAAATAATGATTTATTTAATTTAATCAGAAGAATAAGGTTAATTAGTAAGATAATTAAATAAGAAGCATTTATTTAATTAATTAGATAGAATAAAGAAAAGTGTGAATTAATTAAATATTTAAGATTATTTAATTAATAGAAGAATTAATAGAAGATAAATTAATTAAATAATTAAGATTATTTAATCAAGACCATGAAGAATAAGAATTATGAAGAATATAGAAGCCACAGGCTTAAAACCAGATTTCGGTGTCTACACTAGCTATAGGCTACTGCCCATGCAACCCCATTCCATCTACCTCATCATCATCACTTTTGCTTCTTTTACACATCTTTTCAATCTCCTATCCTTTCTCATCATTCATCTATTCATCTTCTCATCCTCCTAATTCATCTTTTGATGATTTGAATAACTATCCCATCCTTGAGCTTTGTGATCGTCACCATCCTTTGATCCAATCCCACAGGTCTATCTTGTCCCATCGTGTCAATCCAATCATTTTATCCCCTTATCTAGGGTTATCTCATCATCTTTTATCCATCACTTGTCTTTGACCTTTCGTCGAACTACGTTGCCCCTGTGCTTTCACATAGGAAAGGTAGATCATTTGATCTGCCCTTGGGGTTCCATCATCGGTCTTTCTGCTTTGTCCATCTAATCATTTATCATCTATCATCAGTCTTTATCTCTTGTTCCTATTGTTTGTCTCGTCTTTATCATCCATTGAGGTCTCCTATCTTGTGTCATGTCTCTCGTGTCCCATCGTGTCGGTCCAATTATTTTATCCCCTTATCTAGGGTTATCTCATCATCCATTGAAGTCTCTATCACTTGTCTTTGTCCTTTCATCGACCTACATTGCCCCTACGCTTTCACGTAAGCAAGGTCGATCATTTGATCCACCCTCGGGGTTCCATCCATCATCGATCCATATTGTCCACTTTTCTCCTTTTCTCCATCCTATATTCATCATCCATTGAAGTCTCCATCATGGTTTGTCATTAGCTTTTTATCAAACTACGAGGGCTTTGCACTTCCATGTAGGCAGGGCTAATCTTTGATCGGCCCCTAAGCCCCTAGGTTGCTATGATGTGTCAGTCTCCTATCGTGTGTCATGTCTCTTGTGTCGTGTCATCAAGCTATGCCCTTATCTAGCTGGATCTTAACAAATGAGACTCACTTGTATCATCAAATCCAATTGGTTCTAAATATCCTGCGTCATATTGATCTTTTAGTTTAGTATCCATCATCGGTCTCAACAGGATGCATCCTTCCTAACAGACCTCATTAATCCCATCCATCCCCTGGATCCTATGGCAAAGGACATTTGCAATTGATTGTGGTCTTTTGATGCTTTTGGCTTTTGTTTATCATTTGAGCTCCTTATCATCACTTATCATGGTCGCCTTGATCCATCATATCATGGTGTACTTTGAATAGTCAACATAGGGGTGTATCTTGATCTTTTCTTTGTCTTCTCAATTGTCCCACGTAGTACCCACCAAGATCCCTGAGGTCTTGTGTTATGCTAGGGCATCCTTATGTGCTTTTGGTTATCCCAATACCTGGCCTAACCAAGGTCATCGTGACCTTGGGGTGTTGGGATAGCCTTCTTGTTTGATGTGTTTGTTTCATGCATTAGACACTAATCTACCTTGGTGTATCGTGTCTTCTGCTATAGCAAAAAACAGTGCTTCGAAGATGGCAACTTGCATTAGGATTGCATTTCACTTTCCATTCCATCCTCTTGCATATATCCCTCATCCTATCATCTATCAAAATCCCCCCATCCATTCATCCTTCACCACACTCCCCTCCCAATCTTCCATCAGATTGCATCATCTTCTTCAACTCCCCTTGCATCATCTTATCCATTTTGAGAGCTTACCTGTGTTCTCTTGAACCCACATGTCCTCTTGAGGGGGCATCCTTCATCCCTAATTTTCATCATCTTTTTCCCTTCCTAATCATTCAAGGGAATGACTAGGGCATATTTTTTTTTCACTTCCTAATCATTCAAAGGAATGACTGGGGCATCTTTCCCAATCTAACCATCTTCTTCTAGGTTCTATGTTTTAATAATCTTTGAAATGATGCTATTTCATAACACCATCTCAAAGAGGGGAAAAATGTAGAAATCTAAATTTGGACACTTAATTTATCCAAATTCATCCCCTTTTGTCTTATTTTCATTAATTAAGGTATTTAATCAATAATACCTTATCTCTTTAATCCTCCTTTCATCAAATGAATTAATAAAATATGACATTTATTTAATTCCTCACATGTCACATCCTCCATCTTTTATTATCTAATTTTAATCCTCTTCTAATCTCATCATTAGGATGTGCACATGCCTAATCCTTGATTAGGAGGTGTCACATCCTCCAACTTTTGCAAGTTGGCCTCTAATCTTTCTTAGCCACCTAACCTTCCTCTAACCCCTCATCAACTTGTCTAATCACCCCCTTTAGTCAACTCTTCCCATCCCCCAAGGAATTTTTAATTCCTTTTGTCTTCCCAAAGTCCTTTGAGGAATTTTTAATTCCACTCTCATCTTTCAAGGAATATTAAATTCCTTTTCTCTTCCCCATGTCCTTTATGGCATGTGTCCTTGGTCAACCTTATTAAAGGCCTTCCCCTTTTGGACAAGGCACTCCACTTCCCCATGTGAATTTTTAATTCACTTTTAATTCCCCAATGCACTCAAAGGAATTCTTTATTCTTTCCCTTCTCCCCATGAGGATATTTGAGGAATTTTTAATTCCTCACATGTCCTCTCACCCACATGGGACAAGGACATCCTTTATGAGGATATCTTGACCAAATCCCTATGGTCCTTTGAAGTACATCCATGTCATGTACTTCCCTTACACTCATCTCCACCTCATCTTTCTCAAACCTCTCCCCTTGCCACATGTCAAGATGTGAGGGCTTGTGAGTTCTCAACTCACCATAGCCCTACATCTTGGCCATGTGGGGGATCAATCTCAACCGTCCATTTCTTCTAGGAATTCTCAAAATTCCTATAAATACCCCCTCTTTTCTCTCATTTGAGAGAGATCATTTTTGCTAGCCAAACTCTTGCAATTTTGTTTCTCAATCTACACTTAGCCATTTGCATCCATTTTGTCCAACTATGTTGCATCTACTTGCCATCAAGGAGCACACATCTCATCTACAATCAAAGGGCCAACCAAAGAACAACTCTACAAGGTAAAAGGTTCCATTTTTATGTTGTTGAGTTCATCATTTTCCCAATCTTGAAGTGTAGGGTGTTTTTAGTTGTTATTTTCACTCTCTTTAGTTTGTTGCTCATATTTTAATGATTATTTTCCCCTATCACACTATCATAACCCATTACGAGCATAATTTGCAAGCCTTTGCTGCTATCATCCATTGGTAGATCGGTTGCTAGTCTATTGTCTTGATATAGGAGATGGGATAGGTCCTCCTCTATTACTTGTCGGTCGAGATCTCCCCAACTTATGAATTTGGAATATCCTTCAGTGGATGTTTGGGATGTGGAGGATTCATTTGATTGCAGTCATCCTCGTGATCTGGGAGATTGTGGTAACTCTCCTACCACAAAAGCATTTTTGGGAATTGTATAATTTCTGCAACCATTTTCCTAGATGATGACTTTGATATCAAATATGGTGGGGCTGGCAGTAGTGGCGGGTGTCCCTATTGCAGAAGTGGAAGTGAAAGTGGCTGGATCAATGTATGGGGTTGATGGAACTTCATCATTTTTTGGCACTTGAGGGATTTTGTAATATTTTGCCTCTAGGATTTTACAGTAAGAGAATGGTTTGGGATCCCCACGAATGGTGACCTCTTGGTCTTCATATGTGAATTTGACACATTGATGGAAGGTTCATGCTACTACTTGCATTGCATGGATCCAAAAATGTCCTAGGATAATGTTATAAGGAAAATCAAGGTCCAGGACTTGACAGGTGGTTTCCATGATTGTTGGCCCTACTTGAATAGGGATTTGGATTGTGCCTTTGGATACTCTTTCCTGATTATCATACGCCCTGATTGTGATGCCTTTTCCTTTTTCGATGGAATCCTTAGATATTTTTAGATTTTTTATGAGCTTGAGGGAACAAATGTTTAAACCTTCACCTCCATCCACCAGGACTCTCTTGACTTTGTTTTTATGCACTAGGAATTCCAAATGGAGTGCACGGTTGTGAGATGGTTGGGTGGGAAAATATTGATCAAAGAATGTGAGGAGATTTGAGGTAATGATGTTTTTGACCATAGCTTGGAATTGTTTTACATCAAGATCTGTGGGGACAATGGATGAAGCTAATGCTTCCTCAAGGATTTTCTTATGGGTGGATGAAATTTTTAGTAACTCCATGATGGATATTTTTGTTGGGGTTCTTTTTAGCTGATCAAGGACATTATAGCCATTTAGAACAGTTCTTACGTTGGGATTGGGTGTTTTGTTTGGCTGAGATGACCCTACAATGGTAATTTTCCCACCTCTTGTGGTGACTCCACAATTAGCCTGGGCTCCTTTGATGGTGATAGTAGCACAATATTAATCTAGGGATGCAACAACATGGTCATATTCATGATTCACACTCTTAAAGGTACCCTTTCCCTTATTTGTATTATTGTTCCCTTTGTTATTATGATTAGGCATCAGATTCGTATAGATTTTGAGGTTCTAATTTCCTGTTGGCTGCTCCACATTTATGATTTTTTGATCAATGAGGTCTTGGATTAGGTTTTTTCACCTCATGCAACTGTTAGTGGTATGCCTTTTGATTTTTTGGAAGTCATAAAGCTAGTTTTTATTGTACCAAGGTGGTTTCACATCTGGTTCCTAGTAATTATCATAGGTGGGAACCTTGATGAGGTTTTCATTTATTAATTTCTTCATGATGACCTCAAGTGGTTCCCCAAGGGAAATTTACTTCCATTTGGGGGAGTTTTTGTTTTGCTGGGCTCATCCCCTTTGATCATTTACATTGTTGATCACTTGATTGTTTCGTTGTTGTGTCACCATGTTAGTTTGATGATTGTTTTGATGGTGGTGTTGGGGTTGTTGGGGGGGTATGGGTGTGTTTTTTTGAGGGGTGTTGATGACAACTTTGGTGTTGACAACACCATCATTGGTAAAAATTTTGTTTATTTCCCATGTGTGAGGTTTTTCATTGTAACTAGTGGATGGGTAATTGTTTTGATGTTCAGGATATGCGAGTGATCCTCCTTGTGACATAAGGGCTCGTTCAATATTAAGTGCCTTGGAGATCAATTGGTCATATGTGGTGATACCTTGCACTTTGAGATGAAATTCCAAGGCTCCGTTGAGGTTGGATATGATAGTGCACACTTATTGTTCTTCAAGCATGGCCCATTTGCTCTGATTAGCCTTGGATTGCCATCGTTGTAGGAATGAAGCAAATGATTCATTCTTCCCTTGTTTAAGAGCTAATAGTTCTTCTAGACTGACATCCATTCTGATATTGAATGCATAATTTTTGATAAATGTGTACTATTTCTTGGAACTTCTTGATGCCTGGAGGAAGGCGAGAGAACCATTCCATGGCTTGGCCAACCAAACTTCTAGGAAACAACCACATCAGATATGTATCGTCATACATGACTTCCATGCAATGAACCTGGAATTCCCTAATGTGATCTTTAGGGTTTCCCATCCCATAGTATTTATCAAATTTGGGGATCTCAAATCCCTTTGGGAATGGTTTCATTGTAAGAATCTTGTCGAATGGGTAAGGACACAAGTTGCTAGGTGTTTTGGTGGTTCTCCCTGATTGAAGATCGAGCACTTGTTGTGAGAGCAACCTGATTTGTGTTGTCACGTCATTTTGTGGATTAGGGGGTGGAGTGAAGGTGTTTTATGGTTGTTCAATTGTCAGTGGGATGGGTGGGTTGATTGGTGTTTGCACATTTTGTTGCGCCAGGTATGATTGCAATTGCAGTTGTACCAACAATGCTTGTTGTTGGGATGCTAATCGGGATGAGTCTTGTTGTTCTTGGTATTTCTTCAGTGCTTGCTAATATGCTTATTGTTGGGCTGCTTGTTGTCATGTGAGGTACTATGCTTTTTGAACTTGGTATTGGGCTTGAGCTTGCGCTTGTGCCCTAGCTTGGGCTTGTGCTTGTTGGGCAACTTGTACAATTTGTGCAGCTTGTGTGGCTTGTGCATCCTGCACTGGCTAAGTAGCTTGGGCTGCTTGTTGTTGTTGTTGAAATAAGGCTTGAGCTTGTGCATCCTACTGTGCTTGTTGTGCTTGATGTGCGGCTTGAGCGACTTGAGCAGCTTGGGCAGCTTGCTAAGCAACTAGTTGTGTAACTTGTTAGTTTTGGATTTGCTAGAGTGCTTTCTGATAAGCAGCCTGCTGAGCAGATTACAACACAATATTGTATTGGTTTGATGTGTTTGAATTGGGTGGTGGTGGTGGTGGAGGTGGGTTCAGAATGGTGCTTGTTGTGGTGATGAGAGGCACCATTGTATTGATGAGTGGGTTTTGAATGGTGGATGGTGCGATCAATATGCTTGGTCCTTGCGAGACCATGTTTTGAGATGTTTGGGGGATGATTGATGATGTGATGATGATGGTTTATGTTATCAGGATGGTTACCATCTATTTTTCTGATATCGATGACAATATTTGAGGATTTGATATGGTGCTTTGATTGATGATCGGTGGGTTGATTTGATTTTGTTGATTGATGTTTAGTAAAGGGGGAAGCCCTAAACTAAGAGGTGGTATGGATATTGATGGAAGTGATGTAAATATGAGTGGCATACTCCCTTGGGAGAATGATTAAGATGTAGTGTCGTAGGTGCCTCCTGGTCCAAATAAGTCCCCTTCTTGTGAGGTTATGGGGAGAGACATTTGAGGTGTTGCACGAAATGATGATGATGGGTCATTAGGATCATGAAAGGTGAGGGGGATATATGGATGTGATGTATTTTTGGGTATGGATTGTCCCAAGATGGTGTTTGCTTCCAAATCTTGATTGTTTACAAGGAGATGTGTTTGCAATGCATTGAGAAATGCACTTCCCTTGTTAACAATGGGTTGCGTTGGAGCAATAGATGATGTGAATTTTGGGATGGGTCTATGCTTTGAAATGGAGGTGTAGATGATATGGGGAGTGTGGATGAAATTGGAGGCATGACCCCAAAATGTGGTTCCATAATAGTCCTCACATCAAAATCGAAGGGGAGTTTAGCCCCTTGCTTTGCTAATTCGAGCATGTATAGTGAAGGATTGAGTTTCATCATGATGTTGATAATTTTATGATTCTCAAGATTTTGGACCATATCGGTGATTTCCTCTTGTGACATCCCAAAGGGATTACTGGTAATATTCTCTACTTGACCTTCCTCTTGTAGATTTTGTGATGATGAAGGAAAGTTAGAGGATTGCTTGATCCAATAGGATTCATTTCAGAATTGGTTTGACTTAGGTCACTTGAATTGGATGTTTCTTTGTTGGCTTCCATGTTCCTCTTGTGTTGAGATCTAGCTTGCACCATAAAATAGGGATCAATTTTCAAAAATGTGGGAGATGAATCTCTAATTCTTTAGATTGATCTAACTCTAGGTACAAAATAGAAAATTTTAGGATATTTTAAGGATCAAAGGTGAAATGATGAAGATGTGTGAAAGATGGATGATGTGGATGGTTTAAACTCTTAAAATATCTTGAGGGGATGCTATAATTTTGGGACTTCTTTGGATTTTGATCTTGGGTTCTTTCATTTTTGGATTGACCTTGATTTGATTTTGGATTGCTTTGATTTTGGATAATGAACAAATGGATCCCAAGATGTTGAATGTTATCTATGGGATAGATTTGCTCACAAAATGATAATTTGACTAAGTGTATGGAGAAGGATGCATCTACCCACACTTAACCAAAAAAAATGATAATTCAACTAAGTATATGGAGAAGGATTCATCTACATATACCTAGCTAAACAAAATGATTTGATGATTTGACTAAGCACATGAAGAAGGATGCATCTACATATACTTAGCCAAAGATGATTTGATGTTTTGATTCAAGTATTTTAAGTATTTTGATTTAATGATTTTGATTTGCCAAAAATTCTAGCATGAAGGATGATTTCAATATTTTCAAGAGTTGTTGGTGAGATGATTTTGGTTTTTTGATGTTTGAAAGATGGATGAGGGTTTTGATTTTGATCCTAGGTGTACCTAAAAAGACTCTTGTTTACAAGACCTCAGTTTTGAAGAACATACTTTACTCTAGACAAGATATTCAAATTCCCAAAAAAGATTTGGATTTGTTGATAAAAGAACTCATACAAATTGGGATTGTTTCTTGAAGCTTTCCTGTAAAAGTTGAAAAGAAATCTTTGTCTGAATTCGTAGAGCGTTGAGAGACCCTTTTGATGTTCTTTTGGACTAAGAGCTTTTGAATTTGGTTTCTGAATTTTGATCTTGCGTGAAATCATTGGAGACACATGTGTGGGGTTCAATTGTTCTTAACTTTTCTTAGTGACTTCTTTTTACCACAAAAAAATCTTGATTAGATTTCTTCAAACTAAAATATCCAGTGTCTCAACTTCTTATCATCCCATAAAATGTATTATGTGGAAATCAAGGAATTTAAGGAAAAAGTTTCCTATTGTTGACTTTAGTAAGAAAATTGAGATATAAACCCAAGTTTTCAGAAGCCTCTAAGGATAGAATCCCAAGGGAAAGCAATAACACATGAATTTGGTCAATTGCATTTGCTTCCTAAAGGGTTTGAAGTTTTGATGACAATGTTAAATGTTTGTTTCCCAATGTTTTCGAGCAAGCAAAGTGTTTTGTAACCAAGAACAAGTACAACCTTATGGATACTTAAGACTGTATTTGTTAGTCCCCACTTGGACAAGTCCAACTACACTTATTTTTAGTGAATGGTTAGATGCTTGACCCCACTAGCTCCCCTCCATGACACTCACTTATACAAGGCAGCCAAGCATCAACACCCATGAAACTCCCATGGCGTACTTTCCATTTCTAATAAAAATTGTAAAAGTGTGGGGCAGCTTCAGAATGATTATTCTTGCACCAAAAAATAGATAGCGATTTTGGCCTTTCCGAAAGAAGGGTTTTAATTCAGACTTTCTGTTCATAGGGATTGACCCATGCGGCAAGAGACCATTGTTTACCTTCTCGTCGGGACCAACCGTGTGATACTGGCCTTTGTTCCAATACCCACTTTTATATACCAACTAGAAATACACTTGAATTTAACGTGTTACCGGTTGGGTTGTTCCCTTGGGTGAGTACTTTTCCCCCAAGGCAGGCCCTCTAAGATAAACAAAAGTGAGAAAACATATCCATAGTTTGATTGATCTTTGTTGAGAAAAAAAGAGAGAACATACACAATATGTTCCACTCACACTCGCAAGATGTGTTCAATTTTAATCCCAAATGAAATGTGGAGGCAATTACTTTACCCAACTTAAGATCACCAAAAGGCCTTTTGATTCTCAAGATTGTCATGAGGCATGAGAGAAGCGCATACGTCCTTTCAATGGTATTACTTTGAGTAAGTAGTTACAAAACAAAGAAGCACTTGCTCATTTTAAACCTTAAAAGCAATAATGACTTCTTTTTAAGCACCAAAGGAAATGTGAAAAATTGCCTTGTTCAATTGTTAACCCTTAAACCAAATCTAGTGAGTTTATCCTAAAGTTATTTTTAAGCCCTTTGTATCAAAAATTGAAATGTTCTTTTTAGAGCCCAAAAAGAAATTTAGTTGGTCCTAAGCACATGAAGTATAACAAATTTTTAAGAGAAATTGTGAATTCTCTAAGAGTGTTAAACAAACACTAAAGTGTTCAAAAACACTTGGTATCATGAGAGGGTGATGCCATCATGCCTCTTTTCTCCTTCACCTTTGATCAAGCCAGCCTATAAGAAAACCAGTTAGATATACAAAATAGAAGTCAGGAAAGCATGTAATAACCCAAATTATCATAATTGAAAAAGGCACATGTCATAATAAAACTAAATTTCACTTTTTACTTTACTCCAGCGGTGGAGTCTGCATAGGTGGTATAGTTTGAAGCTATCCAATGGTGCTATAAGGTGCCGCTTGTCAGTTAGCATCATTTTGTAGTGAGGATAAAGAGAGCAATGGCGTAGCTATTTAGTCTAGCGGTGCAGTTTAAAAATTTGAATTTGGGCAGGAAAGATAGAGCGTCTTTGTTTGGAATTTGAAGTGGTGCTATATGGTGATGTTGGAATTCCAGTAGTTTTGTATTGTGATTTGGTCTGCTAGCAGTGGAGTTCCCTATGGACACAAAAACAAAGAAAAAAGCACAATTTTTTTGATAAAAACGTGATTAGAAAATGAGATTTTCCCTCCTTCTAGAGCCAAAATGTGGAACCAAGATCGTAGAACCTATGAAACACAACAAAAAAACACATTAGAAGATTCAAATGCAAGTTAAGATCAAAGTTCCCCATAAAATCCATTAACAATGCACCCAAAAAAAGGAATGAAAGCAAGAATACAATTAAAAGCAAGGAAGATGGATTGAATCCTATTAACAAGCATGCAAACTCTTGATCTTATGGGGGAGTTGGTGCCATTTTGATGTGGAAATTAGCCCTTTCCCAAATCCTATGCAAGCTCTTGATGATTTGATGATGATTGATCCACTTTGTTGAAGATTCAAGTGTGCTCCAAGATGAAAAACCTGCATAACCTAGCTAAGACTTGATGAAATGGATGAGAATTGCTATGCTTGAGTATGGATTTGAGTATAGTAAGTTTTTTCAAATTGTGGATGATCAAATAAGGAGAGAAACCTCTTATTTATAGAATGATAAGATAGAGAAATACCCAAAATGAAGCAATGTGGGACTAACTTTCAACCAATGGCAAGATGCCACTTGTCAAGAGATGGATGGATGAAGGATGTGCACATTTTGATGAATGTGCTCATAAATGCATAAATTTGAAATTTAAAATTTGTGAAATGACAAGGTGGATGAAGAGTCAAATGGAGTAATGGCCACTTGGATCAATGCAAAAGGACTTGTGAGATGAAATAAACGTCTTGTTGGAAGGACTAAGTCCACTTGGAGGGAATTCAAATTTGAAGGAATATTCCTCTTTTATGCCATGTTGAGAGAAAATAGAGATTTAATAAATGAATTAAATCTATTTTCATGTGCAAGTTGAAAAAGCTAGAGGATGGGACATGGATTAAGATTAAATTAATCAAGGGTCAATTAATTTAATGATGGATTAGATGATGTGACAAATTTGACTTAGATTTATGGGTTGATTTAAATCAAAGATGATAAGAATGTAATTTTAGAGATAGTTAAATAAAGATTTTGTATTTATTTAATTAACGGAGATGAATGGTTAGATTAAATTAAACAAGGTTTTAATTTATTTAATTTAATGAGATAGAATTTAGAAATTAATTAAATAAAATTGATTTATTTAATTAATAAAGAGTTAGGGTTAATTAGATCATACTGATTTAATTAACGAAAGAGAATGACTTAATCAGATAAATGATTTATTTAATTAAGAGAGGAAGATTGATGAATTTAATCAAATAAGGGTATTTGATTAAATGGTTAGACTGAGGGATGATTTGGGATGAAAATGGTGTTAGTAATCAGGATTAGATGTGCAATGTCAATCGGTGCATTTTATGTGTCTATAGTAGGGTTCTACACATTCACAAAATTTTTGAAGAATAATGTGAAAATGTGGTTGAACACATATCACCTATTGATGTTGTATACACCTAAAAATGGTCACATCACATTGTCTGGTAATTAATTAAATATTTTTAATATTTAATTAAAATATTCGAATTCTATCTACGTATAAATAAATTTAAATAATTTATTTATATTTCTTCATTCTTTTATTTCAATTAAATAAATA
The DNA here is from genome assembly GCA_007258455.2 of Sequoia sempervirens. Taxonomy (NCBI): domain Eukaryota; kingdom Viridiplantae; phylum Streptophyta; class Pinopsida; order Cupressales; family Cupressaceae; genus Sequoia; species Sequoia sempervirens. The sequence goes on from VDFB02000017.1 coordinate 553,238,539, forward strand.
AGTTTATTTAATCATCTTTTCGTATTCATTTCTTAATTAATTAAATAAATATTACAATTTATTTATATTAATTATCGTATAATCTTAGTTTGAATATTTTATTCAAATAAAGATTAAAATATTCTTCTTTTCTTCTAAATATCATTTATAATTAAATATTTCAAATATTTAATTAATTACTCTAATTCGATTCTAATATCTATTCATAATTAAATATTCCAAAATATTTAATTAATTCTTCTAAGATTTCATATTCTTCTAAAGTCATATCATAATTAAATATCTCAAAATATTTAATTAAATATTCCATAGTTTTTAAAATCAAAAATCAAAATTCATTAAATGAAATTAAATAAATTTATTTATTTAATTTGGGATTATCTTCAACACCCGGGAAGCAAACGGTCAAAACAAAAAAATTAATTTTCTCTGTTTCTGTGCAGGCTTGTTCCCGTGGGTTGAAGACAGGAATCCATCGTTCTCTCCAACCTCTTAACCTCTTCCATCTTCTTCTCAACTTCTCCATCTCTCACCTTTCAATTCTACTAGACAATCTCACAGCCGTAGATTATTGCCAGCCGGGATTGTGCCTGCAAAAATCTATAAATATGACTACCGAGAACTCCAAAAGATATAGAAGTTCTAAGCAAGTAAATTATAGTCAAATTTCAAGTAGTATAAAGCATTCATAGCATTCATAGAATTCATAGTACTTTCATAGCATAGAATCATAGTAATCATAGCATAGAATCATGACATCTTCCATTCACAGCCCCTGTGCATAATCCACAGCCCCTATCCATATCCGTGAACATTTTCATATTCATAGCATATAGGATAGAATTTCCTTTTGCATAAATCATTCTACAACAACCATTTGGAGAAGCTGACTTTATACAAAATCTGAGAGCAACAGCTTCAAATCTCTGGAGATAGAGGAAGATGGAACGCTTCTGAGAATTATCTTTATTTCTTTGTTTGAATTTTCAGTATAATGTTTCATTTTGTGTTTTGTTTTCATTTTGATTACACCATATAAACATTAACACATTTTTGGCGCCCACCGTGGGGCCTTTGCCCCTGTTTCTCATATCTTTTTGCAGTTTTTTTTTGACAGGTTACAGATAAAAAATAGCGGAATAGCGTAGGAAACACGTCTTTGAAACTTCAATACCCAGTTCAGCGCATTTGAAGACTTTTGCAGCGCCCGTGAGGTCTTTTGCAGCGCCTATAAGGTCTTTTGCAGCACCCATAAATACTTTTGCAGCGCCCATAAAGTCTTTTGCAGTGCTAGTGATATGTATTGCAGCGCCCCTAAGAGATTTTGCAGTGCCTATAATGTCTGTTGTAGCGCAATTTTTAGAAAGCAGTATATTGTAATCTGTATGCTTAATATAGTTTAACTGAATCCAACGCAACCACAGACAGTTAGTAGTTGTAAAGGTAAAATGAAGCAATCCTAGGATAGACACATAAAGGTAAAATGAAGCAATCCTAGGGTAGGCATTTAAGGTAAAATGAAGCAATCCTAGGGTAGACATTAAAGGTAAAAAGAAGCAATCCTAGTATAGACATTTCACACTTTATTTTTTGGCTAAAAATAATTTTCTATTTGTGTGAAGCAACATCTTCACTTAGCATAGAAAACCTTTATTTTTGGGCTTAAAATAAATTGTTGTTTGCTTTGTTTTTGGTGATAGGCCTATGCTCTCCCCTTAACTGGGTGATCAAAATGCCAAACTCACCTATTTCCTTTTATACAATTTCCTATTTTATTAGCACCTTTTGGAAGGCCTGCCGTAGTGGGAAAAAGTACTCACCCTACGGGAACGACCTAAGTGGGAACAACTAAAGCCAAGTTTTCCAACCCACTATAATCAAATGCGGATGGTTGATGAAAATCCCATTCTACGGTAGTGTGCATTGATAACCATCCCCAAAGCCTGTGTTCTAAAGGTAGGGAGGTCTCTCGAGGGAGTCTATCATTTTCCGCACCGAACGAAAACCCTTACTAAAAACTTAGTGTAGTATCTTACCAAGTCAGTTTCTGAACATTATATTAATCACAGTGCAGGGGAGGGAAGAATCTACTCCCAAGATACTCACCATATAACTGCCAAGGATTGTTTGCTCAGGGGATCTGGTATCCACTTTTGTCACTCTAAGTATGCACCTAGAAAAGACAAAAACATGGGCGCCCTTTCGGGGGTGACATGGCTGTGTGAGTCAACGCAGTTTTAAGATGTGGGCTGTTGATTGTTATAATGACCTACTTGAGAACTAAGAGTGAGTCTGTTTGAAGTGTTTATCATGTGTAAAACCCGTTGAAACAATTTTTGAACAACATTTTGATAATACACTTGATGTTTAGCATAGGACTTAAGACAACCATTTTATAACTTGTTTGATGTGTTTTCAATACACTAATCTAGATAAGATCATCCAAAACACTCATCATCATATTGATTAATCTCATGTTACGAGATTGGAAATCCACAACGTTTGAAAAGAAATCCGTTTTCAAAAGGATTAAGAAGCCAAAGAAACCTCTCAACCACAAGAAACTATTGAAGAAGCAACGATTCTTGTATCAAAGCCGAAAAGTTTTACTCAAATATAGAACCTTTCTTCATAGGTATCATGATTGTGTTAGGGGTCTTTCAGATGATTATGCCATAGAACCTTTGTATTCACAAGCTTACTTCCAAAGAAGAGCCCTTTCTCAAAGGCATAACCATAGTCAACGTATTCGTTTTAGTTATATTCCCCAACCTGCAATCAAATATTCTACTCGTCCAAATCAAATTTTGCAATAGAGAACTTAGAATACATTAGGCATCCATCATAAAATCCATCCTTTTACAAAGCCATGATCAAAACTTCATAAAGTGCAAAATCATCCTTTTCTTGATCTTTTGCTTACTTTCCTGCTAACAGGATTTTCATCCTTCCACTTAGGGAACAACACAAGCTAAAGATTAGAAATTTTGTGTAAGTCATAGAATCTTCATTCTATCCTGACTTTCATATATATCACATAAATTGCACTATTTCACTCTTCTGATCAAAAGTGAGTAGAATTTGGAGTAAAATCTATGCCTGTCTTCACAAGATCTCAAAAACAAATGGAAAAAGATGAGGGAGAAACCACTACAAGTAAAATGGGTGACTGCAATGAAAAAGAAGAGGAAACATTTAATCTTGATGAGTTAACAGATGAAAAGCTTCACGAAGCAGAACAAGATCCCCAATTCCATACTCTTATGGAAAAGATTTTATAATGAAATAAAGAACGATACTTTCTTTCATTAGCTAATCAAGGAGCTAAGTTACCCCACAATTTTGACATAGAAGGGATTAAACAAAATCCTGAAACTCCTCCTAATGACTTTAGTGCTCTTACTCAACAGATAAAAGAATTACAAGGGAAAATAAAAGAAATGCAAGGGGGTACAACAAAGAAATATGTTTTGGAAGACATATCTCCTTATCCATTTGACAGGAGTCTTCAAATGATCCCATTTCCAAAGCATTGTGAAATTCCTAAGTATGATAGGTATAATGGAAAAATTGATCCTATTGACCATGTGAGGGATTTCCGAAACATGAGTCTTGAATTCGCCTATGACGATACCTACTTGATGCGATTGTTTCCACGAAGTCTAGGTGTACAATCCATGGAGTGGCTTTCTAAGATCACTCCACCCATCAAAAATTTTGAAGAGTTGATAAATCAATTTATATCACAATACTCCTACAACATTCAACATCTGATAACAATGCTTGATCTTTGTAAAGTGAAACAGAAAGTAGGAGAACCCTTCACTACATTCTTGCAAAGATGGAGAAGGTTATTTGCACGATATTCCCATCCTATTCCTGAAAAGGAAAAGATGGATATCTTCATTAATAGCTTACATTCAGAATTAAGCTATAGGCTTAACCTTCATTGTCCTCATAACTTTGAAAAATTGATTGAAAACGCAATCACCATTGAAGGGGCCTTGGTTAAAAGGGGAGTGATTAAACTTGATAATCCAAGTACATCAAATCAAAACAACAATGATAAAAAAAAGTTTTGGAATAGAAACAAAAATGTTGTCAATGATGGTATAGTAGATGCAAATAATTTACGAACAAGACCATCTGTTTTCAATCTATCAAGTGTTCCACAAAACACTCAACAAGGAAATACAACTCAACAAGGACAAACCTCCAAGCAAGAGAGCATGACCAATCAAAATACCAATCAAAATCATAGTAATTTTAATAATAATCTTGGCAATACCCAAACATCAAATCCATCTAGACCTACATTCTTTTCAAATCGATATAATTTTACCGCTTTGGGTCAATCTCTTGAGTCGGCTCTCAAAGAGCTTCTTGATAATAAGGTTATCACCTTACCTCCACAAAGAGATTATGAGCCACGAGTCAAACCACCATCATGGAATGACTCGTATTATTGCAATTATCATCAATGTAAAGGTCATAGAACAAACAATTGTCAAGCTTTGAAAAATCTAGTACAAGATTTAATTGACAATGGCACCATTACAATTGAAGGACATCATACCAATGATGATCATCAAGCATTCAAAGATCCTTTACCAAACTATCAAAAGGGAGAAATGTCAGATATCAAAGCCAAAAGCATACACAATGTTGAAGACAATATAATCCATCACATCTACGCAGATGATCAACAGGTTAATGTTATCAAAATTAAGGGAAAACAAGAATATCAACAGGTTAATGTGACAACACGAGGTCAAGAAAAAGTTGTTCTAAAAGGAAGTTCATCTAAAACAACTATTTCTCCTCCAAGTCAGTATAATCTAGTTGATCAACTGAGAAAAACATCAGCTCAAATATCCATTCTTGAACTTCTCAAAATATCTCCCATACACAAGAATATTTTAGAAGAAGCTCTTGTAAATACTACTGTTGATACTGATCTGGATGTAAACAGATTTCAAGCCATGGTGGGACATTTGTCTTCCCCCACTTGTCTTTCATTTTCTGATAAAGATGATGCCTCTATGACACATCCACATAATTCCTCACTTTATCTTGAAGTCATGATTCATAAACATCGCATTAGACGTGTCTTAATAGATGGAGGAGCTGGTTTGAATATTTGTACCTTAAAGTTAATAAATGCCTTAGGAATATCAGAAAATGAAATTGATCCACGAAGGAAAATAACTATCAAGGCATATGATGATGAAGAAAGAGCTTCTAAAGGATTGATATTGTTGCCAATCAGAGTGGGACCTGTTGTGAAGAATACATTTTGTCAGGTTCTAGATCGAGATCTTTCTTATAACATACTTTTGGGTCATCCATGGATTCATGATATGCAAGCAGTACCATCAACGTATCATCAATGCATCAAGTTTCCATATGATGGACAGGAAATAACTATACAGGCTGATTACAATAGTACCCAAACTTGTTCAAATCTTTGAGTAACTCAAGATGTCTTTGTGCCACACAATAGGGAAGCTCTTGCTATTTCTTCTTCTAATTTACAAGTCCAATTGCAAGAATTAACAAAGAATCTTGATGCTAAGCTGAAGTTCAAAGACAAAGGGGTAGGTGAATATTCATTATCTCTTTCTACTTTACCTCCTTCTCCAAGATCACATGGTTTGCCAACTTTATCAAATCAAAAGATTGCAACAGCTTATACATCTCAAGCTTTTATGCCAATCACAAAGTTTGATGGAAAATTCATTAAAGCTAATACCACTGAAGAAGAAGCTGAAGATAGGGACATCCTAAATTGGCTATACAAAGATGAAGATGAATATTTCTTACACATTAAGTTGCCTAAAGAACAATATGGTAAGGGGTACGCTATCATGCAGAAGATGGGCTATCAAGGAAATGGTCCTATAGGAAAAAGAAGAGAAGGAATTTGTGGAACCAATTCAACCTATTTCAAAGCATTCAAGTGATAAAACAGGACTTGGATATGGTAAAGATAAAGAAGACTTTACTTCGCAGCAAACATAGTCAACTCATGAAAGAGGATCAGTGTTAGATAAATCTCATGAATCAGTTTTCCAATTATAGAATAGTTCAGATACTAATTCTAATGAATATGAATGGGACACCATTTATAATGATGAATTTTGGAGAGACAAACAAGTTGATACCATACACAAATATGCACCTGTTCTTATACAAGGATAAGGCTCAAGGCCTCCACTTGATTTTTTTTTACAAAGCGATCATGACTCAAGTGAGGAAGAATCAGATTCTAGCGCGATTGACAATCAACAGGAGAATACCGTTATAGACCTTGTCTACCATGAGGATGATAACCATATCATGACTTTGACAATTCAAGACCTTACCCAACCTAATGATCCTATCCCTTTAGTTTATCCAGAACTTATTGATTGGGACATTGACACACCTATCCATATTCCTATATTCAGTGATGATGAGAACATTATAAATTTCCTTTGTTCCTCAAATGAGGAAAACAATTGTTTCATTCAAGAATTTCATACTCATGATAAGGAGGGTGTCAAGTCTCTTAGTTGCAAAATAAATGAAATAAAAGATGGATCTATTGGTGAAAACCGAAAAATGGCAGTGATAGATCAACAAAAGAGAAAAATAAAGAGCGAATCTGACAGTGAAAACCTTTCTGAGGCACTAAAAGATGAGAAACTTGACACTCTTCCCAAGTATTATCATGAAAGATCTTCTATTTTGATCGAACCAATAGAATCAATCAACATAAGTACAATAGAACAACCAAAAGTTTTGCAACTTGCAACATCATTAACAGTTGAAGAAGTCCTGAAATTCATGGAATTCTTGAAGGAGAATCAAATCAACTTTGCTTGGTCATATGCTGATATGCCAGGGTTAGATCCTAATCTGATAATGCATCATTTATCTATCAAACCAGGGACAAAGCCTGTAAAGAAAAAGCTTAGAAAAATGCATCCACATGTTGCATTATTGGTCAAAGAAGAATTAAAGAAGCTTTTGGATGTTGGATTCATTTGAACTATTGATTATGCCGAATGGATTTCCAATATTGTACCTATTTCAAAACCAGATGGAAGGATCAGAGTTTGTACAGATTTAAGAGATTTAAATAAAGCTTGTCCCAAAGATGACTTTCCTTTACCCAGTATAGATATGATTGTTGATTTAACTGCTGGCCATGCAATGTATTCATTAATGGATGGATTTTCAGGATATAACCAGATAAAAATTGCACCAGAGGATCAAGATAAAACAGTGTTTACATGCCCTTGGGGTACTTATTGCTAGAATTTAATGCCATTTGGGTTAAAGAATGCTGGAGCCACTTATCAAAGAGCAATGACAACTATTTTTCATGATATGATGCATACATTCATGGAAGATTACATTGATGATTTACTTGCCAAATCTCATACATGAGAAGAATACCTAGAAATCTTATCAAATTTTTTTATCAGAATGGAGAAGTTCAATGTTCGACTCAATCCAAAGAAATGTGTCTTCGGCGTTACATCTAGAAAACTCCTAGGATACACTGTTTCAGAAAAGGGTATAGAGGTTGATCCAGAAAAAGTACAAGCTATAATGGACATGCCTCCACCATGAAATATCTGTCAACTTTGATCATTACAAGGAAGATTACAGTCCATTAGAAGGTTTATAGCTCAACTGGCAGACAAAAACTTTCCATTTACACATTTATTGCATAAAAATGTCCCATTCAAATGGGATGATAAATGTGAAGCAGCATTCAATCAGATCAAGCAATATCTTACGCATCCACCAGTTTTAATTTCACCTATTCTAGGAGAGCCACTCATACTCTATATTTCAGCAACAAAAGTATCTTTGGGAGCATTGCTAGCACAAGAAGATTCTACAGGTAAGGAAAGGGCCATATATTATATCAGCAGAACCTTAACAAGACATGAGTTAAACTACAGTTTCATTGAAAAAGCTTGCCTTGCAGTAGTGTTTGCTTCTCAAAAGTGGCGACATTATATGTTGGCTCATACAGTTAAGTTGATAACAAAGATTGATCCATTAAAATACCTATTAAGTAGAGCCACTTTAACAAGAAGACTTTCAAAATGGGTAATGATCTTAAGTGAGTTTGACATTCACTATGTAGATCGAAAAGCTATTAAAGGACAGGTCATTGCAGATCAGTTAGCTGAAGCACCTTTACAAGAAGAAAATCCAATGCACATTGAGTTTCTTGATGCAGATGTCTTTACAGCAACAATTCAGAGACCATGGGCATTATACTTTGATGGATCTTATACACAATATGGCTCGGGGGTAGGGATTCTTTTTGTTACACCTGAAGGACATACCATTTCACGATCATATCGATTGATGTTTCCTTGCACAAATAACATAGCTGAATATGAGGCATTGCTCATAGGATTGAAAATAGCTTTGGAATGGAGAATTACAGAGCTGGAAGTCTACGGTGATTCACAACTTGTCATTAATCAAATTAATGATGACTATCAAACCAAAGATGATAAGTTGCTACCTTACAAGAACATGGTGGATGATTATAAGAAGTATTTTGTGTCAATCAAGTTTTCACAAATATCAAGGATTGATAATAAAGTTGCAGATGCCATGGCTACCATTGCTTCATTATTACAAATATCCAAAGATCAAACTAAGTATGAATTCTTGGTGGAACAATTGTTTTCTCCCGCCTATGATAATCCTGAAACCCAAGTCATATGTCATTTAACCGGTTCTGACTCACCTTTATATGGCAAGACTTATACCTACCTCAAAGATAACATCTTACCTTTGGATTTATCTCGCAACCAAAAACAAAATTTCATTCGCCAATCATCCCGTTATACCTTAATTGCCAATATCCTTTATCGACGTGGTCTTGATGGTACACTCCTTAGATGTCTTGAACGTGATGAATCTGAAAAATCCTTACAAGAGGTTCATGGTGGTATTTGTGGAACTCATTCGAGTGGTTTGACCTTAGCTAAGAAACTTGTCAGAATGGGATACTATTGGCCTACCATGGAGAAAGATTCTTTTACTTTTGTCAAGAAATGTTCTAAATGCCAGATTCACGGGAATCTTATTCATGCACCTGCACAAGAACTGCAACCTTTCGCTTCAACATGGCCTTTTTCTCAGTGGGGATTAGATCTTGTTGGTAAAATACATCCTTCATCATCAAATGGTCATAAATTTATCATCACAGCTACGAAGTATTTTACAAAATGGATTGAAGTTGTTCCTCTAACAACAGTGACTGGTAAACAAATATCTTCATTTATCTTGAATTACATTATTTGTAGATATGGAATTCCTAGATCTATAATTACTGATAATGGAAGGCCTTTCAAGAATCAGGATGTGGATGAACTTTGTGAAAGATTTCACATCCAACACAGGTTTTCTACACCTTACTATCCACAGGGTAATGGTCAAGCAGAAGCTTCCAATAAAGCAATTTTCAAGATCTTAAAGAAGATAGTAAATGATGCCAGACGTGATTGGCATGTCCAATTAAACCCAGCTTTGTGGGCATATAGAACTAGCATTCACACACCAATAGGAGCTACACCATATGCTTTGGTCTATGGAGCAGAAGCTATCTTACCACTAGAAGTTGAAATACCTTCGCTTAGGGTCTCACTCAAGGGATTGATAAGTGATGAAGACTACAGGGTTTCTCGCCTCCAAGAGCTAGAACTGTTAGATGAAAGACGTCAACATGCAGTTGATCATTTAAAGGGTTATCAACAAGTTATGTCCCGTAGCTATAATCACAGAGTTAAACCACAGACATTTCAAGTGGGTGACTTAGTCTTGAGAGAAAATTCGCGTAATCAGCAAGACAGAGAAAAGAAAGGGAAATTTGAACCTAACTGGCTTGGTCCATTTGTCATCGTTGCAACATACGGTTCTGGTGCATATCAATTATCCACATCAGAGGGGGACCTGTTTAATAAACCGATCAATAGTATTCATCTGAAGAAGTTCTATGCATAAAAAAGTCCTGAAAAAATAAAAATAAAATCATAAAAAGTCCTGAAAAAATAAAAAAAATCATAAAAAGTCCTGAAAAAATCAAAAAAATCAAAAAATCCTGAAAAAGTGCAATAAAAACAAGTAGTGAAAACCTGGAAAACAGGCGTTACTTGTGATTAAAATGGGCTCCTCCATTTATTAGTTTATGTCTTGTTTTCATTTTTGGCATCATCCATCCATATCTATCATCTGTATATATCTTTCATTATACATATCATGCAATGGGAATCCTTATCTTTCATCATGGCTTGATGAAATTTGTACATATCTTTTATCTTTAGGTTGTGTTTACACTGGGGGCAAAATGCAGAAATACAAACAAGAGAGGGGCAACGAGCTTTCAGAACATCACAAACAGACAAATGACGGTTTGACAAAGCACAACATACATTGACACATCAAATCAATCACAATACCAAATTGATCACCTAATACCTGTTGTCATCAAAAACAACATGATTTGAATGACTATTGAAAAGAGAATATCAATGATGATAATCAAATTGGATGATCTTAATATGAATAAATGTTTGAAATATTTTTAACCAAAATTTGAATGGTTGTTTTATTTTTCTATCATATCTCTAGAGTGATTCAATGATGTAATGAACTAGAAAAGCAAGGAAGGAGTATGATTTTTATTTGTCCGCTATTTGTGAGGAAATCATTAGTACTATGCAAATTGGTTGCGAGACATGCTATACTATGTATCATGGATGACATTTCAGAATTTGCATGGGAAAAGGATTAACTCTTGTTTGTTTATGCAAGCAATATTTAGGTCATCTCGGTTTAATTATACCTAGATGCTTGTATTAACTTGCTATATTAAACATCATGAAAGCAATACTCAGGTCATCACTGGTGCTAACATACCCTTTGATGCTTGTATTAACTTTCAACATTTCAAAGCTCTATGATGATACAAAAAGCATGAATAAGCTCTCCAAATGGCAATATTGTATGGATGTTCTGCATGGTTAGTATAGATTGCATTCATGTTAAAAACTGCATTTTGCATTTATAGATTTCTCAAAAGCTGGCAAAGAATCAAATGGTTATATCTTTTTGAAAATATGACTGAGTATATCTTGACATTCACAAAAACATCATTTCATACATTTTTCATATATATTTGCATTAGAAAATCATAAAATCAAAGTATACATCATATACATCATACATTCATTCATCCAATAGATTTCATTTCATAAATCATGTACATATATATCATAACCATGAAACCATCAAATCATACACATCATATATAATCATAAATCATCGTTGCATTTCATATATCTCAAAAATGAATGTCAAAATGTACAAGGATGTCAACTACAAATGATATAACATCATAAAAAATGGGATCATCTCAAGGTATATACAACATGTCTCAATAGAAAATCATGAAAATATCATCTACAATGCACTAGGCAGTGCTATCCTATGATGGTGCTGGTCTGGGACCTGTACCACCTGCCCTTGATGGACCTGCTCCGCTTGTCCCTGATGGCCCTCCTGGAGGTAATGGTTGTGTCACACCCCTGCTGGTAGTACGAGAGCGACCATGAGTAGACCGTGATTAAGCATAACTTTCCCTCCGCTTAGGTGGAACTGCATCGTGATATCTAGTCCGGTAAAACTCAGCCTCTCGGGTGGCTCTGGTAACCTCTCTCATCATATCACTAGTCAAGGTGCTAGCTGCTACTCTCTGTAGGCTATCAGCTAAAGCAATGGCCTGCTCACCTTGCTGTCTAGCTGCGTCTCTCTCAGCAATAATCGAAGTCAACTGACCCTGCAACTATGAAATCAAGGCCTGTGCCTGTGATAGCTGAGTCTACAAAATCTGTACTGTACTCTGTAGAGACGATATCTGACCTGATACTGTTGGATCAACTAAAGGAGATGGATCTGTGTGTCTCATACGTGGTCCACCTCTACCACTTCTGCCACCTCTCCTACCACCTCTCCTACCACCTCTATCTCCACCCCTACCATCACCACCATCATCTCCCTCTGAGTCATCATCTCCTCCACTCTCATCATCATCACTATCCTCTGAATCATCACCCTCTGAAGTCGAATCTCTCTGTCGACGTCTCTGTGCAATAATAGGAGCAATAGCCTCATCAGGATCAAACATACGCGGTGCCGGATGCTCTAGGACATACTAAAAATACTCTGGTGTCGTCCTTGCATCAAGAACATCCACTCGGTAACCCCACATTTGTGCTCCCAAACTGGTGAACTCTGCCACTGCTATCTCATATGAAATCCGTGGACCCCACACTACAAGCTCTGGTTGTCATCATGCATAAATGGCTGAACCCACAGGCATACCCTGAATCTGTCCAAACTGCCGACATACTCATCCAGCAAGAAATCTCTCAATGATCCATGTAGTCTGCCCAATCAAAAATTTGGAAGTACATACATATGGCATCTCTCTCACATCCTCTGGCCATGGCTCACAATCTAAATACGGTCTCCAGCATACTGTATCCAAACTATCCAATAACCGCTGCCAATGCACTAGTTTTCCCAGTCTCAGCTGAGCAATAATGTGAACATATCTCCATCTGTATGATCGACCAGCTGGTCGTTGTCCTCAAGTCAATGGACGTAAAACAACAAAGTGCTCCCATGCCCATATCTGTAGTAATGAGCACCCAATAGCAAAACTCTGGCCTCTACCATAAACAATATGATGTAACTCATCATATAAGTGAGCTAGCATACATGTACCCCAAGCATATCGTGTCCCCTACATCACCATGCTCTCCAAAACATGACCCCATCCGATCGCGAACCCCTTCGACCTATGGTCGGGGCACAACACACCTCCAATAAATCCTGCAAGTACAGATGGTAAAGGTGGATAGGTATCTGTCATCTCACCCCATGGGATGAAGTATCCAGCAATCTGATCATCCCAGAAAATCCTCCTCAAAGCATCAGTGCCCCCAGCCTCTCGGCTATCAAATACAACTATCTCTCCCATCACTAGGATCCGTAAGATGCGATATACATCCTTAGGAGTCACTGTAATCTCGCCCGTCGGTAAATGAAATGTGTTGGTGTCACTATGCCACCGCTCTGCAAGTGCTATCAATAGAGCCCTATTGAGGTGAACCTCAGGCATGCCAAGTAATGCACTCAATCCACAAGCATCAATCACATCTCTATCTGACTGTAACAAATGTGGAATCAATGTCCATGTGCTCGGAAATGTCTCTCGTAACTGCAAAACACCTAACCTCTCCTGTTGATCTATCATCAAAGCAAAATCAATATCAAATCATCATAACGTATCAATCAAATCTGAACATCAAACTATTTGTTTTTCATTTTCATGGAAAATAAATAATCAAAATCATGTTTATTTTTAACAACTTTAGAAATAAACACATCAATCAAATAATTTGTTTTTAACAACTTTAAAAGAAAATCTATCACCTCCTATTTGTTTTCCAACAACTTTGGGAACCAAATTTATCATTCACAACAACATACAATCAAAAGCGCTACAAAACTACTTATAGGCACTACAAAATTCTTCATCAGCACTACAACATTAAAGGCGCTACAAAACTAATCATGGGCGCTATAGAATTTATCAAGGGCGCTATAAGATTTTATGCGCTATAAAACATATCAAGAGTGCTACACTTTTTATCAAATGCGCTATGGAAACATATGCGCTATGAAAATCATCAAAAGCGCTATCAAATTTATCAAATGCGCTATGGAAACATATGCGCTATGAAAATTATTAAAAGCGCTATAAATGTTATCATATGCACTATGGAATTAAAGGCGCTATGGAAAATATCATATGCGCTACAAAAAATCTCAAGGGCGCTAAAACACACTTTTCTACATCAAAACATTGAAAAACGTGCACTAAACAAATTTGTTTTGAAAAGCAAGAGATTTACGGGATACATACCGGAGGTCCATAGTGTGCTGGCCGCTGATGTCGTCGGATACGCTCGAAACGGTGCTGGTGAACAGGAAGTGCCATTTTTCTCACTCAGAGCTCAAAATTTGCAAATTTTACTAGGTTAAAATTGAAAATGACATGGAAAATGACATTTTTAACCTATATAATGGTAAAATTGGGGCATTTTATCACATTTTACATAGCAAGGGCAATTTATTCATCAATTTTTCATTTCATATCTCTTTAGGGACAGTTTCTTCATCATTATTTTTGAACTATGAATCGAAAAAAAATCTTCAAAATCATAAAAATTCAAAAAAATTAAAAAAAAATCAAAATCTTATCGATTCATCGTTCACGGGGGCATATACCTATTGACATTTCGACAGTCAACATTTGGGGCAAATTTCAAAATTCTTTGAAGTAATGCGTAAAACACATCACTTCAAAGAGGGGCAAAATGTACACACCTAAAAATGGTCACATCACATTGTCTGGTAATTAATTAAATATTTTTAATATTTAATTAAAATTTTGAATTCTATCTTGTATAAATAAATTTAAATAATTTATTTATATTTCTTCATTCTTTTATTTCAATTAAATAAATAAGTTTATTTAATCATCTTTTCGTATTCATTTCTTAATTAATTAAATAAATATTATGATTTATTTATATTAATTATCGTATAATCTTAGTTTGAATATTTTATTCAAATAAAGATTAAAATATTCTTCTTTTCTTCTAAATATCATTTATAATTAAATATTTCAAATATTTAATTAATTACTCTAATTCGATTCTAATATCTATTCATAATTAAATATTCCAAAATATTTAATTAATTCTTCTAATATTTCATATTCTTCTAAAGTCATATCATAATTAAATATCTCAAAATATTTAATTAAATCTTCCATAGTTTTTAAAATCAAAAATCAAAATTCATTAAATGAAATTAAATAAATTTATTTATTTAATTTGGGATTATCTTCAACACCCGGGAAGCAAACGGTCAAAACAGAAAAGTTAATTTTCTCTGTTTCTGTGTAGGCTTGTTCCTGTGGGTTGAAGACAGGAATCCATCCTTCTCTCCAACCTCTTAACCTCTTCCATCTTCTTCTCAACTTCTCCATCTCTCACCTTTCAATTCTACCAGACAATCTCACACCCGTAGATTCTTGCTAGCCGGGATTGTGCCTGCAAAAATCTATAAATATGACTGTCGGGAACTCCAAAAGATATAGAAGTTTTAAGCAAGTAAAATATAGTCAAATTGCAAGTAGGATAAAGCATTCATAGCATTCATAGCATTCATAGAATTCACAGTACTTTCATAGCATAGAATCATAGTAATCATAGCATAGAATCATGACATCTTCCATTCACAGCCCCTGTGCATAATCCACAGCCCCTGTCCATATCCGTGAACATTTTCATATTCATAGCATATAGGATAGAATTTCCTTTTGCATAACTCATTCTATAGCAGCCATTTGGAGAAGCTGACTTTATACAAAATCTGAGAGCAGCAGCTTCAAATCTCTGGAGATAGAGGAAGATGGAACGCTTCTGAGAATTATCTTTATTTCTTTGTTTGAATTTTCAGTATAATGTTTCATTTTGTGTTTTGTTTTCATTTTGATTACACCATATAAACATTAACATAGATGCATTATGTGATATAAGAAGTGTATATGTCCAAAATGACACAACAATGTTTAAGAAAGATTTATCTACCCTACTTCTTAAAAAGATAGCTAAATATAGAAATTAACTATCTTCCAATGTATTGGTAGTTGGTTCACAACCATGCTTCTTTACTTAGTGGTCAACGTGACTATAATGTTCAAGGGGCCTTGCTAGTTGACGGTAACAAACTGGGTATTTCAAAGATTTCAATTAACCATAGATTTTAAATAAACAACAAAAGAGATATTGCAAGGTTTTTAGAACAAAAAAATTAAATAGATACCATTCCTAGAGTTAGACATGCAATTATGTAACAAGATTTTAAGGAAAAAAATGAATGAAACAACTCATAAAGATTTATACAGTCATATCCATTCATAGTGCAGATTTATTAAGCATGCTTTTAATTTGTTTCATTAGAATAAATTCCAGACAAGATATATTCAATTAACTCATCACAAATTTATAGACCAACAAATAACATGAAAATACCATTCACATATGACACCAAATATGGTTTTGAATTCAACTCTTTCTATTGATTTTACTCAAATAAGTAGCAATTTCTCCCAGCAAAATCCACTGGTGCACGAAAAACTATTGTCTTTGATATCACAACTAAAACTAAGAAATTCATAAACTTTAACTAAGTGCATAAAATTATAAGATAGTTTTTGTTCCTAAGGTGTTGGAAATCTGACTTCAATTTTCCAACCTTTACAATGAGGATATTTTCTCAATATATAGAAAATTACAACATAGAAATCTCCTTCCAAAATCCCAGATCCTAAAAACTAGGGTGCCTAGATTCTAGATCCATAATGATAGGAATGTTTGAGAAGCACCACAATGAACACATGGTCAAAACTAGATACATAGGGAAGTGGCATCTCCTTCTAAGTTTACTGGAGATGATCTTTAATTGAACTGTAGTGCCCTCCTATTTTGTAAGAATTTATCTAGAAGTTGTATCTTTGACTCTATTATGGTCAAAACAACATATTCCCTTTTCAAAATTTGAATTGTATCTTCTTTATATTTCTATATCCACTTATATTCCTCATAATTAGCTAAAATCTATGTTAGAACCTCTTCATTAGGCCCATCCAGGAAATTCATCCTAAACTTTGTCTTTTCATATCTATTTGTAGACATATTAACAATATCTTTAAGTTTGTTGACATCACCCATAGAATGATGAATATAAAATTTGATGCATGCCAACTTTTTAAAGATATTTTATTCATCATCTATAACACTTATCATATGCTCCAACCTATTGTTCTAAGCCTCTTTTATAACTTGTAGCTCTCCTATTTTTCCATCTGATGACAAATCTTGATTAGTAATGGCAGTGAAAATTTACTCAAACAATATTGTTTGTTTTAGGATCTCTTGTTACAATATGAGCAATATTATCCTTTTCTCTATTATAATTTCCATCTTGAACAATAGTATCTCACTGCATTTTTCCACATAATTTGGGCGTTCAACCTCTAGAATTCTTGCTTTATTGATTTCATCGACACTTAACTTTCTCATTTCTTTTAGTTTCCTCAGGTACTCTTGGTACTTTTCCTCCTCATTCCACATGTTTTTCATATATTCTACTATTTTCTCCCCCAATGTATGTGCATCGTATTAATACTTGTACCAAGTATCCATGAGTACGTCCATTTCAATTTTCAATTGATTGACAAACTTATCAAATAGACTTGCTTTCCCTTTTATGCCCGTAAAATCTTCAATTTCCTTCCTTCTTATTAATAGTGGTACCTCAGAAGAAGATGGTTTTTCTAATACAGGAGGGGCAAGATATTTAATAAATCTCTTCATCTATTCAAGCATGCACCTTATGTTGAACACCCAAGATACTGAGAAGGGGGGGTGAATCATTATCTTCTTAAACTTATTGAACATAAACCATCCAAATACTCTAATGCATATAGCAGTAAGAATTAGTAAGAGCATTAGCAGAACGTAAAAGCACACAACACATGAACACCAAGATTTTTACATGGAAAACCCAAAATGGGAAAAACCATGATGATGATGATACATCACAATATAATATAACTAGTTATAAGATATTACAAAGGGTGGCTCACTACCAGGCCTCACTATCCAAAAATGGGAGGCTCACTGCCTACAAAGATACAATGTAGAAAATGGCTTACAACCAAAATATGAACTGATAGAGTTACACCCAACAAGTGGTGATTCAGTTCCTTTGATGCTCAGTAAACTGACTTTACATTCTTTTACCTTCATTCATATTCACATACATTTCTATTCACTTCTTCACACCATCAAACTCAAAAAAATACCCAATATATATATCTGACTCATCCACAAGCATCAATTAGGTTGGCCTAATTAGATGCACCCCTTATTCACCAAAAAGATTAACTATCGGCTTCAATCTTGCACAAAAAATTTCCAAAAACAACTCAAGCATGTAGTATGCTACAACATGTCCACATGGACCTAATATAGGTCACAAATACATCCACAACATAAAATTAATTCATTATAACATCAAATATTGATTAGGTCAGCCAGGGATAGACCTAATAACAAAATACAACAACAACATGATGCCAACTAGCCATATGAGCACTTGTACACACAAAATTCTGAACTTACAAGCTTCTACCAACTAAGAACCATTTTTCAAAACTGCAAGTTATGATATTCATTAGTGGAGGATTGCAAAGCAAAATACCAGAAGATAATAACTATCATACCAGTTTAGAATATCAAATCAAGCTTGAACTTATGGTGATGTAGTTGCAACTCATATATCATGGTGACATCAATTACAACACAAAAGTTGCATAATGAGACGTTCTTCCTCATTCTTTTGACAATCTCCCCCTTTGTCATTGATGAAAACATGTGCCAAAAGAATGTACAAACATCCTATGTGCAACACACTCCCCTTTTTCTCTCCATGACATTCTCTCCCCCTTTTACATCAAGGACAAAGGGCAATCCAAAAAATATGAATATATAAATATATACAAGGGTGGTCTGGAACAGTGTATAAATTTTAAAAAGCATTACTTGGAGGAAGGTGAGCCTTGAAGCTCCTTGAGAATACCTTTCCATGTTGAATTTTACATTCTATTAAGAGATTCTAACTCTATCAGGCTTTCTTCAACATAATCTGGAGTGCATGGAGTCAAATTGATCTTTTCTAATTTTTCTACATATGCCAAAGCATTGGCCACCAGAGTGTACTCCATTTTCACAAGGTCGCCTAACTGACTGAATCTTCTGATGACGTCTTCCTTTTGCTTATACAAAATAAAGAATCCCTCTATGAATAGTGATAGCATTCCAAGTTGACCTGTCTCTATCTTTAGATACATTGTATGTACTAGAAACAACTATCAACTTGGACTCAATGGAGTCCAGTAGATCTTTGATACTTTTTGTGAAATATGACCACTTTATGTAGTAAGAAAATATAGTATTTTCTTCGAACTCACAGTATTACAAAACTTCCTGACTCTTTTCCACATTGGTGTGTGCTAGAGCACACTTATCATGAAGTTTCGAAAGCCTTTTCTTTGCCATTTTCTCCTCCATTGCTTGCCTAGTCTTATCACCTAGTTCAGAGGCATACTCCTTGAATGAGGCCAATAGAAGCTTTATATTTTCTATCAGAGTGAGAGATGTATCAATTGATGTACTAGGGGTGGCATCCTACAAATTTTTGAGAGCATCATCAATAAGCTTTGTCCCCTTTTGGTGTGTATCCAAAATTTATTTTTCTACCAGATGCATGCAATGCATCCCCTAACACTAGTTTTTGAACAAGAGATATCTTGTTCAAATCCACACTGTGTTGAACCATGGGGAGTTGTAAAATTTGTGGAGGAATTACCGGATAGAATCATATTTTCTTGGATAACAAGCCTTTTAATACATCATTGCCGGAGGAGAATTCTCTGGAGGACCTTTGTGATTCCACAACCTACCTTCATTCTTCTTCATTCTTGCTAGAAGATTCCCCATATCTTTCTTCTTCCTCTACTCTTTCTTCTTTCTCTATTTTTTCATTTTCCTCTACCTTTTCTTCTTCTTCTTATTTTTCATCTTTAGTTTTTCAAACAACTGCTATTAGAGAAGTTCACACAGATCATATTCTGCTCCATTTGCTGCCATTTCATATTCAATGTATATAGTTTTAGCTGACACAAAATTATCCCTATTTGTGGAGTAGATCTTGTGACCGATCATTATAGTTGCAGACTTCACAGTAGGATTGGTAATATGTTTTGTTGCAAGAGCTCTTATGCCAAATGTTTCTCTAGTGAGTTCCATCACCACGTCATTTTTCACTAACTTCAGCACCGGTATCACAGAGTCTGGTAATTGCCTTAATCACTTCTTTGGTTATTAGGTGAGGTCTTTTTGTCAACAAAAACTTATCATGAATTCTACTAAGAACAAGTTTAACATACTTGTCATCAAGAGTGGAGCTAAAGTTGGGAAATTGGTTCCACTGATCCAACTTCTTCACAACAATATTTGCATACTCAGGTTTTATCAAGAAATCATTGCCAGTAAGCTCATTGTGCCACATATCTATCATTTTTTTGTGATTATATTCCTCAATCTTTAACATGAATGTGCATTCTAGTGTATTTAGTGGGAATGACACTCTGAGGAATCGATGAGAAGGTTCCCGGAGGGTTGTTTTCGAATACCTTCATGGAATACTTCTTGTAGGAAGGTCTAGGTCTTTTTGACACATTTACAACTATAGGGGTTGTCATATTTTCACAAACAAAGCTCTAATGATTTGAGAAAGAAGATTCACACAAACCCACAACAACACAAAAGAGTAGAATACCTTTTTTCTTTTGCGAGAACTAGAACTAGGGTTTTCCCAACTCACTCTTCAAATCACCTCAAGATTTCTCCAAATCATTCTCAACTTTCTTCAAATGCATAGGTGATCAAAATATCTTACACATTCGCTTTATAGTTCAATGAACTGCCATAATTCACATTAAATGTGGTAGACATTAAAAAGCTAATAAAAAATCTCTTCACTACACTAAAAAACCCTAATTCACTCTGCAAATGATCATGCCTGCAACTTTTCTTCTAGTTTATTTTGCATAAGCTCCACTTATTCATTCCTTAAAACATATCTTTATTCCAATTTATGAAACACCAAATATCTAGGGGGTTGAATAATTTTCTATTAATGTTCCCCCCTAAGACCATGTTGGGTCTAATTGTCAAAGGAATCATCTGCACCAGATGAGGGCGTAGACTCACTTGATGTTACTAGCTCTTCTTTCTTATTCCATATCTTGTTAATTTCTTGCTTAACCTCATTCTTATCAATTGTATTCATTGGTTCATTCTTCTTTACCGAATCGGATTGCTTTCTTCCTTTACTTCTACATACTTTTAAAATGTGTTTGGGCTTGTTGCAATTATAGTAGACAACATTTTTCTGATTTGTTTGACCTCCATTGACCATTGATCTACACTAATTTTCTTTGTGTCCAAACTTTTTACATGCATAGCAGTAGCCAACAAAAGATTGATTCATTCTTCCTCCATTAAACCAACTCATCATCTGAGTTATGTATCACTAGCTCTATGTCCAACTTTCTTGCATGCAAAACATTGTATGGAGAAGGATCTAACATACTGGTTTATTTCACTTCTACACTCTGTTGCCTTGTGACCAAATTTATTGCATGAAAAATAAACACCATTGAAAGATGGATACCTTTGAGCATTTGGCTATCTGATAGGCAGTCTTCTAGCAAATCTTCTTGAATTTCTTGTATTTTTTCCTTTATCCTGAGTCTTTTGATTGTCCACTATGTTTGGGGTCTGCATATCCTTTGAGCTTTCACTTGCTTCCATTCCCAAACCACCTTTTCTTTAGTTGGCTTATGTCCCACAATCAACTCATTGAGCTTGGTAGAGATTTTTTTGAACTTATCTTCACATATTCTTTATTTTTCTAGATTGGCTCTCAGATTTACCACTTCTTATTCAAGCGTCGAGCATTCATCAATCTTACATTGCACCACTGTATTTAGACAATCTTTAATTCTTTTATTTTCCTCCACTAGCACCTTCAATCCAATGATCTCCTCATTTGCTTGTTTTAATTGATCACTTACTTCTCCATGTATTTCTTTTCATTTATTCAATTTCTCTTTCAATTTATTGATGCATTCATTTGCCTCATCAAGATTTTCTTTCAAATATCTATTTTAATTTTCAGCCTTGTCAAGATCTTCAAAAGTTGTCCAAATTTCTTCTCTATCATCCATTTGTTCAATCTTCAAGATCTTCCTCAAGATGTTAGGCTTATTCAGAGAAACCAAGATCTGATACCAATTGTTGAACACCCAAGATACTGAGAGGGGGGGTGAATCAGTATCTTCTTAAACTTATTGAACATAAACCATCCAAATACTCCAATGCATATAACAGTGAGAATGACCAAGAGCATTAGCAGAACATAAAAGCATACAACACATGAACACCAAGATTTTTACATGGAAAACCCAAAATGGGAAAAACCACGATGAGGATTAGCTCACAATATAATATAACTAGTTATAAGATTTTACAAAGGGTGGCTCACTACCAGGAATCACTATCCAAAAATGGGAGGCTTTCTACCTACAAAGATATAATGTAGAAAATGGATTACAACCAGCATATGAACTGATAGAGTTACACCCATCAAGTGTTGATTCAGTTCCTTTGATTCTCAATAAACTAACTTTACATGCTTCTACCTTGACCTTCAATGTTTGATTCTAATGGGCGATGGTGTTTGATCCACATTTAAAATTTAATTGTTAATTTGGGCCGACATTGCAAATATGTTTTATTTTTTGTCCGACAAGGTTATTAATGTAATTCCTTGTTGTAGATATATAAGAGTGATTGTTTGAAAAAATTTAGTGTGCATAAGAGAGTGAATGTACGCTAGAGAAAATGCAAATGTGTGAATAGTGTTCTAATCATTCGATTGCAGAGAAAAGTGAGAATAAGTTTGAGCGAAGTGTGAAGAAGGTTTTATGTGCTTAACTGGAATTGTAATCAGGTTTGTGTAGAAGCTATTTTCTCAATTCATACCCTTTGGATTTAATCCTATTTTGTATTGTTGGGCAGTGAGCCCTATTGTATTTGAGCAATGAGCTCTAGGAAATGTGCTTGAATGCATGTGCATTCCCCTTACTATTTTAATTATAATTTTAATAGGGTATAATATTGTGGACTAACATCCACCATGGTTTTTCCCCTAACAAGGTTTCCATGTAAAAAATTATGGTGTTCTCTATGTTTCTGATGTGTTGATTACTTATGGTTTACTATTCATTCATCAGATCTAAGATTAAAGTTAAGTAAAGATTGAAAATTTTAATATTATGTGATAACTAATTCACCCCCCCTCTCAGTTGTCTATCCTTGTTTCTCCAACAATTGGTATCAGAGTTTGTTCCTCTGAAGAAGTTTAAAATCTTGAGGTGATCTAATATGGCATCATACAAGAAGGACAGTCCTAGATTCAATGGAACAAACTACTCACTATGGAAAGTTAGGATGGAGTTTCATTTGAGGTGTATAGGTGAACCCTACTAGAAGATTACTAGGAATACATATGTTATTCCTTAGAATGGTCCTTCCACTGCTGATGAGATTAAAGAGGCTGAGAATAACGGCAGGGCTATGGAAGCTTTGCTAAGTGCTCTAACAAATTCGGAAATGAGAAATGTGATAGGTCTGAAGGAAGCTCATGAGTTTTGGATGATGCTGTAAACTTTGTATGAAAGAGATGTACATGTGAAGATGGCTAGTCTACAATGTTTGAAAGGAAAGTATGAAAATTTGAAAATGGGTGAAGATGAAAATATTTCTTCTTTTATGCAGAGAGTAAATGAACTAGTGATGGGTATTAGTTGTGTCGGTGGTACCCTGGAAGAGGAAAAAATTGTAGCTAAAGTGCTGAGATCATTACTTCCCTCTTACAAAGTGAAGGCTCATGTTATTGAAGAGATTAGATCATTGATGAATATGACACAAGACACACTAATTGGTAAACTTCCTGCCTTTGAGTTAAGTGCATTTGGTGAATCTGTTCTAAAGACTGAATCTACATTCAAGGCTACTATATCTAGAAGAAATAAGCAAAGATATGATATGGGAGAATCTTCTAGAAATTCATTCAAGTATGAGGAAGAAATGAAACAATTTGAAGATGAAGAAAGAGAAGTAGAATAATTGGAAGCATTGATTATGAAGAAAAAAGGAAGAGGACAAGGTAAGTATAAAGGAGTGTTGCCTATTAAATGTTTTTATTGCAGTAAAATAGGTCATTTTACATCAAAATGTCCTGAAAGAGTTCCTAGATCTAAGCCTTACAAATCTAGATTCCAAAAGAAATGTTACTATGCTAAAGAAAGATTGATTGATGATTAGTCTGATAAAGATAATGGAAATGAAGATGAATGGGTTTTCATTATAGCCATTGAAAATAGTCTTGTAGCTACTGAATTTGCTAAAGTTGAGAAAGCTCTTGCAACCTAAATTGAAGATAAGGATGAGTGGGTTATTGAAAGCAGATGCTCACATCATATAATTGGTGACCAAATCAAAATTGTACGTCTTGAGAAGTATGATGGTGGGGTTGTAAGATTTGGAGATAACAATGTTGGTGTGATTTGTGGTAGAGGATCTATCTATCTTGGTGGTAAGAATAACGTTGATGATGTTCTTTATGTTGAAGGCTTGAAGCACAACTTGCTAAGTGTTGGAAAAATGGTGGAAAAGGCTTATGATCTTGAGTTCAAAGATGGAAGATACAAGATACTTGGAAGCTCTGGAAAGGTAATATTTTTCACCTGAATACTGCTTGTGAAAGTTGTTTAATTTCTCAAGTAAATGAAATTTGGTTATGGAATAGGAGGCTGTGTCATGTGAATTTTGATAACATTGTCAAATTAAGTTTTGCTCGAGCAATAAGAGATCTACCTAAGCTAGTGAAGCCTACTAACACAATTTGCAAGGAATGTCAGATGGGAAAATAGACTAGAGTTTCTTTTCAAAGCAAACAACATCATACAAATGGTTTGTTGGAGTTGGTGCATATTGATCTTTGTGGTCCCTCTAGAGTCAAAAGTCTTCATGGTGAAAGTTACTTTATGTTGCTTATTGATGATTACTCTAGGATGATATGGGTTACTTTCTTAAAATAAAAATGTGAAGCATTAGAGAAGTTCAAAAGTTTCAAAGCTATCACAGAAAATGAGAAAGGTCTGAAAATCAAATGCTTAAGGTCAGACAGAGGTGGTGAATTCACCTCTAGGGAGTTTAATTCCTTTTGTGAAGGGCATGGAATCAGAAGATAGTTATCTGCTCCTCAAACCCCTCAACAAAATGGAGTTGCAAAAATGAAGAACAAATTTTTTTTGGATGTTGCTAGAACAATGATGATAGAAGGAAATGTGCCTCACATCTATTGGAGTAAAGTTGTAATTACTGCTATGTACACTTTGAACTGGGTAAATGTCAATGGTAATTCTGGTAAGACCCATTTTGAGCTATGGTTTGGTTATAAGCCTATTGTTAAGTATTTCAAAATCTTTGGAAGTAAATGCTACATTAAGAGAGATGAGGATATAGGCGAGTTTGATGCAAGAATCGATGGAGGAATCTTTCTAGGTTACTCTACCAAAAGTAAGGCCTATCGGTGCTATAACAGAAGACTGAGAAAGATGGCTAAGAGTGCAAATGTTAGAGTTGATGAGGACTCTGCTAGATCATCTAGATATTGTGGATATGATTCAAATGAAGACAATACAAATCAAGGGAAGAATGATCAGACACAAAATTAACTTTAGATTGTGCCATATGTTCTGGTAAAACAACTTCAATTTGTTCTGGTAAATCGAGTAAGTCAGGAAGCAGAGATAAGTACAAGTGCAGAAGAGAGAACAGAAGAACTAGAAGCTTGAGAGAGTCCTAAAGTTCCAAGGTATGTAAAGCTAAACCATTCTAAAAATCAAATCATAGGAGATAAGAGTAAAGGTGTGCAAACTAGAAGGAAGATAGCAAAAGAGTATTGCCTAATTTCAAAGATTGAGCCTAAAGATGTAAATGAAGCTTGCAAAGACGAACACTAGATGGAAGCTATGAAGGAGGAACTAATGTAGATAGAAAAGAATGATACATGGACACTTGTTCCCACACCTAAAGATAAAAATGTGATTGGTACTAAATGGGTCTTTCAAAATAAGTTGAATGAACAAGGTGAAGTGGTCAAGAATAAAGCAAGATTGGTATGAAAAGGGTATTCACAAATGGAAGGTATTGATTTCAAAGAAACCTTTGCCCCTGTTGCCATAATTGAAGCTGTTAGATTATTTCTTGCTTATGCTACATATAATAACTATAAAGTCTATCAAATGGATGTGAAGTTAGCCTTTTTGAATGGATAACTAGAAGAAGTTTATATTGAACAACTAGATGGATTTCAACTCACTAATAAGAAAGACATGGTTTTCCAGTTGAAGAAAGATCTATATGGACTTAAGTAAGCCCCCAAAGCTTTGTGCACTAGACTAGACAAATACTTACTAAAGCTTGGATTCAATAAAGGTACTACTAATAGAAACTTATATTTCAAGTTGGATCAAGACAAATAGTTGATTATTGAGGTCTTTGTTGATGACATTATTTTTGGAGGAGATGATAATCTATGTATCAAGTTTGCTGATGAAATGAAGAATGAATTTGAGATGAGTATGATTGGAGAGATGTTCTTTCTAGGATTGCAAGTTACTCAGTTAGATAAGGGGATCTTCATATCTCAGTCCAAATATGTGAGAGAGTTGTTGAAGAAGTTTGGCATGAAAGACTCAAATCATGTTGGTACTCCCATGGTAACTGATTGCAAGTTAACACAGAATGATGATTGTCCTAAGGAAAATCAGACAAGATACAGGTCAATGATTGGCAGATTGCTCTATTTGACTTAGACTAGACCAGACATAATGAATGTTGTGTGTATGGTTGCTAGATTTCAGGCTAATCCAAAAGAATCACATGTGATTTCTATTAAGAGAATCTTCAAATATCTGAAAGGAACAATTGATTTTGGGCTTTGGTATCCAAAGGATGATGATCTTACCTTGAGTGCATATACTGATGTGGATTGGGCAGGAGATGTATATGATAGGAAGAGTACTAGTGGTGGTGCTTTCTTCCTAGGGAAGAAGCTGGTGTCTTGGTTGAGCAAAAAATAAAATTCCATTTCTCTGTCTTCTACTGAAGTAGAGTATATTGCTGCTACAAACAACTGTACTCAAGTTATGTGGATGAAACATATGTTGAAAGATATTAGGATGGTATATGAAGAGACTATTTCCATAGACTGTAGCAATTCAAGTGCAATAAACATTTTGAAGAATCTAGTGCTACACTCTAATACTAAGCATATATCCATCAAGTTTCACTTCTTGAGGGAGAAAGTGAATGAGAAAGAAGTCAAACTGGAGTATGTGCCTACCAAAGAATAGGTTGCAAACATTTTCACTAAGCCATTGCTGAAGGATACTTTTGAGTATCTCAGAAAAATGCTAGCGGTGATTACCCCTCCTGATAAAAACTAAGAGATGCATTTACTTGCATTAATTTGTATGATTCAAAGCTCTATTTTGATCCAGATCGATGTTTCCATGGCTGCTACTCAAGGGGAGTAGTCAGATGTGTAAATATGTGGTTCAAAGCTTTTATGTGGGAAGATAATGCTTATCTTTTTCATTGATGTCAAAGGTGGAGAAGAGTCATGTGAAAAATCATTGCTTATCTAGGGATAAGAGTCTTGTGGGGAGAAGATCATGTAGAAGAAGTTGAGGAAGAAGAGTTAGAATCTAAGGGGGAGTAAGTGTTGATTGAGAGTTGTGTTAATGGTGTTTTTCACATCATGTGTTGCCATCAGTGCCAAAGGGGGAGATTGTTGAAAGTTTTTCAAATGTTGTGATTGTGTTGCTGATATGTGGTTATCATTGATGTCAACACTATTAACATTATTGTATTGAAGGTTGTATATATCAAGGATATTGAGAAAATTGATAAGGGAAGAGTTGCAGGTTGCCAGTGGAACAGTGAAGTTCATGAAGTTATTTTGTTCTATACATTGAAGATCATCTATTTTGGACTAAAGGGTTTATTGTTGAGAGTATCTAGTTCATCTACCAGAAGTTTCAAAGGTTCACGTGAAGAATTGATTGTGTTGTGTCAACACTATTAGCATTATTTTATTGAAGGTTGTATATGTCAAGGATATTGAGAAAATTATTAAAGGAAGAGTTACAGGTTGCTAGTGGAACAGTGAAGTTCATGAAGGTATTTTTTTTTGCACATTGAAGATAAACTATTTTGGACTAAGGGGTTTAGTCTTGAGAGTATCTAGTTCATCTACTAGAAGTTTTAGAGGTTTGCGTGAAGAATTGATTGTGTTGTGTTTTGATAGTGTTTCTATGGTGTTTGTCAGTGTTCCTGATTGAATTTTATGTGATTCTGATAATTTCTATTGTTGTGGATATTTCTCTATTAGTTCTTGTTGTTTGTGGATGTTTCTATATTATTCTCCATCATTTTTGTAGATCTACATTGATTGGTGTGCTCGTGGTCAAAGATATTTCTTTTGCATGTTTGGGTTTTCATGTTCTTGACCGACATGATGATGGTAATGTATTGCAAATCCTTGGAGACTGAAATTTGAATCTTTGGCATGCTTGTGGATATTGTTTTGGGTAGCATCATTGTATTGGCTGACGATGATTGATACACATTGAAAATTTAATTGTTAATTTGGGTTGACATTGCAAATATGTTTTATTTTTGGCCGACAAGGTTATTAATGTAATTCCATGTTTTGGATATATAAGAGCAATTGTTTGAGTGAAGTTAGTGTACATAAGAGAGCAAATGTATGCTAGAGAAAGTGCAAATGTGTCAATAGTGTTCTAATCATTCGATTATAGAGCAGAGTGAGAAGAAGTTTGAGCTAAGTGTGAAGAAGGTTTTATGTGCTTAACTAGAACTATAATTAGGCTTGTGTAG
The DNA here is from genome assembly GCA_007258455.2 of Sequoia sempervirens. Taxonomy (NCBI): domain Eukaryota; kingdom Viridiplantae; phylum Streptophyta; class Pinopsida; order Cupressales; family Cupressaceae; genus Sequoia; species Sequoia sempervirens. Next base: position 553,267,362 of record VDFB02000017.1, read on the forward strand.
AAGCTATTTTCTCAGTTCATACCCTCTGAATTTAATCCTATTTTGTATTTTTGGGAGTGATCCCTATTGTATTTGAGCAGTGAGCTCTAGGAAATGTGTCTGAATGCATGTGCATTCCCCTTACTATTTTCATTATACTTTTAATAGGGTATAATATTGTGGACTAACATCCACCGTGGTTTTTCCCCTAACAGGGTTTCCAAGTAAAAACATTTGGTGTTCTTTGTGTTTCTGATGTGTTGATTGCTTATGGTTTACTGTTCATTCATCAGATCTAAGATTAAAGTTAAGTAAAGATTGAAAAGTTTAATATTTTGTGACAACAGATTCACCCCCCTCTAATTGTTTGTCCTTATTTTTCCAACACTTTGTAATGTAGTATTTGGGTACCAGATACTGGGAACCGGGAATGCTTGAAAAAGGAAAAAGGTAATGCAAATGTGAGTAGAATGCTTTAGTTCGATAGTTGAGGTGTAGTAAGATAGTAAAATTGAATTCTAGGGAAAATTCATGGGTAAAGCTGAATACCGGGTACTAGGTACCGGGTAGCGATGTAAAGTGAAGTTTTAAAATCTTAAGGTTATCTAATGAGTCTGATAGTCTAGTAATATAGTATATAAAAGATAATAATGCAAGGATTTGTAATATTCCAGAAAGTGTGTAATTTATGAGAAATTTATGTGATAACAATTGAATGATGGTTTTATTTAGATGAGATGTTTATAATTTTTTTTTTTAAAAGGGATTTAATGAGTGGAATTTGTGATTGAAGGAGATGCAGAGTTTGGATAAGGAAGATCAAGAAAATCAAATTTGTAGATAGATCTGATGGTGTTGTCAGGTTCAACAATACACTTTAAAAGCTCATGCTAGAATAGAGTTCATTGCGAAGATACACCAGATATTTGGAAACTGGGACTCTAGAGTTTAAGCATGAAACAAAGAAGTGTATCCATTCTGGGGGTTGCTCATTCATGGAATATTCAAACCAAGGATGAACCTGAATGTAGGAATGAAAATCCCACCTAATCATTTTGAATGTATGGAAGTTCCTACATTTTATTTGAATGGATTTGTTTGGTTCCAAGAAGGAACCTTGATAATAAAAGGATTAAAGCTTGAAGAGCTTCAATGTGCAATTGGAGTTGACCTTCATTGACTTAGATTACAATTCTCTTACCAGTCACTATATTTCACGTGCCTTGATATGATTCATCCCTTGGATTTCCTCTCATGTATTTGTCTTATCCTATATGTGCCTTACTTCTATAAAAGGCCAGAGGATACTTCTTTTTAAGTTAAGTTCAGAATTTGTGGATGTCAAAAGAGCCAAAACTTCTTTAAGTTTTGTTCTTTTTTTCCTATTTTCTGAATCATTCCTGTCTAAAAACTTGTATGCACGTAGATATTGATCAATATTAGAGCCAATTTGATAGCTACCTATCTCATGAATCATTGTAGCAGGTTTTGTTACTTTAGCCAAACAAGACTATGTGTTGTGCCATTTAAGGGTGCATACAAAACCTACTCAGTGTCCAAACTAAAACCCCTCTTTAAAATCTCACACTTTTTTATATGTAGCTATGCAGTAATCTTGTTAAGTATAAAGTGGTTTGCTTTGATTTGGTTAATTCTTTGGGGAATGCATGGAGAATAATTGAGAGAAATTTTAATTTTCAAAATTTTTATGCTTTATTTTAGAATAGATGTTTAAATTATGGAAAATGTTTCAAAAAATAGATGAATGAATGGAAATTTATTGAAAATATTTTGTTTCCTATGAAATTGTTGAATGCTTAAAGCTAAATCTACTTAAGTGATAGCAAAATTGTTGATGTTCATGAAATATTATTTCAAAATCTTTAAATTTGAAGATGTTAATTTGTGATCTAACTAAAAATTTAGTGTCTAATACATATAATTTCATAAACAAACATATTCCCTTTGATATTAACAACAATATCACATCATACCCTGAAGTGAACCTAGTACTGTCAAGACCTGACTATCGGAGACTTGGGATTGAACTAAGCCAACCTTTATCCTATCATACAGATCCCCTAGGGTTTCCTTTGGTTAAGTCTTTCAAGAAGGATACGCTCTTCGTGGTTTGTCTATGAATAATGTATTTACCCTGTTGTTGCGAGTAACATCATCATCAATAGGAATTGGCACTAGAAGGAGGGAAATATATTGAAATTTGTATTAGTCCTGATTTTAAGGAGAAAGCTTGTAAAGAAAAAATTTAGTGAAAGCTAGTATTTCAACATGGAAGTTGAGAAAATTTTCAAAAATTTTAACCAGAGATTATGTCCTTTGAGTTTATTCACCTTTGGTAGAGTCATCGAGTGTAGAATTCATGATACAGCTGATCACAATGAATTGGATTGTGAAATTTTCTTAACTAGGGTAAGTTTGGCTATATGTAAAGTGATTTCATTAACAAAAGAAGTTCTAACTGCTAGAAGAAAGGAATTGTTAATGAGAAATACATTCAACCCTAGAGGAATTGGAAATATTAAAAAAATATTCAATACATCAAAATGGTTTGATAACTGCAATTATTATAAAGAAAATATTAATATTTTGCAAGAAAATAGGTGAGAATGCTGAAATTCAGAGACATTGCATTAGAAACGAGGAAACAATATTGATGAGTCATCATTCTCCTTATACATGGAAAACAAAAATGAAGAGGTGTGAGAAAATCGAGCAGGAGACGCATGCATTTTGCTCCAAGCTGAAAATTCACAAGTTAAAAAAGGAAAATTTCTTGATTTTATGCAAGATACAAAGTATCAAACTTTTACTTTTTCTCTCTATGATAACAATATAAATTGTGGTATATCTTGGTCTAACAAAGTGCAAAGTGAAGATAGGACCAATGACACAAAGATTTTTGAAGAAGAATAAAGTCAAGAAATGCACACATCCGTTCATGGAAATGAATAGAATAAAGAGACAAACCATTAACTATGGCTGAAAGAAGATAAATTATTGTCACAATAGACAAAGTGTGTGCAATCAAACTTTAATGAGGTCATTTACATACATATGAGCCAAGTTATTGGTAAGTACACCTTTGAATTTATGATTGTTAAATGCAAAAAATTTAGAAGAATTCATTTTTATAGTAGAACTTTTGAAATTTCTTTGAATGAATTTAAGGATAAACCTACTATAGTTCATACCAAAAAAATAGTGGAATTATTCATTGAAATAAAAATAAGTTGTTTTGTTAGGGTTAATTGTTTATTAAATTAGAAGTTTGGTTAGTTAGGGTTAGTTTTATATTGATAGGGTTTGTTTTGTTTTTTTTGTTTTTCTTTGTTGTCGCTTTTATATTTCCTTTATTTTTTCTTTTCTTTTCTCGTTTGGCCTTTGCATTAGAAAATTCTACTTATCTTACACATGAGGTTTAATTCAAACAATTTTAAAACTGTACTGTGAGATGTAAAATGATAAAACCATGTACAATAAATACATGCTTTAAGATGTACTACAAAGATATGTGTGTGTGTATCACGCATATACATGGAGTATCAAAATTATTGCTTCAAAAGATCAAAAAAGTAAAAAAAGAGTAAGTCAAGTTGCAAATAGGAGTAGCCACTCAGTCGATATGGGATGCCTCATCTATTAGGGCCAAATACCCTATGTAGGCGAGTTCCCAATGAACTTCAAAGTCATGAATATGAAGGTTAGTGAGGAAAGGATAGAGAGGAACCACTTCCTCGTGTTCTAGGAATCGATGAATATCATCCATGGAAGGGATTTCAATGGTCAAGTGTGCAACAAATGAAATAGTATCTAGATTCTCCAAATATTCAGGCCTTACTATCAGATTGGCAGCCGAACGAACATTTCAATAGGAACCCCAATATCTAGAAGTGATTCTACAAAATAAGAAGCCACATCAAAATAGAAATGGAAGTAGCAGCTAGATTCTACACACTTTTCCCCAATAACTAAGCACAAATTTGGTATAGTGAAATTGGAAGTCCAAATGAAGAAAACCTTTTCAAGCCTTTGTGGTGTGATACTTCCTAAGAAAACATTCTGGCAATGAGAGCAAGTCAAGCAAATTGGAGTATCCATAATCTAGAAGCAGGCAAGAATTAGTAGAGCAATAAATGCATAATAACAAGAAAGCTAAGCAAAAGTGTGAAGAATTCGAGAAGAAGTGAAAAATTTATAGAAAGTCATGAGGAAGTTGTGGTACATAGTTTCCTTGAGTGAAGTCTTGGAAACCGCAAGCAAGGTGGAAACTAGATAATTATCTTTAGAGCAGAATGTTAAATCACATTAATTCTTTGCACATAGTTGGTGATAAATTGCTTCAAATTTGATTAGTACAAAGATAGTGAATCAACCAAGTTGGAGATTTCGAAGTTAATAGTGTTCATTTCATGTATTTTTTTAAGTCGTATTAATTATGGAGGTGCTTATGTGTGTGAAGTAGAAATGAAAATGGAGCCAGCAAGGCATCACACGTCATCACCTGGGTAATTTGAAAGAAGTAATACATGCTAGCTGAGGTGTGCGAATTTAATGCAAAATAATGTGATCATGTTTCAATGTCATCATGACATTCTTGATTCATTAATGTGGTGCAACACTGTCTAATCAAAAGTGCTAGCCAAGTATTTAGTAGTTTCCATAGAATTTAATCAGAAGGGTGGTGACTAATGTTTCAAAATTTATATTTAAATTTGGTGATTAAATTGTTCATTGCTAAATTTTAATTTATGCATATTTTCTAACAGATAGCAAGTTGCAGTTAGCAAGGATTTGGCATAAAGTGGTAAAATTTAGTTGAAAATACACACCAATAGGGAATTATTAAATGAGTTTTTTGGAAATAGTGAATTGATGAAGGGATTATTGAATGAAAAATCAAAAGGTAACCTTTGATACCATTGGTATTCCCAACCTAATAGTGGGCTTCATTGCTTGCAAGTTGAAAATGAGCTATCATTGAAATATCAAAAGAGAAAGTGAGCTATCATTGCAATATCTAAAAAAATAAAAAAAAATCAACTCTTTAGGCTATCCAAATATCTCTACTAGGGCTATAGACACCTGGCTAGCAATAGAGCTATGTTTGGGGGGAGTTACGGAGATAACCTTGTTGGGGCTATGGACGCTTGACTAGTAGCAAGACTCTATCCCTAGTTGACTTTAGAGGATTACCATATTATGTAGTTTAATGTCAATGAACTAATTCTTTTCACTGAATTCTAAAAACTACAATTAATCAAAGCACACAGGGATGTTTTTGTGGGAGTTTTATTTTTTATGCCACAATCTAGGTAAAGGTAAAGGTTATTGTTTTAAAATATGCATAAATTATAATTTACAATTGGTGATTTAATCTCAAGTTTTGGTTTAAATTTGGTTTTATTGGTTGCAAGTTGTTGTGTGGTCTCACAACACACCCCAAGACTGTAAGACTTGGGTATCCAAGTAAAAAAATTAACTCTTATGGCAGGAGCTAGCTAGTTGAAAAGATCATTAGAAGTGAAAAGAAAAGAGAAATCTTTAATAAAAGATTACTTCATAATGTAGTATTTTGGGTACCAGATACCGGGAATCGAGAATACTTGAAAAAGGAAAAAGGTAATGCAAATGTGAGCAGAATGCTCCGGTTCAACAGTTGAGGTCCAATAAGATGGAACTTCTAGTAAAACCAAAGTTTGGGGAAAATTCATGGGTGAAGTTGAATACCAAGTATCGGGTACCGGGTTGCAATGTAAAGTGAAGTTTTAAAATCTTAAGATTATCTAATGAGTCTAATAGTCTACTAATCTAATATATAAAAGATAATCATGCAAGGATTTGTAATATGCTAGAAAGCGTGTTATTTGTGAGAAATTTATGTGATAACAATTCAATGATGATTTTATTTACATGAGATGTTTATAATTGTTTTTTAAAAGGGATTTAATGAGTGGAATTTGTGATTGTAGGAGATGCAGATGGAGATGCAGAGTTTGGGTATGGACGGTTAGGCAAATCAAATTTGCAGATAGATCCAATGGTGTTGCCAAGTTCAACAATAAAATTTTAAAGCTCATGCTGGAATAGAGTTTTTTACGAAGATACATCAGATACTGGGAAACTGGGACTTTGGAGTTTAAGCATGTGGCAAAGAAGTGTATCCATTATGGGGGTTGCTCATTCCTAGAATTTTCAAATCAAGGATGAACCTGAATGTAGGAACGAAAATTCCACCTGATCATTCTGAATGTATGGGAAGTTCCTACATTTTATTTGAATGGATTTGTCTGGTTCCAAGAAGAAACCCTAATAATAAAAGGATTAAAGCCCGAAGAGCTTCAATGAGTGATCAAAGTTGACTTTCATTGACTTCGATTGCAATTCTCTTACCAATCACTATATTCCATGTGCCTTGATATGATTCATCACTTGGATTTCCTCTCATGTATTTTTCTTATCCTATATGTGCCTTACTTCTATAAAAGGGAAAAGAATACTTCTTTTTAAGTTAAGTTCAGAATTTGTGGATGTCGGAAGAGCCAAAACTTCTTTAATTTTTGTTCTTTTTTCCTATTTTCTAAATCATTTTGGTCTAAAAACTTGTATGCACATAGATATTAATCAATATTAGAGCCAATTTGATAGATACCTATCTCATGAATCTTTGTAGCAATTTTTGTTAGTTCATCTGAACAAGACTGTGTGTTGTGTCATTTAAGGGTGCATGCAGAACCTACTCGGTGTCCAAACTAAAACCCCTCTATTTAAAAGCTTGCACCATTTTATATGTAGCTGTGAAGCAATCTGGTGAAGTATAAAGTGGTTTTCTTTGATTTGGTTAATTCTTTGGGGCATGCATGGAGAATAACCAAGAGAAATTTTAATTTTTAGTATTTTTTATGCTTTATTTTAGAATAGATGTTTAAATTCTGGAAAATGTTTCAAAAAATAGATGAATGAATGGAAATTTATTGAAAATATTTCATTTCCTATGAAATTGATGAATGCTTAAAGCTAAATCTACTTAAGTGATAGAAAAATTGTTGATGTTCATGAAATATTATTTCAAATCTTTTGATTTCATGATGTTATTTTGTGATCTAACTAAAAATTCAGTGTCTAATACATATAATTTTAGAGGCAAAAATATTCCCTTTGAGATTAACAACAATATCACATGATACCCTGAAGTGAACCTAGTACTATCAAGATATGACTACTAGAGACTTGGGTTTGATGTAATCCAACCTTTATCCTATCATATGGATCCCCTAGGGTTGCCTTTGGTTAAGTCTTTCAAGAAGGATAGGCTCTTTGCAGTTTATCTGTGAAGAATTTATTTTTCCTATTGTTGTGAGTAACATTGTCATCAACACTTCACACTTTCAAACTCAAAAACCTATCCAATATATATATCTAACTCATTTGCAAGCATCAATTGGGTTGGCCTAATTAGATGCACCCCTTATTCACCGAAAAATTAACTATCGGCTTCAAGCTTGTACAAAATTTTTCCAAAAACAATTCAAGCATGTAGTATACTACAACATTGTTGGCATGGACCTAAGATAGGCCAAAAATACATCTGTAACACAAAATTAATTCATTATAACATCAACTATTATTTAGGTTGGACAAGGATAGACCTAATAACAAAATACAACATGATGCCAACTCCCCATATGAGCACCTATATACACAAAATTTTGAACTTACAAGCTTCTATCAACCATGAACCATTTCCCAAAAATGAAAGTTATGATATTCATCAATGGAGGATTGTGAACCAGAATATTGGAGGATAATAACTGTCATACCAATTCAGAATACTAAATCAAGTTTGAACTTATGGTGATGCAATTGTAACTCATATATCATGGTGACATCAATGACAACAAAAAAGCTACATAATGAGATGTTATTTTTGATTCTTCCAAAACCTTCAACTCATCTTTAGCTTGTTTTTTCCTTTTCCATTCTAGGCTTTGTTGAGGTGGCAGCCAAGTCAATGAGTGTCATCTACTATGTATGGGTCTACTTACATAGATTAATTGGTTTTATCTAATAATTAGTTTCTTGGGGCTCTCGATCATCCTTTTCCACCATTGGTGTGGCTATTTCAGATACTAGCTCCCCTGATTCATTTATGCGAGTTGAGTGTATGGTTCTCGACTTCTTCTTTGGTTTCACCACCTTGAATTCTTTCATAATTTCTTCCCAATTCAAGGGTTGTGCCACTACTTGTTACCTCTTTTCCAAGTTAATTTTTAGCCAAGTAGGAGTTCCTATGGCTATGGGAATTTTTTGTTCTTGATGAGGGGGCTCTTCTTCCCCTTTATCCAACTCTATTTGTAGTTGATGAGCTTTCTCTTATTATAATTTTTTTTTTCAAATTTATCTTATGCAAGCCTCTCATTTTCAACTCTTTCTTCCTCCAACCTCTCACTTTTAGCTAGTTCTTCCTCTAACTTATTTTGTTCAATTTATTTCCGGCCTTTCCTTGGCTAGTTGTCTTTCTGCACTTTCAATAAATTACTTCTCCTCATCTTCTATTAACAAATACTCAATACTTTCTTCTCCAAAACTTCCCTCTCCAACTCTAGTGTTTGCTTCTTCAAATTATTCCTCTAATTCATTTTCTTCCTCATGTGGAGGAGTCTCTTTAGAATATGAAGAAATGGGAGACTCTATGACTTCAATAACAAGATCCTCCTTCGGTTGTTGTTTCAGTTGTATGTGTAGTAGAAGGACCTTCTTCAACTGTCTCTTCTCCCAAATATATTGAAGCAATGGGTTGTACACCCAATCCTAATACCACTCCTTTAGAAGAAACCATATATGTAACTGAGGCCTTTTAGAATTTCTCTTTTACCTTTTCCATTATTGGCTTTTCCTCTTCAATTGCTTGATTTTTTGTCTGCTTCTTGAGCCTCTTATATTCTTTTCATGGAGGGGGAGAGGGTGTTTACCCCTTTACCCCTTTCCTTTTCCCACCGAATTTTCTCTATTTTTCCTTCAGGTGTTCATTGATCCAGTTTAAACTTCTTTCTATAGCCATTCAAAAAATATCTTCAATTTTGCATTCCTCTCTTTCCATCCAATTGGTGTGTGCCAATGTCTAAGTACTAACTTGCTCTCAATCATATTGTGGATCAAGAGTCAAACCACTATGTGACATTACTTTAGGCATGTCCTATTTTATTTTGAAGGCCCACATTTGAGGAATTACCCACATTTGAGGAATTATTAATCTTTCATCATTCCTCTTCCTTGTCTCAAACTCATCCTATAAATCTTCCTAAAAGTCCTCTATATCACGCTCATGATGTGGAGAGAGGGATGCATAAAATTTGTTCATTTTTCTCTTAGGATCAAAATCATTTATCCCTTTATACAACTTGAGGTTTATTTCCTGCAATTCCTCAATGGTAGACTTTGCATTCCCAATTGATGGACATTTGTAATAACCAAGGTCAATGGGGTACTTCACTTCTTTGACTTTGTGCTTGCTATAAAATTTGAGGTTAACTTCCGTCATCTATTAGGGAAACTCAATTAAAATCAACTTATCACTATAATACCTTGGGAGCATAAATGAGGCTTCATCAAATCCAAATAGATGAACGTATGTTGACTTGGGTTACTAAATAAACCAATTTTCCCATTATCCTATTAATGCAATTTCCTTTGTACTTAGGCGAAATCCTACACACCTGAGAGTTGAATAATTATTGCATAAAGAAAGGAATCATTCACCCTTTTAAAATGATTCTCTGATGCCTATAGCTCCAGTTGGTCAGAGTATTCCCATATCTTATTCTCACCTTCTCCTTCACCTTTGACCCATGTAGTATTCAGATCTGGGAAATTCCCCATTTTGGTTGCACAATACACCATATATGAGGTCATATAAAATTCCTTTGTATCCTTACTTTGGTGAGCTGATTATGTATAGCATTTGATAAGTGGACAAGTGTACGAATGTTTATGCAGGAAATAGGTTGAGGGATGAGAACTTATTTAAGGTAGGCATGCTTAGTTGGATGACCATGGTAAGAAAGAATGGAATCTAGAATATCACACACCACAATAGGATATGACATATGCATATGTTTGAAAGATTGAAAATTTGCATTCAAAACTTGGTATGAGAACCATAGCTAGAGGAAAGAACAAAATTATGTGTTCTTGTCTCATTGTGGTTCAAAATCTATATTCAGTGAAATTAAATAATAATTACCTAGTATGAAGAAGTGATTCAATTTTTTTGTAATATTTTTGGATTAATTTGAAAAGTGATTCAAAAAAATGATTATACAAGTGATTTTGTATGTATGTATGTAATCTTACGACAAATATGTGTATATATATATACACACACACCTTTTGTGTGAATGAATTTCTTCAAATTCAAATTTTTATAGAGAATAATAATTATGGGAAATTCAAATGTTGTAACTCCCACTAAAATGGGGAGAGGTTGATTCCCTTTATGGCCAAAAAAAGCCATAGTCAATGTAGAGACAATGAAGGAGTGGGTGGATAAAGCAGCATAATGGAGGCAACATAATTAAGACCCATATCTTCCAAAGATAGCAAGGGATTGATGGAGTAAGAAAAACAAAGAGAATGGAGTTAAAAAGGCAAGGAGAAAGCAAGGGGAAGAGGCGAAGAAAGGAGGAGAAGATCAACTAGTGGGTGTCAAAAGAAAGCTTTTCCAGAGAGAAAATCATTCAAGGCATCACCTTTGGAGGTATTTCGTTTGATTCATACACACCTCTCATTTGGTTTAGTTTCTATCTGAATAATTGATTAGTTCATTATGGAATTTCTCTATGCCTTTTATGCATGTTTCATATTTGGGGTAAATGATACCTAGTTGATCGACTATGTTGATTGTTGTATTTCCCATGTGGGCCCTAGCCTTTGAAGGCTCTGTGTTTTTTATTTTATTTTTAAATTTTAATTTCATAATGCGGGTCAGGTAACATACCTGGCATGGGATTTCAATTCTAGTTATGTTTTGCCTTCACGGTTGTGGTCATTCAACCAACCAAAGATAAATATGTGTTTTCCTTATGTTATTGACATGCTTGAATGTCATGCCCTATGGGCATCTAATTGTTTGAATCTCAATTTTGTATTCATTTGGGTGTGCTTCAACTCTGTATAAAATCTTACCCATCATGGTACAAGGGTGGCAATACCCCCTACATGGTATGGCCAAGTGGTGTTATTTGCGATCATATGTTTGTATTGCTCGCCAACCACTGTTAATGGCTATGGAAGAGCTAAATGTATATCATTCAATGTGTAACATTCATTGTGCCATCTATAAAAATTTCTTTCATGGTTGTGGGTAATGAAAACTCTATGGTATTAAATGGACATATATATACGAAGGGATATATATACATATATACATAGTCACCAAATGTTGATATATATAAATGTGAGAACACTAATGTATTTTCTTTTACTTATATTTGAGTCGAGTAACAACTTTGCATAGATAATGCATATGTTTTTTGATGAGTATAATTTTGAATGGGTATAAAACTTGTGGTTTGATAGACATAAGCCACCAATGGTAAACCCAAAGGGGGTATCGATATCATATTATTATGGTGGATATTATGTGTATCAATCCCTCTTAAGGGATGGTTGTTTGTTAAAGTATGAACTCATTTGCAGTGTTCTCTAAAACAATGGAAAATATAATTGATAAGGAACAAGTATGGTTTAGTTAAAAACAAAATTAATGAATAGTGTTTTATTCTTGCAATGATCTATTCTTTCAACTTCTTATTAAAAAACCAGTGATTGTGAAGTAGATTTTCCTTCTTAATTATTGGAATCCAAACCAGATACTTGGTTGATAAACTGGTTTAATAGTACATCTGATTTGAATTGATGTTATTTCTCTTTTTCTCTAATTATGAATTTGTATACATGTAAGAAAGAAAATGGTTTATATTTTTTCAGAATGTATATGCATATTAAAAATATTCCTTTCTAGGCATATATGTGATCGTGCATAAGGATTCCTTTATGCATGCTCACATACATGAGGTATACCTTCTGATTCATCTTGATTTACTTTACTTATTGAGAAAGCTATGAAAATTATGCAAATGGAATCAAATTGTAATTTTGGAACAGTATTGAGTTGCAAGTACATATGAAATTAGATGAACAGATATACCAAGTGTGATTGAATATTGTTGATTTTTTTGTTGAATGGAATGATACAAGAATTCTTGGTAGACTATAGAATGATAGAATGTTTCTTATGGATGATATAAAGGGATGGATACCCCTTGATATGATAAGCTTTATTTTTGGGAATGGGTACCAAAGAGAGTCAATTTGCTTTTCCAAATCTAACCAAAGTTGTATTTCATATGACATGAGCTTGGCCAAGCTTTGCAGTCATTTTTTATATATATAAATGGAACAAACTGTGTTATTTACCCTCTCTCTATTGTTTTGAATTTACCTAACATGGAACTTGCATATTCTAACAAAACAGATAGAAATTCATGTAGTTAGGCATGCATAGATTCCACCTTGAAAATTGTATCTCTTGCTAAGTGTTTCATTTAGGGTTGGGTTTTATTCGACTGACTAAAGAATCTGAGGAAGAAAATTCTTCATGGTTGGGTGGAAAAGCACCTCAATCACATTCTCGTCGACTAGTGGAGGTGAGTTGTCATTAAGGAATCATATCAGAATTCTATTATTGTATTGTATCATTGATTTGAAAGGAACAAATGATGTATTTATATGAAAACTATGTACTTTTAAATTGAATTTGAGGCATTGAATGCCTAGTCAAGCATGTATATAACTATTGACATATAGAAGTGAATATAATTTATTTATTTCAGATTTATTGTGATTTATGACATAAAATTTGATAAATGGAATTAGCTATGGAATTTGTGTCATGAAATTGATATTCATGATGTCAATATTTATTTATTAGAAGTAAATCTAGTTGGGTTGTTACAACATCCAATGTTCATAAATATGAGAGCTCTCTTTGCCTAGTGCTCTTCATAGTTATGTAATTATATCCCCTACATTAGAGTAAAAATATGACCTTCAAATATTTGTGGGTAACTTAGTGATTGATTTCTTACCCGCCTGTTATGCCTTGCATAACCACCCTATTTTGTTTTGGATCAAAATGGGTCCCCCTTGTTTTTGTTTTGTCCTTGGTGTTTTGTTTGGGTCTTAGGAGTTGTTATTTTTCCTCCTAAGCCCTGGTTTATGTTTGGTCTAGCGGAAGCTGAGTCGGAATGGAAATGGGACTTATAACTTTTAAAGGTTTCAAGTCCGAATTTGATCCTGATTCTGACCCCACCCTTGTCTTGTTGTTCTTTTCATTGTCTTTTGGTTTGTCTTGCGCTCTTGGGTCTGTTTCTCCCTTAAGTTACTTCTCGTGTCCTTGTGTTTTATTTTTTCTCTAGTGGAAGTGGAACCAGAATTGGAGTTGAACTTGGAACTTTGTAAAAGGTTCTGAATCTGATTTTTGTTCCAATCCCTCTCCCACTCGCTTGCTTCATGTTTTTTCATCATTGGTGTCTCACTCAAGCCTAGTTTTTTTTCTGGTCCCGCTTCCTATCATTTCTTTTGTCCTTGTCATGGTGTTTTGTTCCTTTTTCATGAGCAGAACCAGAATTGAAACTAAACCTAGGAATTTGTAAAATTTGATATCTAGTTTTGGTCTCAATTCTACCCTGATTTCCCTTTGTTGTCTGTCCTTGCTGTGGGACTGGAACCGGATTCAAAGTTGGATAAGAGACTTGGGTAAAGTTTCTTGTTTTTTTATGACTCCATGTTAGCATTCACCCTGCCTTTAACTTCCACGTTGGTTGACTACTCAATTACTTTTCTAGTTCTGATCCCAATTAACTGCATTTATTGCATTAATTATAGCCTCCTAACACATGTGAAATGATTTTAAAACCTTAATCAAGGTTAACTAGCTCATTAGATTTGTTATCTAAGTTGTTTTAAGCAAACTAGAGCTAGGATAACTTTGAGAGGCGCATGATTTCATTGCGGAGGTGCGTTGGTGAGCAAATTCTTATCCATTTTTGTCCTTTCTTGTTGGCATTTTGAGGTAGGGTCTTTTCCCATTTGATTTTGTCATTTTATTTTCGTGTTCATGTTCTTGGTGTTCTTGCACATTCATGGGACATTTCCTGTGAATCTTCACTCATTCCCTTGTGCTTTTCTAGTTTTGTTTTGTCCTTTTCTATTTTTCATTTGTTTCTTTTGTTATTGTTGTTGTTTTCATGGTAGGTTTGTTTTGTTGTGCCCTAGTTTCTAACTAGGGTTTCATTTGATGGGATCTTATATGCATTAAATGCATTAGAATTTGTTTGGAGACCCCTTTGATATTATTCCCATGTTGGTTCAGTGATTTTCATGACAGGTTTTTGATGCCCTAATTATCTGAGTCAACGTGTCATGCAAATTAGGGTTTGTGTGAAGACCTTTACAATATCTAGCCCTTAGAGTTAAATTTGGTCTTTATTCTATTAAAGGGTGAGGTTAAGCCCCTTTATTTGAAGTTCCCTTATGATCCCATGTAACCCAGGTCCTAAAGCTCATGTGACCACATCTTCAAGAAGTTGCTTCATTTTGAATAGAAAACTACTAGAAACGAACCTGGGAATGAACTCGTCCCCATAAGTGTTTGCATCGGGGTTCATTCAAAAAATTATCCCACTTCCCATGACCATTGACTCGATTTTCACCTTTTCCCTTTGGCGTAAGCAAAACCAAAGTGGGGGTTGAACTTGGAACTATTGATTGGTTTTAGGTTCAATTTTCCTTTTCGATCCCAGTTCTAGTCCTAATCCTGCCTTATGTTAAATTATTTCCCACTCCTGGTTCTTCTTTGACTCTGCTTCTAGTGAATATGAAATTTGACTAAGTATGGAAAGTTTTCCTGAGGAAGTAAAGAATGGTATTGGATGATGTATTGATTTTCATGCTTGTGTTCATCTAATCCAAGGTTTTATTGCAAAAATAGGAGATTTCAGGAGCATCAAAGGAGGCTTCTCAAAGAAGCCAACCTGCAGAGAGTTCAAGGCAAGGAACCAAGCCTAAGAAGATTAAGGTGGAACAACTCCCCTATACTTTGAGGTATAAGCATCAAAGTCCTACCATTACAACTAGCAAGGTGGACTCGGATTGGGAAGATATCACAAACACAAACTTGGGCCTATTCAAATATGAAGAGTTATATGAAGAAACATTCAGTGAAGATGTAATGGGAAAAACATAGAGAATTACTCAATCTAGTCTCGCACACATTGCCCTCTTTCCTCTATTTGTCCAGTTTCTAGAGTTAATACTTACTGCAGCTGGAGCTAATAATCATCCTACTAGACAATGTGTGGAAATATAGGAGAATGTCATTATTGACCTTACACTATAGATGATAAAGTTCATGTTCAATGCACCTACCCCACAGAGCCCCATGCAACTCAATTAGGTAGAAGCCCTGCAACTTTAAAACAATAAGAAGGAGGATAACAGGACTATCATGAACAAGAACTGGATGAAGGTTGAAAAGAAGTCCCTAGCCAAGCTTCTTGATTAGCCTAAAATATCATACTTCTACAAGGAGATTAGAGATATAATTATGATGATCTCTAGGGTGTGTGGGAAGAGAGATGCCTCCTAGTTCAACAAATGGATGTTTCCATTCATTCAAACCATCCTAGATGGAAGGAAGCAATTTGATTGGCCAATGATTTCATCAAAATGCATACATAACCAGATGCTCAGAGTGAGAGAGACCAAGAGTTTCTTTATGACCTCTTATGTGATATATGTAGCTACAAGAAGGGGCATCTTTCCTAGATTGTATGTAGTTGGAATAATGGGAGAAGCCCAAGGAAAGAAAAGGGTGTGGGATCACTAAGATCAACTCACCTTATAGACTTCCAATTCACACTATAGAAGAGCTAATGATGCATTTCTCTATGTTATCATTAACTGGCTAACAAGAGATGCATGCTACAGATTGAGTAGAGATGCCATGGAATTTATTGTAGAATGGGGGCATTGGTACATCCAATACCCCAAGTTTACTTATTTTAGGTTGGCTAGTTTTTTATGGCTACCCTCATCTACTAGCTAGGTGTTGCAACAACAAGATTGTCTTGATGGAGTTCATTTATCAAGCTATAGCAGTTAATCTCAAGTTTTCCAATAAGCACAAGACTGGTTGCCACAAATTCACCATGAAGTTGGGTGAGTATAGTTGTGCACACAATGTGGGAGCCAAGATAATCTATGATGAGTTAATCCATTTGAGGTTGGGTTTGTACGCCCCTAGGAATTATTTTGATCCCAAGCACCAGATGTAGGGTTTGCTTCCTACTATTTTTGATACACTTCAATCTACTGGAATATTTTTGGATGGATCTACAAGATGACTATGATCTAAGAAGAAGAAATTATGAAATATTTCCCATCCCACTCATGGTTGAGTATGGGGTAAAGGAGGACATTCCTAACACATTGTCAGATGATGGGGTGACCTTGGATCCACAATATGATGCTGAAAATATAGGCACTAAGGACTTAGATCTAGTAGATTGGGATGCAGAGCAGTCCATTGATATAAAATAGATTACAAGGCTGGTCTTGGATAGAAGTATCCAATGGGTAGTCATGATAATTAAGGAACCAGAATCTCAGACTTCCAAAAAGAGAAAGGTTGTAGGTACCACTCAAGGATACAGAAGAACAAAAAGAAAGACAACTCTTAAGGAGTCATTGGAATTCTTCCCTCCCTAATCTAGAGAGGAGATTGAGCCTATAATTCTTGCTCGGGATGTTCTTGAAGAACATGGAGAAGAGGCCACAATAGAACCTAGTGCTTCAACAACTGCTAAAGGTGAAACATCAACTCAACCTCCTCTCACAGAGTAGCCAATTGGGGAAATGCCTATGGGAACCCTTCACAAGGAAGCTAAATCCATGAAAGAGAAAGAGCCTAAAATTGAAATTCATGATATTGATACAAATTTTGAGGCCACCCCATTTGATAGAGAGACTCATGTGGTTGAATCCCTTGATGAAATTGAGGATGTAGGAACTGAGCATGTTTTGACTGAGGAGGATCAGTGGCAGTTATTCAAATATGCTAAGAGAGAAGCAGATGCCAATGCACAAGCTGAGGCACTTGCCGAATAGAAGGAGATTGATGCTAAGGCATAGGATGATGCATTGGTCAAACAACAAGAATTGGAGGCTAAAGCCAAGGTTGATGAACTGGCTCAGGAACAACAACAAAGAGAGCAGGAACTCAAAACCAAAGAAGAGAGAGATAAATGGACAATGTTGCAGAAGATCCATGATCTAGAGGAGGAGAAAGCTAGACAAAGGAGAGAAAGAAAAGCCCTTGAGGCTAATTTTATGGTTGTTTAGGAAGCCCACTGAAGGAAAGAAGAGGAAGAACACCTATAAAGAGAAAAGGAGGCTAAAGAACTTGCTTTGTATGAACAAAGGTCTAAAGAGGCATGGGACAAGGTTAAAGAGCTTGAGAAACAAAGAGACCAAATGTATGAGGAGAGGAGGTTGGTAGAAGAGCATTTGAAAAAGGAACTAGAAGCTAAAAAGATGCAGGAGCAAAAGGACAAAGAAGAAGCTGAGAGACTTGCACAAGAAGTTGCACAAAGAGAACAATAACATGTGCAAGAAGTTGATTCTCAATCGAGATCCACCATATTGCAACCTCTTTCTTCTACCACTATTGCCTCTTCTTCTACACAAGTGGTCACCACTCCTACTACTCCAACATGGCTAAAACTTGATCTTGAGAGAAAGCAACTAGTTCAACCTCAACATTTGAATTGGGATGAGATGATGAAGGAGATGAAGAAAGAGAGACCCAAGAAAAAGGACAAGGTCCTCCATTCCACTAAGCTCACAGATGCAGGAGAGATTGTTGTTGAATTTGCAATCCCAATGGTGGATAAAGACAAACAAGACATGCAAAAAACTAATTACCAATTGGGCACTGCCAATTTGGGGAGACCTACAAGGAATCAATAGATGAACCTTATTGATATTGTAGCATCCTCCACCAAATCTAGAATGATCAAAGCTAAATAGAAGAAGGATGAAATTAAAGATCAATTGGATCAGTTACACAAATTCTTGAAGGATGTATCCACTCCAATTTCTCAACAAGCTACTACTCTAGAGACCCCAATCTTACTAAGCAAGAAGGAAGCTGATGAATTAGTGCAAATGAGGAGTAAGGTGGGGATTCTTGATAGGTGGATTGATCAGCTCAATCAAGAGGTTGGTGAGGTACCAACTGACAATTTTAAAGTTCATGAAGGTGCACTTGAGCTGGTTGAAGAGATGAATCAACATGCTGAGGTCTTGGAAAAACAAGATGAAGAGTATAGAGAACATGTCAAGAAATTGAAAGATATCAACAAAGTGCCAAAGCCAACTTTATTGGAGAAATCAATCCTTGATGAGGATAATGCAGATTTCATTGAGAATACCTTGAGCATAATCTGGTTTAGATCCAAATTCATCTATGAGCATACGAATGAAGTTCAAGAATCTAGTAAAGACTTGAAAGAACAAATTGATGAATTGGAGGTATTGGTTTCTATTTTGGTTAATGTGGATATCCCGATCAAAGAAGGTATTCCTCTAGATAAGTTGAAGGAGAAATGGAGCAGCATATTTGAGGAAGTGATGTAGAAAGAAGATGATGGAGAAAAATTGTTGGATAGACTCATGGACATCAAAGATGAGGTAAAAGCTGCTAGGAGGGAGTTGATCAAATTGAAAGATAAGCAAGAATTCACCTCAAAAGAGTTGGAGAGAATTAAATTTGAGTTCAATTGGGTAGAAGGACTTGATGAGGACATTCTTCAACAAATATTCTCTAGTTATGATGAGTATCTCCTTGATCAAGCAATGTAGGAATGAGCTGGCAACATAATGTTCTCTTCTTGGTGGACAACTTCCTGTCCTCTCCTATTTTGTAGGGTTGTGACATGAGTTGAAATAGAGCTCTCATCCAGTAGTTCTACCTTCCTCCTTGGGAATCAAATTTTGGACAATAGGGCAATCAACCCTTGAACCAAAGATTATCTAGTATAGTTCCTTCATGTAATTATGGTTCCTTGATTAGTGGATCTCAATTTTGATTGAGAGAAATTTGTGCATGGATTGCTTATATGTAATTTTGGGTGCCATTTTGTAAAGGTTGGATGATTGAAGAAGGATTAGCCACCTGATAAGATAGCAGATAGTGATCATAGTCTTAGGATTTTACCAATTTTAAGCAAGATACTTTGAAGACTCTGTTGTATTTAGATAATTTTACAGTTTTATATAGTTACATGTTATTTTCAAGTTTGGACCTCTATGGTAATGTTAATGAATCATAATCATCCATATGCCAATGAGTTGTGCCTAATTTTTTTCTATTTGATGCAAATCAATAGGGGAAACCATATTTAAGATTATTTCATTGAATTATCTATGAATGGAATTACTTTTATGCCTATTGATATGATTTTAGCAATGAGTGAGTGATGTGTTTCAATCTTGAAGTAAAGCTTTGATGAATGGTTGTGCTAATTTGAATTAGCACTATGAATGTATGCAATGGTGTAGGTTAGGGTATGGATTGCATCATGTTATGGTTTTGGTTAGTTGAATAAACACTCGTTGTTAAGGTACATGTCTAGATGTGAAGAAGTTTTATTCATATTTTGTTGTTCTGAAGCCTTGATCTATCTTTTTCTATTTATTTATACCCTTGAAAGTAGGTTAGTTGATCTAATGCAGTTTGTATTCCTTTATACTAGCAAGGCCCCTTGAATAGTTTAGCTGCATTGGCCATTGAGTAACATTAGCACAGTTGAGAACCAACTACTAGGACCTTGGAAGACAAATTACTTTATGTTATCTTTCTTTTTTAGGAGAAATAGGATAGAGATATTCTATTTAATGTTGTTGTGATATTTTTATCATCAACAGATATGGCACTAGAAGGAGGGCCTGAGGAAAAAACTGGCTTGAATTGGGTCATTCTTGCTAGAAAGGTTTGAAAGAGTTCTCAGATCTTCTCAAAATCTAGAACCATTGGTTGAACTCCAAACCCCTGTCAGGTACAGAGCCCAAGCTCGTAGATTTTTTATTCCACCATTGTCACCACCACTTACTCCACCTAGATTTCCACCAAATCCACCTATTCCACCATTGGTTCAACCAGTCCCACTGCCACCCATGGATTTCTTCATAAATAATTCCTCTCCATTGGGGATTATCCCTGGAGGTATACATGATCTGTCAAAGAATCCAGAGAGATTTTTTCCCAAATATATGCATGGAGAATCAAGGAGTGTTGAAGAGAACATACAAGCATTCAAGATTCCTACACTTGTGCTCAAGTAGCCCATCATAATGTTGTATGTAGATTATTCCCCTACTCTTTAGGTGACATGGCATACAAATAGTATTTGAATCTTCCCCAGGGGTCTATTTTGAGTTGGATAGACTTAGAAAATTCCTTTATTAATTAGTTTTGGGTTTATGTGGACCCAACCATTTTGTATCACCAATTTTACACCATAAGAAAAGAACCCCAAGAACCATTACCATTATTTAACACAAGATTCCAAAGGATGTACCGAAGGCTATAGGATCCTTACTTGGTTGCTAAAAATATTGCCATTTTGGCATATTTAAGGGCCTTAGATCACTTGATTGGCCTATTTTTGCAGATGACATATGTTGTCATTGAGATTAATTCTCTATCTAAATTTTATCACCTGGCCATTAAATTGCAACAACAAAAAGCTTACAATCAGCTACTTTAGGAGGAGTTCTCCCTCCCATAGGATATCAAATGCCTAATCCAAATCCTCTATTTAATACTATCCTAGGGATGTCTTATTCCAAATATGGACCCATGTATGAGTTAAAAAATCCACCACCCCTACCATTCTTCACTAATGGGGCTTAGGATTCCTCCCAACAATCAAAAAATTACCCATAATCAAGTTGGAGGGTCAAATCCTGTTAGTCAACCATCTATTGTGAAAACTACAAAAAGTGAATGAATGGTTCAATTGACTAATGAAATGGAAACTCTGAAGAAGACTCTATCTCAGATGTCCAATGATATGGCTCAACTGAGATATACCCCCCCTCAAAATCAAAACCAAAACAAGAATTATCAAAATCAAGGAGGGTATTCTAATCAAGATAGTTACTCTAACTAGAACTATAATTAGAATCAGAACACCAATCAGAACTAGAGAAACTTCCAAAGCCAAAATTCCCCTAACCAAAATTACCAAAATTAGAATAGGGGATACAACTAGAGGTCTAACAATAATAGACAATGGAATACTAGGCCAAGAAGTGGGGGAGTTTCCCAAAATTATCAGGCTGGTGATGACAAGCCACAAACTACAAAATGTGACAAATCTCAACTTTATGATGAATTGATGTAGACTGCATGACACTGCAACTCATTCTGAGGTAAACTACCTAGAAATGGAGAAGATGGTCAAGATTGCACAGGTTGATGCTCCATTGCAAGGTGCTACCAATAAGTTTGTTGGATCCATAGATACTGCTATGGCTTATGACATCTTTGATGAAGAACTTGTTGGAACTATAATATTTTAAATTTTTTTACACTCATAAGCTTCCTAAAGAATCCCATGTCTTGGTTACAAAGTTGATATAATACCCTTTACATATCATGACTACCATGATCACATCAGTCTTGACCATTTGATACCACAACTTTCCTCTAAGCCCAAGCATTTGAATAAATAATCCATATTGGCAAGAGATGGTGCAGGTCCCTCTGATTCATAAACCATTATATTCCTATGCATATTTTTTAGCATTTTGCGTGAGAGGTTAGGAATGTCACACTGATTGGATTTCATAATAATATGCATGTCAGGAGGATACAGTTCACAGTCTCATCGATGAACAAATTCATCAGCAAGACAAGCACTATCGAGGTGAGATCAATAGGTCATACTGAGCATATATGTCTTATCGATGAAATACCATCGGTAAGAAATCTATCATGTCTCACCGATGAAGCACAAAGAATCATATTGATAAGACAAAATCTATCAGGGTAAGTTTGAAATGTCCCCCTGACTCTCCATGTCACACCGATAGGATTACATCAGCAAGAGTCTTGGTGATATACTTAAGATAGAAGTAATGAACATCGAGGAGACTTATAATGTCAAGGAAACTACTAAATGTCTTAGCAATACATGATATCTTGCTAATAAAGATACAAATAGATCAAAAGGTTCATCGGGCTGACTCTTGGTGATATCTATGTAGTATGGATCAGAAGGATAAATTGTGTGATATCGGTGAAAAATATATAATGTCTCCCCTACCAATAGGGTCTTCAATGAACGTTGGTTGAACCCAAATAAAAAGGATTGCCCAGAGTTTGAATTGTTTTACGATAAAAAGCATTTGATGTGACAGTGAGAATTTTGAAAAATTTGCAAACTTGTGCTTAGAGATGAAACATTAATGGCAACATGAACACACAAAGAAGTAGACAATTTCCTAAATTGAAGAATAATAATTGAAGGATATTTTTCGTATAATTAGCAATGGGAGAAATGGGAGAACGAATGAAAAAACTAGAGAACTTTGCAGCTGGAAGATTTCAAACAAATCTTGTGATTTCTCTATGATTTCATTTTCCAATTATGTGATTTTGAAGAAATATAATGGAGGGAATGAGCTCAGGGAAGATGAAAGGCAAGATACAATGTGAGAGTAGTCACCCTAAAGGAAAAAAATAGAAAATTGAAACAAAAAAATGAACCAGGGGTAGCTGAGAGGAAATTGAACCAAGACCTAATTGATCAATTGCTCAGCTCAGGAACTAAGGCCAGGCACTCTGTGCAGCTTAGGGAAGAAGTAGAAAAATTGGAAGATAAGTGCAAGCACATAGGAGATATATGGACCCCAATTAGGGGATATGAGTTGATTATTTTTCATTACCACCGAAGGAATCGGTATGAACCAGTGTGTAACCCTTGGAAATTTAACCTAGGAAAATTAGTCTACCCAAATGTGTTTGTGGATGTAGAATTGGTAAAAATGTTAGTTGTTCACTATGGCCCGAAGTGCAAAGCTATTTGTGATATGTTAGGAAAACCATTCATACACATATTAGAAACTACAATATGTGAAGTATTTAACCTAGAAGGGGTATGTGATGAAAAATTGTACATGAGGATCTAGAAAGAGAATTCTGGAGAATGGATACCATATACAAGGGTTGTAGGTTACCATTTCCTAGACTCAAGAAGGATGGAAACTCAATTCCATTGGAAGATAGTGATGGCCCTCCATTTTCATGTTGACTTGTTTGAATCATACCTAAAATATACATACCTTTCAGCATGTTAGGTATTAGGGATGGAGGCTCCATAATACATGTCAATTGCACCCATGGTAATTGCAATAGATGTTTAGTGCCATAATTCTAGACCTTTTGATTTTGCCTCACATATTGTCAAAGGGCTTGATGCAAGATTAATGGCAATAAAAAATAGGTCTCCTATTTTGCATTTGAAGCATTATTCAATCCTTATGCACATAATTTTCAACTATGGATAAGAATTGAGGTTGTGGCCTGAGAAGTTAAGAATATCATAGTTAGATAGGGAAGGAAGACTATTACCAGTTCAGCTCTAGATTGCCATCTGCGACAAAAGATTTGTCAATTCTTATTTTATACATTTTGAAGAGTATTTTGTGAAACCACTATATAGATTATATAACTATTGTTGTGAATATTCATTGTTTGATGAAATAAAAAGGTTTCTCATACCCAAGGAATTCAATGGGCCAGTTAATCACAATTGGGGAGACTGGTATTGCCTGGAAGGTGCAACTATGATTAGAGTTTATGGATTTGAAGATGCACCTTTTATTCTACCCAAAATGGTGCCTGATAAGATTGCTCATTTGAAGATTGCTAGACAATTGGATTATTCAGATGTTATGAACCTAAGTTCTTTTGGAAAACAAGCGTTTATTCCCAACACACTATGCTTTGGTGATTTCACTATGTTATCAAGGGATGGGTATGATATGGTTCTAAATAAAGTTTTGCAATACGATATGAAGAAAGGTCCACTACGAAAGGGATTTGATCTAGAGGGGTACATCAACTCTGCTAGGAATAAAATGAACTTGGGTGGGTATGATCATATACCCTATCAATATGATGATCTTATCAGGAATATGGAAGAAGAAGAAGTAGAAAGGTTTGCTGATGAATACAACATAGGATTGCTAGATACAAAATTGTTGTCTTCTGGGGAAGAAACATCTAGTGATGATAGGCCTTATAGCACATTTGATAAAATTTCTGGGCTAAGAACCCAGGATTACAAATGTCCTCCTAGGGAACCAAATGTTGAAGAGAGTTCAAATGTAGATACAAGATGTATGGCATATAGATCATTTGTGGCTGATGATGAATTTTTCAAAACTCCATAATTTAAATCCTTTTTGTACAAGAAAAATGAGAAATCAATACGGAAGTCAGTAGAAAATATAACACCAAATAATGAAGGGAAATTATTGAGCAGTTTAAAATTAAGTGTAGAGAAATAAATGGAGGAGATGACCCGTAAGAAGGGAAGAAAACTTTTGGAGGATGCAGGTGTGATGATTTTCCCTGGGTTAGATCAAAAAAATTCTTTGGTTTTTGATAGCTTCTTGAAGAATAATAATACCATGCATAAGCTCAACCCTAAAGGGGTAACAAAGATATATGTAGGATCCA
Organism: Sequoia sempervirens; assembly: GCA_007258455.2. NCBI lineage: Eukaryota > Viridiplantae > Streptophyta > Pinopsida > Cupressales > Cupressaceae > Sequoia > Sequoia sempervirens. The sequence continues at coordinate 553,292,233 of VDFB02000017.1, forward strand.
AGTATAATCTAGATGAAGGATCACTCGTGATATGGGACCTATATCCACCACACAAGAAATCTGTTGTAATTGATACTGAGAGAGCTTTTGGGCATGCAATTACATTAAGGGTTGGAGAAGTTGATCCCATAACTATGGCAGAGATTGGCATCAATGTTGCCAAGTTGAATAAGGCCCAGATCTAGATGCTAATTAAGGAGAAGGAAATTTACAAGGCTAATAATGAAATATTACTTAGAGAAAATGATCACTTGAAAGATATGATTGGAATTTCCCTAGGATCCACTAAGAAGTTGACTCATGGTGAGAGTTCTCATACAAGAGATCAGTGGGAAGGGTCAAATGCATATTCTGAGGGTAAATATGATGCATTTATTGTAGTGATCAAAAGGAGGCAAGCTAGCTTGATGACTTGGTTGAGTAGATTTTGGGGAACACATTCAAAAAATTATGTTGCAAAACAAGAACATAAGATAATTGATGGGAGAATCTAGGAAAAGTCTCAAGAAATAAATAGAAGAGATGTTCTAGATAATGTGGTTATTGATATTGCTAACCATTTTGTAAGAAACCATAGAGACTTCCATGAAGAATTGTAGAGGGATGAACAAGGATTGATTGATGCACCAAGAAGGGATTACCAATGCTATTTGAAGAAGGAAACATGAAAGCAAAGGACAGGTGGATTAAGGAATGTGAATCAATGTTGCAAGCGATTCTAGAGATGGCCACAAGAAACAATTCAACACTAGACGAGGCTTGTGAGCATAATGAAAGGATGGTGATAATGGAGATAGCAATTTGGAATGTGCTAGGAGATGCTGACACACATGAATGACAAGATTACTTGGATCATTTTTCCAAAGTCCATTTATGGCTAAATAGAACCTAATTTCTAGTTTCATTATTGTTGTTAAACAAAAAACATTTATGAAGGGACATGTCCTTTCATGATTTTGATGTATTTATATTTTTTCTATAGTGTCAAAATGATATAGGTGAATAGAAGAAGATATAATAGATATTTTTCAATGATGTTTTTCATCAAAAGGACCAAGATGTGCATGTAAATTTTGAAAGAGTTAATGGAAAATATTTGATTCAGTGGCTCTATGCTGGTATCAATTGTTTATTAAGTTAATTGAAGATATTATCAGTTTGTCTCCATATTTAATATTTATTTGTTGTTTAAATTGATATATCAAGCATATTTTCAATTTATCAGTGCACATTTGTTGTATTTCTGTAGCATAATTAATTGGGTCTTTCAAGTAAAGATTAAAATCCTCTTGATTATTCACAACTTATAATTATTATTTTGGATCATTAAAGAAGAATCTGATAATTACATCCCTACCATTTTATACAAGTTATAAACATAGAAGTGCCAAACAGTTAGAATTATCACCAGTTATAAGTCACTTAACTCTAATTTCTATTTGAATCCATATACCCAATAGGCACTAGTCCTGTACATTTCATTTCATTCATTTTATTTTTTACATTTGTTAACTGAACATATTGATCTTTACTTTAAAACTACTCATACAATGTATACCAAATTAGGATTTCATCTCTCCATGTCATATTTCCATTGTGGATAGATTTCTTAGGAAAGAATCACATAGTTCAATTCTGCATCATTCACATAGGTAGACCCACCTAGGTTTAGCAACACCTGAAGAGAAGAAGGTCTAAACCATTTGGCCATGTATGTTACCTTGAAACATACCAATATTTTGGCAACCTCTTGAGGTATTTTACCTATATTTTTGAGAGCTGACAGTTTGGTGACTCTGATGGGGAATAAATTAGAGTTAGGGCCTTTTCATAGAGTTAAAAATCTTATATAGAATCTATTGGGAATGAGAGATTGTAACACTTTCTCACTTCTAGGAAATTGAGTGGTGACTTTGATAAAGAATGATAATGGTAAGGATGATAAGGGTAAGAAGGAATCTAATGATATGTGCATAAAAAATAAGGACAAAGCATCAAAAATGCGCTGTGAGACATATGATCACTATGATACATGGACAAATAGTTCAGGTGGAGAACCTTGTACTCCTGAAGAAAGAAGAAACCCTTTTTATAACCATAAAAAACAAGAGGAATTCAATGCTAAACTTGAAGTTGAAAGAGTCAAGATTCAGCAAGAATATGATCAAAGAATGGGAGGTAACCAAAATGACCCCATTAATATTGCAGCCCCTCAAGAAAGTTATGAATTCATGACTTGGGAAGAATTAGAAGCACACTTGGAATTTGAGAGACAAGAAGTGGAGAGAGCAAAAGTAGAGCAAGAACAGAAGAGGCTCCAAATAATAAAGGAACTCCAAGATTTAAAATTACAGAAATCTCAAATTAATGCTTAGACGACTAATTTCTCTAAATATGTACCACCTCACAGGAAAGGAAACAATAATGCAGGACCTTCAAATCCACCAAAGGCTCCTTAGAATCATATGGGGAATCAATACAAATAGCCAAATGTTCCACCTCATAACCCATCACAGCACCCGAATTCCCAACCACCTCATGGTCAACAATATGTGCCACCCCCTCATACACAATACAATAATCCACTATATCAATATCAACATCCCCACAACCCATCTCCCCAGCAGTACACAACCATGATCAGACAATTTGACCTAGCAAGATTTCAACTATGTCCTTACCCTATAGATAACAGTTGGAGAAGTCTTGTCCCAAAATTTACAGGAAGTAGTGAAATCACCATCGAGGAACATCTAAGGAGTTTCAATTCCTTTATTCAAGACTTGGAAATGTAGTATGAAGATACGAAGATGAGATTATTTATGATGTCATTAACTGAAGAAGCTATAGACTGGTTTAATAGTTTACCAACAACTTCTATTGATTCCATTCAAGAATTTCATGATCATTCCTTGAACAATATGAGAACCAATGTGCACCAGACTTTTTTTTTCATGAATTAGTGGGTATCCAAAAGAATCAGAATGAGTTGATTTATGACTTTAACTAAAGGTTCAAAAAATTGCAAAATAAGATACTACCTGGGTCAAAATTGGAAGACCCTGTAGCATTAATTATTAATCTGAAGGAATTTGATCCAAAAATAGGATATGAGCTCAAAAATAGGTGTGCCAAGAATTTAGCTAAAGCTTAGAAAATAGCATTAACCATAGAAAACAATGGGAAGGCTACAGGAATGATTGCTAAAAGGGATAATCCGAGGGTTCCTCAACAGTTCAACAATCCTCAACATAGACAAGAAAATACATATAGAAATGAAAGGCCAAGGCTACATGACATGCCTTATAACACAAACTAGAAAGATGGAAAACCGATGATGGACAGACCTAGAAGTAAAGAAACTATTGACCCTTTAAAAAAGAAAGCAACATATATGGTTAACAATAATTTTTGGTGTGGAATTTGTGATGCCCCACATTCCCCAGATCATTGTATTGTAGCTCAGAAAATACAAGAAGAGGAGGTATTAGTAGATAATGAAGGAGAAAATCACACAATTTATTTAACCTCTCACACCATTCACCCCATTGAATAGAGGTATTCATCTTCAGAGGAGGAAGGCTATGAATATGATGTTACAAACCAAATATGCAATATCCATATGGTTGAACAACATGTTTTTTCTGATTCTGAAGAGAATAGTGAAGAACAATACCCTACCAATACACCTACTCAATGTAATATAAGGAGACCAATGGAAGAAGAAATTAAAAGGCTAACCATTGCCGCAGTTCAACAAGAAAAAATAAAGTATTGGCTAAGAAATAGAACAATGAATGAAAAGGAAGGCATCCCAAGAGGAATATTCATGAAAGATAAAGAAATAACACAAGGAGCTTTGAAGAAGACATAAAGCAAACAACATGATAAGAAGGAACAAAAACTTGTCAAAAAATAAGAAAGTAAAGAATTACACAAAGAAAAATGGAAGATTGATCAAACAAATAAAAAGGAAAAAGAGGAAAACAAAGGAGAAACATTGGAGCAAAATAAATTGATCAAAGCAAAAGTTTCTTCTTTTGATTTCACTTAGGCTTTATCTTAGGTACAAATGTCTGTCCCATTACTTGAAATGATGAAAATTAAGGAGTATAGGGATAGTGCTATCCAATTGATATCTAATGGGAATGACAAAAATACAAATTTTGAGAACAAGGTAGCCACTAGGATTGTTAATAAAAAAGAAAAGGTAAATGTCCCAGAGGTTTGCCTAGGTGATGCATTAATAAATCCCCTACAAGTTGATCCTTTTTTCACTACATTAATTATAAATAACAAACTGGTGAGGAATTGTATGATAGACTCTGGTGCTACCATCAACATTATGCTAGTTGGATTCATGAAACAACTTGGCATGTGGGTAGATACTAATGGTGGAAAATGTTATGTAATGGATAGCAGACTTGTTCTAGTAGTAGGTATTATGAAGGATGTTGAAGTAAAATTGGTTGCTTATCCTCAAGAAACCTATTATATATATATATACTATGATTGATACTCCTCAATTTGGAATGCTTTTATCAAGATAATGGACAGTAGCAGTTGGGGGAAATGTGCAATTCAACTTGTCTTATGCAACAATACCAGTGAATGGTCAAGAAGTCAAGTTGTATAGGGAGCCAAGGGTGAGTCAAATTTTAGACTATGTGCCTCTAGATCAATTAAATTTCTTTTTTGATGTAGATCTCAGGAGTTTCAAGATAGAACCAGCCCAACCTAAACTAGTCAATGTTGATCCAATTGACAAACATGTTTCTAAAAATCATGATGGTTTGTGGAAGATGTATTTCAATGGAGAAGGGATAGTCTTTATTTCACCTGAGGGGACTACATTCAAATATTCATTTCTACTGGAATTTGAATGTACAAACAATATAGCAGAGTATGAAGCTTTTCTAATTGGTTTAAACATGGTTGTTAAACATAAGATCAAATTGCTAGTTGTTCTAGGGGATTTTGAGCTAGTTGTTTCACAAATTAAGTCAAAATATTCTGAAAAACACAAAAGATTGAAGCAATATAGGAATGTTTTATAGGATATAATTGAATTGTTTGATGCTTTCTCCATTGAGTAGATAGACAGGTCAAAGAATATAATAGCATATTTTTTAGCTAATGTGGCACTAAGAAGAGATGATATTACACTAGCTAGAGTATCTCAAATTGAATTCAAAACAAGGCCTGCTATCCCTGAAAATATATACAACTGCCAAGTTTTTAATGATGATATTGACCTCTTAAAATTTCTTCATTGCATAGATCAATATGAGGCTCAGGAAATTGACTTCAATGCTTTTGTGGAGGAAGTAGATGGAAAACAGACTGTATTTGGGAAAGAGTTCTTGCAGCTTAAAACTAATAAGCTTCCCAAAGGGATAGTGGCATTGGAAAGAGTATATGATGGAAATGATTGATCCCTCATGAAGCAAACACTAGTCAAGAGGGAATATATTGAAGAAATCAATTTGGGGACTGAGTTAGCGCCAAAAAAGGGTATATATTGGAAAGAAAATAAGTCGTACAATTAGGAGAATGTTGATTGCATTGTTGAGAAGATACAAGCATGTGCTTGGATGGTCCTATGAGGATCTCAAGGCATATAGGGAGGATTTATTTCAACATGAGATCCCACTGAAATCAGACGCAAAATCATTTAGACAAAAGCAGAGGCCTATCAACCCAACTCTAGAACCAAAAATGCAAGAGGAATTGGTGAAGCTCAAAGATGGGGGAATTATCAAGCCTATTAGACATTCAACATGGGTCTCAAACTTGGTTCCAGTAAGAAAGAAAAATGGGGATATTAGATTGTGTGTGGACTTTAGAAATCTAAATGTTGCCTCCCTCAAAGATAATTATCCTCCCCTTAATATGGAAGCTATATTACATAAAGACATAGGATGTGAGTTATTGTCAATGATGGATGGATTTTTTGGCTACAATCAAGTCAAGGTCAAGGAATTTGAGCAGTACAAGACAACTTTTACCATCCATGGGGGGCATATTTTATGTGAGAATGCCATTCGGTCTCACAAATGCAAGGGAAACCTTCCAAAGGGCTATGGACATGGAATTTGTAGACTTGATCAATGCCATAATGATAGTATATCAAGATGACCTTACTGCTTATTCAAAAAAGGCTGAAGATCATGTAGAACACTTGGAAAAGATATTCATCAATGCTTTGGAATACGGTATTAGTCTGAATCCTAAAAGCTGTCACTTTGTTGTTACAAAGGGTAAAATTTTAGGGCATATTGTGTCAAAGGAAGGAATTACAATAGATCCTGAAAGGGTAGAAGCCATAGATAAAATCCCCATTCCTAAGACTATCAAGGCCATTCAATCATTTTTTAGCCAGATTAACTTTGTTAGGATATTTGTGTCCAATTTTGCTGAGATTGTTAAACCCATATCTAAAATGATGAAAAAGGGAGAAAAAATAGACAGGAATGTAGAAGTATTAGAAGCTTTTATATCCATCAAAATGGCCATTAAAGAAGCCCCTATCCTAAAGTCACCTGATTTTTCCAAACCCTTTCAAATATTTTCATTTGCCTCATTCCATACTATAGTAGTCGTCATGTTACAAAAGAATGATGAAGGTCATGAGCAACCCATATCTTTTTTCATTAAGTCACTGCAGGGGTTAGAGTTGAAGTATGACATTATGGAAAAGCAAGCTTTTGCACTAGTCAAAGCAACAAAGGCTTTTAGACCATATCTTGTTGGAGCCAAAGTGATTGCCTATGTCCCACATGCAGCTGTGAAAGATATTTTGGTGCAGATAGAGGTAATAGGTAAGAGATGCAGATGGATTAATAAAATCCAAGAATTTGATATGGAGATTCAGATTACCAAGTTAGTGAGGGGAATAGGTTTGGCCAAGTTGATGGTAGAGATGAACATTGAAGAAAATCAAATCTGCAATGCAGAAGATGAAGAAAACATAGTTGCAAGCATTGAGCATACTTCTTGGTACACAAATATTATGTATTACCTTAGACACATGGAGTGCCCTGAAGGATTGAATGATAACTAGAGGAGAACTTTGAATTTGCAAGCATCTAATTATGTGTTCATAGAGGGTGATTTGTTTTGGAAAAATAGGGATGGGATATTATTATGTCTAGATGAATCACAAGCTAAACATGTCTTGAGGGAGATACATGAAGGAGTGTGTGGAGGACACTATTCTGCCAAACCGATTGCACACAAGATTCTCAAGGAAGGATATTATTGGCCTAATATATTTAATGATTCTTTTTCATATGTAAGAAGGTGTGAAGCTTGCCAAAAAAATTTAGGGAAGATGAAATATCAGGGAGCCTTTCCACTCAGACCCTTACAAGTAGAAGCCCCTTTCCATCAGTGGGGAATTGATTTTATTAGAGAAATATAGGAGAAGTCGAGTGGGGGACATAATTGGATATTGGTAGCTACTGATTATTTCACTAAATGGGTAGAGGTCATCCCAACTAAACAAGCAACGAGCAAGGTGGTGATAAATTTCCTAATGGAGAATATTCTTACTAGATTTGGCACACCAACAAGACTGATCATAGATAATGGGATGTGTTTTAGGTCTGATGAGTTTAGAAATTTTTGCAGTACATATGGTATTACTATTTCTTATGCAACCCCTTACCACCCACAAGCAAATGGTCAGGAAGAGTCTAGTAATAAAAGTATTTTGAAGATCATAAGGAGGATGTTGGATGGAAATAAAAAAGCATGGAATTCAAAGTTGAGAATGGTTGTGTGGGAAAACAGGATCACTGTGAAGAAGGCAATTGGAAAGTCTTTGTTTGAACTAGTATATGGAACACAAGTGAGGATACCATTACAAAACTTGTTACCAGTTTACAAATTTATCCTTCAAGAAGATGTAGACATTACATAACCAATGGAGGAAAGAATGGAGTAGCTTGTAGAACTTGATGAGATAAGGAGAGCCGCTCATAACCAAAATTTGAAGTTACAGTCATAGATAAAATATCTATTTGATAGGAAAGCTAAAGATAGAAAATTTGAGGAGAATGATTTGGTGCTGATGTGGAATGCTAGGTTTCAGGAGAAGGGAAAGCATGGAAAATTTGAAGCCTTGTGGTTAGATCCCTTTGTTGTCACTGGCAAAGGAGGAGAAGACTCATATTACTTGCAGAACATGTTTGGTGAAGAAAAAGAGTTGCCTGTACATGGGTAGTTCATGAAGCATTTTTTCTCTTGAAAAACATAGAGGATTAAGGGTTTCCAGTGCATGGACAACTCTTGACAAAACTCTTAAAATAAATTTTCTCCATGCACAGTAGTTTAGGGAATAAAAAAGAATGTGAATTGCAAGTACATGGACAATCCTAGAATTCCTTAATCTAAAAATAAAAATTGTTTCGATGTACAGTAGTATAGGGTCATTTCCATATCATTCCATCTCCATATCGATTTTCATTCCATCCTTTTCACAAATCCATAATCCCTAGAGTCTGGTCTGCTCTTCCATAGATCTGAATCCTTGCAATGATTTCACAATCATTCATCCCCAGACGGAGCCACTGTTGGAACTATAAGATTTTAAAAAAAATTACACTCATAGGTTTCTCAAAGAAGCCCATATCTTGGATACAAAGTTGATATAATACCCTCTGCATATCATGAATACCAATGATCACATCAATCTTGACCATTTGATACCATAAAATTCCTCTAAGCACAAGCATTTGAATAAATAATCCATATCGGCAAGAGATGGTGTAGGTCTCTTTGATTCATAAACCATTATATTCCTATGCATATTTTTTCAGCATGTCGGTGAGAGGTTAGGAATTTCACACCGATTGGATTTCATAAGAAGATGCACATCAGGAAGATACAGTTCACGGTCTTGTCGATGAAGAAATACATCAACAAGACAAGCACCATCAGGATGAGATCAATAGGTCATATCGAGTATATATGTCTTACCGATGAAATACAATTGGTAAGAAATCTGTCATGTCTCACCAATGAATCACAAAGAAGCATATCAACAAGACAAAAGCTATCGGGGTAAGTTTAAAATGTCCCCCCAAATCTCCATGTCATGCTGATAGGATTACAATGGCAAGAGTATTGGCGATATACTTAAGATTGAGGGAATGAACATCGAGGAGACTTATAACATTGGGGAAACTGCTAAATGTCTCAGTGATACATGATCTATTGCTGATAAAGATACGAATGGATCAAAAGGTTCATCGGGGTGACTCTTGGCGATATCTATGTAGTATGGATCAAAAGGATAAATTGTGTGATATTGGTGAAAAAGATATAATGTCTCCCCGACCAACAGGGTGTTAAGTGAATGTCGGTTGAACTCGAATAAAAAGGATCACCCAAAGTTAGAATTGTCTTGCCGATAAAAAACATTTTACGTGACAATGATAATTTCAAAAAATTTGCAAACTCATGCTCAAAGATGAATCATTAATGGCAGCACAAACACACAAAGAATTAGAAAATTTCCTAAATTGAAGAACAATAATTGAAGGAGATTTTTTGCAGAATTGGCAGCAGGAGAACAGATGAAAAAACCAAATAACTTTGTAGCTGGAGGATTTCAAACAAATCTTGTGAGTTCTCTTTGATTTCATTTTCCCATTCTGTGATTTTAAAGAAATATAATGGAGGGAATGAGCTCAGGGAAGATGAAAGGAAAGAGACAAGGTGAGAGTAGTTTCCCTAAAGGAAAAAAAATGAAAAATGAAATGAAAAATGAACCAGGGGTAGCCGAGAGGAAATTGAACCAAGACCTAATTGATCAATTGCTCGGCTCAGGACCTAAGGCCAGGTACTCTACGCAGCTTAGGGAAAAAGTAGAAAAATTGAAAGATAAGTGCAAGCACATAGGAGATATATGGACCCCAATTAGGGGATATGAGTTGTTTATTTTTCATTATCACCAAAGGAATTGGTATGAACCAGTGTGTAACCCTTGGAAATTTAACCTAGGAAAATTAGTCTGCCCAAATGTGTTTGTGGATGTAGAATTGGTAAAAATGTTAGTTGTTCACTATGACCCAAAGCTCAAAGCTATTTGTGATCCATCAAGAGAACCATTCATACACATATCAGAAACTGCAATCTGTGAAGTGTTTAACCTAGAAGGGGTATGTGATGAAAAAAAATGTACATGAGGAGCTAGAAAGAGAATTCTAGAGAATGGATACCAAATCCAAGGGTTGGAGGTTACCATTGAACACACTCAAGAAGGATGGCAACTCATTTCCACTGGAAGATAGTGATGGCCCTCCATTTCATGTTGACTTGTTTGAACCATACCTAAAATATACATACTTTTTAGTATGCCAGGTATTAGGGATGGAGGCTCCATAATACATGTCAATTGTGCCCATGGTAATTGTAATGAATGTTCAGTTACATAATTCTAGAAATTTTGATTATGCCTCATATATTGTCAAAGGGCTCGATGCAAGATTAATGGCAATAAAAAATGGGTCTCTTGTTTTGCATTTGAAGAATTATTCAATCCTTATGCACATAATTTTGTACTATGGAAAAGAATTGAGGTTGTGGCCTAAGAAGTTAAGAATATCACAATTAGACAGGGAAGGAAGACTATTACCAATTCAGCTCTAGACTGCCATCTATGACAATAGATTTGCCAATTCTTGTTTTATACATTTTGATGAGTATTTTGTGAAACCACTATATAGATTATATAACCATCCTTGTGAATATTCATTGTCTGATGAAATAAAAAGGTTTCTCAGACCCAAGGACTTCAATGGACCAATTAATCAAAATTGGGGAGATTGATATTTCTTAGAAGGTGCAACTATGATCAGAGTATATGGATTTGAAGATGCACCTTTTATTCTGCCCAAAATGGTGCCTGATAGGATTTCTCATTTGGAGATTGCTAGACAATTGGATTATTCAGATGTTATGAACCTAAGTTCTTTTGGAAAATAGGTGTTTATTCCCAAGACACTATTCTTTGGTGATTTCACTATGTTATCAAGGGATGGGTATGATATGGTTCTAAATAAAATTTTGCAATACAATATGAAGAAAGGTCCAACACAAAAGGGATTTGATCTGGAAGGGGTACATCAACTTTGCTAGGAATAAAATGAACTTGGGTGGGTATGATCATATACCCTATCAATATGATGATATTATCAGGAATATGGAAGAAGAAGCAAAAAGGGTTGTTCATGAATATAGTAGAGGATTTCCAGATACAAAATTGTTGTCTTCTAGGGAAGAAACATTTGGTGATGATAGGCCTCATAGCATAGTTGATAAAATTTATGGGCTGAGAACCCAAGATTACAAATTTCCTCCTAGGGAACTAGATGTTGAAGAGAGTTCATATGTAGATACAAGACATATGGCATACAAATCATTTGTGGCTGATGATGAATTTGTCAAAGCTCCATAGTTTAAAGCTTTTTTGTACAAGCAAAAGGGGAAATCATTAAGGGAGTTAGTGGAAAATATAACACCAAATAATGAAGGGAAATTTTTGAGCAGTTTAAAATTAAGTGTAGTGAGAGAAATGGAAGACATGACCCCTAAGAAGGGAAGAAAAATTTTGGAGGATGCAGGTGTTATGATTTTCCTTGGGTTAGATCTAAATTTTGCTTTGGTTTTTGATAGCTTCTTGAAGAAGAATAATACCACGCATAAGCTCAGCCCTAAGGGGATAACAGAGATATATGTAGGATCCAAGTATAATCTAGATGAAGGATCACTCATGATATGGGCCATGTATCCACCACACAAGAAATTTGTTGTAATTGATATTGAGAAAGCTTTTGGGCATGTAATGAGATTAAGGGTTGGATAAGTTGATCCCATAACTATTACAGATATTGGCATCAATGTTGCCAAGTTGAATAAGTCCTAGATCTAGATGCTGATTAAGGAGAAGGAAATGTACAAGGCTAATAATGAAAGATTACTCAAAGAAAATGATCACTTGAAACATATGATGGGAATTACCCTAGGATGCACTAAGTAGTTGACTCATGGTGAGATTTCTCATACAAGAGGTCAGTGGGAAGGATCAAATGCATATTCTCACGGTAAATATGATGCACTTACTACAATGATCAAAAGGAGGCAAGCTAGCTTGATGACTTGGTTGAGTAGACTTTGGAGAACACATTCAAAAAAATTATGTTGTAGAAAAAGAACATAAGAGATTTGATGGGAGAATCTAGGAAAAGTATCAAGAAATAAATAGAAGATATGTTCTAGATAATGTGGCTATTGATACTGCTAACCATTTCATAAGAAAACATAAGACTTCCATGAAGAATTTCATGGGGATGAACGGGGACTGATTGATGCCACTAAGAAGGGATTACCAATGCTATTTGAAGAAGAAGGAAACATGAAAGAAAAGGACAAGTGGATTAAGGAATGTGAATCAATGTTGCAAGCGATTTTGGAGATGGCCACAAGAAACAATTCAACATTGGACGAGGCTTGTGAGCAGAATGAAAGGATGGTGATAATGGAGATAGCAATCCAGAATGCGCTAGGAGATGCTGACACACATGAATGACAAGATTACTTGGATCATTTGTCCAAAGTCCATTTATGGCTAAATAAATCCTAATTTCTTGTTTCATTATTGTTGTTAAACAAAAAACATTTCTGAAGGGATACATCCTCTCATGATTTTGATGTATTTATATATGTTCTATAGTGTCAAAATGATATAGGCGAATAGAAGAAGATACAATAGATAGTTTTCAATGATGTTTTTCATCAAAAAGACCAAGATGCACATGAAAATTTTGAAAGAGTTAATGGAAAATCTCTGATTCAGTGGCTCAATGCTGGTATCAATTGTTTGTCAAGTTAATTGAAGATATTACCAGTTTGTCTCCATATTTAATATTTCTTTGTTGTTTAAATTGATATATCAAGCATATTTTCAATTTTTCAGTGCACATTTTTTGTATCTGTCTGGCATAATTAATTGGATCTTTCAAGTAAAGATTAAAATCCTCTTGATTATTCACAACAACTTATAATTATTATTTTGGATCATTAAAGAAGAATTTGATAATTACATCCCTGCCAGTTTATACATGCTATAAACATAGAAGTGCCAAACAGTTAGAATTATCACCAGTTATAAGTCACTTAACTCTAATTTCTATTTGACTCCATATACCCAACATGCACTGGTCATGTACATTTCATTTCATTCATTTTATATTTTACATATGTTAACTGAACATATTGATCTTTACTTTAAAACTACTCATACAATTTATACCAAATTAGGATTTCATCTCTCCACGTTAGATTGCCATTGTGGATAGATTTCTTAGGAAGGAATCACATAGTTCAATTCTGCATCATTCACATAGGTAGACCCACCTAGGTTTAGCAACACCTGAAGAGAAGAAGGTCTAAACCATTTGGCCATGTATGTTACCCTGAAACGTACCAAGAGTTTGGCAACCTCTTGAGGTATTTTACCTATGTTTTTGAGAGCTAACAGAACTTCCATTCCCTAGCCATGAAGAAAATGAACCATTAGAAGACTTATATGATGCTCAAGCCTTCTAATCCAAAGGACACCATTTCTTGAGAAATTAGAATAAGGGCCCATTTACTACATCTTTCCCTCCTAACACCATGGTCCCACCCAATCAGAATGTGGACAACAATATGCCACCACCAAAGGGGCCATTTGAATCCCAAAACAAAGGTAATCCACGTTTTATTCCTAAGTATCCATTGAAAAACAATATGGAGTTTGATTTTATTGCAGAGATGCAAAAGCAAAAGACTTCATTGTCATTCTTTGACATTATGAAGTGGTGCCCTTTCCAAAAGGAAATTGTGATGAGAGCCCTGGAGGAGGTGGATCAGTCAAAAGGAAAAAGTAAGGAAAATCCAACAAATGAACTGAATGCAGCCCTCTATAAATGTAAGACAGGGACCCCACCTTTCCTTTTAAGCTTAAGGATCTTTGGGAAGAATCTGCACTATTTCCTATTGGATTTTGGAGCATCAGGTAACGTAATGCCTTTTTCCATATGTAGAAAGTTAGGTTTGAGTCCGCTTCAGACTAACAAAAAGGTGATTCAGTTGGATAAAACTGAGGTCAATGTGGTAGAACTAAAAAATATTCATGTACAGGTTGGATCTGACCCAAGGATCCAAACTTACTTGGATATCCAAGTGACTAATATCCCAGAAACATGTGGTATGCTTCTAAGCTGGGACCTAATGTAAAGCATTGGGGGATATTTGTCTCTAGACTTCTCACATATGTGGCTGCCATGGAAAGGGGTAGCGACACAAATCAGGATTGAGAGTGAGCCTAGGCTCAAACACATGATCATAGAATATGATTCTCCTAACAAGGTAGCTTACTTTGAAACTAAGATAGGAGTCTACAAAAGGGAAGAAATCATGACCTTCTCAATGCTCAATTTTGATGATCCACTGCCTTTAGAAAATAGTGACCCAATGACCATGGTCAACCAGCAAGTTCTCATTAAAAATTTGCAACAAGATAGGTTGGTTCTAGGGGAAGAGGCTGATTTGTGGAGTTTTCTCCTCCCCAATTGTTGTAGGATACATTATTAGAGTCATTTTGAGTTGATATAACAACCATGCATAGAAATTTTGAATCATGTTTCCCAGGCTGAGGAAACTTGTGGATGCCAACCTAAACCACCCACCAAGCAATTTTCATGTGAAGCTAGGGATGCCACCATCCTAACAAGAACTAGTCTCACTCAAGAGGAAGATCTTTCTTAGCTTGAGCAGACCCAAGTTCTATGCTCTGACCTTCAAAGAAATATTGAGGGATCTCAATCTTTGTTTGTCCCACCTACTCTGAATAACCTTGCAATGCCTAAGGCATTGATGAAAAACATACTGAATTGTGATTTGATCCAAGAAAATGTTCAGGAAGTAGTTCCTAAATAGGTTTTGAATATAGGAGAATCTTTTGATAAAGCTTATTCTCATAAACCTACTTCTAGCAAGCAAACACATGTAATCCCAAAGAAGAAAGAAATCCTAGCTCCATACCAACTATGGAGTCTTAAATTTGATGGCTCTAAGTCCAAATCTAGGAGTGGAGCGAGAATTGAACTAACCAACCCGAAAGGGAAGACATATTTTGCATCTTACAGGTTGTAGTTTGGCTGCACAAACAACATGGCAGAATATTAAGTGCTTGCTTGAGGACTGATGTTTTCTCATCAAAAGAAGGTTACAACTCTCATGGTTATGGGGAATTCTGAAGTTATTGTTAAGCAAGTCCGTAGTCAATACACTTGTCACAACAAAAGATTGGCTGCCTACAGGAACAGAGTTTGGAATCTGATTAAATATTATGATTCTTTTGGAATCACTCTAATTCCTATAGAAGAAAATCAGATTGTTGATGCACTTGTTGTTGCTGCCAATACTTGCAGGACTCCAAGTTGAAGAGATTCTTGATGGAGTTGGTCTCAATCCCAGCCATCTCGGATAATGTCCAAAATTTCTAGGTCTTTGATGATGACCAACATATACTTTCCTTCTTGGAAAGTTCAAATGTATTTGAGGGACAAATAATTGATGAATCAAAAAGAGACCATGGAGATTGGGATCCTAAAAATTGTGACACCAAAGGAATACTCCACTTGAAAAGCAACAACATTCCCAAGGGGATGATAGCCTTGGAGAGAATCTTTGACTTAGACCGTCGTGCTCATGAAAGGGTAGCAATAGAAAGTGATGGAGGGAAGTACAAATATGTCAATTTGGTTGATTCTTGTCAAGAAAGGAATGTGTATATAGGCAAAACCTACTCCGAGGAAATTAGGGATAAAATAATTAAGGTGCTAAAAGAGGAAATTACAACAATTGCTTGGGGATATGAGGATTTGAGGACCTTTGATACTTCAATCATCACACATACCATACCTTTGAAGCCAAAGGTGATGCCCTTTCGCCAAAAGTAGTGCCCAACGAATGCCTTGATCAAGCCGTTAATTCAGAAGGAAGTACAAAAGTTGTTGCCTGCAAGGATAATCTTCCCAGTACGACATTCCACTTGGTTTGCTAACTTGGTTCCTGTGTGATGGCACTCTCAAATTTCCCAGATTTGAGATGCCCATTTCAAAAATTTTGCCTCTGCACTTTCAAAAATGCACCTGAGAAATTTGCCTAAATGACCTACTTTGGAATGTCATAATTTGAATCGCGTTGATTTCTAAGCAAAACCCCTTTGAACACTCACTCATGTGTCCTATGTGAGAAAGAATGTCAATTTTTAGCTTCCCACGATGAATTTTGTCAGAGTTTTGAAAAGTGAAGTTAGAGGGTTTTGACACTTTTTTGCTGTTTGCAAATTCTTAGTTCTGCAAAGTAGCCTCTTGTTTGAGCTTGCATTTTTCAACAGGTTGATTTTCATGCCAAAATGATTGTTGCTCTATGTTATCTATACCAGTATGAACTCACATGCCAATTTTCAAAGCTTCATGAGTTGATTTGCTATTTTTAGCAGATCAAAACCAAATGGAATTTCTTCAGTTTTGTACTTAAAGCCTTCTTGAGATGTCAACTTTGAGCATCAATATATTTTGATGGGAAACATTTCAAGCCAAGCCCTTTTTCACATGTGCTCACTAATCCAAAATAATTCACTGTGTCCAGTAGCAGCCCTCCATAAGTTGATCTAATATTTTTGCAATGAGGTGATCTCTTGCATTTTAATTGGTTCTAAACAGCTGTTTGTTGTAGAAAGTTCAGGTAGGCAACTTTGATAGTTAATAATTTTTTCCTCATGATTGATTTCTCTGATCCATATCTTGCACTCAATTCTTGAGATGAATGTCTACAAGTCTGCAAGTTTTTATGTCTCCATGAGGTCGTTTGACTAGTTTTCAAAGGCGATTTTGGAGCCAACTTGGCCAATTTCCATCATTCTGAAAAAGTGTCAGAAAGCAGTTTTAATGAAAGCTCATTTTATCTTTTCATCTCTGATACATTCAGAAGCTATGTCAGGTGAATTTGAGCATGAAACTTGTTTAAAAACGATTTTTTTTTTAGTCGGACCCACTTGGGGCCCGACATGCTTTGCACTAGTATGACTTCTTCTATTGTTGTGGGCATCTGTCAAAGCATGTAGGGTGGAGGATCTATTGTTATAGTTGTGAATGCTCTGAGTGAATATGCTAGTGAATTTTGGAAGCAGTTACATGGTAAATAACTTGATTGGCCAAGTGACTCCAGAAGGCCTCAATGTCATGAAGCATAACTTGAATGAAAAGGTTAACACTGTCCAAGTTTTGTGAGAGCATAACTGCATGTCTTAAAATGGTTTGATTTGGATATATGTTTGAGTGGATGTAATCTGTAAAATACCTCCCAATGAAAAATCAAGTTAAATCGTAGTAAAGTCATTGAATATAAAATGGTGTCACTCGAGCTTCCATGGGATAAAGTCAAGCACCTCTTAATGTTTCTCACAGTATCCTAATAAAAGTTTGAGGATTTAGTGAATGTGATATTGGGGGTCATCATGCATTATTTAAAGACTATGAAATGGACATCCAAAAATATGGTGGGGCTCGACCCAACATGCCAATTACACTTGCTCAGAGGCCCTTGAATCTGCTTCACAAAGGAAC
Organism: Sequoia sempervirens; assembly: GCA_007258455.2. Taxonomy (NCBI): domain Eukaryota; kingdom Viridiplantae; phylum Streptophyta; class Pinopsida; order Cupressales; family Cupressaceae; genus Sequoia; species Sequoia sempervirens. The sequence goes on from VDFB02000017.1 coordinate 553,309,917, forward strand.
CTATTTTGTGTATTCCCAGTGAACATGGAAGGCTAGATTAAGCTATGGACAGGGTACATCACTATGGAATGGCGTGCATAGTGTGTGACAAAAAACCTCAATCAAAATGTGGTCTCACGAGAACACCATTGTTGTTGAATGTACATGAAATAGAATGGTTGACAAATCTTTAAAGCTTTCAAGAAAAATACAAGAGGAGCTTGATAGTGAATACCAATGATATAGGCCAAAAGATAAAGAGAGGCATGGCTATGTACAAAATGAAATCATTGAATAGTCTTAAATTTTATTAACAAATGCAGTATAGTGCAAATGTGGAATGCCATGAATGGATTACACATAAACTAGACTATGAAAACAGCCCGCACCAGCATAAGAAGGAGGGTGCCAGTATAGCTAGAAGAAGCAGATTGCTTAGAAGTCTTCAACAAATTTTAAACAAATGCAACTGGCATGTGTACAAGCATGGCACAAGGCTTTGTAACCCAACAAAGAAAATGAATGAGAAAAAGGGAGTTGAAATGGATGTAATTTCAAGAAAATGCCATAATGGCAGTCAATAAACTAAATAATTATGTTGAAAATCCTGTGGAACTTTCAAGAAAATGCAACGTAGTTGCAAATAGGGGCTGCGTTTTAGATGCTCAAAATGTACATGCTGAAAAGGTTTTAGAAACCTCAGGCAAACATAGATGCACTTGGAGGACAACATATAAAATCGAGTGCTGAGAATGCTTTAAATGCATTTGTTGAAAGTGTTTTTGAAACTTTATAGCAAATGCAGTCCCATGCCAGATGAGGGTTTGGACTTCCATCAAAGCACAATAGGAGGCAACCACAAACTAGCAGGAAAGGCACATGCCTGGCACAATGGAAAAAAGATATGATGAAATGCTTTAGAAACCATTAAACAAATACATTTAGCCACACTAGAAAAAGGAGAAAAGAGGGGTGTCATGATTAGTTTTCCTTATACATAAAATCATTTGATGAAAAAATTTAAGAGTTTCCAAGTAAATGCAATTGGAAGGGGCGCGCATCTTGCTGGTAAAGACCCAAATAATGTGGTCTCATAGAGAGCCAACATTGTAGTAGGAAGCTCCAAATGATTTTAAGCTTTCAAGCAAATGCAATGAAGGTGGAGTTGGTGCGCGGCCTGCACACAAATGTCTCCTGGAATGTGATCTTATTGGACACCGTTGCTATAGAATGTGGTTCAAAACATGGGTATAGACATCCAATAGAGCAAAATGAGGTGGAAGGATGTCACCATCATCAAACTAGAGTTGCAGACAAAGCTCGAGAAGAAAATGATATTTGCTAAGTGCAAAGAGAAGGTTAGGGAAACAACAAGAAGCAGAATGAAATCCAATGGCTGAGGGTGGAGATCAAAATCTAGTAAGATCTTGACCATTGCTCGCCAGCTCGCCCAATGAAGGTGTGCACTCTTTAAAACCCACGAGATCAGCGAATGCCTACCACGTGGTTCATGTGGGCCCAATTTGGTGGCACGGGGGGAATTTTAAAAAAAGCCTTTATATGTTTTTATTTGATGCATATTGTTTTAAATTGAAATAATGTTGAACGCTGAAAGAGGTAAAGAAAGAAGTGGACGTGATTAAAAACATTCATTCATTCATTCAAAGGTGAATCCCAAGAAAGAAGTGGGTAAAACCCCACCCTTCCCTGCTAGCTCGTGGGTTGAAAATGCAGGGGGTTATTTCTTGCAGGATAAGCAAGGTGGTGACACGTGGCCGGCGGGCCCAGGAAATTAAAAGGCATGGGTTAAGAGTTGGGTTGATTAGTTGATTTTTAAATGGTTTGTGTTTCAAGAGAAAATATTTAAATTGTCACTGGTGGTGAAATTAAATGAGGTGGACCCAACAAAGTAAAGCCACGAGAATGGGAATATTTTAAAGAGCCCGATAAAAAAATTTCTTAATATTTGTCTCCGCCATGAGTTTTAAGGTAAAGTGGAATGGGCATGTTATATTTTCCTGTGTATAATGGGTAAGAGTTTACTTGATAGAGTAAGTTGAAAGATAAGAAGATGGAGTAAATATTTTGTGATGCCTAGTTTCAAATATGTTAAAATATTGAAAGCAGAAAGTTTTGGTGGTAGGGAAAATGGCACTAAAGTAAAGAGAGGAAATATTTTGGTGAAAATTGAATTTAATATTCACTTTGCTGGGAAAAATATTTTAATGGTGAAAGTCAATTGCACACGGGCAAAGTGGATTTATTTATTGAGCAGTCACATATTTTATTGCTAATGTAAATGGAGAGACAGGTAAAAGTGAATTTTATATTCATTATATATGTGGAAATAATATATTTTTCTTTACATAAAGGTAAAGGGAAAAATATAAGGTGCATAAAAAGAGTAGGAAAATGTGAATGTTTTATAGGAAAGTAGGATAGAGATATTTATTTTCTCTCAACTACTAGGTGAATTTGATAGAAATTCATCACATGGCAAATTTTTTAGTTGCAAAATGACTTGAGTAAAGGCAGAATGAGGTAAAAAATTGTAAAGGGAAGAGAGATGATAGATTATTTTCAGTTTGTTGATGATCAACGGTGGATTGAGTCTCCAGATAGCATCTATGGATCAAATTGATCTTAGGGTTGCTTACATTCTTCTTTTATTCTCTTCTCTTCTCAATTGTAAGGGGTTTTGATTCTAATTCTGAGGTTTTGAATGGGTTGGGTAGATAGACATGTTAAATTCTGAGTCATTTTTGAGTCTATAAGCTGCAAATTCAAATTTCATGAGAAAATATTAGCTAGTTTGTGCAGGGAATTCATGAATTTCTTCAAAGTATTTGCATATTCATGAAATATCCTCAAATTGTCTCCATATTTGTACATTTTCAGTCATTCAAATTCAATAATACCAAGTATCTTTGAGTTTGACTTCTCAATTTCATGAGAATGTTTTATTTGTTTATGAGTCTATTTTAATGAAATGGTTAAATTTTTTTAGTAGATAATTATGATTGAAGTGTGTAGGTTGGATTTGATAAGCAGAGTTTGATAGATAATAGGAGAGGATATGCTGATGTAATACATTAACAACTATGAATCCACTAGTTGAAATATGTTTTCTTATGAGTTCTCATGAATTTGACTCCATGGTGTAGAATTAGGCACTAGTTTGTCATTCAATTTTATGCATCTCAGAAACATCTTTAAATTCAAAATCATTTTATATCCCTATTGTTTATTGTTGAGTCATGCTTCCCAATTGCTGAGTTAGTGTTGATTATACCAAGAGTTTAGCTAGATTTGAGGTTTTCAATGCTTTCCTTAGTGTATTTTGTTGGGAATTATCTGCTATAAAAAGCAATGTTAGTGTGTAAGTGAATTAAGTTTTGGGCATTGTATAGGTTGACCCACCTTGGTTCTGTAGAGCCATAAGTGTAGAAGATCTCAATCTTTGACTGAATCTTGTTAGTTTTCCAAATCAACCTTTGAGTCTGAGCAGAAGACATTGGCTAAGTCTTTAGGATTCATTGATTTTGTTGATATTTGGAACACCAACACTATGTGGAAGAAAAATGGTGAGATTAGATTATGTGTTGATTTAAAGAATTTAAATAAGGCCTCAGAGAAGGATAATTACCCACTTCTTTCTCTTGATGAGGTATTGCAAACTGTTAATGGATCCCAGATGATATCATTTTTGGATGGCTATTTGAGATATAATCAAGTTTTGGCCAGTCATGAAGATAGAATGAAAACTTCCTTCACTACCAAGTGGGGGACATTTGCCTATCAGAGGATGTCATTCAGTCTTATCAATGTTGGAGCTACCTTTTAGCATGCAATGTACGTGTCATTCAAAGACTTAATAGGTAAATGTATCATTATTTATGTGGATGAATTAACTATGTTATCTAAAAACAAAAAGGACCATGTTGTAGATTTAGCGAAAATTCTTAAGACATGTATAAGTTATGGTGTGTCTCTTAATCCCAAAAAGTGTGTGTTCAAATTTTTTGAAGGGAAACTCTTGAGTCATGTAATATCAGAAAAGGGGATATCCATAGACCCTGACAGAGTTGAGGCCATCCTAAAATTGACAATGCCATGGAGTAAGAAGGAAATGAGATCTTTCTTTAGAAGGATCAATTTTGTGAGGAAATTTATAATGAGGTTTATAGAGATTGTCAAACCTCTTAATGAAATGATGAAAAGGGATGCAAATATAGAATGGATTAATGAAGCTAAATCTACTTTTTTAGGGATTAAATAGTCAATTTTTGAGGCACCAATTTTAACTAGCCCATATTATTTAAATCCTTTTTATATCTATTCTTTTACATCTGATCATTTGTGTGTTGTTGTGTTGACACAACAAAAAGGCAAGGGAGATGAAAGGCCTATTGATTTCATGAGTTATCCATTTAAGAATGTAGAGGACATATATCCACCCCTTGAAAAGAAGGCTTTCACACTTGTGCAAGCAGTAAAAAAATTTAGACATCACATCCTTCAGAGTTAGGTCATTGCCATAGTTCATGATCCTGTTGTGAAGTCTCTCCTCATGTAGAGTGAATTGGGGGAGAGAAGAGGAAAATAGATGGCCATTTTACAAGATTTTGATCTAGAAATACATCCAATGAAGCTCGTACGAGGACATGGCTTATCTAAAGCTATGGTAGATGTTGACAAGAATATCACCTACCAACAATACATAGTGCAATCATTCACAAAGGATCCTTGGTATATAGATCTAATCTTCTTCCTTCTTAATAATAGATGCCCAGATGGGATGAATGCTACTCAAAGGAGAGCATTGAGGATGAAGAGTTCTCATTACATGATTAAAGGAAGATCCTTATACAAAAGAAATTTTGAAGGTGTTTACCTACGCTGCTTGGATTAGCAAGAAGCAAAGCATGCCATTGTTGAGTTTCATGGTAGACATGGCATGTGGCATGGATTTGTTGATTCCTTGGCACATCATATTCTTAGATCAGGCTAGTATTGGCCCCATGTGTTCCAAGATGCAAACCAAAATGTTAGGACATGTCATACATGTCAGACCTCTGCATCCAGGGAACATAATCCAGCAATGCCTTTACAACCTGTGTATGAGGTAAAACCATTTTCCCAATGGGAATTAGATTTTGTTGGAGTTATTAATCCAAACTCATATTCAAGTCATAAATTAATTATGATGGCAACTGACTATTGCACGTGTTGGACTATGGATCATCCTTGCAAAAATAGTTCCACAAACATGGTCATCAAATTTCTCAATGAAAGCATCATAACCAAGTTTAGAGTACCATTCACCCTGGTATGTGACAATGGCCTTGCTTTCTTTTCTACTGAGTTCATTTAATGGGCCCATGAACACAAAATTATCTTGAAGTATTCATCTAATTACTACCCTTAGGGAAATGGAGTAGCTGAGTCTACTAACAAAAACATGTTGGAAGTGATTAAGAAGTTGCTAGAAAACAACCCTAGAGATTGGCATACCCAATTGAGATTTTCCCTATGGGAAGATTGAACTCACATTAAAGTTGCCCTAGGGAATTCACTGTTCAAGTTAGTCTACAACCAAGAGCTAGTTTTTCCTATACATTTGCAGATACCTATCATCAAGTTCATGAAAGAGTTCTATTCAAAAGATGATGGGATAGAGGTTAGACTAGCTAATTTGCTAAATATAGAAGAACAAAGAGACGCTACTTTACAACAATTCTCTAAACATCAAGTTGTCATCAAATGGTGGTTTGACAAGAGGTCCAAAATTAAGGCCTTTAGGATATCAGATCTTGTGTTGCTATGGGATAAAGCTAAGGAGAAGAAAGGAGACCACCAAATTTTTGATAAACTTTGGTTGGGTTCATATCAAATAGCTGAAATCCTGGGTGAGAATGCTTTTCATTTGAACACCCTAATATGAGAACTTGTTCCATTGCTTGTCAATGGTCAATTTCTCAAGCACTAATTTGGCCCATGAGGGTCTAGTTTCTATTGATTGTATATATGTAATTAGTTGTTCTTTGTTGTTTGTTGGGTATTTTTCCTTTTTTTTCTTTCTGTTCTATTTTTGTTGTCTTGGTTTCTGGGGACCTTCATTTTCCTGCATTTCAAAATGAAGGGGTTGTTATTCAAAGTATGTTGTAAGCACTAGGAGAGAAATTAGTTTAGATATTTTCAAACATGTATGTTGAAATATTTCATTCTAAACTTGTGTCTTATGATCATTTTGAACAATGGTTTGAAAAGTTACTAAGAATAAGGTATATTGTAAACAAACTCATGAACCATGATTGAAATCTATCACAAAATAGATAAAAGCATCTGCCTATGTAAAATACCTATTTTTCTTAGGCTGGTTGTATCTTTGATTCAAGTGAAAAATCTGATTCCCAATACTGTCATAAGGTCCGTTGTAGTTCTCAACCCACATTTTAGATTATTTATATCTAAGTATTAAGAAAAGTTGATAAAGAATTCTCACAAGTGTAGCCTATAAAATAAAGAAAAATAAAGAACCATTGAAAGAATGCAAACGCAATATTGAATGGGTGATTCAAGTATCTCTATCAGGGCTATGGAAACCTATCTAGAAGTAGAGCAATACTTTGAGAGAACTAGAGGTATCTCCATCAGGGCTATGAATGCATGGTTGGTAGTGGAGAAATGCCCAAGATTTCATTGCACGATAGTTAAAGGACTCAACTTATGTAGCTTGAATCTTAGGTATAGTTGTTCAGGGGAAAAGAAAGTTCTTATAAAGAAAGATGCACCATATGCACACACTCAGATTCAAAGTAGTTCATGTTGATTTACATTTGAGATTCTAGCTCAACCTTGCTCAATATATATGATCCTACTTGGGTTAGAATGTTTAGAAACTAGAGGTTTTGGGTAACTGAATTCTTTGGTGTCTTGAAAATGGGTAAACTATTTTCCCAGCCGAGTTGTCATTTGTTATGCCTTGCATAACAAACCCATTTTGTTTTGTCCTTGGTGTTTTGTTTGGGTCTTAGGAGTTGTTATTTTTCCTCCTAAGTCCTTGTTTCTTTTTGGTTTGGTAGAAGCAGAGTAGAAATGGAAATGGGACTTAGAACTTTTAAAGGTTTCAAGTCTAGATTCAATCCTGGTTCTAACCGCACTTTTTTCTTGTTGTTTTTTTAGTTGTCTTTTGGTTTGTCTCATGCTCTTGGGTCCGTTTATCCCTTCAATTGCTTCTCATTTCCTTGTGTTTTGTTTTTTCTCTAGTAGAAGTGGGACTAGAATTGGAGTTGAACTTAGAACTTTGTAAAATATTTTGAATCTGATTTTCATTTTGATCCCACTCCCTCTCGCTTGCTTCATGTTTTGTTGTCGTTGGTGTCTTGGTCGGGCCTGGTTTTTGTTCTGGTCCTGCTTCCCATTGTTTATTTTTTCCTTGTCTTGGTTTTTGTTTCCTTTGTTGAGATCAGAACCATAATCAAAACTAAACCTAGGAATTTGTAAAATTATAGGTCTATTTTTGGTCTTGATTCCACCCCCTTTTCCCTTTGTTGTATGTCCTTGTTGTGGGACCGGAACCGGGTTCAAAGTTGGATAAGAGACTTGGGTAATGTTTATTTTTCTGCTCTGACTCCATGTCCACATCGTCCCTACCTTTAACTTCCATGTTGGTTGACTACTCAGTTACTTTTCTAGTTTTTCTCCTGATCAACCACATTTATTGCATTAATTTCAACCTCCTCACATGCACGAAATGATTTGAAAACCTTAATCAAGGTTAACTAACTCATTATGCTTGTTATCTAAGTTGTTTTAAGTGAACTGGATCTAGGATAACTTTGATAGGAGCATGATTTGATTGTGAAGGCACGTTGGTGTGCAAATTCTTATCTAGTTTCAGCCTTTCTTGTTGGCATTTCGAGGTAGGGTCTTTTCCCATTCTTTTCCCATTTGTGTTTGTCATTTTGTTTTTGTGTTCATGTCCATGGTGTTCTTGTGCATTCATGGGACCTTTATTGTGAATCTTCACTCGGTCCCTTGTTTTTTTCTGGTTTCATTTTGTCCTTTTCTATTTTTTGTTTGTTTCTTTTGTCATTGTCATCGTTTTTGTGGAAGGTTTGTTCTATTGTGCCCTAGTTTATAACTAGGGTTCTATTTGATGGGGTCCTCTATGCTTTAAATGCATTACAATTTGTTTGGAGACCCCTTTGATCTTATTTCCATGTTGGTTCAATGATTTTCATGTTGGGTTTTTGATGCCCTAATTATCTGAGTCAACACCTCATGCAAACTAGGGTTTGTGTGATGACCTTTACCATATCCAGCCCTTAGAGTTAAATTTGGTCTTTATTCTATTAAATGGTGAGGTTAAGACCCTTTATTTGAAGTTACCTTATGATCCCATGTGACCTAGGTCCTAAAGCTCATGTGACTGCAACTTCAAGAAGTTGCTTCATTTTGAATAGAAAACTGGCGAAAGCAGACCTAGGATCGAACTTTTCCCCATAAGTGTTTGCATCGGGGTTCATTCCTAAAATGATCTTGCTTCTCGTGACCATTGAATATAATTGTCACCCTTTCCCTTTGGCGGAAGTGGAACTAGAGTGGGGGTCAAACTTGGAACTATTAATTGGTTTCGGGTTCAGTTTCTGTTCAAGTCTCGTTCTGGTCCCAATCTCGCCTTATGTTAAATTGTTTCCCATTCCTGATTCTTCTTTGACTCTGCTTCCGGTGAATATGAAATTTGAATAAGTATGGAAATTTGTCCTAAGGAAGTAGAGAACGATATTGGATGATGTATTTATTTTCATTCTTGTGTTCATCTAATCCAAGGTATTATTGCAGAAATAGGAGATGTTAGGAGCATCAAAGGAGGCTTCTCAAAGAAGCCAGCCTACAGAGAGTTCAAGGAAAGGAACCAAGATTAAGAAGATAAAGGTGGAACAACTCCCCTATACTTTGAGGTATAAGCAACAAAGTCCTACCATTACAGCTAGCAAGGTGGACTCAGATTGGGCAGATATCACAGACACAAACTTGGGCCTATTCAACTATGAAGAGTTGTATGAAGAAAGATTTAGTGAAGAACAAAGAGAATTGTTCAATCTAGTTTGGCACACATTTCCCTCTTTCCTCTATCTATCTATTGTCTAGAGTTAATACTTATTGTAGTTGGAGCTTATAGTCTTGCTACCAAACAATGTGTGGACTTATAGGGGAACATCATTATTGACCTTACACCATAAATGACAAGGTTCATGTTCAATGCACCTACCCCACAGAGTCCTAGGTAACTCAATGAGGTAGAAGCCCTGCAACTATACAACAACAAGAAGGAGGCTAGCAGGACTCACATGAACAAGAATTGGATGAGGGTTGAAAAGAAGTCCCTAGCCAAGCTTCCCAATCAACCTAAAGGATCATACTTCTACAAGGAGATCTGAGATATAATTACGATGCTCTCCAGGGTGTTTGGGAAGTGAGATGCCTCCTAGTTTAAGGAATGGATGTTTCCATTCATTCAAAGCATCCTAGATGGTAGGCAACAATTTTATTGGCCGATGATTGTATCAAAATGCATACATAACTAGATGCTCAGAGTGAGAGAGACCAAGAGTTTCTTTATGACCTCTTATGTGATATATGTAGCTGCAAGAAGGGGCATCCTTCCTGGATTGAATGCAGTTGAAATATTGGGAGAATCCCAAGGATAGAAAAGGGTGTGGGATCACTATGATCAGATCACCTTATAGACTTTTGAGTCACACTATAGAAGAGTTAGTGATGCATTTTTGTATGTTATCATTAAACAGCTAACAGGAGATGCAAGCTACAAATTGAGTAGAGATTCCATGGAATTTATTGAAGAATGGGGGCATTGGTACATCCAATGCCCCAAGTTTACTTATTTTAGATTAGCTGGTTTTGATGGCCACCCTCATCTACATCCTAGGTGCTGCAACAATAGGATTGTCTTGATGAAATTCATTTATCAAGCTATAGTAGTTAATCTCAAGTTTTCCAATAAGCACAAGACTGGTTGCCACAAATTCACCTTGAAGTTGGGTGAGTATAGTTGTGTGCACAATGTGGTAGCCAAGATAATATATGATGATTTAATCCATTTGAGGTTGGTTTTGTACACCTCTAGGAAGTATTTTGATCCCAAGCACAAGATGCAGGGTTTGCTTCCTATTATTTTTTGTAAAAACTTCAATCTGCTGGAATATTTTTGGATGGATCTACAAGATGAATATGATCTTAGAAGAAGAAAGTATGAAAAATTACCCATCCCACTCATGGTTGAGTATGAGGTAAAGAAGGACATTCTTGACACATTGTCAAATGATGGGGTGACCTTTGATCCCCAATATGATGCTAAAAATATAGGCACTAAGGACTTAGATCTAGTAGATTGGGATGCAGAGGAATCCATTGATATAAAATAGATTGCAAGGTTGGTCTTGGATAGAAGTATCCAATGGGTGGTCATGAGAATTAAGGAACCCAAAGCTCAAACTTCCAAAAAGAGAAAGGCTACAGGTACCTCTCAAGGATATAGAAGAACAAAAAGAAAGACAACTCCTAAGGATCCATTGGAGTTCTTCCCTCCCCATTTTGGAGAGGAGCTTGAGCCTGCAATTCCTACTCAAGATGTTTTTGAAGAACATGGAGAAGAGGCCACAATAGAACTTGGTGCTTCAATAATTTCTGAAGATGAAACATCAACTCAACCTCCTCTCACAAAGCAGCTAATTGGGGAAATGCCTATGAGAACCCTTCACAAGGAAGCTGAATCCATGAAAGAGAAAGAGCCTGGAATTGAAATTCATGATATTGATACAGATTCTAAGGCTACCCCATCTGATAGGGAGATTCATGCAGTTTCATCCCTTGATGATGTTGAGGATGCTAGAATTGAGCATGTTTTGATTGAGGAGGATCAGTGGAAGTTGTTTGAAGATGCTAAGAGAGAAGCAGATGCCAAGGCACAAGTTGAGGCACTTGCCAAATAGAAGGAGATTGATGCTAAGGCACATGCTAATGCATTGGTCAAACAACAAGAATTGGAAGGTAAAGCCAAGATTGATGAACTAGCTAAGCAACAACATCAAAGAGAGTAGGAACTCAAAACCAAAGAAGAGGGAGATAAATTGGAAATGCTACAGAAGATCCATGATCTAGAGGAGGAGAAAGCTAGACAAAGGAGAGAAAGAGAAGCCCTTCAGGCTAAGTTTAAGGTTGTTGAGGAAGCCCACATAAGGAAATAAGAGGAAGAACACCTACAAGGAGAAAAGGAGTCTCAAGAACTTTCTCTATATGAACAAAGGTCTAAAGAGGAATGGGATAAGGTTAAAGAGCTTGAGAAAAAAAGAGGCCAAATGCATGAGGAGATGAGGCTAGAAGAAGAGCATTTGAAAAAGGAACTAGAAGCTAAAATGATGCAAGAGTAGAAGGATAAAGAAGAATATGAGAGACTTGCACAAGAAGCTACACAAAGAGAATAACACCATGTGCAAGAGGTTGATTCTCAACCGAGGGCCACCATATTGCAACCTCTTTGTTCTACCACTACTACCTCTTGTTCTACATAAGTGATCACCACTCCTGCTACTCCAACATATCTAAAACTTGATCTTGAGAGAAAGTAGCTAGTTCAACCTCAACCTTTGAATTGGGATGAGATGATGAAGGAGATAGAGAAAGAGAGACCCAAGAAAAAGGCTAGGGTCCTCCATTCCACTAATCTCATAGATGCAGGAGAGATTGTTGTTGAATGTGAAATCCCAATGGTGGATAAAGATGAACAAGATATGCAAACAACTAATTACCAATTGGGCACTGCCAATTTGGGGAGACCTACAAGGAATCAACATATGAGCCTTGTTGATATTGTAGCATCCTCCACCAAATGTACAATGATCAAAGATAAATAGAAGAAGGATGAACTTAAAGCTCAATTGGATCAGTTACAAAAATTCTTGAAGGATGTCTCCACTTCGATTTTTCAACAAGTTGCTACTCCAAAGACCCCAATCTTATTGAGCAAGAAGGAAGCTGATGACTTAGTGCAAATGAGTAAGGTGGGGATAGATGCTTGATAGGTGGATTGATCGAATCAATCAAGAGGTTGGTGAGGTACTGGCTAAAAATTTTAAAGTTCATGTAGGTGCTCTTGAGTTGGTTGAAGAGATGAATCAAAATGTTGAGGTCTTGGAAAATCAAGATGAAGATTATAAAGAACATGTCAAGAAATTGAAAGATATTAGCAAAGTGCCAAAGCCAACTCTCTTGGAGAAATCAATCCTTGATGAGGATAATGTAGATTTCATTGAGAAGACCTTGAGCATAATCTGGTTCAGATCCAAATTCATCTATGAGCATAAGAATGAAGTTCAAGAAGCTAGTCAAGATTTGAATGAGCAAATTGATGAATTGGAGGCAATGGTTTCTATTTTGGTTAATGTGGACATCTCGATCAAAGAAGGTATTCCTCTAGATAAGTTGAAGGAGAAATGGAGCAGAAGATTTAAGGAAGTGATGCAAAAATAAGATGATGGAGAAGACTTGTTGTTGGATAGACTCATGGACATCAAATATGAGGTAAAAGCTGCTAGGAGGGAGTTGATCAAATTGAAAGATATGCAAGAATTTTCCTCAGTAGAGTTGAAGAGAATTAAATTTGAGGATAGTTGGGTAGATGGACTTGATGATGACATTATTCAACAAGTATTCTCTAGTTATGATGAGTATCTCCTTGATCAAGCAACGCAAGAATGAACTGGCAACAAAATGTTCTCTTCTTGGTGGACAACTTTCTCTCCTCTCCTATTTTGCAGGTTTGTGACATGAGTTGAAATAAAGATCTCATCCAGTAGTTTTACCTTCCTCCCTGGGCATCATATTTTGGACAACAGGGAAATTAACCCTTGAATCAAAGATCAACCAATATAGTTCCTTCATGTAGTTCTAGTTCCTTGATTAGTGGATCTCAATTTTGATTGAGAGAAATTTGTGCGTGGATCGCTTATATGTAATTTTGGGCTCCATTTTGTAAAGGTTGGCTGATTGAAGAAGGATTAGCCACCTGATAAGATAACAGATAGTGATCATAGTCTTAGGATTTTACTAGTTTTAAGCAAGATACTTTGAAGACTCTATTGTATTTAGATAATTTTACAGTTTTACATAGTTACATGTTATTGTCAAGTTTGGACCTCTATGGTAATGTTAATGAATCATAATCATTTGTATGCCAATGAGTTGTTATGCCTAAATTTTTTCTATTTAATGCAAATAAATAAGGGAAACTAGATTTAAGATTATTTCATTGAATTATGTATGAATGGAATTACTTTTATGTCTATTGATATGATTTTAGCAATGATTGAGTGATGTGTTTCAATCTTGAAGTAAAGCTTTGATGAATGGTTGTGATTGTTGAATTAGCATTGTGAATGTATGCAATAGTTTAGGTTAGGGTATGGATTGCATCATGTTATGGTTTGGGTTAGTTGAAGAAACACTCATTGTTAAGGTACATGTCTATATGTGAAGAAGTTTTATTCATATTCTGTTGTTTTGAAGCCTTGATCTATCTTTTTCTATTTATTTATACCCCCCAACATAGGTTAATTAATCTAATGTGGTTTGTATTCCTTTATACCAAAAAGTCCCATTGGATATTACAGTTGCATTGGCCATTGAGTAACATCAGTGCTATTGAGAACCAACTACTAGGACCTTGGAAGACAAATTACTTTATGTTATCTTTCTTTTTCAAGAGAAATAGGATAGAGATATTTTGTTTAATGTTGTGTTGTTTTGACCATCAACACCACCTTGAGACATTTCTTACTCATATTTCTTTAATGATTACTTACATCCTTCTCATACTATTGTTCTACCTCAACTTCTGTTATGATCTTCAATTGAGGATATGGTGGTAAATTAAATACCATTTTGTTCATGGTAGGAGATAAATTAATTATCTCATTTCCCCATTGGTCAATGAATTTGTGTTGTATGGGGTTATATACATCTATTTCTGCAAGGATAAGCTTTGGAAATTTGAAAGAAATAGGAAAATAAGCAACATGGGCCAATCCTAAAGTTGCTATCCTTTTAGCCCTTGGACTGGCTTCATCTAAAAACATATCCTTCTTGAAAGTATCTAAATCAATGTGTCTCAAAGTTGTGTCTGTGATCTTCATTAACTGAGAGGTGAATTTAGAAATCAACAAGGATCCCTAATACTTATACTTCATCGTATATGGAGTTTGATCCACTTTTGTTAATTTTCCCTTTGGTCATTTTCTACCTCCTCATGTTCAGGTTGTTCTTTTGGGTCAGACATTTATGAAAAATGGAAAATAAACATAAGAAGATCTATTAGAAACATCTTCAAAGTATTCAAAACTTTGTTCCTAGTACTAACTCAAAAAAATATTCTATCAAAACTACTAACCCTGAAAGGAATTTTACAAAACATACTAAAGTTACCCTATCTTAATAAAAAACAGAGCTGAAAAAGTATTTTGAACTTGGTCTTTGGGTAAAAGAGTCCAATCGGAATTAAAAATTTCAATGAGACCATGCCTATTACAAGAAAAAATTAGAACCAAAAAACCACTTTGAACATGGACCCTCTAGGGTTATAGGTCTGCTCGGAATTGAATCTTCTAATCAAACCAATGTGTTAGAGTGACCTTTGGAATTATGAGAACCTAATGGACCTTATAGTTATGTTAATAAGCATTGGAAATCGGAATGGTAAAAGCATTTTCAACTTAAACCTTTTGATCAGGGGTTCATTCAGAACTAGAAGTTTCGATTAGACCAAAAGGAAAAATAGGCAAAGTACACAGGTCAAATTTTGGAACCAGAAATCACATGGGATTCAACTGCTCAAGGATAAAGTTCATTCATAATTTATATTTTTGAATGAACCTAAAAATAAAATTTGCTAAGTAGAATATGGATTTTAGAATCGAAAAAGCACATGGGATTTGGACCATTTTTCAAAAGGTCATAGCAAAAATTAAAATTTTTGTAAGGGATAAAATTTAAAAGTTTATTGGTCAGAATAAAATGGTATAGAAACCCTAGACCTAGGGAATAACAAGAGAACACTGTAACTGAGGATTTCTTTAGGTTTGATTAGGAGTATTAGCAGTAAATCAAATAAAGACAATGAAACCCAAAGATCTATCGAGTACAAAGGAATTCAAATAATAAAATAGTTATACCTATTTCTCGAAACTTCCATGATTACCTTCACAGTACCTTCTTACTTGCTGGATGACGCTTTGCCCTCAAATTCATTGTGCGAGCAATCTGCAAACTTCTAAGTCCTACACCAAGCTTTGAAGGATTTATGCAATGTCTAAATGCCTATGACTATGATTGACAATGTCTAACATACTAAGATTTGATCAAATAAAACTAATCAATGCTATGGAAATCCTAAGAATGCCAATGAGTAAATATGCAATGCACCTATAATATGTCTACTTGTGCGTGTGTCATTGAAAAGTGAGAGGAAAATGACATTTTATAGAAAATGTCATTTTGAATGGACAGGCGAGATTAATTCATGACGAAAACCTAAAATGAATGGTCCAGATTAAATATAAGAATCCCTAATTAGGGTTAGGGCAAATTCATTAATCGAACGGTCAAGATAATATCTCAAACAATTGTATCGATGGTGGAGAATAGATGAGATAAATTAATTAGAAAATAAAGATTTTCAAAAATCAAGAAGATAAAGATTTTGATTTGTGAGATTCAAAAAATCAAGAAGATAAGATTTGGACTAAAGATTAGATTTGAAAAATCAAGAATCTACCTGATTACTTGATTTTTGGAAGATTAATTACTATTTTGAATTAAATTAATTCAAAATAATGATTTTGTGAGACAATAAATAATCTTTTTTAGATTATTTACCAATATGGACTGACAGTTAAGAAAGTGATGACATTTTAAATAATTTCATTTATTTAAAATGAGAAGAATATTAATTTTGACAATTAAATAATTAAAGATAATTATTTAATTTAGTGGATAAGATTAATTAAATTAATTAAATAAATTAATCAATTCATTTAATTATGATAGTTAGTGACATATTAAATAAATAAATAAAACTTATTTATTTAATAATCAGGAAGAAATGTATGACGAAGGGAAATTAAATAAGTTAATAAATTTATTTAATTAAGGGAAGACTTAGACAATTAATGACGTATTTAATAAATAAATAAAATTTATTTATTTAATAATCATGAAGAATACAAAGACATGAATTAATTAAACAATTATAAATTATTTAATTAATAGTCAAATGTGGACCAAGGACATAATTAAATGTCATAATTATGCTAGGATGAAAGTGGTAAAAATAAAGCTTGGCCTAGGTCATTTTTAGATTTTTCCCCTCATAATGTAGCATGTCGCATTGTGACAAAGAAAATAGGTTGAAAATATGCCCCAGTGAAGGTACGAAGTATCATTGCCCCCTTGGAAAAAATTTCAAATTTTGGGTCGACGACAAATTTTTGTAAAGGGTCCCGATAAATCAATTTGATGACCAGAAAAACAATGGCGCAATTGGTTTCGAATTTTGAAATGTTTAAAGCAGCTAACGAGGAAGTCAAAGTTGGTCAAATGAGCCTCCAGTAATGACCTTGTTTGAGAAATGTCATTTTGACTTTATAAATAGGTTGACAAAGGGGTAAAAGTCAATTCATTTCCACTATTTACCTTGCAAATTTTGAGAGCCCAGAGCGAAAAGGAGTGCAGGGAGAATGGTGATTCCAGTGTTAGAGCATCGCGGCGAGATTATACGGACATTTAGATAGCTAGAGGGCTCAGATCCAATGGTAAGTACCCTTGTCTTTAAGTTTCTAGGGTAGATAACAACTGTGCCACGACACAACTACGTTCGTGTAAGCCGCAATCATCTGCGCGTTCGACGCATTTGATGTGTCATGACATGAATGTTTAGCTAATATTAGGGTGGGTGAGGCGATGTGATGCATTTGATAAAAACTGCGACGCAATTGCCTAACCAAGCTGCATATGAGTTTTGGAATGCCGCAATTGTTATTTTGTGCTACAATTACACATTTTAATGATGCATTTGCCATATTGTGTCAAAGTGTCAAAATTCGTGACGCAATTGCCTTAATGCGATGCATCTAGGCAACCGATCGACACAAATGTCATGTGACACATTTGAGAATTTTTGAGATGCATTCAAAAATTTGTGACACAATTGACATAACGCGACACATTTGATTCTTTGTCTTATTGAAACTGATTGTGGTACTTGTGAAACCATTAATACTTTTGATGTTATTGATAGTTGTCTAGAAAATACTAATATATTGTTTGCCTTTTTGTAGAGGTAGCTTGCCCCTATCTATATGCGAGAGAGCAGGCCGACCAGTTGAGCCCACGAGAGTAGTGCAGATTGATGCGACTAGGGTTGTTTTACGTTGCCTACATGCCTGCCATTCAGGCGAACAGGGGATTGCTAACTGCGCTATGTGAGCGATCGCATTCAGAGACTTGCTCATTCCACCTTTCGACAGGTGAGGCTACCATTACTCTGGAGGACGTCTACCAGATTATTTGAGTACCTATCTAAGGGGAGCGGATCGTCTACAATCCACGGCATGGCGAGCAGACCTTTCAAGCTTACTACCAAGACTAGGGTGCAGGACTGGACATCCAGGGTTATGAGATCAGGTGGGAGTTCATGGCAGATCACTATGGTCACTTTGATGCATTCCTAGAAACTCTGATTGGGGGGATCTTGATTCCTGACCATTGAGGACACAAATTTCCCATTAGGTGGGGAGATGTCCTGGTGGGTATGAGATGAGACAGGACCATTTATGCTTGGGGTCCCTACTTACTAGGGACACTCTACCATCAGCTTCATGATATTGCCTACAGGAGGGGAGATAGCATCTCGTGTGGGACTACACTGATGATGATATGGGCCTGGGAGCACATATCCATATTTCATCCACCGATTGACAGACCACAGTTGGCCGACGGTATGCCTTATGCCTATTACTATGTCGGTGCCTTATAGTAGACCCAGATGGGTGAGACAGGTTGGTGGCGGCATCGGATTGACACAATGATGTCCTTTATCTGGAGGCCATATCGAGACTGTGGACAGTGGGATGATGAGGTAGATCACCTGAGTCTGTGCAAGTAGTACAGATATTTGATTGGCCAGATAATGCAGATGTCTTTGATTATTGAGATGTATCTACCACAGCATGTCCTGAGGCAGTTCGGAGAGCAGTAGGGTGTACCTACAGGGACAACCGAGTACGCTAGGTCCTCCAGCGAGTATGCTTGGGGATGAGCCATTCTAGTGGCCTTTGCAGAGCAACAAATTGATGGGCTAGTAGCCCAGGCATGGGGATGGAGGGGAGGAGCAGTTGATCCTGAGATGACAACCAATTATGACCTATGGTGGTAGACACATAGGCCAGTACCATTGATGGATCTAGATGGGCAAGCTCAAGTAGACAGACGATCAGTGATTCCTCATGTGCCACGGGCCAGGCGAGGTGGCAGGGGTAGAGATGGAGGCAGGGGGAGAGGTAGAGGTAGAGATGGAGGCAGGGGTGGAGACAGAGGTAGGGGCGGAGATAGAGGCAGAGGTGGGGATGATGGCAAAGATGGAGGCAGAGGTGGGGATGATGGTGGAGATGGCTAGAGGCTACGGCGGGATGGTCAGAGATAGGTCTGGAGGGTGCACCCACGTGTGGTGAGGGTAGCATTAGATGTTATCCCCAAGGTTGGTGAGGAGGGAGAGAGAGATAGGAGTAGCCTCGACAGGAGGGAGAGGGTGAGGAGAGATAGGAGGAGGTTGTAGAGGATGTGGCAAAGCACGTGGCAGAGGAGGAGAGGCAGGAGGAGGAGGTGGAGGTGAGGGGATAGGAGGAGGAGGTGGAGGTGGGAGGATAGGAGGAGGAGGTGAGTGTGGGGGGACATGAGGAGGAGGTGGCAGAGGATGTAGCAAAGGATGATGACAATGAGGACGATGCCATGGATGAGGCTGAGAGACTCCTTAGATGGTAGATGGTGGAGGGAGAGGAGGAGATACCCTCCAGTTTAGTGTTGCCTCATGATGCCACAACAAATTAGAGGGTGGCCGACCTACAATGGAGATTAGATGAGAGCATGGCATAGGTCAAGGCCCTGCAATCAGAGTTAGAGGTAGTCTAGGTAGAGCAGGATCAGGCAGTGATCTGCTAGCAGGATTCAGCTCAGTGGTGCACTCAGTTCACAACATTATGCACTGGGCCTGTGGGGGACATGGTTCGGGAGTTGGCCAGAGTGAGCACAAGATTGGGGCAGTATCGGACATTGTATGAGTAGGTAGTGCCACCGAAGCGACAAGATCCTACCCTGTCATGGTCAAAGACGAGGATAGGCAATGGCCACAGATTAGGTAGTGCTAGTGGTAGCAGGAGTCACACCAGTGTCAGAGGATCTACCTTGTTAGGGTACACATTAGTGCACAGGTCACATCACTCATGCTGGCATACCCTGAGTCACCATTTGGGTCATAGCCATGGGTCAACTAGTTCAGTGCAGAGGTCGATACAGGTATAGCCTCCAGTGATTGACCCCTCTACTTCTCAGAGTCCGGCCATAGTGACATCACAGGTATTTGTTGACATAGAGATCACACCGTCCTTCATAGTTCCACTAGTGGCACAGGTAGAGGTTGCGATAGGTCCCCCTATCGGTTCAGTCCCAGCTTCAGAGTTGTAGCTGCCACATTCTTCACCACAAGGGAGTGATGAGAGTCTACCCTAGGGGCTTTTTATTATTATGACACACTATGTATAGATTATTGAGCCTGCAAGCTCCATTTTTGGGATATCCCCTGACTTTATCCTATGAAATTGTACATTTTTGAGATTATACTATATGATGATGTAGTTTTGATGTGGCCTATATGTGTTATGTGATGCTCTTTGATTTAATGTATTATGATATGCATGATGTATGATGTTGATTTATGATGTAGCATGTATGTCCTATGATGCTTATTTATGATTTTGATGCCATGATGATGTAATGCTTACTTATGTTAGATGATAATGATAATGATGTGCATAATGTGTTTAGTAAATGGATGTCATGTTGTTGATTATGTTAATGCACTTGTTTGTGATTATATATATGATTTAATGTTGTGGATGATGTATGTATGGACCTAATGCAATGTTTATATTATCATGTATGCACTTATATTTTTGGATGTCACAGGATATCATCGTGAGATGGACGAGAGAAGATAATGAGACTGATGAGAGAAGATGACCAGACTGATGAAAATGCATGTTAATTCCTAGACCAAATCCTTCAAAACTTTACCATAGGACATTGGTATTTATTGTTCTTAATCATCATTGGGAAAACTATTGTAATGGCCAAGAAACACCATGATATAACATAGATCAAGATGTGCAAGTTCGTACCATTACGTAAGACAAGTAGTCATAGACAAGGATGATCATGACTCATACTAAGAGCATGATTTCCCTAGTCTTTTTGTCATTATCAACCACAAGCAGAGAAAGATAAGGACAAATCATGAAACGTCGTTGCTTCTCTAAATCCTATTTCCAGTACATCCTTGAGAAACTAGCGGCATGATTGTCAAAATACAAAAAAAAAGAGAGCCCGTACCATGATATGTCATTGTTTTTCTAAAACCCAAAATTAGGACCTCGCTGAGAAACTAGTAGTCATGCGTGTCAATCGTCATGATATGTCACTGCTTCTCTAAATCTTGCTTAGTGGGATCTCGCTGAAAACTAATATCATGATAAAAACTAAAAGACAATTGTCAAGTGTTTTCCAAGTGCGTCTGGATATCCATTGTTTTGATGCCAAGATGCCAGGTTTAATGATGATGAGATGCCCGAGTATTAAAGCTTTGATGCTACTCAAATGACAAATGCCCAAATTTTCCCAAATTCAGGAAGGACACATCCTAAATAATATGAATGCCAAGAGGATTGATCTCCAAATGCCATGTGACGGTGATGATGACGATGCCTAGGAAGGACACATCCTGAGGCATAAATGACACAGTTGGTTCTTCAGAAAGATATATCTAAAGAAAATTGATTTTAAAAGAAGCGATCCTTAGATGCCAAGAGGATCCTGCGAAATGCCGAATGACAGTGACAATGCCTAGGAAGGACACATCCTAAGGCATGAAGGGAAAAGGTTATCTTTTAGGACACATCTAAAGATTAACCTAAAAGTTAACAATTTGATGGGTTATGATGATTTGACTTGCTTTGACCGAGTTTGACTTGTGTTTGACTATATGTTGATTTTGTCATGATGATATGATTGACCTGCTGATGAGATTGTCATTCTGAATAAATGAATGTTTTACTTTGCTCTAGGAGTTTTCCCATTTCAGAGTGATTCACTTTGTCTCGAAGATATTCTGATGTGTGTGCCAGTGTAGTGTTATGAACCCTAATGGACAGACCTAGTGCGGCCTCGGGGGCTCATCGATAGATGGCCTTGCCTACGTCATACACTCAAAGACCTCATAGTTCGACATGACCAATGACTTTGTCCAAAGGATAGAAGTTTGAATCATGATTTTATTTTGACAAACCTAAATGGACTGACCTAATGTCTCGAGGACTCAAATGTGAGTCTTGCCTACGTAGCAATGCGTAGAGACAACGTAGTTCAGACAAATGACAAAGACTGATTGATATGATTGACTTTGACAAGGGATGACAATGTGTTTGCATTCTTCGAGCAGTCTGATGTTTTGTTTGTGGTTTTTTTCAGGACGTTTTATGATTTTTAGGTCTTTTTTTGGACATTTTATGATGTTTTTATCTTTTTTCAGGACTTTTTGTGATGTTTTTGGTCTTTTTTTAGGACTTTTTGTGATGTTTTGGTCTTTTTTCAGGACTTTTTATGATGTTTTTGTCTTTTTTCAAGACTTTTTTCCAATTGCCAAGATCATGTGCGACATCCACTGTAGTTTCATGATAAAATTTTTCCCCCAGTTAGGTCCAAGACTTAGCCATTTTTAAGGAACATGGACGGGATGTTGCTGGTTTACTAGATGGACAGTCGTCAGGACTTGATGTCAATCATTTATCCACTATGACAGGTAGGGTAGAATGTGGTGGAAATTTGTGTAATAATGGCGAGAATACCTTTCATCCTAAGCCAAGGCAGACAAAGTGACAGTAGATGGCAGAGCAATGATTGACTACACATGGCGCCTGTTTCCCAGGTTTTCACCATGGTACTTGTCCAAAGTGCCTGTTTTCCAGGTTTTCACTATTGAACGAATCATTTTTCTCTTTACTATTTTCTTGACTTTTTTATTTTTTTGGTGTCACCAAGACGCCTATTTGCCAGGTTTTCATCAAGGCAACAATTTTTTATCATTTTTCAAATTTTTTGTAGTTTGCGGTTTTCAACTCAATCTTCTGATGCTGTGTAGAACCTGCAGAGATGTAAATTGTTGATGGGCTCTATCAGTTGTTCTCCATCTAGTGTGGCCAGTTGATAAGCTCCATAACCAAAAGAAGATATGATAATGTAGCGATCTAACCAATTTGGTTCAAACTTTCCAGACTTTTCTCTGTCGGCTTGATTCTTGGGATTCTGCATGAGAACTAGGTCGCCAATGTCAAACTGTCTGACCATAACCTTCTTATTATAGTTGCGACAAAGATGGTTCTGATATGCTTGGAGATGGTTCAGTGAATTTTTCCTTCTTTCTTCCAGCATTTCTAGCTCGTGCAAGTGTGATTGTCGATACTCCTCTTCATTAGTTAGACCCTTCAGGGAGACTCATAATGAAGGAATTTCCACCTCAATGGAAAAAATGGCCTCAACGCCAAAGACTAGGGTGAATGGAGTGGCCCCTGTAGGTGTACAAGTGCTAGTTCGGTAAGCCCATAGAATAGGGTTGAGTTGTATGTGCCAGTCACGACCAGCGTCATTGACAGTCTTTTTGAGGATTTTGACAATGGTTTTATTGGACGCCTCAGCTTGAACATTTCCTTGTGGGTAGTAGCTAGATGAAAAATGGTGTTGAATGTAAAATCACTCACATAACTCCCGAATGTCTTGGTTTTTAAACAGACGTCCATTGTCAATGATGATGGATTGCAAAAGGCCATACTGACAAATGATGTAGTTAAGGATGAACTTCAATATTTGTTTGCCAGTAATATATGTCAATGGGATGGCTTCAATCCACTTTGAAAAATACTCAGTGGCAGTGATAATGAATTTGTGGCTGTTGGAGGAGGTTGGATGAATTTTACCCACGAGGTCGAGTCCCCATTGAGCGAAGGGCTAAGGAGAAGTGATTAGTCAAAGTTCCTGTGCTAGAGCATGGATCAAATCACTGTGAAACTGACATTTGCAACAAGTCCTCACATATTCAATTGCATCCTTTTCAATTGTTGGCCAATAATACCCAAGTCTCGTTACTTTCTTAGCTAGAGTAGAACCACTCGAATGAAATCCGCATATACTGTCATGCACTTCGCGTAAGGGCGTATGTGCTTCATTGGTGTCGAGACATCTAAGGAGGGTGTCGTCAAAACTATGATAGTATAGGGTGTCACTAACGATGGCATAATTTGCAGATTTTTGGATGAATGACTTCCTTTGGTTATTGGACAGGTTCAGTGGAAGGGTTTGAGATTTTAGGTAGTCGTAAATATCTAGATACCAGGGAGAGTTGAGACCAACAAGTTCGCAAACCATTTCTGATTCTAGGATATCATATGCCAGGATTAAAAGTTGTTCTACTAAGAACTCAAATTGTGACACATTTTGAGGGATGTCCAAGAGAGAACCAATAGTATCCATTGCATCAACAGCCTTATTTTGTATCCTGGAGATTTGTTCAAAAGAAATCAATTGGAAGTATGTTAGGAAACTATCCACCATCCTCTTGTAGGGAAGCAAATTCTCATCCTTTGTTTCATAGTCATCATTTACTTGGTTGATAACAAGCTAGGAATCCTCGAATACAAGCAATGTTTGAATTTTCCATTTAATTGTCATTTTGAGACCTATGACTAGTGCTTCATATTCAACAATGTTATTTGTACAAGGGAAAGTGATCCGGAATTCCTTAGGAATTGAATCCCCTTGTGGTGTGATAAACAAGATTCCAGCACCTGAGCCATGACCAGTATGAGACCCATCAAAATATAGCTTCCATGGTACCGCCGGTTCCGCATGAAAAATGGATTCATCGGGAATATCAGTTACTAGTGGATGAGTGACTTGAATTGGTGCATTTTCTAGTTGATCTACTATTACCTATCCTTTTATTGCCTTATGCTCGACATATTGTATGTCATACTCGCTTAGTATCATGACCCATTTTGCTAACCGGCCTATTAATGCCACTTGACTTAGGAGATATTTCAATCGATCTATCTTGGCGACCAGTTGTGTTTAGTGACTGAGCATATAATGTCTTAATTTTTGGGATGCAAAGACAACAACAAGGCATGCACATTCAATGTTTGTATAGTTCAACTCATACCCTATCAGTGTGTGGCTGATGTAATAGATGGCTCATTCTTTTCCTTCATGATCATTTTATGCCAATAATGCCCCCAATGTTGAACTAGTAGTCGAGATGTAGAGTATCAATGGCTTTCTATGAATTGGAGGCATGAGGACTGGTGTTGACAGTAGGTAATATTTGATTTGCTGAAAGGATTCTTGACATTTATTTGTCCATACAAAGGGAATACCCTTGCGCAACAGATATTGGAATGGGTGACACTTATCTACCAATTGGGCTATGAAACACTGAATAGATTGTACCCTGCCTTGTAGAGTTCTTAGTTCATTGATTCCTTTGGGCAGAGGCATGTCTATGATGGCTTTGAATTTTGTTGGATCAACCTCTATACCTCTTTGGGAAACTATGTATTCCAAGAGTTTTCCTGATGTGACCCCGAAAACACATTTCCTAGGATTTAGTCAGACTTTGTACTCTTCAAGTCTCTTGAAAATTGTGTCGAGCACATTTAGATGATCTTTCCTGGTTACTAATTTGGATAATAAGTCATCTACATAATCTTCCATTATTTTGTGCATCATGTCATGGAAGATTGTGGTCATAGCCCTTTGGTCATATGTGGCACCTGCATTTTTGAGACCGAATGGCATGACATTCCAACAATATGTACCCCATGGGAAAGTAAATGCTATTTTGTGCTGGTCTTCAGGAGTGATGCAAATCTAATTATAGCCAGAGAAACCATCCATGAGGGATAGCATCTCATATCCTGTTGTAAGGTCAACTATGATGTCGATGTTTGGCAAAACAAAGTCATCCTTTGGGCATGCTTTATTTAGGTCTCAAAAGTCTGTACATATGCAGATCAACCCATTTGGCTTTGTCATCGGCACTAGGTTAGAAATCCATTCAGCATAATCAATAGACCATATGAATCCGGTGTCCAGTAATTTCTTTAACTCAGCCTTGACCAATAGAGCAACTTGAGGGTGCATTTTGCGCAACTTCTGCTTGACTGGTTTAGCATTAGGTAATAGCGGGAGATGGTGCAGAACTAATTCTGGGTCCAATCCTGGCATGTCAGCATAGGACCATGCGAAGTTGATTTTTTATTCTGTAAAGAATTTATTAAATTTTGATCTCTCATCTTCAGTTAATGATGTAGCAAAGAGAACCATCTTGGGATCTTCTGTAATTGATATGTTATCCTCGATTGTGTCTTTGATAAGCATAGCCGATTTCTCTTGTTGCACAAGGAGAAAGTCCAGTCCTCCATCCTTGGGCACCTCAGAGAGGTTTTCACCCATAGATACATCATTTATTTTTACTATTTTATTGTCAAGAGGTGCCTTTCGGTTTTCACCTAGAGACATTTCACTTTTTGTTTTATTCTTATTTTTATTTTTGCGACTAGAGGATGGAGCAGTCTCGCCGAAGTATGCTGTGTAATCTAAATCAATGGAAAATCCTGATTTTGGTCCCCACTGGGTATGCCTTCTTGTAATCCCATAAATTCAACAATTGCCTCATCATTCTAAAATGTGTCCAGTGTCGGTGGTCCTTGTTGGTCCCAATCAACTAGTTTAGGGTAAACTAAGGAAATGCCATCGTCAATGTTGGTGAATTGGGGTGAGAATGCAGACAACATGAAGATGTATTCAGTGATGTTGTAGATGAGATTATCATCATCCAACTCGACATCAGACTCTATCCAATATTCTCCTTCACTAGTGTCATATTCGTTGTCAAAATAAGGAGTGAAGGTTTTAGAGCCCCGATTGTCAATGTCGTCTGATACTTCAGATGGATTGGATTGAAGGGGTTCAGATGATGGTTGTTGTACATCATGGGAAGTGGTAATGGGACTTTGACTATTTGGTGCCTGTTCAATTTTGAATGTTTGCCAGAATCATTGTTTAGAGGTTAGTTCCCCTAGTTCGACGAACAAATCATCAAGACAATAGTCACTTAGGGATCGTTCTGAGCCAAATTCCCACTCTTGGGAGTCAGTTTTGGTGAGGGTTTCCTTAGTGGCCTCGACACTTTTCGAAGCATGTACTCGCTCACTTGAAAGTCCAGTGATACATCGATCATCATTTTCGGGTGATCCAAACCCTAATCCAAGATAATTCAAAATTTGAAAAGTTTCTATGGGTTCCCTTTAACTAGTTTTATTTCTTCCTAGGCCACTAGTACCATCGTAGCCTTTAGTCTTCATTATGTCATAACCCTTGCCATATTTTTGCACTGGTAATGGGGGTAGCGTGACAGTATCCTTATAGATCCATCCTATAATGTCAACAAGGTCTTCACTACTCATGTCTCCCCACTTGATAAAAACTGTTTTAGGTGGAACTTTGAAAGTTTCCATAGGTTCCATTCTGAAACATGGCCGACCATATATCTTTGGATACTTGGGTATTATTGTTATGTTGTATGCTGTATTTAGTTTGAATTCTCCATATCCGAGGTCCTGAATTTTCACAGTGGATTCAGTCTTAGGGTTTGACAGAGGCGGTGGTGTGCCGGAAGATGTGGATGGAGCAGATGCGGAAACTAATGTGAGTGTGGATGGATCAATGTATTTTGATGACAAGGAGCCAGGAGCTTCCCGATTAATAGGCACTCAGTTTTCCAAAATACCCCATAGGTTGGTACAATATTGGAAGGGGTCGGGGTCACCGTATATGGTTATTTCTATGCCGTCAAATGGAAACTTTAGACACTGGTGATATGTGGATGAAACAAATTTTAAGGCATGAATCCATGGATGGCCTAACAAGATGTTATATGGTAGTTCCAAATCCAGGACCTGGCAGGTTGTGTCCACAATGACCGATCCCACTCTGATAGGGAGAGAGATAACACCCCGTGAAGAGCATTCCTCATCATCATATGCTTTGATCACTATACTCTTTGTTGGGTCTACGCACGCATCAGAAAACCCAAGAGCCTTAACTAGTTTGAGGGAGCATATATTCAATCCTGCTCCACCATCTACTAAAACGCATCGAGCTTTGTGCTTGTGGACAAAAGTTTCTATGTGAAATGCATCATTGTGATTGGTTTTAGGTGATGAATAATCTTGATCCGAGAAGGTGACGTGGTGAGGCGTAGTGAGATATCCCACCATGGTTTCAAATTGATTGACATCAATGTCCTTGGGGACTAACGACTCGAGCAAAGTTTTATCTAGGATATCTTTGTGTGTGGGGGATATACGAAGCAACTCAAGTATAGAGATTTGTGTGGGGGTCTTTCCTAGCTGGTCGTTGAGGTTGAATTGACTTTTGGGTTTCCATTGCTTTGTGGTTGGGACAGGTTCTGGCTTTTTAGCAGATGGGCCAAGTATGATTATTTTGGGTTGTCTAGCAGGAGGCGGACCAGCTATAGTAACCTTGCCACTCTGAGTAGTAGTGTTACATTGGGGTGCTCTCCTGACCATAATGGTATTGATGTATTCATTGTCAGTTCAGACATTGTTTATAGTAGGTCCACTAGAATAGTCATATTTGACTCGAGCAAAGTTGGCTTGATTATTGTGCATCTGTGGACCTAACGTGGAAGCCTTATTAGAACCATGGTCCTGCAGTGGATTCTTATGAATAGTATGATCCGAATTGGAGGCAAATTGAGATCCACCTACTTCAATGACACAACTTTCGATAAGATCTTGTATTAGGTTTTTCAGTTGTCGACAGTTAGAAGTTGTATGTCCTTTTCCTCAATGGTATTCACAAAATGCATTGTCATTCCAGCATGCTGGTTTGAATTTTCCTGGGTCATATGGTTTTGGTTATTGGAGTGTAATGACCCCATTCTGGATACATTTCTTAAGGACTTCTTCAATGGGTTCACCCAAAGGAGTGTATGTGTGACCTTTAGGAAATTGTTTCATTTGATGGTATTGTCCCTGGTTATCTTGACTATTTTGATTGTTGAAAGGGCCATTAGGAGGAGGTGTCGATGTCGTTGTTGGTTGGTGTTGTTGTTGAACCCCTTTTAGGGCCAGTACAGGACCCACAACATTTGCAGTCTTGGCGTCAACAACACCGTCATTTGTAACGTGTTTATTTTTTATCCAGTATTTATTCTTGTTGGTGGTTGGATTGACATTTGTGTTTTTGGAACCATATCGTAATTCTCCCTTTGTGATAAGGGTTTTCTCAATCTGGACCCCTTTTTTGACTAAATCTGTGAAGTTTGTGCAACAATGTATTTGCAATGCATATTTTAGGGGCCCTAGTAGTGTTTGGAAAAACATGTTGACTTTCTCCCTTTTAGGGATGTCAATGTGACATCGACTAGCAAGGCTTCTCCATTTTTGAAAAAATGGGATAAATGTCTCTCCAGCATCCTCTTGTGTAAGAGCGCATAAGCTAGTGATGGAGGTGTCCATGTCGATGTTGTAAGCGTAGTTTTTGATGAATTTTCATTTAAGCTCTTCCCATATCTAGATATCCTTTTGTGTGGAAAACCATTCAAGGGCTTGAACCGCTAGACTTTTAGAAAAAAGTCTCATCAAGTATGTTTGTTCATAGGCGATGTCCATACAATTGGTTGTGAATTATCGAACATGTTCAATGGGGTTTGTCTTGCCTCTATATTTTGTGAAATTGGGTGACATATCTTGGAGGAAATGGAGGCATGTATATGCTCATGTCGAATGGGTATACATTTAGGTCATATGATATTTCTGATTTTTGACCTGAAATGTATATGTTTTGAATAGTTTTTTCTACCCCCATCAGTCTTGTTTGGAGGGCATCCATAATAGGATCAGTTGTGTTTCTGTGCATTAGATTGCTTGGTACACCATAGGTTCCTATTTGTTGTGTGTGAATATTTGTGTATTGTGGCAATATGGATTGCTGTGATATGTATGACATTTGCGGATTGCCATGTTGTTGATATTGAAAGTTATGATTGGGTGCATGTTGGTGAGTATGAACATTAGATGAGTAGGTTGGGATGTGTCCCCCAGCCATGTGTGTCATTATGTTGGGGGTGTGATGACCATGAAGATTATGATGCATCAATGGTGCCATGGGTTGCGTTACTTGGCCACCTTGTGCGAATTGTTGTGTTTGCACAAGGGGAATGTTTGCATTTATACCTTGGGAGGCAATGACATGTGACTTTGTTGTCGTGTTAACGTTTGGTTGTTGTCCTTGGATAAAAATGCATCCCTTTCCCCCTCCCAAAGGATTTTGTGGAATACCACTGAGCGGATATGTTGAAGGTGTAGTCATGGTAGTAGATGTAGCTATCAAGGGGGGGTTGTTGTGACTTGATGATGCCCCCATGGCATTTATCGTAGTGGTAAAGAGAGGATTGGAGTAATTTTCCCATATTGTTGAGGAGCCAAGAGTGGTTCCAGCTGATTGGGATAGTGTCATGGATGATTGTGATCCTCCAATAGATGTAGTATTTATTGTGTTGGAGGTGTTTGGGATGTTGGAGGTATCATGCACTGTCGTGGTGGTGTCAAAGAAAGTATTGCTCGTAGTGTTTGGAAGTTGACCACTATGTGACATGTTATGTGCATTGTTGTTACTAGGGTCAGAAGGTGTCACATTTATCGTGTTAATGTCAAATCCTTGAGGTAATTTGGCTCCTTCACTCAAGAGTATAGCCAATATCTGTCTCTGTTGTAATGGACCATTGTTTCAACGAATTGAGAGGCCTCTGGGTCTTGTGCTATTGCCTCTAATTTTTCCTCAAGTATTTGACCATATTAATCTTTTTGCAAGAATTGTTAAAATGGACTGTTTGATGAGGGTAGTGTCATCATTAAAGGTTGATTGTTTTTTTTTCCAAATGGATCATCAAAGGTCTAGTTGGAGTCATACGTTGGATTGTTAACAGTGGACGTGGGGTCTTGTCGAGAGTTTTCCATTTGTCTTTGTTGTTTTTGAAGTCTAGTTTCTACCATAAATGAGATTGCTCAAATGAAAAGGAATGACAACTAAATGTAGTGATGACGCTATGCAAGGTCTAAATTCCAAATGACGACAAGGATGACTAATGTTTTTGGATTTTTTCAAATAGGATATGCAATGTGAAGATTTAAGATGCAATTTTAAGACGAGGGTACCTAAGCATGTCTAAGCTTAAACTTTGTTTTCAATTTTAGTTACTAGAGGACTTTGTTGAAAATGACAAGGTGACAAGGTTGAAATGACTAGAGAATTTTCTTAACTAGACTTTTGAGTTGGAAAATCTCACAAAAGAGGACAATGACTGAAAAAGGGGTTTGATAACTTAGTCCAAAAGAGCCTAGTCTCGAAAGCAATGATGTTGCAAATTGTGCTGAGATTTACCTAATCCTAAGGATGCAAAAAAAATGTGAACCTAGGGACAACCTAATGTCGAATGTATGCAACTAAAAATAATGAAGGATGAAACCTATGGTGATGAATGTAAACTAATGGTCAAGACTTTGAGCAATTTCAAGTTTGGTTTCTGACAGAATCTTCTTGGAAACAGTGTTTGATAAATTATTGACAAGATGAAGACTTTGGATTTGACTTTGTATGAAGTTTTAAAATGTGATAGGCAAATGCGTCATTTGAGGTGGCAGTTGCATCTCGTTTTTGCAAATACGGCTCAGAATTAGACAAATGCGACCCAGTTTATTAGATGCGACTCAATGATAGACAGTTGTGACTCGGTTTTGCGAATGCGACATAGTATGAGCAAATGCGACTCAGAATCAGACAAATGCGACTCGATTTAGCAGATGTGGTTTAATGATAGTTAGTTGTGTCGTGATGCATGCATATGCGATATTTGAAAGGTCGAATGTGATTGAGCAGAGTGATTGTGATTCAGAAAGTTGAATGCGGTTTGACAGATGCGACACAATTTGTAAAAAAGTTTGTCTTATCATTTTTGATGGAAAATTTGATCTATTTGATATTGAGTGTTTTGTTTGGAGCTGTAAATGTGATAAGTCCAGAAAGCACTTGACAAGCACAATGTTTTAAAAGTAACCAAACACACATCAGATAAGCACAATCCTAGGTTAGGCCATGACAGTATTCACTAGATTCCACGCGGGTTTCCCCAACTGCATATCTATAGCGTGTGAATTCAGAAGCTTAGCTACATGGGCTCCCCCTTATAGTGCACTCTCTTCTCAGGCCAACCAAGCTTCCAACCCCCATGAAACTCCCATGGCGATCTGATCACCTCTACTACAAATTGTGAAAGTGTGGATGCCTTCACACTGACCGGTGCTGTGCTAGCAAATAGAGGGTTTTTGGCTTACAACACAAGAGTTTTTAGTTTGGGACCCCCGTTCGAGTGGCCATACATGGGGCAAGAAATTAATCACCATTAAGGTGGCACTCCAGCCTGAAGAGGTTAAGCTCAACAGGGTTTAAGGGAGTACAACTCCGTCCATATGACACATCCGCACAAGCAATCTTAGGTTTTCCCTTAAGATTTACATTTATATACCAGTCGGGGGTAGCTTGGCTTTAGCTCCGTTGCCAATTTGAGTCATGTTGGGGTGATGAAATCCCTAGGTAGGCCCAATTTCTAGAGTTGGTAACCATTTCTCTTACACCCAAGATCGCTCAAAAGCGCGAGGGGAGAGGATACTCTGATATACCAAATCGTGGGTAAGAACAGATAAAAATAGGTCTGGGTTTTTTATCACCAAGTTTTCATAAGGTGAGAGAATACTCCCCTACCACTTTGAAAACACAGTCAAGCAAAGAAGTCATGAATGTTCTTTTTATGTGCACCAAAATTAAATGTTTGCTAATCTATGAAAAAAAACAAGCACAATGTTTGTTTTATTCCATCTTCGACATTCAAATCTACAAACAAAAGATTAGTAGTTTCTTTATGAAATGATCTTCAACATACGAATAGTAATCACCACACGCTACAAACGAAGATTAGTAACACAAAACTCTAAGGTAGCTAACATGCAGGAACAAAAAACTAGGAATTCAGAAGACCATAAAAATAAAAATAAAAACCAGAAACCAGAAAACCCGAAAACCAGCATGTCAAAACTGAAAGAAAATTTTTACAATTCGAATGTAGCACGATAGAGTGGATGCGTCATTCAGGACTTTGAATACGGCTGAATATGTCAAATGTGGCTTTCCATATCTTGATTGCGGCTTGTCAAAGCGATTGCGGCTTTTCTATTGTCGAATGGGTCACGACGCATCAGATGCGTCATGATTTTTTTAAAAAGATGGTTGCGTCGCTCCGTACCTGTACTTGCAAAATAGCGGAAAACACAAAAATTGTACAAAAATAACAAAAAAAATGGAGTCAGGTTCACCAATGTAACTGAGGATTTCTTTAGGTTTGATTAGGAGTATTAGCAGTAAATCAAATAAAGACAATGAAACCCAAAGATCTATCGAGTACAAAGGAATTCAAATAATAAAATAGTTATACATATTTCTCGAAACTTCCATGATTACCTCCATAGTACCATCTTACTTGCTGGATGACGCTTTGCCCTCAGATTCTTTGTGCGAGCAATCCGCAAACTTCTAAGTCCTACACCAAGCTTTGAAGGATTTATGCAATGTCTAAATGCCTATGACTGTGATTGACAATGTCTAACATACTAAGATTTGATCAAATAAAACTAATCAATGCTATGGAAAGCCTAAGAATGCCAATGAGTAAATATGCAATGCACCTATAATATGTCTACTTGTGCGTGTGTCATCGAAAAGTGAGAGGAAAATGGCATTTTATAGAAAATATCATTTTGAATGGATAGACGAGATTAATTCATGACGAAAACCTAAAATGAATGGTCCAAATTAAATCTGAGAATCCCTAATTAGGGTTAAGGAAAATTCATTAATCGAATGGTCAAGATAATATCTCAGATAATTGTATTGACGGTGGAGAATAGATGAGATAAATTAATTAGAAAATAAAGATTTTCAAAAATCAAGAAGATAAAGATTTTGATTTGTGAGATTCAAAAAATCAAGAAGATAAGATTTGGACTGAAGATCAGATTTGAAAAAACAAGAATCTACCCGATTACTTGATTTTTGGAAGATTAGTTACTATTTTGAATTAAATTAATTCAAAATAATGATTTTGTGAGACAATAAATAATCTTTTGATTATTTACCAAAATGGACAGTTAAGAAAGTGATGACATTTTAAATAATTTCATTTATTTAAAATGAGAGGAATATTAATTTTGACAATTAAATAATTAAAGATAATTATTTAATTTAGCGGATAAGATTAATTAATTAAATAAATTAATCAATTCATTTAATTATGATAGTTAGTGACATATTAAATAAATAAATAAAACTTATTTATTTAATAATCAGGAAGAAATATATGACGAAGGGAAATTAAATAAGTTAATAAATTTATTTAATTAAGGGAAGACTTAGACAATTAATGACATATTTAATAAATAAATAAAATTTATTTATTTAATAATCATGAAGAATACAAAGACATGAATTAATTAAACAATTATAAATTATTTAATTAATAGTTGAATGTGGACCAAGGACATAATTAAATGTCATAATTATGCTAGGATGAAAGTGGTAAAAATGAAGCTTGCGGGCCTAGGTCATTTTTAGGTGTCTACAAACACAAACCTATGAAAATTATGCACAAAAACCAAGGAACCAAAAAATCAAATATAAACACCCAAACCTAGCAAAAACTTGAGAACCCACAAAAGAAAAGACAAAAACACAACACAAAAGATAAAAAATGAGCGAAAACACACAAGAAAAGATGAAAACAACACAAAAAATGAAAACACAAACAAAAAAAGTAACATGTAAAACAAAAAAAAGAAAGCAAGGAAAACAAACACAACAAAAGAAAAAGAAAACTAAAAATGAAAACCCTACCTCGAACTCTGAATCGACAATTAAACCAAAAAACTCCCAATTGCTACAAAATTGAATGATCCTAATGCTCCTTCACTCACTCCTCATGAAAAAAAAAGGTAATTATGATCATAATCATGTATGAAATCTGATTAAATATCATTCCTGCACATGCAAAGGAGTCCATGTAATAAATGCGTTGGGTGGTTAGAAAAATAGAATAAGAAGAAACAAAAGAAAATGGACCTTCATTGGAAAAAACCAATTAGAAATCACTTCTCCAAAAGGAACAAGGTAAGAAAGACAAAGACAACAAGAAGAATCAAAAAAACATTTTGGACTTGAACCTTTGAAGAAAAGGTTCATGTTCAATTTGGAATTTCGATTTTGACCAAAAGGCATACGGGATTGGAAAAACATTTTAGACTTGAACATTTGGAGAAAATGTTCAAGTTTGATTTCTTTTTCCAATTTCAAACAGAAAAAAATACAAAATTAGAAAAGAATTTGGGACTTGAACATTTGAAGAAAATTTTCAAGTTCGATTTCTTTTTCCAATTTTGAATAGAAAACAACAAGGAATTGGAAAAGCATTTGGGACTTGAACATTTGAAGAAAATGTTCAATTTTACTTTCTTTTGTCAATTCTAACTAGAAAAAAAGAAAACAAAGGAAACAAGGGAAACAACTTTGGGACCAAAGAAAAAGAAGGAAAGAAAAACCCAAAACAAGGCAAGGAAAAGAAGACAAACACCTAAAACACAAAAGGGGGACCCATTTTGACCAAAAATAAAATAGGGTGGTTATGCAAGGCATAACAAATGGCAACTCAAATGGGATAATGGTTCAGCCATTTTCAATATATTGAAGGATTCAGTCATCCCAAAACCACTATTTTAAGATCATTTTTATTTATTACAATTGTTTATGAAAAATATGACTGAGCTAAGATCTCAATTTGTGTATCCTTGTCAAAATTTTGAATTTGAGTGTGTGCACTTGGTTCATTCCCTTCCCCAAAAACTTAAATTGTCCCCAAAATGATTGTATTCCGACTTGAGCTATATGAGGTGGGTCACTTTGTGGTCATGCAATGATATCCTAGGCATTGCTCCATTACCAAGCATGCATCTATAGCCTTGATGGAGATACCTCTAGTTCTCTCTAAGCATTTCTCTACTACCAGCCAGGCATCCATAGCCCCAATAGATATACTTGAATCACCCTAGCCAATTGACTTCATTTCCATATTCTTGTTTATTTCTCTTTTTTATTTCAAATACAATTTCCCTTTGAAGATTTTTTTCTCATACTTCTTAGGTGGTGAAGACTAAGTATTGGGTTGAGAACCACAGTGGAAATCATGACAACATTGTGACACTAGATTTTTCACTCAAAGTAGGGACACATCCACTTAAGGATAGCTAAATCCCTAAGAACTTTTAATAGTCTAATTTTCTGAGTGATAGATTTAGCCATATTTCACAAGATTACCTAAAATGTCCCCATTTTCTTAAACCTTTGTATGTGCATTAAAATAATCCAAAAACAAAAATTCTTGAATGAAAGAGAACACAAGTAATTCTTGAAAATGCCTACATCTAGCTCTCAGCCCTAGTTACCATGAGCACACATTGAGTAATCATCTAACATTCCAAATGATAAAAAAGATACCCCCAAATGAAAAGGAAACAACAAAACAAAAAATCCACAAACAAAAAAAAACAAAACACCTAAACTACTTAATACAAAAGGGAGGAACTTCAAGCCTTCATGGGCCAAAACAATTCTTGAGAAAATACCCATTAATGGGTAATGGAATAGGTTAAGCTATCAAAGTAATTAACCGAAAAAGCATTCTCCCCTAGGATTTTAGTAATCTGATAAGGTCCTAACCAAAGTCTATCAAAATTTTTATGATCACCTTTCTTCTAATGTAGGAGCATCCCAGGTTTCAAGTAATCTTGAATCAACCAAAAATATCTACATTCATACTTGCATTTCAATAGTTATTTGTCTGGACCTAGTCTTGGAATTTCATACCGCATTAGAACATCAGAGCTCAAAGAGTAGGATATATGATCTTCATGGCTACATCTACATCATATCCATAATTCAAGTGTTTTGGAGATTCCAGTATGAAGTTATCACTATCAAAATATCAACTGTATTTGGACAAAGAGCATTCATGTACCAGTCTTGGATTTTCAAGTGTGTAGACTAATTTTGTGACTTGCAAAGCTCAGGAGACCTTTCCATAAGGATGCACATTAATTGAGTAACCTTAGTTTTGATTTGCATTGTGTTTGTTGAAGGATCAAAGGAAATTCATATGTTTTGGCCGACCTTCACACGTTTCATCAACTTTAGGGTTTGAGACCTCTTGAGGTCAATGTGGACCTTTTTTGGAGCTGGGAATTGATATATATAGGCAACATGTAGTTGCATTAGGATCAGTTAGTCAAGTAATCTAGTAGTGAAGTAGAAAGAAATATCTAGGGTTTTAAGGGCTTTGATCTGCATTGTATTTCTAGGCTTTCACGCCACATCATTCTGTAATTTTATATTTCTGTAAGCTAGAAGGTAGGGCATGTTTCTAGAGAATAATTGATTATCCTTTATATTTCCATATGTGTTTGTTTTCTTGTTCATTGATTTTCCATTGTTATTACTCTTGCTACAAGGTTAGACATGTTAAAAGGTGCAAGACAACTGAGAAAGGGAGTGAATCAGTTGTCACCAAATTCAAACACATAACTTCAAACACTTATCAACTTCACAACAACACTATTTTGTTATTAAGTATGAACATGAAATGTAGATAACAGAAAGAAAAATCAACACAATGAACACTAGATTTTACATGTAAAACCCAATAAGGGAAAAACCATGGTGAGGATTAACTCACAATATAAATTAATAGAAAAACCAAGTACAAGAGGCTCAATACCCAAATAAAAAGGCTCACTACCTACATAAAGAACTCATTGTCCAATAGGGAGGATCATTAACTACAAAAAGAATTACAATTTTTTTTTGGCTTCACAATCAAAATGAACTAATGAGAGTGCACCTAAAAAGTGTTGATATAGTTCCAGTGATGCTCAATATACTGACTTAACACACTTCATCATTTTCGCACTTATTAACATTCACATCAATGTCATTCCTCACTCTCTTGCTGCAATCTTCAAAACTGACCAACATATATCTGATCCATTCACAACCATCAATTAGGTTGACTTAATTAGATGCAATCCTTGATTACCAAAAATACCAACTTTTAGCTTCAAGCATTCACAAAGTCTTTCCAAAAAATAAATTAAAATGTGTGGCATGCTACATCCTATCAGCATATACCTAAGATAGGTCACACATATATCCATAGAAAATTAATTCACCATACCACCAATTATCCATGAGGTTGGAGATAGGCTTAATAGAAAAATGCAATCAATGGAATAATGTTGATACACAATACAAGCACCAGAGAATGAGAGATTCTGAACATACATGCTTTCAATATCCATAAATTGTTTCCCAAAACTACAAGCAACAACTATTAATTGCGGAGGATTGCAGACCAAAATACCAGAGGATGTAAACTATATACTGGTTCAGATACCAGACCAAAATACTGAATCAAACAATGAATTTAGTCTTGTAGTCACAACTCATATAACATGGTGACATCAATGACAACACAAAAAATTTATAGTTAGCCATTCTTCTTCATTCTTCCAACAATCTCCCCCTTCGTCATTGATGGCAACATGTGCCAAAATTTGCCAAAGTTTACAAAACAACATTATTTTCCTTTATCATAATTTTCCTTTCCCTTTTTACTCCTCTCTCCCCCTTTGACATCAATGGAAAAGGACAACCAAAAAATAGGATGTAAATGTATGTACATGGTAACATTGTATATACAAAGAAATTCCAACTCCCCATTTCAAACATTAAAGTGAAAATGACACTTTTTACATGAAATATTTTCTTGTACCTATCTCTTATGATCAGAAGAATGCTTTTCCAAGCAAGCACAATTGAATTCATCCTTACACTCATACCATCCAATAAAGACAATGACATAAAATGGGATGTATGATCCGAAGATAGACATTGTCGTTCACAATCTTTTGTGTTAGAGAGTATTCCAAAGAGATCATCCAACTAAACCTCAACAATTTCTTTAATCAACTAGAAGGTTTTAACCAAGTCTTCTCTTTTCCTTTGAGCAATCAACAAATACACTTGCAATTCACCAACTCTTATTCTTTGTTTTCCATTATTGTCTTTGAAGAAATCAAAACTCTTTCCAATACAATTTATCTCAGATTCAATGGCTTCAATTCTGCTTCTAAAATTGTTAATAACTAGCAGCCAACAGAGATAATACCTATAGATGTCAGATATTTCTTTGATGCATTCTCTTATCTCATTAATGTGTTTAGATAACATTTTTTTTGGATTTGGTACATCTTCTCTCAATCATAGCTTTGAAATTGTGACCTTTGGGTCATTCCAATAATTTTCTTTCTTCGATAACCTCTACTAGATCATTTAGTAATGAGTCAGACACATCTAAAACTAAGGTATCCTTATTGAGAAAATATTCAACTAGTACATAATCAATTTTAAGTCTCTCGATTACAGAGCATGCAGTCCGCATTTCACCAACCTTCATATCAACTTTATCTAACATCATTTGTATATCCTTTGGATCAAAGGAGTCAGATCTAGAAAAAAAATTCTTCTTCATTCTTCTTTTCTTTTGAGATAGTGATAACATCTTTTGTGATAGACTTTCTCCTTTTAGATTTTGAAGGTGACTCAACAATGATAACTTCCAACTATTTCTTACCAGAGGATGAACTGACTTCAAACTGACTAGGAACTAACATACCGAAGCAAAAATTAGTCTTCAAGGATGCAAAATTGGTTCTACAAAAACTTACATTTTCCTCCATCAATTCCATATACCTATAAACTTGTTTTTTGATAGGAATACTAGATTCCCATTCAATATTCTTTCTTCCTAGTAGTGTGCTCAGAAAGTAAAATATCAAACATATGAGCAAAGACCCAAACCAAAAAGGATAGCCCTCAACCAAAGACATTATAAAATTCTCAATTAGGTTTTCTATTAATAGGCTACACAAATCAAACTACTTGTTTTCCTTAACCATCATGTGTGCAAGATATTCAACAATAGCTGAAGATGAACCTTCATGATTTTTGAAATAGATTTTATAAGAGATAACGTACGCAACATACCTTACAATAGAATCAACAATAGTACTTATCAATAGAGCTCGAGGGTATTTTTCAATACCAGTAAGTTCCTCCACATCTCTGTATTTCATTGTTTTCTTCCTAGGGAGGTCCCCAATAATGCATAAACTAGTAATCACTTTGATTGCCTCCTTCGTGATCAGGTATGGTTTTTCCAACATAATGTTTTCATTCTTGAATCAACTTAATAAGAAAAAAGATAGATTCTTTATCTGCAAGCCAGGTAAATTCTCCCCATAAATCCATAACTATGGTTGTTTATGCTCTGCAATTCATTTTTCATCCCTAGTTCAATTTCCTTCATCTTCCTATGAACAAATTCTTCTAATTCAATACCCTTCAAATTCAGTGGAATATTGCCACTTGATCCTCTTTCCATCATTGTGCTTATCTTTCTTGAATTTGTTATTGCTCAACCAAAAATTCTTCCTTTTCCCTTCCTCTCCTTTGTAAACTCAAAAATAATTCTAGATTATCTGTAATAATTCCTTCAAGTTACCTCATAATTGCTTCAAATCGCTTCAAGATTGCTTTAGGATTGTTTCAAGTCTTCCTTCAATCTATTCAAGTGCACAAGTGATCAATAAAACTTATGAACTCTACTTTATATGCCATCAGTTTTCCCTAATTCACATTAAATGTGGCGTACTTCAAAAAGATGATAAAAACCATTATTTCTCTACACTATAAACCCTAAATTGATTCACAAAATAACATTCTTGCAATTTTTCTTTTGGTTTCTTTTCCATAGCCTCGCTATACTCATTCTTTACAATATATCCTCATTCCAACTTATGGCATCCCATTCATCTAGGGGGTTTGTATAGTTTTTTGTTAATTCTCCCCCTAAGACCATGTGATG
Source organism: Sequoia sempervirens (assembly GCA_007258455.2). Classification (NCBI taxonomy): domain Eukaryota; kingdom Viridiplantae; phylum Streptophyta; class Pinopsida; order Cupressales; family Cupressaceae; genus Sequoia; species Sequoia sempervirens. The sequence goes on from VDFB02000017.1 coordinate 553,350,514, forward strand.
TCAAGCAAGGTGGTGATGCAACAAACCAACTCAAATTGATTAGGTTCAAACAAGAAAGCAACCCTTAGAACACTATCCACTCAACCTTTCTCAAACACACACCTAGAGGCTTGTAGCCCTCAAAATTTTCTTTTTCTCAATATCTTTTACAAAATGCCATAAAAAGACCATCTAGATACCTTCTGAGATCCACTACAAGAGCTAACACAACATACCAAAAGATTCTATAAGGTTTTTTTGTAACAATATGGAAAACCAATAGACTGCCCCTATTTTTAAGCCACCACATAGCCCTCTTCTACAAAGGAGGTACCCCCAAATCAACTAGCTAACCCAAAATCTCCTTGAACAGACCTAAGTTAGGTTACATAACCTCAAAATCCATCATCATTCATTAGTTCCATGACATCTAAGACACTGTACTTCAAAACCCTCATTTTTCATACAATTTCTAAGGGTTTACTGAAAGTATTGACTCTTAGGCTTATCAAACCCAACTAATGACTCCAACACTTCAAAAATACCTTACAAAAACTCAAACAACCATTACATAGATAGTTCCTTCAACATTTTGTCAAAACCAAACTTTACCACCCCGTTTTCACTTGGAAAACACACTGTTCTACCCTATGGCATCACCCAAATCCCAACAACTTGTATCATCTACCTTAAAAACCATAAGAACATCTAACCTACCATGGGATAAGTCATTCCACTAAGATACATGATTTGACAGTAGGTGGAATGAATTATTTCATTATTTTAACTTCAATCAACCCTTCATTGGTTTCCTACATGAAGTTTTAGGAAAATGAATAAATATCCCTCAAATCTAGATGTTAGACTTTAAAACTAGATGAAAATGAGAGATAATTCATGCTACTAAAAAATACAATGAATTTAAGAGCACTTACAAATGGTACGGGACTGCATAGTCCTTGAAAAGTTTAGAAATATATAGAAATTGTAGAAATAAACTTTGTTATTGATATAGAAAATTCAATACAATCTTCACCAACCAATGCTCGATCCTTTCATAGGATTTATATACCTTATTACATCAAAACGCAACCACCTAAATATCTATAATTGCTTTTCAAATTCCTGTGACCCTCCAACTTCCTAAAAGTTGTATTTTTCAATTTTTTGCTATGACAACATTTCACAAATTTGCAACTTTTTACATTTTAACACAAATGCCTCATATATCACCCAATTGCATAGAAAGTGGTCTTTACAGACCTTATTTAATGTAAATATAACCTATTTAATGCAAAAAGACCCCTAACACCTATATATAACATATTGACCTCCTATTGTAGACTTCATTTGCTTGGTGCTCTTGCACCATACAACCCCCTTGAAAAAGACTCATGTCACATGAGTACTACCTTGTCACCTACTCCATCTCAGTTCCACATAATTTCTGATTTGTAAATCTTCTCCACTGCTTCAAACACTGAAATATTTCACCATACCCTACATTCTTGATCTTTTTTGCACTTGAATATGTCACCATCTTTACACTCAGACATGATGATGGTCTTTTCCCTTTCCCTTGACCAAAACTTGATTGTATTCCTTCATTCATGCCTACAAACAAACACTTATCAGATGTTCCTTGCATCACCTACTGTGCGAACCCTTTTCCTAGTACCTGCAAAACAACATGAATAAGTGAGTTAGACAAGGAATTACAAGCTAAAAGAAGGATTCCCCATGAAATCCATTTACAAATCAAACTAGGAATGAAAATAATGAAGAATACAATGCAAATGACAAAACAAGATAAAATCCTAATTTAAATAGCAAACACTTGATCCCATGGGGGAATTGGTGCCAATTTGACGTGAAAATTGGCCCTTTCCCAATTCTTATGATGCAAGATTCAAATGTTGAAAAAATGAGAACTTCAAGCCAAAATATGCAAAAGAGCCTAGCTAAGAATTCAAATGATGGATGGAAATGGCTAAGTATTTTAGCATGGTAACTTTGCAATGTTTGTGGATGATGAAATGAGGAGAGGAGCTCTTCATTTATAGGATTTCAAGATGGATAAATGCCCAAATTTGAGCAATGTGGGACTAACATTCATCCAATGATATGGTGCCACTTGTCAAGCTATGAATGGATGATGGTTGTGCAAGATTTGGGGTTTGTGCCAATAAATGCCAATATTTGAAATTAAAATTTGTTGAAATGACATGTAAGGGGGAAGGGAAAATGCAATAAATGCCACTTGGCTCAAGGCAAAGGACATGTAAGAGGTTTTAAATGCCTTGTTGGATGTACATGTTGACTTGGGATTTTTGAATTCAAATTGAGAGAATATTCTAAAAGATGCCTTGTGAAGAAAATAGAGATTTAATAAAATGAATTAAATCTATTTTCATGTGCAACTTGCATTATCTAGAGTATGTGACATGAGATTAGATTAAATTAATCAAGGGTTAATTAATTTAACAAGAGATTAGATGATGTGACTTATTTGACTTAGATTTATGGATTTATTTAAATCATATAAGAGAAGAATATGATAAGAGGCTAATTAAGTAAATATTTTAATTTATTTAATTAAAAGGGATGGTGTTAGATTAAATCAAATAAGGTTCTAATTTATTTAACTTAATGGATAGACCTTAGAGATTTAATCAAATAAATTGATTATTTAATTAAATAGGGATAATTAGATTAGATGGATTGATTTAATTAACAGAAGAGATTGATTTAACTAGATAAAATAATTTATTTAATTAAGGGACGAATATTGATGAATTTAATCAGATAGGGGGATTTGATTAAATGGTTAGATTGAGGAATGATTTAGGAAGAAACAATGTTAGTAAGTCAGGATCAAATGCACGATGTCAATCAGTATATTTTCGATGTCTACATTTTGCCCATGTTTGAAGCAATGCACTCATTGTGTTGGTTCAAAGAATAAACGATCTCGATCAAAGCCAAAAATTTTGATATTAAAAAATTTCCCCACTACTGCATGGCGAGAGAAAACATGCCATTATAATGCCCCCTCGAGAGATCAGACAAAAATTTCAATTTTTTTGGCTGATCTCACGAAAAAAGGTAACAAGGTGCCCGACAGGTCTAAAAGGGGTTTGGGAGGCTAAAAACGTGTCTAAACACAATAAAACGATGAAAAAAAAGCCTCAAATAGACAAAAATAGGTTCAGGGGTCCAAAACCCTAGCAGGACAGCCCTAGAGGGTCAAAAAACCCTAACTTTTAGGCTCTAAAAGGGGCCCGAGGGGTCACTTTCAAGTCATTTTCACACACCTCCACTAGCAAACATTGAGATTCGAGCTCTGACCTCCTGACGATATGGGACGACAACTTCCTCTACACATTTCAGACCGAGTTTAGACCTACTAGGGGCCACCTGGCATCGGTGCCCCGGTATGTGATCCCTACCTTAGCTTAATTTTTTCATTTTGATGCATTTATTAAATGTTTTATGATGAGCTCGCCTCCAATGGCGCTATTATAGTGCCGCTTGGTGTTCAAAGTGCACCAATTTTAGCCTCTTAGCACTGTAGTGGTGCAATTTGGAGTTTAGAAACTTTGCCGCTAGGCTCAGGCTTAGCTCAGACTCGGTGGGCCGGTTTGGACAAAGTGTGCTGCGGTGGCACCCTTCCTATGAAAAATTGCAACACTAGAGAGAAAACTGCACCACGATAGCTCTATTTAGCTAAATTCTGGGTCTAGCGTCAGAGTTTGAGGAAACTCAAACTGTGACACCTTTACAAATTGCGCCACTGGAAATGAGCCTAGAGCGCTAGGTCAGGAACTTTTTCAAAAAAATTAGCGCGGTGACCTTCCTTGATGCAAGATGGGCCTAGGGAGCTCTATTCTCGAGAGCATCGGTCATAGGATTTGGCAATCATTTTACAAGATCTAAGTGATAGGGACTAGGATCGGCTAGGAGCTGTAGAACTATGGCACATTGCATACGCAGTGCCTATGTGCACACACCTCAGGATGTTGTTAGCACTAGCTGGGAGATGGCATAGCGAGACATCATCGATTCATCTTCCAACTGGTGAGGCGATCGTCACATTGGAGGATGTCTGGTGCATACTACGATTTCCCATTCATGGTTGACAGGTGATCCACGACATGGAGGAGGGACGCGAGTGCTACATCTGAGTCCTCACCACCTAAGACATTATTTACTATGAGGGGCAGATCGAGCTGAAGCGGTACAGGGTTATTGCACCTCCCTTCTGCTAAGTAGTTGTAGCGATCATTTTAGGTTTGGTTGCCCCAGACCGATGAGGGTGATATTTCTGTCATGGCTGGGGTTATTGCTGGGAGAGGATAGTCTGGGATAGGCCGGTTTAGTTTGCATGGGGGCCCATACTTTTGGCTTCACTCTACAGGGACCTGCATGAGTATGTGTATGCGGATGGCAGAGCGCTGGGAGCTGGCATGACCTTGTTGCATGTTTGAGCGTGGGAGCACATTTTTGTTCTACGTCCACAAGTTGTTCTGGTTCTGATGGGGGCAGAGGATGCCTTAGTGGTATGATACAGAGGGGGTGTGTCATTCGCACACATCGACAAGCATGGGATCCCCTACTAGAGGCGGGTCCTAGATGAGATGCTCAATTTTACTTGGCGTTCGTACCTTGGTCAGTCCGGATGGGCTGACGATGCAGATCAACTCTTCTACTACCACTAGGATCAATACATGTAGGGGCAGGAGCACACCATGATAGAGCGATACCTGCTAGGGTGCGTGCAATGTCAGTTTGGAGAGCCGCAGGATCAGCCAGATGACGGTTATGTAGCTGTCTTTGCATGTAGTATGACACAGGTGGCATGGGGGCCTGGCATTCTGACTGTAGAGGCAGTTGACAGCTTTTGGTAGCTAGTAGCCCGACCATGGGCTTATGATCAAGGATTGGCAGATCCGGGCACTACACAGGAATTTAGAGATTGGTTTAGATTACCCCTATAGTTGACCATTCTAGGTGAGGATCCAGAGGCACACAGGGTTAGAGGCTGGGGGAGAGGATGAGGATGAGAACCCAGGGTTGTGATTCGTTAGGATCCACCAGGGGTGCCCCCAGTTCCGCCAGGTTAGGGAGATGTCCCCATGCAAGACTAGCAATAGGATCCGCTAGTCCCACCACCATGAGCTGAGGGTGAGGGTTAGGTTCATGCATAGCAATGGGCATAGCCAGCAGGGTAGGAAGATGTGTGGGATGCCTTGATTCTACAGTTACAGGCACAGGTTCAGGCAGTGACGACCGAGAGGGACCAAGCACGGGCTGAGAGGGAGCAGCTCAGAGCAGAGAGAGATCAGGCAGTACAGTAGCGACAGGCCACAGAGCTAGGTCACCGACAGTAGATTGAGAGCATGATAGCCTCCGCCTCCCAGGGTATAGTGCCGGTACAATACTACTGCCGGGCTTACCACGACACTGTACCTAGAGAAAATTGGGTTCTTGAGTACTCAGAGCAAGCCAGCCAAAGACCACTAGAGGGTCACGGTGATAGGGGTGAGGGCAGCATTCACAGAGATCGAGTGTGATCTAGATGATACACACTTTTGTGCCTTATGGGCTCATTTTTGATAGCCCGATGGGTGTTTTGTACTGATTGACAGATATGTATAGTGATCTAATTATTCTTTGTACTATGACAGTTGATGATATGATATATATATATGAGCCAATTTTGATGCGATGCAATGTGTTCTTTTATTTATGCATAAATGATTTATTTCTATATGCTCTACAATGATGTTCTATGGATGCATTTATTTCTAATGATGTTTATGCTATGATTATGACTAACAGATCTATATTATGCTAACCTATGATATGATGTGCAATGATGATGTTATCTATATGATGGTTTACTTTACGCTAATGCAATATGTGATATATGATATGATCTATCATATACATTATGATGTGTGAAAATGATTAATTATGAGATGATTTATGGATGGATGTTATGCAAGTATGTATGCCTAATGAATTAAATGCTTATGATTATGCAGAAATGGTTATGGAATGTTTTTGTAGATGCTATATGATGATTTAGATGGAAATACAAAATGTTTATGAGGTGCAAATGTCATGTAATGGGTGAAATGCGATGATATGGATGCACTTGTTTATATGATGATGAGAATGTGATGTTTCCTATTTGATATGCTTATGCAATATGATAATGATTTGTGGATGTAGGATAGATGATGATGATGGTAATGATGATCAACTGTCATAGTACCTTGTTAGCATGATTAGTGAGAAAAGAAGTCATTTCAACAAGACACACGATGACACAAATGTAGATGATGGTGATAATGATGATGATGATTACTTGCCAAGGAATTGGGATTTTCAAAGGGCCAATTTTTTTATGTTTGATAACACACGTGGTACGATGCATCAAGGCATAGAAAAGTAGGATGGCGTGGTACTTAGTGTGATGGACTTTGACTCAACAAACAGATAGGAGTATTCTTGTTCACACCTAACATACAAAAATTTTGCTAGGATGCACTTCAGAAGTTTCAGACACCTTGGACCAAAACACAGAAAGGTAAACCTATCCCTATAATAGTGAACAAGTTGCCCTAGACTTCTTCTGCATATACCTAACAAAGCAAGTATTTGCCGAGGTTATATTTCAAGAACGTCCAACAAGCACAACAGACAAAAGATAATGATCATTGCCCCATTCCTATTTCTCTAAATCCTCTATTTTGGGATATCATCGAGACGTCCTTGGAATGAAAGCAATAAGATAAATCCAAAGATAAAGACCAAGTAAACAAACAAACTAATGCTCTTCAATACTGCTAATGGAAAAAGGATGTGTTTTCTAGGATGATAACCGAAACTTATTGCCAAAAGATAATGCCCATTTTAGGAAGGATTCATCCTAGGACATGTTAGTGGATGGTGGCATGTCATTTCGTTTATAATGGATGATTGATATGGGACCAATTCAGATGATGAGTTACCAATACGAAGAGATAACCAGCTTGCCTACGTACCGACTTAGACTTTTGACTTGACATTTTGAGTTCTACCTTTAAATGTGCTAGACTTGTTTTCGATTGTTTCACCAAAGGTTGATGATGATGATTAGTTTATTATGAGTGGTGTTTATTTCGGGTGAAAATTAGATGAGATGGATGGTTTTTTCTCAAATATTTGGATGTTTTTTATATTTTGAAATGTTTTGAGGCTATTTTTGGTGTTTTTTGAGATTTTACAAATGTTTTGATTTTTGATTTTTGTGATTTTTTTGGGGTTTTCTAAAATTTTGACCAAGAGACTAACCTAAAGACCTATCCTAGGGGTCTCGAGGGCTGATCGAAAGATGAGCCTTGCCTACTATATATACACAAAGACCACGCAGTTTGACTGATGACTTGACTAATTTACAAATGATGATATACATGATGAAATGTCAGTTTATTATGATGGACTCCTATAAGACTGACCTAAATGTCTCGGGGGATGATCAAAGATCAACCTCTCCTACGTTCAAGCTCAAAGATGATGTAGTTCGACAAGATGACCTTGTTTTGGATTTTTGAATGAATTTTTTGACCTATTTTTGGATTTTGATATGTTTTGAATGTTTTGGATTTTTGATTTTCTGATGTTTTTGGATTTTTTGATTTTTTGATGTTTTTTGATTTTATGATTTTTTTATGTTTTTGGATTTTCTGATTTTGAGGTGTTTTTGGATTTTCTAATTTTGAGGACTTTAAGACCATACACGAATCTGATCCGATGAGAACATATCTCCAGCATGATGTAATAGACTACCCCGATAAAGGCAGGACAATTGACCTTGAGGATGGGCCGAGTAGTACTAGGATGGATCATGATATGAATGCAGGACCAAGCTATGGTGCAAATGCGAGTGGATGTGCGATGGATGGAAACCTAAATGTGATGGATGATGGAAGAAAAATGGATGGATGATGCAGATCAAGCCATAAAGATCCCGGTGGATGGACATTGCTTATTTATGCAAGGTGCCTATTTGCTAGGTTTTCACCAAGGTAGTTGCCTAAAGTGCCACCAAAGTGGTTTTCACTAGAGGACAATTTTTCTCTTTACTATTTTGATTTTTTGATTTTTTTGTCGTCACGAAGACACTTGTTTGCCAGGTTTTCGCTGAAGTAACCATTTTTTTAGGACTTTTTCTAATTTTTTGGATTTTTGGTTTTATACCTTGAAGGAATTAGGCATAAAATTTTTTGAGATGGGAGCTAGTTATTGGCTCTTGCAGAGGTTCTCCTTCAGGTGTTGATAGCTGATATGCCCCTAATTTCTAGCTTGTTGTGATGATGAAAGGCCCTAACCAATTGGGTTCAAACTTTCCTTTGCTGCTGGGATTCGGGGCATTCTTTTGATTTTCTTTTAAGACCAATTCTCTGACTTGGAAAGTCATGCTTCTAATCTTCTTGTTGTAGCTTTGTTTGAGTCTATTTTGATAGACTTGCAAATGCGTCATTGACTATTTTCTTGAGGATTTTGAGGATGGTTTTGTCCGTGGCTTCTACTTTGCCATTTCCTTGGGGATAGTATGGGGTGGAGAAGTGATGCTAGATTTTGAATTTCTCGCATAAGTCGCGAACCTCCTGGTTCTTGAAGGGTGTTCCATTATTTGAAATAATGGCTTGTGGGACGCCGTAAAGACAGATGAGATAGTTCAGGATAAATTTTGAGATCTGTTTCCCAGTGATATACATCATGGGTATGGCTTCCACCCACTTTGTGAAGTACTCAGTTGCAATGATAATGAATTTATGGCCATTAGATGAGGTGGGTGTGATTTTTCCAATGAGATCGAGTCCCCACTGCGAGAAGGTCCATGGTGTGATAATTGGATGAAGCTCTTGAGCTAAAGCATGGATGAGGTCCCCATGCTGCTAACATTATAAACACCTTTTAGCATGATCATGTGCTTCTCTTTCCATTGTGGGCCAATAATACCCCATCCTCAGTAGTTTCTTGGCGATGGTCATTCCACTCGAGTGTGAGCCACATATACCATTATGAACCTCGGTTAGAGCGGTTAATGCCTCCTCAGCATTTAGACAGCGTAACAAGGTACCTTCTATGCTACTATGATATAAGGTATCACCTAGGATGACAAATCTAGATGCCTTTTTGATAGAGGTTCATTTTAGGCTCGATGGTAGGTCAGCTAGTATGACTCCAATGTGAAGATATGTGTAAATGTCATGGTACCAAGGATCACCTAGAACAATGATTTCACACACAAATTCTGATTCTGGAACCTCGAATGCAGGAACGAGAAGCTACTCAATTAGAAATTCATATCTTGGGACATTGTTGGGGATATTTAGCAAGGATCCCATTGTAGCCATGGCATCTGCTGCTCTGTTGTTTGTTCTAGGAATCTGCTCAAATGTTATTTCAATGAAAGATTCTTTGAGAGTCTCCACCAATTTCTTGTATGGAGTGAGCTTATCATCCTTGGTCTAATATTCATTATTGACTTGTTTTATGATTAACTATGAATCTCCATAGAGCTTAAGAGCTATGATATTCCATTGCACTGCTATCCTGAGACCTATAGTCAAAGCCTTATATTTTATGATGTTGTTAGTACAAGGAAATGCTAGTTTGTATGAACTTGGTATGCAGTTCCCCTGTGGAGTGATGAAGAAGACACCAGCTCCTAATCTGTGTTGTGTATATGAGCCACCGAAGTATAGTTTCCAATGATCAACAACATTGAGGTTAAAAATAGACTCATTTGGAAACTCTAAGACAAGGGGATTCTCATAATACATAGGTGCTTCTGCTAGTTGGTCTGCAATAACTTGACCCTTGATGGATTTTCTTTCCACATACTCGATGTCATATTCTGATAATATCATGACCCATTTTTCCTTTCTTCCTATGAGCATTGCCTTTGATAGGAGATACTTAGGGGATCAATTTTGGCAACAAGCTTTATCTTGTGTGCCAACATGTAATGTCTAATCTTTTGGGATGCAAACACTACTGTGAGGCAAGCTTTCTCGATGAATGAGTAATTTAGCTCATGACCGACCATTGTCCTACTGATATAGTAGATAGCCCTCTCCATTCTATTTTCATCATGTTGAGCTAAGAGAGCTCCAAGGGCTATTGTTGTTGCTGATACATATAAGATTAATGGCTTTCATGGGATAGGTGGCATTAATACTGGCGGTGTCAGTAGATATTCCTTGATTTTGTTGAATGTGTCTTTGCATTTTGTGTCCCATTTGTATGCTACCCCCTTGTGGAGTAGGTGAGAATATGGATTCTACTTGTCTTCCAGTTGTGCTATGAACCTTCTAATGGATTGGAGCCTACCTTGGAGACCCCTTAGTTGTTTTAATGTCTTTGGTGCTTCCATCTCAAGGATTGCCTTCACTTTTGCTGGATCCACCTCGATACCCCTTATGGAGACTATGTATCCTAGCAATTTACCTGATTGTACACCGAAGACACACTTCTTGGGATTTAGTCTTACTTTGTATTCCTCCAATCTGTCAAAGATAACACTTGGGGTTGCTATATGATCTTGTCTTTTTCTTGACTTAGCTAGAATGTTGTCCACATAGTCTTTGACTGTTTTGTGAATCATGTTGTGGAAGATCAATGTCGTTGCCCTTTGATACGTTGCTCCTACATTCTTTAGGCCGAATGGCATCATTTTCCAGTAGTAGGTCCCCCATGGACAAGTGAAAGCAGTCTTATGTTGATCTTCTTTTGCTATCATGATCTAATTGTATCCTGAAAATCCATCCATTAGTGATAGCATCTCATGTCTTGCTATCATGTCTACTATCATGTCGATGTTAGGAAGTGGGAAGTCATCCTTCGAACATGATTTGTTCAAATCTCTAAAGTCCGTACAGATTCTGATGGCTCCATCAGGCTTTGAAATAGGTACCAGATTTGACACCCATTCTGGATAATCAATTGGCTGGATGAATCCTGCATCTAACAAATTTTTGAGCTCCATTTTGACCAATAAGGCTATTTGAGGATGCATATTTTGAAGCTTTTGTTTGACTGGTTTTTCTTCTAGATACACTGCTAAATGATGGACCACTATTTCTTGATCAAGTCCTGGCATGTTAGCATAACTCCATGTGATGTTTATTTTCCTTTCCCTTAGGAATCCTACGAGGAGCTCTTGCTCTTTTGATAATAGTGATTTCACATAGAATGTGATATGTGGGGCCTCCTTTGTTCCTAGGTTGACTAGATTGCACTTTTTGGCCAAGACTGTTGACTTCTCTTGATGAATAGCTCTTAGAGGAAGATTGAATCCTTCATCCTTGGGCGCCTCAGAGAGATTTTCACCATTGGATATGTCCTTTATTTTTACTTTTTTCTTATTGGAGAGTGCCACAATTTGGTTTTCACTCAAGGACTTGGATATGATTCTTAGTTTCTCACTTTTGCAACTGAAGGATTCAATCATTTCCCCATAATAGGCGTGTGTGTCCAACTCTATAATGAAGCCTACTTTGTGATCTCCATCTGGAATGTTATCCCTCAATCCCATGAATTCTGAGAGTGCCTCATCATTTTTGAATGTATCAAGAACTGGTGGTCCTCATTGGTCATAGTCGATCAGTTGGGGGTACACTAAATGAATCTCATGATTTTGACTATCTGGTTCAAGGGATATGGTACTAATCATACACAGGGTGGTATCTTCAAATAGCCTAGGTAGATTAGTCAAGGTATCTTCGTCATCGCTACTAATGTAGGGTTTAGTTATAAAATTATGCATGTCTCTCTGTGACTATTGGTGAATGTATTTGCACTAACACTAGCTAAGGAGAAATATTAACCATTCTAACCAAAGGACTTTGGCCACGTATGATTTTTCTTGGAGTGGCACATCCAAGACCAAGATTTGTTATGGGTCGCATCTCTAGCATGATAGGTATTATGAGCCCATTGTCATCTTGTCCCAATCTTTGATTTCGATCGTAACCCATTGCAAGCATCATGTGTAGGCCCTTGCTTCTTTCATCCATTGGTAAATTAGCTGCCAGTCTATCATCTTGATACAACATATTTGATGGATCTGCTTCAATAACCTCATGGCCAAGGTCTCCCCATCTTGTGAATTCGGGATAGTTTTGAGGATAGGTTTGTGATGTGGAAGCTTGATTTTCTTGCAGACGTCCCTGTGATCTAGGAGATTGTGGTAACTCTCCTATCACAAAAGCATTGTTAGGAGTTTGTAGCTTCCACAACCATCTTCCTGGATGATGACCTTGATATCAAAGATGGTGGGGATGACGAGGATGGCGGGTGTCTCTTTTGCGGAAGTGGATGTGAGGGTGGCGGGATCGATATATGATGTGGACGGGCCCTCATCATTTTTCAGCACTTGGGGGATTTTGTAATAGTTGGCTTCAAGATTCTTGCAGTATGAGAATGGTTTAGGATCTCCATGGATAGCAACCTCTTTTCCATTATGTGTAAATTTCACACATTGGTGGAAGGTTGATGCTACGGATTTCATCGCATGGATCTATGGATGGCCCAGGAGGATATTGTATGGTAATTCGAGATCTAAGACCTAACATGTGATTTCCATGAGCATTGACCCTACTTGAATAGGGAGTTTAATTGTGCCCTAAGACACTCTTTCTTGGTCATCATATGCTCGTATCGTGATGCCCTTTCCTTTGTCTATGGAATCTTATGATATTTTCAACTATTTTATGAGGCTTAAGGCGCATATGTTCAAGCCTGCACCTCCATCCACCAAGACCCTTTTAATTTTTCTCTTGTTTACAATGGATTCCAAGTGAAGTGCACGGTTGTGAGATGGTTGGGTAGGAAAATCTTGGTCAGAGAATGTAAGGAGATTGGGTGTTATGATATTTCCAACCATAGCTTGGAATTGGTTTGCATCAAGATTTGTGAGGATAGTGGATGATGCTAATGCTTCCTCAAGGATCTTTTTATGTGCTGGAGAGATTTTTAACAACTCCATGATGGAGATGTGTGTTGGCATTCTCTTGAGTTGCTCTACAACATTGTAGGTATGCAGAATGGATCTAGATGAAGGGACTCTATTAGGTTTTGGGATGATCCTACAATGGTGACTTTGCCGCCTCTTGTGGTGACTCCACAATCTTCGGCATGGGTGCCCTTGATGGTGATGACCATGCAGTCCTCATTTAGGGAGGCAACGACTATTTCATACACATGATTTACACTGCCCTTCCCTTTATCATTTTTATTCCCTTTATTGCCATGATTTGGCATTGGATTCGTGTATATTTGAAGATCTTGATTTCGAGTAGGTTGTTCCACGTTTATGATTTTCTTGTCGATGAGATCTTGGATGATGTTTTTGAGTCTCATGCAATTGTTTGTGGTGTGACCTTTTATTTTGTGGAATTCACAAAGTTGATTCTCATTGTACCAAGGAGGTTTGACATTAGGTTCTTGGTAATTTTCGAATGTAGGAGGCTTGATAAGTTTTTCGTCGATCAATTTTTTCATTATGTCCAATAGTTCTCCCAAAATGGTGTATTTTCATTTGGGATAGCTTTTGTGTTGAGGCAGTCCCCTTTGGTTAGTGAGGTTATTGATGGTGGGATTATTGGGTTGGCATGTTATGTGATGAGTGTTTTGGTGTTGTGATTGGATTTGTGGTGTGGGTGTATTTTGGCGTGGACCACTAATGACCACCTTGGAATCAACGATGCCATCATTAGTAATGTTCTTGTTTCTCACCCACGTGTGAGGTTTATTGTTGTAATTGGATGATGGGCAATTGTTTTGTTGTTCATGGTATGACGTTGATTCTACGGGTTGAGTCACAAGGGCTCTTTCGATGCTAAGCACCTTGGAGATCAATTGCTCATATGTAGTGATACCCTAAACCTTGAGGTGAAATGATAGGTGGCTTTCAAGGTTGGCTATGATTGTGCAGACTTGTTCTTTTGGCATGGTCCACTTGCTCCGATTGGCCTTGGATTGCCATCATTGAAGGAATGAGGTGAAAGACTCATTCTTTCCTTGTTTGAGAGCCGATAATTCCTCGAGACTAACATCCATTGTAATGTTACATGCATAATTCCTAATGAATATGTCTCTAATTTCTTGGAATGTTCTAATGCCTGTAGGTAAGCGAGAGAACCATTCTATAGTAGGACCTGCCAAGCTCCTAGGGAATAGCCACATCAGATAAGTATCGTCATATGTGACCTCCATACAATGAACCTGGGATTCCCTAATGTGATCTTCAGGGTTTCCCATCCCTCGATATTTGTCAAATTTGGGAATTTCAAATCCCTTGGGGAATGGTTTCATGTCTAGGCTCCTATCAAATGGATAGGGACACAAGTTGCTTGGCACTTTGGTTGTTCGCCCTGATTGAAGGTCGAGCACTTGTTGTGAGAACAACCTGAGTTGTGTCGTCACATCATTCTGGGGATCAAGGGGTGGGATGAATGTGTTTTGAGATGTTCCAATCGCTGGTTGGGTGGATAGGTTGGTTGGTGCATTGTTCGATGGTATTTGTGTGTTCTTGTGAGCAAAGTAGGCTTCTACTTTCTTTTGGATAAACAATACTTGTTGTTGATCTTGTTGTTGTTGCGCTAGGATTTGTGCTTGTTGTTGTGCTTGTTGTTGTTCCAACGACGCTTGTTGTTGTTCGCACAACGCTTGTTGTTGGGCTACAAATTCTATTGCTCCTTGTTGCTCTTGGTATTGCTTTAATGCCTGCTGGTATGCTTGCCATTGTGTTGCTTGTGCAAGAAGTTGTGCTTGTGCTTGTGCTTATGGTTGCTATGCTTGATATTGATTTTGTGCTTGAGCTTGCGCTTGGGCAACTTGTGCTTGTGCTTCTTGTTGTTGCAATAGGAGTTGTGCTTGTGCCATATTTTGTGCTTGCAATGCTTGTGCTGCTTGAGTAGCTTATTGTTGTTGCTGCTGCAATAAAGCTTGAGCTTGCACAGCTTGTTGCACTTGTAGTGCGGCTTGTGCAGCTTTGGCAGCTTGAGTAGCTTGTTGCACAACTTTTTTTGTTTCTGGACTTGTTGGTATCCTCTTTGGAAAGCAGCTTGCAATGCTGCATCATATTGACTTGATGTGATGGAAGTTGGTGGTGGTGGATTTGGAATGGCATTCGTGGTGAGTGATAGTGTAGTGTTGATTGTTTGATTGGTGGATGGTGTTGTGTTGATTACTTGATTGGTGGATGGTGTTGTTAGTGTGGTGGTTTGAGTGATGAGTGGCGCTATTGATGTGATTGGTCCTTGAGAGACCATGCTTCGCAATGTTATGGGGATGTTTGATGATGTTACCATTGGTTGTGTGTTTGTCGTTTGTTGTTGTGATATCAATGAAAATTTTTGAGTGTTTGGTATAATGTTTTGATTGATGGTTGGGATATAGGTTTGATTGATACTTGGTAGGGGAGGAAGCCCTAGACCAAGGAGTGGTGTGGATGATGATGGAAATGGTGGAAGTGGTGGAAAGGTGAGGGGCATGAGTTGTTGTGAGAATGTCATGGTGTCAAATAAGCCCCCTAGTCTGAACGTATCTCCCTCTTCTTGTGAATTTGTGAGAAGAGGTGTTTGTGGTGTTGCGTGAAAAAATGATGATGATGGATCATGATGGAATGTGAGAGGAACATTCTTGTGTAATCGGTTTTCGGGTATTCTTTGTTCCAAGGTGGTATTTGCGTCCATGTTTTGATTATTAAAAAGGGGATGTGATTGAAGAGCATTGAGAAATGTGTTTCCCTTGTTAACATTTGGTTGGGTTGGAGCAAACGATGTCGTGATTTGCAGAATGTTTTGTGTGACATTTTGAGATGGGGGTGTAGATGAAATGGGGATGGTGGATGAGATTGGGGGAAATGATGTGTCCATGATAGTACTCACATCAAAATTTGACGGCAACTTGGCCCCTTGTTTTGCTAATTCAAGCATGTATAACAAAGGGTTAAGTTTCATCATGATGTTGATGATTCTATGGTTGTCTGGATTTTGGAGCATTTCTGCCATTTCCTCATGAGACATTATGAAAGTGAGGTCCTCTCCTTGGTTTTCTTCTTGTGGATTTTGTGATGATGAGAGGTTCAATGGACTGCTTGATTCATCTGGATTCATTTCTGCATTGGTTTGGCTAAGATCGGTTGAAGCGGGTGTTTCTTTGTTGGCTTCCATACTCTTCTTGTATTGAGATCTTGTTTGGACCATAAAACAAGGATCAAGAATATGGGAGATGAATCTCTTGATTCTTTGGATTGATCTCTATTTTATGTCCCAAAGTGAAAGTTTTTAGGATGCTTTGGGATCAAAGATGATGATACAATGTGGATGGTATGAATGATATGGATGTTTTGGCTTTTGATAAATCTTGAATGAGACACTAGGCCTTTAGGACTTTGATTTGATTCTTGATTTTGGATTTTGAGACTTTGAGATTTTGTCTTTGATTTTTGATTTGGTTTTGGATTTTGAACAAAAGGACTCCAAGATGTTGGATGATGATCTAAGGGATACCTTTGTTCAAAGGATGATAATTTGAATATGCGTGAGGAGAAGGATGCATCTACCCACACCTATTCAAACAAGATGATTGTTTCGCTAAGCTAGACAAGATGATTTTGATAACTTTGACTAAGTGTATGCAAAAGGATGCATTTACACATACTTAGCCAAAGATGTTTTGATAAATGTTTTCAAGGATTTTGTCTCAATGATTTGGATGATTTTGATTTTTCCATAAGCCTAATATCAAGGATGATTTCAATATTTTTCAAAAGATGATTTGTGAAATGGATTTGATGTTGATGTTTTGAAGGATGGATGAAAGAAGTTTGATTTGTTTTGATCCTTAGGTGAACCTAAAAAAGGACACCTTTTTTCCCTAGATCTAGGTATTGAAGATCATGCAAATGCTTCCTAAAGACCTTTGTAACCAAGAAATGATTTGAACATGGATTTTCAATGATTTTTGATTTTTAGGGATTTTTGAGTCTTCAATCACATATGAAAAATTATTTTGCTTAGCTTTACTCAAAGTCTTTATTTTACCAAAAACACTTTCTTTAATTAGGCTTTCAAACTAAGATGTCCTATGTCTTAATTTCCTTAAACCCCACAAGATATGTTATGTGGAAATTTAATGAACTTATGGCAAAGGGTTTCCCTATCGTTTACTTAAGGAGACAAATTGAGATATAATCCAATGTTTAGAAACCTCTAAGGATGTGAATCCCAAGGGAAAGCAATAACATATGGATTGAGTCAATGGCATTTGTCTCCAAAAGGGTTTGAAATTTGGATGATGTTAAGTATTTGTTTTCATGATGTTTTCGATCAAGCAATGCATTTTGTAACCCAAGAATAAGTACAATCCTATGGATGTGTAAGACAATATTTGTTGGATTCCCACTTAGACAAGTCTAGCTATGCTTATCTCTAGAGAATGGTTAGATGCTTGACCCCACTAGCTCCCCTCCATGACACTCACTTATACAGGGCAGCCAAGCATCAACACCCATGAAACTCCCATGGTGTGCTTTTCATTTCTACTAGAAGACCGTAAAAGTGTGGGGTGGCTTCAGAACGACCGTTCTTACACCAAAAAATAGATAAAAGAATTTTGGAAAATCCTAGCACATGGGTTTTAGTAAGGACTTTTAGTTCGTAGGAGTTGACCCAACGTGGCAAGACTCCCCTTTCGGATCCATCTTGTTGGAGTCAACCGCGTGATATTGGCGTTTCTTCCAATATCCACATTTATATCCCAGCTGGAAATACTCTTGGCTTTAGAGTGTTACCGGTTGAGTTGTTCCCTTGGGTGAGTAATTTTTCCCCAAGGAAGGCCCTCTAGGATAAACAAAAGTGAATGAAGAACAATATTCGTAACTCGATCAATCCTTGTTGGCAATAAGGAGAGAGAATGTGCACAACAAAGTCCCCACTCACACTCGCACAATAGTTTGTTCAATTTTAAGCCCAAATTGAAGTGTGGAGGTGATTGATTTATCTCAACCCAAAGTCATGGAAAAGGCCTTTTGATTCTCAAGATCGCTATAAAGCATGAGAGAAGCGCATATTTCCTTTTCCAATGCCTTTAGTCTAAGTAAGCCCTCACAAACAAACAAAGCTACACTTGTTCTTTTTAGATCCTCAAAGCAATATGTGAGTTCATTTTAGAGAACTAAATCACAAGTGAAAGACATTTGTTCAATTTGTTAATCCCATAAACAAAATCTAGTAAGTTGTTGGTCCTATTGGTCATTTTAACCTTTACAAGAAATGGAAATTGAAAGGTTATTTTTAAGCCCAAATGAAAGCTAGTGTTCTAAAGATGAAAAGATGACAAGTTCCTAAGGAAGTGTTAAAAAAACACTTAAGTGTTTAAAAACACTTAAGTGTTTAAAAACACTTTGATTAGACCAAATATCTTCTCCATGCTTATCCTTCCTTTGCTTTCGATTTCCAACCTACAAAGAATAAAAACAGTCAGATTCTAGAAAAAACACAGAAATTAAAAAGTAGAAAATAGAGGAAGAAGCAATCATAAATTAAAGCATGTGCTAAAAAATCAAATTTTCCCTTTTACTGTCTCCCAGCGTCACAACTTGTGAAGGCGTCGCTATTTTTTCCTCCCAACGTCACTCTTACAGCACTGCTTACTAGTCAACGGTGCTCTATGTTGGGATAGAGAGCATGATTGCATCACACTTTTTGCCCAATGTCACAGTTTTTGAAAGCGTCAGAGTTTAAGATTTTTTGAAACTTCTACAAATCGGCGAGTCTAGCGGAAAAGTTTAAGATTTGAAATTTTTGGCGGGATGAGCCAAGCGGCGCTAAAACAACAACACTCACGAGCCTGCAGTGCTAAAACAACGATGCTAACTAGCCCGCGGTGCTAAAACAGTGATGCTGACGAGCCTGTGTTGGAATTTCCTCTGTGTGAAGAAAAACACATAATTTTTAAGGAAATGTTAGAATTTATGAGTTCAATCCTTCCTTCTAGCACCAAATGTGTGAACCCTTTTCCTAGTACCTACAAAACAACATGAATAAGTGAGTTAGACAAGGAATTACAAGCTAAAAGAAGGATTCCCCATGAAATCCATTTACAAATCAAACTAGGAATGAAAATAATGAACACAATGCAAATGACAAAAATAAGATAAAATCCTAATTTAAATAGCAAACACTTGATCCAATGGGGGAATTGGTGCCAATTTGATGTGAAAATTGACCCTTTCCCAATTCCTATGATGCAAGATTCAAATATTGAAAAGATTGTTGATCCACTTTTGATGAAAAGATGAGAACTCCAAGCCAACATCTGCAAAAGAGCCTAGCTAAGAATTCAAATGATGGATGGAAATGGCTAAGTATTTTAGCATGGTAACTTTGCAATGTTTGTGGATGATGAAATGAGGAGAGGAGCTCTTCATTTATAGGATTTCAAGATGGATAAGTGCCCAAATTTGAGCAATGTGGGACTAACATTCATCCAATGATATGGTGCCACTTGTCAAGCTATGAATGGATGATGGTTGTACAAGATTTGGGGTTTGTGCCAATAAATGCCAATATTTGAAATTAAAATTTGTTGAAATGACATGTAAGGGGGAAGGGAAAATGCAATAAATGCCACTTGGCTCAAGGCAAAGGACATGTAAGAGGTTTTAAATGCCTTGTTGGATGTACATGTTGACTTGGGATTTTTGAATTCAAATTGAGAGAATATTCCAAAAGATGCCTTGTGAAGAAAATAGAGATTTAATAAAATGAATTAAATCTATTTTCATGTGCAACTTACATTATCTAGAGGATGTGACATGAGATTAGATTAAATTAATCAAGGGTTAACTAATTTAATAGGAGATTAGATGATGTGACTTATTTGACTTAGATTTATGGATTTATTTAAATCAGATAAGAGAAGAATATGATAAGAGGCTAATTAAGTAAATATTTTGATTTATTTAATTAAAAGGGATGGTGTTAGATTAAATCAAATAAGGTTCTAATTTATTTAATTTAATGGATAGACCTTAGAGATTTAATCAAATAAATTGATTATTTAATTAAATAGGGATAATTAGATCAGATGGATTGATTTAATTAACAGAAGAGATTGACTTAACTAGATAAAATGATTTATTTAATTAAGGGACAAATATTGATGAATTTAATCAGATAGGGGGATTTGATTAAATGGTTAGACCGAGGAATGATTTAGGAAGAAACAATGTTAGTAAGTTAGGATTGAATGCACGATGTCAATCAGTATATTTTTTATGTCTACACCTACATCTTTTTCTCAGCTTCATGCTCATATCTATCCTTAATTCCTTGAACACCTATCCTTTCATCACTATCATTAGACCCTCTACCCTATCAACATCATATAACATCATACAATCCTTACAACCTACTATACCTACATAACTTGCTTTCCTTGTAATCCTACTCCCAACCAATGGACACACAATGGTCCCTACCATGACATTATCATACCAATTCATTGTCAACTCTTCCTTCAATCTCGATTCAATCTTCACACCTGTTGTCAGAGCATCCTCAAGCTTTGAATTGACTGTAGTACCCATCTTTTTATCTTTTTTCTAACCTCTACAAATTCCTTCCTCCCAAACATGATCACCTTAGCCTCTTTACCCTTACCTTTTTCTTCTTCCACCAGTGGAGTCAAAGTAAATGTATGACCATATTTTTCTATGGTGTATGTGTTTTCTCTCTCATCATATAATGCATGCTTATCAAACTGCAAGGGCCTACCTAGAAGTAAGTGGCAGAAATCCATAGGTAAGATGTCACAAACTACCTTGTCCTTGTATCCACCAATTTGAAACTCAACAACTTGTTCATTAACCAAAAGTGATTGCTCATCATTCAACCAAGACACCTTATATGGAAATTCATGAGGAATCGTTTGTAAATTCAGTTTACTAACCATTTCACATGATACCATATTCTCAGCAAAGCCTAAATCTATAACAATTTTTCATACCTTGTTCTTGCACTTACACGTGGTTTTGAAGAGATTATTTCTTTACAATGGTTCCCTCTCCTTTTCTACCTTAAGTATGGTCTTCCTCATCATCAATGTTTCACCTATTTTAGGAGCAAAAAGATATCTTGGAGAATTGGTACTTTCACACTCCTCTTCTTGTACTATTTGAGCCCTCCTTTCAGTCCTCCTTTCACCTCCACTTGATGAAGCACCTAGTTTTTCAGGGAATTTGAAAGATGGATTCCCAAATTCATTAAAATTATAACACCTTCCTGTAAAGACATTTGAACTTCTTCCACTACTAAATCTACCTCTAGAACCCCTAAAACCTCCTCATGCATCAACACCTTGCTCCTTATCTTTACTTTCTTCTTCTTGTTCCTCATAGGGATTATTTGATGTAGGGATTGATCCTTCCCCTCTTGTATTATTTCCTCTACCTCTAATAGACTATTGGTTTACAAGTTTTTCACCTAACTCTATATTCTAATGCCCATGGAGATGAAAAATGTAAACAATAGTTGAATCAAATATATGATATTTTATTCTAATTCTTTGCTTTTTTAAACAAGGTGGCAGCTACCTTATAAGATATGAAATGAATTTAAATCTCTGATGATTTTAACCAGAAAGAAAATAAGGCAATGCTTTTAACTAGAAAGATTTGAAAGTTGTCTTTGAACAATATCATTTTCAGCAATAGTAATTATAAAACTTCCCAAATATATCATAAAATTCTCATTCACAGATCAACATTTAACAGTAAGAGATTCCATACCGATAGCCATTTCAATATAAACATGCAATGATGACATATCCATAGAAACATAATAAAACTATGCACTATAATTCAAAGATTATATCTACATAACTCACCATAACATATTCATATCAAAACAAAAATATTTTAAAGAAACTTTCTATCTTTCTTCTGAGAAAATCAAAATTTTCCCAAAAACAGAGAGAGAGAGATATCTTTTCCCCCAATATTTAAAGTCTTGAAAGGAATTCCCCAAATAATGATTTCTTGAAGACAATGATTTTAAAAATAATATAAAACAAAGTCTTTTAAAAGATAAATTAAAAAGAAAAGAGCTAAACTAAGTTGATGCTAAAAATAGATAAGCATCATTCTCCAATGGCTCCATTCTCTTCATCTTCAACTTCCACTATCTTCTTGGTTTCCATCAACTTTTCCTTTTCCCTCTTCCTCACTCTGTATTCTAGGTACCTGGAAATTACTACAATAATATTCTTGCCATCTAGTGTAGTGGTTATCTATAACTAGTTCTTCTTAGCATTAGTTACTGTTTCATCCATTTGATCTCATGTTTTCTTATAGGAATTCAAATAGACTTCCATTCTACTAAGCTTAGAGAAGGATTCTATAGTAGTTGTGGATGGTTCAAATATTTCCTCTTTAAATGTTTCTTTGAACTTCACATCAATTTCATTGAATTCCAAAATTTTCTCTCTGAACTCATCCATAATATCTACACCCAAGTTATGAAAATTCTCTCTTAAATTTCAACTAGTACATCTAAGTATTGCCCCATTGCAGTATTAGTCTCCTTGATGAGGTTATCATATATTTCCAATGACCATTCCAAATAATCAGCCCGATTTGGATCAATTTCTTTGGGGCCGCTCACAATTTTCTCTCCAATTAATGTAATTGGATCTAAATTAACCAAATCTGTAACTTCTTTGGACAATACAAAAAGAGTATTTTGTTCCTTTCTCATATGTTGTAGTTCTGCTAATAATTCTTTCCTCTTTAAACTAACTTTTGAATAGAAAGGAATAATATCATCAAGGTATAACAAAGCATTCTAGGAAATCATCTCTGTCCATTCATTGGTACCTTTTGAATAGCTCATGCTCCTCTTAACTTGTTGCAGAGTTTTAGAATCAACACTCTTAATATGAGAGCTAGTGCTTTCTTCAACCACAGGAGTAGCAATTAAAGAAGAAATAAATTGATTGAGAGTGAGTACTTGAGATTGCAATTGAATGTTTTATTTCCTTAAATCCTTGAGATGCTTGATTAAAGAATCCATAGAGAAACCAACATGGTAAACATCCCCTTCAAAGGTGGCAGGTCCCATATCCACATGAGTGATGTTATAATCATTTGAAGTGATCTCATTCTCATTTAGCTCTCCTATTGGGTTCACCACTTCTAGTAATTGATGTCCTGAAACTTCATCATTTATTATTCTAGACATTTTTCTAGCCTTCTTAGGCTTAGCAGAACCCTGAAGAAGTTTGGCCACAGTATCAACTTCCACCATAGCAGAAGGAATCAATTTTCTTTTCTTTTCCACCCTTTCTTCAACCAACCTAGAGATGTTGTAGTTGTGTTATCACTCATGCTTCTGACAATAAGTAATTGTTGTTTGTGGGGAGTGTTAGCTAGATTTTCAGATGGGATGGGTGCATCTTCAGAAAAAGAAGGAAGAACACTATCATCAATAATATTTTGGAAGATATTCCCAAAATATGCAGATGCAAGTTGATCCTGATCCTCATTTTGCTTAGGGGAAGAGGAGGGTGGATTCTATTCATAGGTGGACTTTAGCTTAGTCACCTACTCTAGTTTTTCTCCGTCTCCCCCTGACTATGAATTTGACCTAGATGATTTACCTACAATTCTTCCTATTGAAGGGGTGGCATTCAAAGTGTGGGTTGATGATTTCGTCTCCTTTCCACCCAAATATTTTGCACCATGGGTAAAACTCGCGCACTGCTTCCATTTACCAACTAGCCAATCCTGAGTCTTTTCAATAACTGAAGCTGAGCGCTCATGAATATCAAAGCACTCCTCTTTATTCCAATCAACACATATAGACAACTTTGATAAAAAAATATCATTATCAGGACAAAGGGTCATTGAATCTTCACATACATTCTTGGGAATACATAGAGGCAGCTCAAAATCTTGAATCTATTTAAGAGTTAACCTCATATTATCTCTTTTGAAAACCTCAAACTCATCAGCACAATCTTCCCAATAATCTTCAATATGTGGGACATGAACATAGGAGATCCCACCATGACAATACTGTCTAATATAACCCTTGCTATCAAAACCGGTTCTCTCAAAACAATTGGGAAAATTGAATTGTTTCAAGGCCTCACAAGCCTATTTGGAAACTTGATCACTTTTTCATGTGAAAGAGGAAAATGCCAATGGAAACAGATACCCTTTCTTACTCATTTTCAAATATTTAACATTTACTTCAGCCATCTATCTACAAATCTCTAGGAACACAATAAGGTCATCTAGATATCTAGGCAACTTCAATGGGGTACCTTCAAATCCACCAATTCTTAAATAAGAAAACTTATTGAATTGAATGTAAAAACTTCCACATCTCATTATCAAGGACAGAGAGTTTGGAGAGAAGTGCACTCCTAATTTTCCTTTCAACCTCCTAGCAGTATCCATTAAGAAGACATCATTGACACAATGGTAATTCTCCATTCCAAACTACTTGGTGAGTTGCAGAACAAATTTATATATAGGAATGCCCAGTACTGGTGCATCCCATGTTTCCAACCCTAACCAAACATTTTTTTTGGCTGGCCACAAGATATACTAAATAGGAGCACATAGGAAAAGTGTCATGCTTCTGATAATTTAGCAATTTCTTTTTCAAATGATGGCATATAATTTCACCCTAGTTAATAAAAACATCCTCCTCACAGATTTTCAAAATGAATAAACACATCTAGTTTTCAAAAATTTTAGAGTCTGCATTACCAATGACATGATGCAATAGAGTAATGGCATTAAAAATTTCATCCTTAAAATGTGTCTTTTTGAGCTTAGGAGGTAATTGGGACTTACCTTTCCTTTCAAACTTTAGCCAAGTTTTAGCCATTGAATTTTTGCACCAGTCTTCTCTTTCTCTGAAAAATTCATCAGCAATTGCGACAAATATCTTCTTGAATGGTAGGTCTACTAGGAGGCCAAGAGCTAGAGATATGGCTTTAGGAGTAACCTTGATAACCAATGACCTGTCCACTCCTCTAATTTCTTATGCTTCAGGAACGTATCTCCTTGCGTAGGCAACCACAAGCTCAAAAAAATCTACCACTTCAGGTATCCCACCAGCATTAGCTAAACCACTCACTATGAGCCTCTCATTCAATACAGAGACCCATTCAATTTATAAGTGCTCCCACAACTCTTTTAGGTCTAGAGGTTTGATGTTTGTGTCCCTCACATTCAACAGGAGATTTCCTATGGCAGTCTACTTAAGTTCTCAACTTTTGGGGAGATAAACATGTTGAAATAATGAGAAAGATGGTTGTGAAATACAATATGAAAATATAAGTGAAAATATCAACCACCTCACATTTAAGTTTCCATCACATCTGCATGTACCATATTTATGAAATACTCGACTCCCTTTTCTCAAAAGAAGGAAATTTCATTTAAAGATGCACACTTTCCGATATGATTTGACATCTCCAGGTTTTACGGTGCCTCGAAATGAGAAAAAAAAGAGGCATGTCACCAGGTCACTTAGATTTGTAACTTGGTAACCAAATTTTGGAGTTGATAGGTTATGATAACCTTCGACTCCACAAATTTCTTGAAGATAGCACAGGGACCAACTATAACAAGACTTAAGTCGCTAACACATGAAGTTACAAAACTTGATAAACCAACGACTAGGTTACGAACTTAAGGAAAGTGGCGACATGAGTTACATAACTCAGGAAACCTATGACAAAGGTTACCAAAACTGAGAAAGTGGCAACCTTAAGAGATGAACTCAAGATAAAAGACTTATAAGACAACAATGAGGACCTCAAAGATGGTAAATAGGGAAAACAAAGTCTGTGGCCTAAAAATTTTAGAACATGAGTAACATAGACTTATCCTTCCTTCTTTTCATCTTTTCTTCCACCCTAATAGCTGTATACACCTAAAAATGGTCACATCACAATAGTTTGGTAATTAATTAAATATTTTTAATATTTAATTAAATCTCTAAATTCAATCTGCGTATAAATAAATCTAAATAATTTATTTATATTATTCATTCTATCAACACCGATTAAATAAACAACTTTATTTAATCACTTTTCTTATCCATTTTTTAATTAATTAAATAAACATTATGATTTATTTATATTAATTATCATATAATCTTGGCTTGAATATTTTATTCAAATAAAGATTAAGTATTCTTCTACTTTAAAATTCTTCTAAAGTTCATTCACAATTAAATATTCCAAATATTTAACTAATTCTTCTAAAGTTCATTCACAATTAAATATTTCAAATATTTAATTAATTCCTCTAAAAGTCACATCACAATTAAATATTCTAAATATTTAATTAATTCTTCTAAAGTCTATTCGCAATTAAATATATTCCAAATATTTAATTAATTCTCCTAATGTCCATTCAAATCAAATATTTCAAAGATCTTTTAAATCCTCAAATTCACATAAATTAAATAAATTTATTTATTTAAATTTGGATTATCTCCAACAACCGTGAAACAAACTTCAAAATAGAAAATAATTAATTTCTCTGTTTCTGAGCAAAGTTGTTCCTGTGGGTTGAAGACAAGCCTCCATTCTTCTCTCCAACCTCCCAACATCTTCCATCTTCCTCTCAACCTCTTCATCTCTCACCATTCAAAATTACCAGACAATCTCACAGCCATTGATCTTTGCCAGCCAGGTTCTTTCCTATGAAAATCTATAAAAGGGACTGTCGGGTCTCTGAAAATAAGAGAAGCTTTTGTACGGGAAAACTATAGCCAATTTGCATAGCACAACCTTCCAGTATCCATAGTCTTTAGAATCATAGCATAGCATAGTTAGCATATTAGTATCTCATATCATGGCTTATCATCTCCATATCATAGATTAGTTTCAATAGCATTCAAAATCCACAGCGCTTGTGCATAATCTACAGCCCCTGTGCATATCCATATACCAACATTCCACTCCACCAGCATATAGGATAGAGAAGTACTCTCCCTTTGCATACTCGTTATGCAGGTTGCCATTCTGAGAAGCTTTGCTTACACAATCTAAGAGCAGTAGCTTCAAGCAAATCCCTGGAGATAGAGGACAATGGAATGATTATGAAGAAGCTCTGTTTGATTTTATTTCAATTTATCTTGCTTTCTTTAGTTTAATGTTTCATTGGTGTGTTTTTAATATCTTACTTTGATACTAACATTTCTCACACACAATAGCTAATTAGAAACATTCCTCAATAGTATTTGGATTAGCAACCACCAATTCATCTTGTATATTGATTCTAAGGCAACCTAGATACCTAGCCACTTTTTCAATTTTGTCTTCATTTCTTTTTGACCGTATACTTAGTTTATAGAATTTATTAGTATAGGTCTTAACATCTAAATCATTTTGCTTCAAACCTTTTAATCTCTTATACAACTAAACTTCATAGTCTTTAGGAAGAAATTTACCTTTAATTTTTGATACCATCTTGTCCCAAGAAACTATCCTTGACTTACCTTGTTTTGTCCTTTCAACTTTCTCGTAGTCCCACCATAGAAGTGCATGACCTTTGAGTTTTGTTTTTTCTACCTTCACCTTCTACTCATTAGAAATGTCTTCACTTTCAAAGCGGTTAATCTCTTCACCAAAGAACCAAAGCTTTGATACTAATTGTTAAAATGCACAAGACAACTGAGGGGGGGTGAATCAATTGTCACCAAATTCAAATACAAAACTTCAAACACTTATCAACTTCACACCACACTATTTTTTATTAAGTATGAACATGAAATGTAGATAACAAAAAGAAAAATCAACACAATGAACAACAGATTTTGCTTGGAAAACCCAATAAGGGAAAAACCATGGTGAATATTAACTCACAATATAAAGTACTAGCAAAACTAAATACAAGAGTCTCACTGCCTGAATACAAAGGATCATTTCCTACATAAAGGACTCACTATCCAATAGGGAGGCTCACTTCCTACAAAAAGAATTAAAAAACAAAACTGGCTTCATAGCCGAAATGAGCTGATGAGAGTGCACCTAAGAAGTGTTGAGATAATTCTAATGATGCCCAATAGATTGACTTAACAAACTTCATCATTTTCACACTTCTTCACATTCACATCAATGCCATTCCTCACTCCCTTGCTACAATCTTCAAAACTACCTGACATATATATCTGATCCATTCACAAGCATCAATTAGGTCAACTTAATTAGATGCAATCCTTGTTTACCAAAAATACCAACTATCAACTTCAAGAATTAAAAAATTATTTCCAAAAAATAAATTAAAACTTGTAGCACACTACATCATGTTGTCATAGACCTGAGATAGGTCACACGTATATCTGCATAAAATTAATTCATCATACCACCAATTATCCATGAGGTCAGCCAAAGATAAGCTTAATAGAAAAATGCAATCAACAAAATAATGTCAATACACCATACAAGCACTAGAGCATGAGAGATTTTTAACATACATGCTTTCAATATCCATAAACTATTTCCCAAAACTGCAAGCAACAACTATTAACTGCAGAGGATTGTGGACAAAAATACTAGAGGATGTAAACTGTATACTAGTTCAGATACTAGACCAAAATACTAGATCGGACAATGACTTTAGTCTTGCAGTCACAACCTATATAACATGGTGACATCAATTCCAATACAAAAATTGTATAGTTAGCCATTCTTCTTCATTCTTCCAACAAGACATTCCTATTTCTAGACCCTCCATCCTTGACTGCACCATCTTCTCTCTAGCCTTATCCCACAACACGATATTAGATATCCTAAATTCTTTGATTTTGGCTCTTTTGTCAAACCAATGCTTAAATACAACCAAATGTTTAGAGAATTTCTATAGAGTAGCATCTCTTTATTCTTCTAGATTCAGTAAATTCATCAACCTAACCTCTATCCTATCATCATTGGTATAAAAATCTTGCATGAATCTTAAGACCAGGACTTGGAGGTTTACAGGAAAGACAAGATCCTGACCATAGACTAACCTATATGGTGAATTTCCTAAGGTGACTTTAATTCTAGTTCTATCTACCCATAAGGTGAATTTTAATTATGTATGCTAGTCCCGAGGGTTATGTTATAACAATCTTTTGATAACTTTCAACATATTTTTGTTGGTAGACTCAACTACCCCATCGCTATGTGGGTAGTAGTTGGAGGAATATTTCAAGACTATTTTATATTCAAAATCCCACTAAATAAACCATGTAGAAGCAAAATAAATTCCATTGTCACATACCAAAGAGAAGGTTACCCCAAACATGGTAATAATGTGATCGTTGAGAAGCTTGATGACTATGTCAGTGGTACAATTCTTGTACATCTGGGAATCTATCCATCGAGTGTAGTAATCTATCACAATTAAAATGAATTTATGACCTACAAAGGAGTTTGGGTTAATCACTCCAAAAAAATCTAATGCCCATTGGGTGAAAGGTCTTACCTCATATATTGGTTGCAGTGGCATTGCTAGGTTACATTCTCTAGATGTCAATTTTTTAAAAGTATAGCATGTTCATACATGTTATTGGGCATCCTAAAATACATGTGGCCAATAATACCTTGATCTGAGGATTTTGTAAGCCATGGAATCTACTGAGCCATTTTTGGTGTCATGTTTTCCATGAAACTCCCCTATGACCCGCTTAGCCTACTGTTGGTCCAAGTAGCATAAGTACACACTTTCAATATTTCTTCTGCACAAAGTCCCATTCTTAATCATATAATGAGAAATTTTTAGCCTCAGTTCTCTTCTCTATGTAGCATTCATCCCTTCTAGGAACTTATTATTCAACAACAAAAAGATTAAATTAGTGTAGCAGGGATCTCTAGTGAAATACTGTATCATATGTTGTTGGCATGTGATCTTGGAATCTACCTCAGCCATTGCCTTAGAAAAATCTTTCCCTCGAACTAGTTTCATAGGATGGATTTTGAGACCAAACTCTTTTAGTATTTCCATCCACTTTCCCCCTTCTTTCTCCTAATTCACTTTGCATGAGTATGAACTTCACTGCTAAATTTGGGATGACAAGCATGATCTTTCTAGGAAAGATGTAGTGTCGAAACTTCTTGAAAACCCTTACCAATCCAAAGGAATGCTTCTCCAATGGTGGATACCTTACCTTAACATTCTTGAAATGGGATCTCATGAAATAAATTGGTTGTTTATCCCTTTCTTCTTTTCATTATGTCAGAAAAATAACACAAGAGTGTTCAGATGTAAAGGAATAGATGAAAAATGGATGCAAATAGTCTAGACTAGTCAAGACTGGTGCTACTAAAATAGATTTCTTAATTTGTGAGAAAGTAGCCTTTACCTCATTTCTCCATTCAATTTTGACATATTTATTCATCATTTCATTCAATGGTTTGACAATCTCCACAAACCCAGTTATAAATTTCCTCACAAAATTTATCTTTCCAAAGAAAGATCTCATTTTCTTTTTGCTACCAAGCATGGGCAGCTTCAAAATTGACTCTACTCAGGAAAGACCAATGGAAATCCCTCTTTTTGAAATTATGTGTCCCAAAAAATTCCCTTTTGAAACCTTGAATACACATTTCTTCGGGTTCAATGATACACCAAAACTTATGCACTTTTCTAGTACTTTTGCTAAATGTGCAACATGATCATCTCTATTTTTTGAAAAAAAATTCAAATCATCCATATAAATTATAATGCATTTCCATACCAATTTTTTTAAAGGCCACATCCATCACATGTTGAAAATTCACTACAACACTGATGAGGCCAAACGTCATTCTACAATAAGTGAATGTTCCCCATTTAGTAGTGAAGGAGGTATTCATTCAATCTTCATACTTTACCAATAGTTGATTACACCTTAAATAGTTATCTGAAAGCAAAATCATTTGTGATCCATTAACAATTTACAAAACTTTTCCAAGGGAAGGAAGAGGATAGTTACCCTTTTTTGAGGCTTTATTCAGATTCTTAAAATCCACGCATAATCTGATTTATCCACTTTTATTACACAGTGAAACTAGATTGGCTACCCATGTGGAGTGCCTGACTAAGAAAATTATCCTAGCTAATAATAACTTTTGTACTTCTTTGAGAATGAGAGGTTCAAGTAGAGCATTAACTGGTTATTGCTTCTGATGAAATGGCTTCACATGAGGCTTCAAGGGAATGTTATGTGTTATCATTGAGGTGTCAAATGTCTTCAAATCCTCTTACCCCCATGTGATTGCATCATTTTCTTCTTTCAACACTTTCAATATTTTATCATGGATATCTTTTGGGAAAGTATTGTTGATGAGGATATTATTTTCTAGGTGAGCAATAGTTAGATTGTAATTTTTGTATTTTCCTTCATCGACATTAGCAAGAAATTCCTTTGGGGCCCAAGGATTGGAGTCAAAGATCCTTTCCAGTGTCACCATCTCTTTAGGAATACTATTTGTTTTAAGGTTGATAATTCCTTCTATATCCAGATCATCTGATTCATAGTCCCCTAGATCTCTATCATATTCATCAATAATTTTTCCTTCAAAAACATATGAACTTCCCAAAAAGGAAACAATATGTTGATCATCATCAAAAACCTAAAAGCTCCTTATATTTTCTGGAATAGTAGGAATTGAAACTAATTCAACTAAGAATATTCTCAATTTAGAGTTTTTCATGGGCACTAGTGTACTTGATGCCATTAATAATGCATCTACAATTTGATTATTTTTCCTTGGAATCAGATTTATAATGAATGCATTGAATTCTTCAATTAAGTTCCACACCCTATTCCAATAGGTAGCCAATTTCTTATTATGACAAGTGTACTAACTGTGAATCTATTTAACATTCACTTCTAAGTTCCCCAACACTCTAAGACCTTGTTCATTCTTCTAATGGGTAAACATGAGTCCTTTGGCCAATTCCTTGTACTTTGCCACATTATTGGTACATCCAAAATACAACCTATAAGATGCAAAATATGTTTTCCCTTTCAAATTAGTTAATTCGACTCTAAATCCACTCCCTTGTTTAGAATTGGAACCATCAAATTTGAGGGTCCATAGCTGGTTTTGGAGTGAGGTATCCTTCTTAAGATCTATTTTGGGTTGTTGCATAAGGGGAATGAATGATTCATTTAGCTCATTAGAATTGTTAAGGCCAGGTGGTCCCCATACCTGAGGGTTGTCAAGTACTTCTTTTGTAATAGTTAGGTGTGTAGAAATAGTTTCTTGTAATTCCTCATGGTTATCAATCATGTGATTCACTATACCCTTGAGTAATTCTTTTGGAATTAGAAGGTGAGTAGGAGAAGGGATACACATTATTTCCTATGGTTTTTTGACTCTTTTTGTATATCCCCAAACAAGTTCTTGGGTTGATTAGTTAACCCTAAGATAATCTTCTGTGTGTCACTGATTTCTATTAAAACAAATATAATATTGGTTTCAAGTGGAGGCTGATATGGAGCTATTATAGAATTATTGCTTTGACCATCTCACAAATGGAAAACTTGGTTTAAAATGTCCAGACAAGGTTGAAAAATTAATTTTGAATTGTTTTGATATTGGACTCTACACCATTTTGGAAGCAATAAAATCCACAAATCTACCTCTTCTCTAATGACTAGTTTGTCTTGACGTAAATTTTTTGTTAACACATCTCAGTTAGTGGAAGCCATACATCCATCATTTTCCAAAGGAAAAAAAATTTCTTTGTTTTCCAACGAAAAGGTCATAATCTCATCAACCCTATAAACCCTTGTTTTAGTCTCGAAGAAAACAACCTATTTAGGGTGATCATATTTTGTTATCATATGCTTCAAATGAGGCCCACTCTTTATCCTAATATGGATTTTCACACCTCTCCATAATAGCCACATATGAGAGAAATCTAACGTGAGATAGCCTCTTGGTGCAGGGGCACCCATGGGTTTCCATGCCTCCAAGGGGGGTCAACAGTTGATCTTTTATTTTGTTTGAGTTTTTTAAATTTAATAAGGTCTTCTAAGACCATTTTAGATGTGTTTGATTTGGTTTTGAGTCATTAAGGGTGAGCTAGGGTCTAGATGTAAGAAATTGTCAAAGTTGCACAAATGTTATAAAAGCAACTTTTGCATCTTTTTGTCAAAAGTGCTCACAATGGTGTTTAGTTAGTTTGTAATTTGAAATATGGTTATGAACCATTGGTAATAGGTTGGTGAATGTTTAAAAAATGCCTTGTGTGGTCAAAGGAAACTTTGGTTGGTGACATTTTGAAAGATTGGTTGTTTGAGGTTGTTTTGAGTTTGACTACCCCTGCTCTACATCAAATTGGTATCAAAGCGTAGATTTGATCTGAAGAGGGAAAATGTTGAAGAGAAGAAGAAACAAGATTCCTCCAAAAGGGAATCCACTAGCTAGAGGTATGAATGAAATGAAGGAGGTTCAAGAATCCCTTCAAGCCAGGCTTTCTACAATGGAAACAAGTCAAAAGAGAGGAATGGTCACATGCGACCTAAGTGATCAAGAAGAAGAAGAAAGGGAAGAGGAAAGTTCTTAAACATGGTCTGAGGAAGAGATGGATCCTGATGACTTGAGAATGGAAAAGCTATTAAAGGAAGTTAAGGGAGAGGGTCCCAAAATCAAGATGGATTTACCCATGTATGGAGGAAAATTGGATAGTGAAGAACTCATAGATTAGATAGGAGCATTGGATAACTACTTTTATTATGAAGATGTGCCAGAGGAGCAAAGGGTGAAGTTGGCCAAGAAAAAGTTGAAGTTCCATGCCATGCTTTGGTGGGATTATGTACAAGATGAAAGGAGAAAGGGGGAGTCTAAAATCACCTCTTGGCATAGGATGGTTGCTAAAATTAAAGGCAAGTTCCTACCTAGTGATTACACTATTCAGTTGTTCAAGAGGCTTCAAAAACTTAACCAAAAAGAGATGGATGTGCACACATATACAAAGGAGTTACATAATTGAGCATAAGGGTAGGCCATGTAGAAGATGATGTGGAAAAAGTGGAAAGATACATCAATGGGTTAGGTATAACCTTCAAGATGAATTAAGCCTCACCAACCCAAGAATGGTAGAGGAGTGTTACCAATTGGCCATCAAGGCTGAAGATAAGTTGAAGAGAAGACAAGAAAAACAAAGTAGGGGTAGAGGCATAAATTCTAGATGAAGAGGGATGTTTTCTAGTAGAGGGAAATCCCAAAGATCACAAGGAGAATCAAGCAACAATCAAGAACAAAGTTCAGAATCAAAGGGAAGATTTAGAGGAAGGAGACCCAACAATAGGGGTAGATTTGGAGGCCAAAGAGGAGGATCAAGTGGATTTATAGGAAAATGTTATAAGTGCAATAAATTTGTAGGCCATCAAGCATGGAAATGCACTGAATATCAATCCACTACTTCATTTGGAGGAGAAAGAAGAAATCAATTTGTGCAAGGAGAGAACAATGAGAGTGTGAATTCTCCATCACATAATGTTGATCCAGAAGTTGGTGAGTCTCTCATGATGAGAAGGACTTTGATAAAAGTTCCAATGGAAAAGGAACCTCCACAAATAAAGTCTCTTTTCAGAACTACATGCAAGTGCCTAGGTAAATGTTGCAAAGTAGTGATTGATTCTGGTAGTATAGATAATTTTGTTTC
Organism: Sequoia sempervirens; assembly: GCA_007258455.2. NCBI lineage: Eukaryota > Viridiplantae > Streptophyta > Pinopsida > Cupressales > Cupressaceae > Sequoia > Sequoia sempervirens. The sequence continues at coordinate 553,385,231 of VDFB02000017.1, forward strand.
AGTTGAGATGGTTGAAAAGCTCAAGTTGAAAAGAATCCCTCATACCACTCTAGGGTATGTGCAGGATCATGATGGGCCAAAAAGTGGCGATATGATGGGTATGTGGTTGATGACCTTTTTTTTACCCAAAATTGTTGAAATGAAAAGGGTTTTTAAAGGAGATTCTTAGCTTTCCACCAATATAAATTATGTTTTACTTTGAGTTTAATAAATAATTATTATTCATTTTCTATTTGAATTATGACTAAAGTCATGATTAATAGACTGGTTGAAAAACATCTATAGCTTTCAAACAATATCACATTTTTTGAATCTAAAACATGTATCACATTCTATGCTTCGCATACTATAGGATTAAAAAAAAAATGAATTTCATGAATTTTTGACTAAGTTAAGATGGTCAGACATACGAGTTTTTTATATTTTTTAAAAGTTATAATAAAAAAATCATAATTAATTATTTACTTGGAAAAAAATTACAAAAAAGTATGCATCAGATCCGAACATGAGTCCTCTACTTATATATAAAATATTATACAAAAATATTATCATTTTATTGTGGTTAGGGTGGTCAGATAGACATCTACTTCTTCTTTTTTCCAAATTTAAGTACTACTGTATTGAAATTTCAAATTTTCACCAAATAGATTTTTTTTTTAAATAAACCTAGTCGTTTAGAAACTACATTCAATTTTATATAGATTCTATTCTTACATATTTTTTAAATAGTATAGATAACTTATTCAAATCTTTACGTCAAGTTGCCCAACTCTAATTTTTCTAAATTTTTCACCACTTAAGGGCTTATTTTTTCCATGATGATCCTGTACATACCCTCCATATACAATTTCTTGGCTTAACAAAGGGCAAAAAGTAGTTGTGAATGAACAAAGTTGGGTGGATTTTCACATAGGGGGATACAAGGATAAGGTTTTATGTGACAATAATACCAATGGATGTTTTCCATTTGCTCTTGGGAAGGCATTGGTAGTATGATAGGAAGGCTATCCATGATGGGATGAAGAATACGTATGCCATAGAAAAGGATGGTGTTTCTTACACCCTCACACCATTGAAGGATGAAAACCTAGATTCCCAAGTAGGGCCTAGTGTGATGTTGGTCAATTAAAAGGAGATCTTAAAGACCTTGGAAGAGGAGAATGTGTGATTTTCTATCATAGTAAGGCCTAAATTTGTTGTGGTTGCAAAAAAGAAAGAAGAGTTTCCTTTAGAGGTGAAAGCATTGTTGAAGAAATATGATGAAATAGTGGTTTATGAGATTCCTAACACCTTGCTACTTATGAGGGACATAATACACCATATTGATTTCATTTCAGGGGCTAGTTTTCCCAACAAAGTTTCTTACAAGATGACTCCACAACAAAATGAGTAAATTAAGAGGCAAGTGCAAGAATTACTTGACAAGGGGCTGATTAAGGAGAGTTTGAGTGCTTGTGCGGTTCCCACAGTCCTAGCAACCAAAGAAAGGAGGTGAGCAAAGGATGTGCATTGATTCTAGGGCCATCAACAAGATTACAATAAGGTATAGATTCCCTATTCCAATAATTGAAGACCTAATGGATTGTTTGGGTGGTGCATGCTACTTTTCCAAGATTGATCTCAAGAGTGGCTATCATCAAATTACAATCAGACCTGGTGATGAATGCAAAAAATCCTCCAAGAAAAATAAAGGGTTGTATGAATGGATGGTAATGCCTTTTGGTATGTCAAATTCCCCTAGTACTTTCATGCACTTGATGAATTAGGTGCTTAAACCTTTCATTAGTAAGTTTGTGGTAGTGTATCTTGATGATATTCTTGTTTTTAACAAAACTAAAGAGGAACATTTACAACATTTAGATTTGGTTGTGAGAAGGTTGCATGAAGAAAATCTAATGATAAACTTGAAGAAGTGTGAGTTATTGAAAATAGAGTTGGTTTACCTTGGCTCTGTGGTCACCAATGGCACTTTGAAGATGGATCCAAGTAAGGTTGTGGCTATCCTAAGATGGTCTACACCAAAATTAGTAGTTGAGGTAAGGAGTTTCCACGGTTTGTCTAGTTTTTATAGAAAATTCATAAGATGCTTTAGTCATGTGTGTGCTCCTATGATTGATACAATAAAGGGCGATAAAGGAAAGAGGTTTGTTTGGTCTATTTAAGCTGATAGGAGTTTTGAATATTTGAAAATGAAAGTTGTTGAGCAGCCCATATTGACTTTTCCTAGTTTTGATAAGGTCCTTACCATTGAGTGTGATTCAAGTGGTCATGCTATAGGTGCTGTCCTAAGTCAAGAAAATAGACCCATTTCCTTTTCTAGTGAAAAATTGAATGAAGCTAAGAAAAAATATTCTTCATATGATCTTGAGATGTATTCAATGGTAAAATAATTAAAGAAATGGATGCATTATTTTCTTCCTAAGGAGTTTTTAGTGTACACTAACAATCATGCTCTCCAATTTTTGAATAGCCAAGATAAACCCAGTAGTAGGCATGTGAAATGGGTTGAATTTTTGTAAGGTTTTACTTTCATCATTAAGCATAAAAAGGGGAGATCTAACCAAGTGGAAAATGCATTTAGTAGAAAATCTCTCATGGTGAAGGAAATTCAATTGGAGAGCATAGGAGTGGATTCCTTGAAAGGTATGCACATTGATGATGTAGATTCTAAAGACATTTATGCAAGTTTTAGATAGCCTTGTAGCAACAATAATGACAAGTGGCTTGATCTTTTTATCCAAGATGATCTATTGTTCAAAGGGGCACAATTATGCATTCCTAAATGTTCAATGATGGATAATTTAATCAAAGAAAAGCACAGTGGTAGCCTTGTGGGTCACTTTGGCTTGGACAAGACCTTGGAGTAGTTGAAGAGGTACTACTATTGGCCAAAAATGCAAATTGATGTGAGGAACTTATAGACACATAAAATATACTAATTGACATCGTGCATCTAGTCCTGACTTACTAACACCATTTCTTCTTGAATCATCCCTTGGTCTAACCATTTAATCAAATTCCCCTATCTAATTAAATTCATCAACTTTCATCCCTTAATTAAATAAATCATTCTATCTGATTAAGTCATCTCTTCTGTTAATTAAATCAATCCATCTGATCTAATTATCCCTATTTAATTAAATAATCAATTTATTTGATTAAATATCTAAAGTCTATCCATTAAATTAAATAAATTAAAACCTTATTTGATTTAATCTAACACCATCCCTTTTAATTAAATAAATCAAAATCCTTATTTAATTACTGTCTTATCATAGTCCTCTCTTATTTGATTTAAATAAATCCATAAATCTAAGTCAAATAAGTCACATCATTTAACCTCTCTCATTAAATTAATTAACCCTTGATTAATTTAATCTGTAGACATCAAAAAATTGTCATCTTACTATACCTTGTCACAACATCGCATCATTTAGACATCTTGTATCATGTTTTTCCCTAGGGACTCATGTCATCATCTAATTAGTTAAATAAATCTTATTTATTTGACTAATTTCATTTATTTCCTTCCTATGCATAATTCATCAATTCCTCTAATGTTAATTAAATAATTTATATTATTTAATTAATTAATCATTTCCATCCATTCCTCTAATGCTAATTAAATAATTTATATTATTTAATTAATTAAATCATTTCCATCCATTCCTCTAATGTTAATTAAATAATTTATATTATTTAATTAATTAAATCATTTCTATCAATTCTTCTAATGCTAATTAAATAATTTATTTTATTTAATTAATGAAATCATAAATTCAACATTAATTAAATAAATCCAAAATTTGTTTAATTAATAAAATCTTAAAAATATCTTCTCGCTTTCTTTCCAAATTTGAACTCATGTGCATCTAATTAATTTATTTAATTAGATAATTTCATCAATTATCCTTCTCATCTTTTTCAAGATTTATTTCCTTTAAAAGATAATCAAAATCTTTCTATTTTTTTTTCACATCTTATCTTATCTTGTTTTAATTCCTTTAAAACAATAAATCAAAATCTTTCTATCTTTCAAAAATCTTATCTCATCTCGTTGTATATCCTCTTTTGACAAAAATCAAATCATTATCAATCTTATCAAATCTTATCTCTGTCCACATCGAAAATCTATAAATCAAACCTTTCACAAGCCATTTGCATCGAATCTTCAGACATCCTTATGCTGTCAAAATCATTCTTCAATCGCCATCTATCATCTTCATCAGGTTGTTATGCTGCAGAATTGAGCAACCAACATTCCTCCTCTACAATCAACCTTCGAAATCTTGCATCCTTGTGCAAGTGGAGAAGAGCCATGGAGATCAATCAACACTAGTTTGAAAATCGGTTTGTAGTTTCTTTGTTTACTATTTTTATTTTCATTCTAGTTTGTACTTCATGGTGCTTGATAGGATTTAATTTGTTTATTGTCTTCAATGCATTTAAACTCTTTGGATTATCTACCTATCTACATTTTTTGGCGCCCACCGTGGGGCCTTGCCCCATTTTTAACATTTATTTGCAGGTTTTTTGATAGGATTTCGCGATCTGGAATTCGACTTTCTAACGAAAATTATCATTTTAGCACATCTAAGGGTTTCTATAGAGCATACAAGGGTTTATGTAGTGCATACAAGGCTTTTAATGGTGTTTTTACAGGTTTTATTGACCTTGTTTTGCAGATCTTTCAATTTTTGGACAAAACCGTAGGTTTTACAAAGTTCTTCATATCTTCTACACAGCTATAAATTTTTCTACAATATTTTTACAAAACCTTGTACATCATTTCAAGAGGCTACAATAAAAAAATCAAGGGCTTATGATCATTTTTGTAGAAGTTATTTTGATTTTAATTATTTTCATAAATTTTATTTTTTGGATGCAAATCAATGAATTTTTAAGAACTTTTTATAGTTTTAGAAATATCATGAAATTATAATGGGGGTCTATGTTTTATATATTTAGTTTGGAGGTCAAATATAATACGAAAAAAATTGATCTTCATTTTCTATATGGTTTTTACAAATCCACGTTTTTGAGAGCAAAACAGGGAATTTTTCTTACTTCTTTACATTTCTGGAAAGCTCTTAGAAAATTAGCAGGGGTCTCTTCTTTGATTTTTCATTTTTCAGATCAAAAAAATCATCAAATACTAAAATTTAATTCAGCTATGTCAAAAGTATCTGAAATTGAAATTTTCTGATGAACTTGTCTTTTTCTTTTTTTTGGCTGCATTATAATATTTTTCTTTTATCTTGTAGGTGATCATAAGGAGCTCTAGTAGCAGCAATATCACTCACAACAATAATTTGGAAAGAAAAAATAACCAGGTGCACTCGTTTCATCCTTCATCTCTTAATCATTATTTGTCACACATTTGGATTTGGGCTCTTAAAATGAATCTTGTTTTCAATCACATATCAAAAAATTGAGGCTAAAATTAATCATTGTATTCCATCACATCTTGATTTGGGGATAAAAGAACAAGTGCTTGAATTTTTTTATAAACATTGCAAATTTTTTAAGGGAAATTAATCATTGTGAGTGTGAATCAAGTGTGTGTGATCACAAACACCTCACTTGGTTTGCTTTTGTCAAACCCTTTCTAGGAGGCCTGCTAGGGGATTTCATCACCCCTAGGGATGACCTCAATCGAAGTGTGAATCAAAAGACACGCTTGTTTGGAAGTTAAAATCTTATCACTCTTGGCTAAGCCCCAAAGAACTTTATACCTTTGGGAAGTGAAGGTGAAGGGTGGGTTACCCCTTTCTCCTAGCTGTGTGGCAAGATTTTGCTTTCAAATTATCCTTAGTCAACCTTGTGCAGACTAGCTTGAGACCTAATTGGCCATACCCCACTTGACTAGTCATAGGGCTTGTTGATGTGTCTTCCATGTGTGCTTGTTTAATAATCATTATTACATTATTCAAATTTCAAAATTCAAACTTGCTTATGTGTATTGCGTGAGTGATTTATGGTTGTACATGTGTGATTCATTTAAACATTGTCCAATCAAGCTAAAAACCAAACACATAAAGTCACTTTACACATTCTTCCAACACATTCATATCCAATCACCACCAACCCTAATCAATCCAAGTCTTCCAATCTAATCATTCCACATCATCACTATCACCAACCTAGTCCTAGTCACCAATTATCAAAATGGTCATAATCATAAACAAGCCCAAATTCATAATCCAAGGGGGCACAACTAAGCACAACTAAGAATTCCTTTGATGGAAATATTAATGTAACCTCTTCTCCAAAAACAACATCATCCAAATTCAATATTTTTGAATTTTTTGAGAAGCCCAAATCGAAGCCATCAAATAAAATTGACCAATCTAATCCATCCACTTCTTCACATGCCAATGCCACATCAACACATCCATCAATATCTCTGGAAGAACATAAAATCCCAAGTCTACCTTGGCAAAAAAATCAAGAGCCTTTAAGTCTTAATGCCACCTTTGACAAGGGAAATACCAATCTAGCACATGCACCCTATAACTTTATCATACCATCATCCAATCAAAATCAAAACCCTAAGCCAACACCTTCCACCTCTACCCCTACAAAGGATGTGACCCAAGGGCTACAAGCAAGGAATCGATTTTTGCCATGTCATTCAACACATATACTTGAAAATACAAAAGAGTCCTCAAACATCATGCCAAGTCCTTCAAGCCAACCATATCATCCACAACCGCTTGATCCAATTCAAGAGTCTTCCCCATTAAGTCCAAGTCACCCTCTATCATGCTCCTATGTTGTTGACCATCAAGAACATGACAAGTCTCTCCATGAGAAATCTCCTTCCACCTCTATTCAAATAAGTCATGAGGTATGTCAAGAGCACAATCCTAAACATGAGGAAGCATTACCCCATTATCCACATAAAGATCAACACCCTCCCAATGATTCCATTCATAACATACCTAATACTGTTCATGATCAATCTTCCATCTTTGATCAAGACCCATTTTATGATCAAGAAGACCATGATGATCCTCTTATCCAACTTTATGCATTCCATGGTCAAGAGCTTTCCACCTCACCCATCCATGATGCACAAACATCCACTTCCCTTGATGAGACATATGCCTCCCAAACACACATAGAAGATCAAACAAATAACTTGGATCTAAGTGAACACAATGCTAATAAAGATCCTAATGATCCTCCATCACCCACTATCGATCCCATTGCACTTCCTCCATCATATCCTATTGGTCTTTCCACCCTCATTCATGAATGTTCCTCCTTAGAACAACAACAAGCATTATCTTCTCCATCCAATAAGGAACTCATGTCTAGTGTTTCACCTACACCTAGTCTCATTGTCCATTGCACACTCCAAAACATGAACCACCAAGGTAAAGGTCTAGACCTTCATGAACAAGATATTTTGGATCCCGTCCATGTCAAAGTCCCTCCACGCTCTTATGGCCTTGGACCTACACCCCAAGGACAACAACCTAAAGATGTTGGTACTTCCTCCATGCATCCTAAGTCCACTTTCCATCATAAAGCCTATCATATGCCTAAAACATATGTTGTCATTCCACCACCGTCATCCTACAAATGTCAAAAGCATGTGACCATACACCTTCCACCATCCACTCTACCACCATTACTTCCAACTCCTAATATCCCTCGATCCACTCTACCACCATTACTTCCAACTCCTAATATCCCTCCATCAACTTTACCTCCACTTCTCCCAACACCTAATATCCCCATTATCCAATCCCCTTATCCCTCCATCCATAAATACCCTAACATTCCTAATCATGACCAACAAATGCACACAGTGTATAAACATGAAGCTTCCACTCATTCCACCAAACCCAAGGGATTCAAAAGCAATAATTCCAATGCCTCTACCTATAAAGTCAAAAATCCTAAGGTTTCTTGTGCCTTAGGACATCAATACAAAAAGTCAAAGAAAAATCCATCTAAAAAGTTATATAAGACCATACCTCCAAAAGTAAAGGCCAAAACTAAAATGGTTTGGGTACCTAAGAAAAAATAAATCAAGTCAAATGAGGCATTCACATTACAAAAATCCCAACCATCCACTTCCATCCCACATTCTCATTCCATTCAAAAGTCTCAAATTCCTAAAACCCACAAGCAAAATAAAAATCATAAAAATACTAAGTCTATGTGGGTACCTAAATCACTTCATCCACCACCTCCTAAGCAAATATCTCCATTGATTCCTACACCCCATCCACATCAAAATCTTCAATGTTTATCACAGTGTGTGCAACCATTGGTCATGATTCCCTTCCATTTCACAACAATTTCACATACCTCCATCTCCTCATCTTTCAACTACTATCCCACATATCTTCCCAATCACCTCCCTATGGTCCATGCTTTTGCATAAACCTTTCATCCATCCTTTTGTATAAGTCCTATACAATCCACATCATAATCCACTATTCCCCATTCATTCTTGCATAAGCCTTTCATAATCTGCCATTTACCTAATCCATCCCTTTCATATCATCCCTTACCAACATCTATGAGCATAATGGCACTTGACATGGTCCATGCAAGGACATCCATATCTAGTGAGACTACCACCTTTCATGGGACTAGAAACTTGAGTCCCTCCTATCCATATTCCCTTTCTATCCGAAAAAAAGAAGTCAAAAAAACAATCTAAAAAAAAAAAAGAAATAAAGAGAAATCCCTTCGTCCAACAGTGAAAACCTGGTAAACAGGCACCCTGGATAAGTACCATGATGAAAACCTAGCAAATAGGCATCATGTGTAGGTTGATCTTCTATTTCACTTACACTTGGGGGCACAATGTCTTATCTATCCAACCTATCATTTTCATATCATATAATTTCCATCTTACCTGCCATCTTTAGCCATCATATTGAGTCTATTCATACATATGTATCATATTGAGTCCATTCATCCACCCTTCTTCTTTTGATCTTGATGAAGATATAGGGGAAAATTGTTGAAACATGCTTTGAGTATCTATTGATATACCTCATCCTTCCAAACAAGCCTATCATTATCCTATTATCATAAGCTTTGTCCAGAAAAATCCTAAGTATTGTACCTAGAATGGGGCATACTATTCCTATGCAACATAGTCTTTGGAAATCACAATCCTTGCTCTCTTATGATGCATACATCCATTCCATTCACTATGACCTATCCTTTACATCCCTCCATATATCATGAACCTTTTATACCTTTTCCCATCACCCACCCTTTTATCCATCAATCCCATCTATCTCCTTGCACCTAGACTTGGTTTTCCCCTTTTCATTGGTCTCTCACACAAAGGTTACTCAAATTTTCATCCTTTGACACCTCCAATATTTCAAAAATCCAAAAAAATCAAAATATTTCAAAAATCCAAAAATATTCAAAATATTTCAAAAATACAAAAAAATCAAAACATTTCAAAAGTCCAAAAAAAACATCAAAACATTTCAAAAAGTCCAAAAAAAAAATCAAAACATTTCAAAAGTCCAAAAACATTAAAACATTTCAAAATTCCAAAAAAATCAAATATCCAACAAAAATCCAAGCAATAAAATCCATCCATCCAATTAATTCTTCCAATTTCATCTACTTAATCCATCACCTCAATCAAATCATTCAACCATTCAACCAAATCAATCATCTTCATCAAAACCATTGCATCCAATCAAATCAATCAAATCATTCCAAGCAAATATCCAAATGCAAAGTCAATCCTTAATCCATACCAATCAAGTCGATCAATCTTGTCAAATTATCCAAACACATCATTTGGTCTCGATCCTAATCTTGTCATAAACCTAATCAATCAATCAATCAATCAATCAATCAACTATCAGTCATCCTTGTGTTGATCTAGGTACATGCCGCTCCCCACAATGACAACACTATCATCATTATCAATCAATCAATCAATCAATGGTTTACAACTTTACAGGGGCAATTCCTTGTTTATTTTTGTATCATTTGTGCATGCTTGCTTGCTTGCTTGTGTGTGTTATCATTTTATCTTGCATTTGTATCAAATCCGTATCATTCTAGCTAATATTCATATCTTGTGTATGTTGGAGTAGCTTTTTGCACTATCCTTTGCATCTAAGGTCATATCATACCTTTTGTGCATTAGGACTTTAATGCTCTAAGTCTATTTCCTCATACGTCTAGACAAGGTTGTATTACACTGGGGCACGAGACACATCGTCACCTTGGTCCTTATATCTTGGTGCATAACATCTAGTGCTATATCAAACATCATGGTTGCTCACTTTCATTGCAGCATAATGTATCATTCATCTCCTTCATCCACTTTCTATCTTGCATCATCCTATTTATCATTTCATTTCATTTCGAGAGTCTACCCGTGTTTGTCCAACCTGCCTATCCTCTCGAGGGGGCATCATCATTCCATTATCCTATCTTTCCTTCACCATCCATTTTCTTTTACCTATATCTTAACTTATTTGAAATGATGTTACTCGACACAAATCTCAACATCTCAAAGAGGGGCAAAATGTAGACATCAAAAAATTGTCATCTTACGATACCTTGTCACAACATCGCATCATTTAGACATCTTGTATCATGTTTAATTTATTGCATTTTTCCTTCCCTCTTGCATGTCATTTCAACAAATTTGAATTTCAAATATTGGCATTTATTGGCACAAACCCCAAATATTGCACATCCTTCATCCATTCATAGCTTGACAAGTGGCATCATATCATTGGATGAATGTTAGTCCCACATTGTTCAAATTTAGATAGTCTTCCATCTTGAAATCCTATAAATAAAGAGCTCATATCCTCATTTGATCATCCACAATCCAAGCAAAGTTACCATGCTCAAATATCTCTTGAATTTCATCCATTATCATTGAGTCATAGCTAGGTTTTGCAGATTTTTGGCTTGCAGTCTTCATTCTCCATCAACAAAGTGGGTCAATCTCTTCAACATTCGAAGCTTGCATCTTAGGAATTGGGAAAGGGCCAATTTTCACATCAAATTGGCACCAATTCCCCCATGGGATCATGAGTTTGCATATTTAAATTAAGATTCAAGCTATTTCATTGTTTTTGGTTTGTTCTTCATTGTTTTCTTTCCTAGTTTGGGTTTGTAAATGGATTTCATGGCGAATCCTTGTTTAGGCTTGCAATATCTAACTTGAGGTGTTTATTCTCTTTGTTTTGTAGGTACTTAGGTTGGGGTTCACACATTTTGGTGCTAGAAGGAGGGTTGGACATCATTATTTCTAATCTTTCCATGAAATTTCCACTTTTTCTTCACACACAGGAAATTCCAATGTTGGGAGCTCAACGTCATTGTTTTGGCACCGCAGGCTCATCAACGTCACTATATGGCACTGCTTAAAATGCAAACTGCGCTGTTGGACTCGTCCCACCAAAATATTTGAATTCTAAACTCCACCGCTGGACTCATTGACTTGTAGAACTTTTTGAAATTTTTAAAAACAATGACTCTGGATGCAAACTGTGACACGGGGTGAAAAGAGCGACGCAGTTGAGCTTTCTGTCCTGACACAGAGCACCGCTGACTGGTAAGCGACGCTTTGAGGGCACCGTTGAGTAGACAAACTGTGACACCATTGTGAGTTGCGATGTTGGGAGATAGTAAAAAGAAGAATTTAATTTTTTAGCATGTGCTTTTGATTAATGATTGATTTATCCTTTGTTTTTTGCTTTTTAATATCTGTGTTTTTCTAGAATCTGAGTATTTTTCTCCTTTGTAGGTTGGAAATAAAAAACAAAGGAAGGAGGAGCATGGTGATGATATTTTGTCCAATCAAAGTATTTTTAAAACACTTTAGTGTTTGTTTAACACTATTTTGAGAATTTGTTATCTTTTCATTCTTAGAACACTAGTTTTCATTTGGGTTTAAAAAAAAGATCCTTTTGATTTCTTCTTGCGAAAAGGCTAAAATGAATTTTAGGATCACAACTTACTAGATTTTGTTTCATGGATTAACAATTGAACAAAATTTCTTTCACTGGTGATTTGGTGCTCTAAAATGAACTCACATTTTTCTTTGAGGATTTAAAAAGAACAAGTGCAAACTTTGTTTTTCATGAGGGCTTACTTAAACTAAAGCCATTGAAAAAGGACGTATGCACTTCTCTCGCACTTTATAGTGATCTTGAGAACCAAAAGGCCTTTTTCATGACTTTAGGGTGAGACAAAGTAACCACCTCCACACTTCAATTTGGGTTTAAAATTGAACATCTTGTGCAAGTGTGAGTGGGGGCATTGTTGCATATATTCTCTCTCTTTGTTGCCAACAAGGATTGATCAAGTTACGAATAGTGTTTCTCATTCACTTTTGTTTATCCTAGAGGGCCTACCTTGGGGAAAAAGTACACACCCAAGGGAATGACTCAACTGGTAACACTCTAAAGCCAAGAGTATTTCCAACCAGGATATAAATGTGGATATTGGACAAAATTCCAATATCATGCGGTTGATTCTGACAAGATGGATCCGAAAGGGGACTCTTGTCATATGGGTCAATCTCCAAGAATGGAAAGTCCTTATTAAAACCCATGTGCTAGAATTTTCCAGAATCCTTTTATCTATTTGTTGGTACAAGAACGGTCATTCTGAAGCCACCCCACACTTTTATGGTCTTCTAGTAGAAATGGGAAACATGCCATGGGAGTTTCATGGGTGTTGATGCTTGGCTGCTCCGTATAAGTGAGTGTTGTGGAGGGGAGCCAGTGGGGTCAAGCATCTAACCATTTGCTAGAGATAAGCGTAGCTGGACTTGTCCAAGTGGGATTCCAACAAATATTGTCTTACACATCCATAGGATTGTATTTATTCTTGGGTTACAAAATGCATTGCTTGATCGAAAACATCATAGAAACAAACACTTAACATCATCCCAATTTCAAACCCTTTTGGAGACAAATACAATTGACTCAATCCATATGTTATTACTTTCCCTTGGGATTCACATCCTTAGAGGTTTCTAAGCATTGGATTATATCTCGATTTGTCTCCTTAAGTAAACAATAGGAAAACCCTTGCCTTAAGTTCATTGAATTTCCACATAACATATCTTGTGGGGTTTAAAGAAATTAAGACATTGGACATCTTAGTTTGAAAACCTAATTGAAGAAATTTTTTTTTGGTAAAATAAAGACATCAAGCAAAGCTAAGCAAAATGAACTTTCATATGTGTTGAAGACTTACCATCCCAAAGCAAAAAATTATTGGATGGAAATCCAAAAGTGAATATTCAAAAGAAATCATTTCTTGATCACAAAGGTCTATAGGAAGGATTTGCATGCTGTTCAATACCTAGGTCTAGGAAAAAAAAGTGTATCTTTTAGATTCACCTTAGGATCAAAACATATCAAAATCTTTTTCATCCATCCTCCAAAACATTAAAACAACATCATCTCACAATCACCTTTTGGGAAAATCTTGAAATCATCCTTAATACTAGGATTTGTGGCAAAATCAAAATAATCAAAATAATTGAGACTAAATCCTTGAAAACATTATCAAAAACACCTTTGGCTAGGCATGTGTAGATGCATCCTTTTGCATATACTTAGTCAAAATTATCAAAATCATCTTGTCTACCTTAGTATATGTAGATGAATCCTTCTTTATATACTTAGCAAAACAATCATCTTGTATTGGATAGGTGTGGGTAGATACATCCTTATCCTCACACATATTCAAATCATCATCCTTTGAACAAAACTATCCCTTAGATCATCATCCAACATCTTAGGGTCTTTTTGTTCAAAAGTCCAAATCAAAATCAAAATCAAGGACAAAATCCCAAAAATCAAAATAAAAATCCACAAGTCCTAAAAGCCTAGTATCTCATTCAAGATTTATCAAAAGCCAAAACACTCGTATCATCCATCCCTAACATCATCATCATATCATCACCTTTGATCCTCAAGGCATCCTAAAAACTTTCTACTTTGGGCATAAAATAAAGATCAATCTAAAGAATCAAGACTCATCTTCCATATTATTGAAAGTTGATCCTTGTTTTATGGTTCTAACCAGATCTCAATACAAGAAGAGTATGGAAGCCAACAAAGAAACACCCACTTCAAGTGATCTTAGCCAAACAAACGTTGAAATAAATCCCGCCGAATCAAGTAATCCGTTGACCCTCTCATCGCAAAATCTGCAAGAAGAAAATCAAGGAGAGGATCTTACCTTTGGAATGTCTCACAAAGAAATGACTGAAATGCTCCAAAATCTAGAGAACCATAAAATAATCAACATCATGATGAGACTTAACCCTTCACTATACATGCTTGAGCTAGCAAAACAAGGAGCCAAGTTACCTTCGGATTTTGATGTGAGTACTATAGTGGAGACATCATTTCCCCCAATTTCATCCACCATCCCCATCTCATCTACACCCCCATCTCAAAACATCACGCAAAAAATTCCATAAATCACAACATCATTTGCTCCAACCCAACCCAATATTAATAAGGGAAGTGCATTTCTCAATGCACTTCAAACACACCCCCTTGTTAATAATCAGAATTTGGATGCAAAAACCACCTTGGAACAAAGCATACCCCAAAACCCATTACACAAGAATGTTCCTCTCACATTCCATCATGATCCATCATCATCATTTTTTCATGCAACACCTCAAACACCTCTTCTCACAAATTCACAAGAGGAGGGAGATATGTTTGGACCAGGGGGCATATTTGACACCACAACATTCTCACAACAAATAACACCCCTTACATTTACACCACTTCCACCATTACCATCATCATTTTCACCACTCCTTGGTTTAGGGCTTCCTCCCCTACCAAGTATCAATCAAACCTATATCCCAACCATCAATCAAAGCATTACACCAAATACTCAAAATTTTCCGCTGATATCGTAACAACAAACGACAAACACACAAACAAAGGAAACATCATCAAACACCCCCATAAAATCACAAATCATGGTCTCTCAAGGGCCAATCACATCAATGGTGCCACTCATCACTCAAACCATCACACCAACAACACCATCCGCCAATCAAATAATCAACATGACATCGCCATTCACCACTACCACAAAAGCCATTCTTAATCCACCACCACCCCCACCACCACCAACTCCCACCACATCAGGTCAATATAACGCAACATTACAAGCTACTTTTCAAAGAGGATACTAATAAGTGCAGAAACAAAAAGCTGTATACCTAGCTACTCAACAAGCCGCTCAAGCTATGCAAGTCACCCAAATAGCCCAAGCCGCATTGCAAACACAACAAGCCCAAGCATTATTGCAACAACAACAACAACAAGCCGCTCAAGCTGTCCAAACATTGCAAGCACAAAAGGTCACTCAAGCACAACTTCTATTACAACAACAAGCAGCACAAACACAAATAGCACAAGCGCAAGTGCAAGTTCAAACTCAATATCAAGCACATCAAGCACAAGAACAAGCACAACTTCTTGCACAAGCAGTGCAATTACAAGCATATCAACAAGCATTAAAGCAATATCAAGAGCAACAAGATATAGTAGAATTGGTAGCCCAACAACAAGCATTGTGGGAACAACAACAAGCACAACAACAAGCATTGTTGGAATAGCAGCAAGTGCAACAACAAGATCAACAACAAGCATTATTTGTACAAAAGCAAGTAGAAGCCTACTTCGCCTGCCAGAACATGTAGCTACCATCGAACAATGTACCGACCAACCCATCCATCCAACCAAAGATTGAAACACCCCAAAACACTTTCATCCCACCCCTTGATCCACAAAATGATGTGATGACACAACTCAAGTTGCTCTTGCAACAAGTGCTCGACCTTCAAGTAGGGCGAACACCCAAAACACCAAGCAACTTATGTCCCTATCCATTTGATAGGATCTTAGACATGAAACCATTCCCCAAGGGATTTGAAATCCCCAAATTTGACAAATATTGAGGGATGGGAAACCCTGAGGATCATATTAGGGAATTCAAGGTTCATTGCATGGAGGTTGCATATGATGATATTTATCTGATGCAGCTATTTCCTAGGAGCTTGGTAGGCCCCACTATAGAATGGTTCTCTCACTTACCTACATGCATTAGAAAATTCCAAGAAATTAGGGATGCATTCATTAAGAACTACACATGTAACATTGCAATGGATGTAAGTCTCGAAGAACTCTCAACTCTAAAACAAGGAAAGAATGAATTTTTTGCTTCATTCCTTCAATGATGGCATTCTGAGGCCAATTAGAGCAAGTGGACCATGCCAAAAGAACAAAAATTTTGCACCATCATAGTCAACCTTGAGGGCTACTTGGCATTTCATCTCAAGGTTCAAGGCATCACCACATATGAGCAATTGATCTCCAAGGTGCTCAGCATCGAAAGAGCCCTTGCAACTCAACCCGTGGAATCAACATCATACCACGAACAAAAAAATAACCAACCACCATCCAATTACAATGATAAACCTTGCACATGGGAAAGGAAAAAAAACATTGCTAATGATGGTGTCATCGATGCCAATGTGGTCATTAGTGGTCCTTGCCAAAATACACCCACACCACAAACCCAAACAAAACACCAAAACAATCATCACACGACATACTATCCAAACAACAATCCAACCATCAATAATCTCAATGACCAAAGAGGACCACCCCAACACAAAATTTATCCCAAATGAAAATACACCATTTTGGGGGAACCACTTGAGGACATAATGAAAAGGTTGATCGATGAAAAACTCATCAAGCCTCCTACACAAATCTCAACATCTCGAATATCATCTCAAAGCGAGAAGATATTTTTAAGATTTTATTAAAGAAAGTGGCATTTATTGCATTTTTCCTTCCCTCTTGCATGTCATTTCAACAAATTTGAATTTCAAATATTGGCATTTATTGGCACAAACCCCAAATATTGCACATCCTTCATCCATTCATAGCTTGACAAGTGGCATCATATCATTGGATGAATGTTAGTCCCACATTGTTCAAATTTAGACAGTCTTCCATCTTGAAATACTATAAATAAAGAGCTCATATCCTCATTTGATCATCCACAATCCAAGCAAAGTTAACATGCTCAAATATCTCTTGAATTTCATCCATTATCATTGTGTCATAGCTAGGTTTTGCAGATTTTTGGCTTGCAGTCTTCATTCTCCATCAACAAAGTGGGTCAATCTCTTCAACATTCGAAGCTTGCATCTTAGGAATTGGGAAAGGGCCAATTTTCACATCAAATTGGCACCAATTCCCCCATGGGATCATGAGTTTGCATATTTAAATTAAGATTCAAGCTATTTCATTGTTTTTGGTTTGTTCTTCATTGTTTTCTTTCCTAGTTTGGGTTTGTAAATGGATTTCATGGCGAATCCTTGTTTAAGCTTGCAATATCTAACTTGAGGTGTTTATTCTCTTTGTTTTGTAGGTACTTAGGTTGGGGTTCACACATTTTGGTGCTAGAAGGAGGGTTGGACATCATTATTTCTAATCTTTCCATGAAATTTCCACTTTTTTCTTCACACACAGGAAATTCCAATGTTGGGAGCTCAGCGTCATTGTTTTGGCACTGCAGGCTCATCAACGTCACTATATCGCATTGTTTAAAATGCAAACTGCGCTGTTGGACTCGTCCCACCAAAATATTTGAATTCTAAACTCCACCGCTGGACTCATTGACTTGTAGAACTTTTTGAAAATTTTAAAAACAATGACTCTGGATGCAAACTGCGACACGGGGTGAAAAGAGCGACGCAATTGAGCTCTCTGTCCCGACACAGAGCACCGCTAACTGGTAAGCGACGCTATGAGGGCACCGTTGAGTAGACAAACTGCGACACCATTGTGAGTTGCGATGTTGGGAGATAGTAAAAAGAAGAATTTAATTTTTTAGCACGTGATTTTGATTAATGATTGATTTATCCTTTGTTTTTTGCTTTTTAATATCTGTTTTTTTCTAGAATCTGACTATTTTTCTCCTTTGTAGGTTGGAAATCAAAAACAAAGGAAGGAGGAGCATGGTGATGATATTTTGTCCAATCAAAGTATTTTTAAAACACTTTAGTGTTTGTTTAACACCATTTTGAGAATTTGTTATCTTTTCATTCTTAGAACACTAGTTTTCATTTGGGTTTAACAAAAAGATCCTTTTGATTTCTTCTTGCAAAAAGGCTAAAACAAATTTTAGGATCACAACTTACTAGATTCTGTTTCATGGATTAACAATTGAACAAAATTTCTTTCACTAGTGATTTGGTGCTCTAAAATGAACTCACATTTTGCTTTGAGGATTTAAAAAGAACAAGTGCAAACTTTGTTTTTCGTGAGGGCTTACTTAAACTAAAGCCATTGAAAAAGGATGTATGCACTTCTCTCGCACATTTTCTAACCAAGATTTCCCCACCCAACCATCTCACAACTGTGCACTTCACTTGGTAGCCATAGTACACAAGAGAAAAATCAAAAGGGTCTTGGTGGATGGAGGTGTGGGCTTGAACATATGTTCCTTAAGCCTCATAAAGCAGTTGAAAACATTAGAAGATTCCATCGACAAAGGGAAGGGCATCACGATAAGAGCATATGATGACCAAGAAAGAGTTTCTCAGGGCACAATTAAACTTCCTATTCAAGTAGGGCCAAATCTCATGGAAACCACTTGTCAGGCCTTGGACCTTGACTTGCTATATAATATCCTCTTGGGATGCCCATGGATCCATGCGATGAAATCCATAGCATCAACCTTCCACCAATGTGTGAAATTCACACATAATGGACAAGAAATTACCATCCATGGAGATCCCGAACTGTTTTCATATTGCAAAAATCTTGATGCAAAATATTACAAAATCCCCCAAGTGCCAAAGAATGATGAGGGCCCATACACACCATACATCGACCCTGCCACTCTCGTGTCCACTTCTGCTATAGAGACACCTGCCACTCTCACCATTCCCACCATCTCTGACATCAAGCTCATCATCTAGGATGATGGTTGTGGAAGCTACAAGCTTCCTAACAATGCTTTTATGATAGGAGAGTTACCACAATCTCCTAGATCACGGGGACATCCACAAGAAAACTAAGCTTCCACATCACAAATGTATCCTGAAGACTATCCTAAATTCACAAGATGGGGAGACCTTGGCTAGGAGGTTATTGAGGAAAATCCATCACACATGCTATATCAAGATGAAAGACCGACAACTAATTTACCAATGGATGAGACAAGGGCCTACAAATGATGCTTGCAATGGGCTATGACATAAATCGACGACTAGGACAAAATGAAAATGGCCTCATAATACTTGTCATGCCAGAGACGTGACCCATAAAATATCTTGGCCTTGGATGTACTCCTTCAAGCATAACCATACGTGGCCGAAGTCCTTCGATTAGAATGGTTACTATTTCTCCTCATCCAATACTAGGAGAAGTACACTCACCAATATCCATAGGCAGAGACATACATAACTTTATAATTGAGGCCTATATTAGTAGTGATGACGAAGATACCATGACCAATCTACCTAGGTTATTTGAGGACACTACCCTATGTATGATTAGCACCATCTCCTTTGAGCCAAACCAATAGAATCATGACATTCGTCTAATCTATCCCCAACTCATTGACCATGACCAACGAGGACCATCAATTCTTGATACATTCAAAAATGATGAGGCACTCTCATAATTCATGGGATTGCGGGATAAAATTCCAAATGGGGATCACAAAGCAGGCTTTATAATAGAGTTGGACACACATGCCTATTATGGGGAAATGATTGAATCCTTCAGTCGCAAAAGTGAGAAACTAAGAATCATATCCAAGTCCTTGAGTGAAAACCACACTGTGGCATTCTCTAACAAGAAAATAGTAAAAAGAAAGGACATATCCAATGTTGAAAACCTCTTTGAGGTGCCCGAGGATGAAGGATTGAATCTTCCTTTAAGAACTATTCATCAGGATAAGTTAGCAATCTTGGCCGAAAAGTGTAATCTAGTCAACCTAGGAATAGAGGAGACCCCACATATCACATTCTATGCAGAATCACTATTATTAGAAGAGAAAGAACTCCTAGCAGCATTCTTAAGGGAAAGATAGATAAACTTCACATGGAGTTATGCTGATATGCCAAGACTTGATCCAAAGACTGTGGTCCATTATTTAGCAGTGAATCCAGAAGCAAAACCAGTCAAATAAAAGCTTCAAAAAATGCATCCTCAAATAGCCTTATTGGTCAAAATGGAGCTCAAAAAGTTGTTAGATGCAAGATTCATCCGACCAATCGATTATCTAGAATGGGTATCAAACTTGGTACCTGTTTCAAAGCCTGACAGGGCCATTAGAATCTGCATGAACTTCAGAGATTTGAACAAGGCATGTCCCAAGGATGATTTCCCGCTTCCTAATATTGACATGATAGTAGACATGATAGTAAGACACGAGATGCTATCACTAATGGACAGATCTTCAGGATACAACCAGATCATGATAGCAAAAGAAGATCAAAATAAGATGGCCTTTACTTGTCCATGGGGGACCTACTGCTAGAACATGATGCCATTCAGCCTAAAGAACACAGGAGTAACCTATCAAAGGGCCATGACACTGATCTTCCATGACATGATTCATAAAACAGTTGAAGACTATGTCGATGACATCCTAGCCAAATCAAGAAAAATAAAAGATCATATAGCAACCTTAAGTGCTATCTTTGATAGATTGGAGGTGTACATAGTCAAACTAAATCCCAAGAAGTGCATTTTTGGCGTACAATCAGGTAAATTGCTAGGATACATAGTGTCCATGAGGGGTATCAAGGTGGATCCAACAAAAGTAAAAGCAATCCTCAAAATGGAAGCACCAAAGACATTTAAACAACTAAGAGGTCTCCAAGGAAGGATCCAATCCATTAGAAGGTTCATAGCACAATTGGCAGATAAGCAGAACCCATATTCTCACCTACTCCACAAGGGGGTAGCATACAAATGGGACACAAAATGCAAAGAGGATTTAACAAAATAAAGGAATACCTCCTGACACCACCAGTATTAATGCCACCCATCCCACGAAAGCCATTGATCTTATATGTATCAGCAACAATAGCAACCCTTGGAGCTCTCCTAGCTCAGCATGATGAAAATAGAATAGAGAGGGCTATCTACTATATTAGTAGGACAATGGTTGGACATGACCTAAAATACTCATTCATCGAGAAAGAATGCCTCACAGTAGTGTTTGCATAAAAAAAAATTAGACATTACATGTTGGCACATAAGATAAAGCTCATCACCAAAATTGATCCCCTCAAGTATCTACTATCAAAGGAAATGCTCATAGGAAGAATGGAAAAATGGGTAATGATATTATCAGAATATGACATCAAGTATGTGGAGAGAAAATCCATTAAGGGAAAGGTTATTGCAGACCAACTGGCAGAGGCACATATCTATTCTGAGAATCCTCTTGTCTTAGAGTTTCCAGATAAATCTATTTTTAACCTCAACGTAGCTTACCATTGGAAACTATAATTTCAATGGTTCATACACACAGCACAGATCAGGAGCTGGTGTCTTCTTCATCACCCCACAAGGGGACTGCATACCAAGGTCATACAAACTGGCATTTCCTTGCACTAACAACATCGCGTAATACAAGGCTTTGACTATAGGTCTCAGAATAGCAGTGCAATGGAACATCATGGCTCTCAAAGTGTATGGAGACTCTTAGTTGATCATAAATTAAGTCAATAATGAATATCAGACCAAGGATGATAAGCTCACTCCATACAAGAAATTGGTGGAGACTCTCAAAGAATCTTTCATAGAAATATCATTTGAGCAGATTCCTAGAACCAACAACAGAGCAACAGACACCATGGCGACAATCGGGTCCCTATTAGATATCCCCAACAACATTCCAAAAAATGAATTCTTGATTGAGCAGCTTCTTGTTCCTATATTTGAGGTACCAGAATTAGAATTCGTGTGTGAAATCATTGGTCCTGGTGATCCTTGGTACCATGACATCTACACATATCTTCACATAGGAGTTATACCCGTTGACCTACCATCAAACCTAAAATGAACCTTTGTTAAAAAGGCATCTAGATTTGTCATCCTAGGTGATACCTTATACCGTAGAAGCATAGAAGGTACCTTGCTACATTGCTTAAATGCTGAGGAGGCATTAACCGCTCTAACCAAAGTTCATAACAATATCTGTGGATGACACTCGAGTGGAATAACCATAGCCAAGAAATTGCTGAGAATGGGGTATTATTGGCCCACAATGGAAAGAGAAGCACATGATCATGCTAAAATATGTCTACAATGTTAGCAACATGGGGACCTCATCCATGCTCCAGCTCAAGAGCTTCATCCTATTATCACACCATGGCCCTTTTCATAGTGGGGAATCGATCTCATTGGGAAAATCACACCCACCTCATCCAATGGCCACAAATTCATTATAATTGCAACTGAGTACTTCACAAAGTAGGTGGAGGCCATACCCATGACATATATAACTGGGAAACAGATCTCAGGATTCATCCTGAACTATCTCATCTATCGATACAGAGTCCCACAAGCCATTATCTCAGATAATGGGACACCATTCAAGAATCAAGAAGTTCATGACTTGTGCCAGAAATTCAAAATCCAATATCGCTTCTCCACCCCGTATTATCCCCAAGGAAATGGCCAAGCAAAAGCTACAAACAAAACCATCCTCAAAATCCTCAAGAAAAATTCAATGATGCAGGTCGTGATTGGCATCTATAGCTCAATCCTACCCTCTGGGCTTATCAAACTAGCATCCGCACGCCCACTAGTGCCACCCCCTTCTCCTTGGTCTACAGATCAAAAGTCGTACTCCCCATTGAGATCGAGCTCTTATCCCTTAGGATATCACTACAAAACCTCATCACTAATGAAGAATACCTAGTATCAAGACTAAATGAGTTGGAGTTATTGGATGAGAGACATATCAATGCTTTAAATCATTTGTAAGTCTATAAGAATAGACTCAAACGGAGCTACAATAAGAAAATCATAAGCAGGACCTTCCAAATCAGAGAACTGGTCTTAAAAGAAAATCAAAAGAATGTCCCAAACCCAAGCAGCAAAGGAAAATTTGAACCCAATTGGTTGGGACCATTCATCATCACAACAAGTTACAAATTAGGGGCATATCAATTATCAACACTTGAAGGGGAACCTCTGTAGGAGCCCATGAATAACTACCATCTCAAAAGTTTTATGCCTAAATATTTCAAGGTATAGAACCAAAAAATCTAGAAAAATTCTTGAAAAAATGGTTACCTTGGTGAAAACCTGGCAAACAGGCATCTTGGTGACAACAAAAACAACAAAAAAGCAAAAAATTCAAAAAAATTGAAAAAAGGTTTGAAAACAGTAAAGAAAAAAATCATCCTCTAGTGAAAACCACTTCAGTGGCATTTTGGGCAAGTACCTTGGTGAAAACCTAGCAAATAGGCGCCTTGCATAAATAAGAAATTTCCATCCACCAGGATCTATATGGCTTGTTCGACATCCCCCCCATTTCGTGTCCATCATGCATCACATTCAGATCTCCATCCATGACTCATCCACTCGCATCCGCACCATAGCTTGGTCCTATTTTCATATCATGATCCCTCCTAGTACTACTCGGCCCGTCATCAAGGTCAGTTTGTCCTACCTTTATTGCAGTAGTCTATTACATCACACTGGGGGTACATTCTCATCGGATCAGATTCGTGTATGATCTTAAATTCCTCAAAACAAAAAATCCAAAAACATCAGAAAATCCAAAAACATCAAAACATATCAAAATCCAAAAAAAAGATGTCTTGTCAAACTACATCATCTCTGAGCTTGAACGTAGGCAAGGTTGATCTTCGATCATCCCCCGAGACATTTAGGTCAGTCCTATAGGAGTTTGTCATAATAAACTGACATCTCATCATGTATATCATCATCTGTAAATCAATCAATTCATCAGTCAAACTACGTGGTCTCTATGTGTATAACGTAGGCAAGGCTAATCTTTTGATCAGCCCTCAAGACCCCTAGGATAGGTCTTTAGGTTAGTCTCTTGGTCAAAATCTTAGAAAATCCCAAAAACATTGAAAAATCAAAAATCAAAACATTTGTAAAACCTTGAAAAATACCAAAAACAGCCTAAAAACATTGCAAAACATCAAAAACATCCAAATATTTGAAAAAATCCATCTGCCTCATCTCACTTGCACCCACAATAAACACCATCCATAATAAATTGATCGTCATCCTCAAACATTAGTGAAACAGTTATAAGCAAGTCTACCAGCTTAAAAAGTAAAACTCCAAAAATCAAGTCTTAAGTCTAAGTCAGTGCGTAAGCAAATTGGTCGTCTCTTGGTATCGGTAATGCGTCATTTGAATTGGTCCCATATCAATCATCCCTTAGAACACTTTGGGTAAATGAAATGACATGCTGCCATCCACTAACATGTCCTAGGATGAATCCTTCCCACAATGGGAATTATCTTTTGGCAATAAGTTTTGGTTATCATACTTAGAAAACACATCCTCCTTCTGTTAGTGGTATTGAAGAGCATCAGTTTGTTTGTTTACTTGGTCTTTATCTTTTGACTTATCTTATTTGCGCTCATTCCAAGGACATCTCGATGATATCCCAAAATAGAGGATTTAGAGAAATAGGAATGGGGCAACGATGATTATCTTTTGTCTGCTATGCTTGTTGGACGTTCTTGTAATATAACCTCAATGAATACTTGCTTTGTTAGGTATGTATGGAAGAGGTCTAGGGCAACTTGTTGACTATTCTAGGGATAGGTTTACCTTTCTGTGTTTTGGTCCGAGGTGTTTGAAATTTTTTAAGTGCATCCTAGCAAGGTTTTCGTATGTTAGGTGTGAACAAGAATACTCCTATCTAATTGTCAAGTCAAAGTCCATCTCACTAGGTACAATGCCATCCTGGTTTTTTATACCTTGATGCATCGTACCATGTGAGTTATCAAACATAAGAAAATTTGGACCTTTGAAAATCCCAATTCCTCAGGAAACAATCATCATCATCATCATCATCATCATCATCATCATCATTTACATTTATGTCATCTTGCGTCTTGTTGAAATGACTTCTTCTTTTCTTACTAATCGCGCTAACAAGGTACTATGACAATTGACTATTATCGCCATCATCGTTATCGATCTTGCATCCACAAATCATTAACATATTTCATAAACATATTATATAGGAAACATACACATTGCATTTTTAAATAGGTTATCATAAACATTCTTCATAAATAGGTGCATCCATGTCATTGCATTTCACCCATTACATTGCATCTCATACCATTATATCCATCATTGCATAAACATGCATTTGCATTTCATAACCATTTCATATTACCATCAATCATATAAATCATTGCATAACATCTATGAAAGCATTTCATAATCATTTATCACATAATCATAAACAATAGGTATATAATCATCTAATTCATTAGGCATACATACTTGCATAATATCATGACATCATATCATCACTTTTATTTTCACATCGCATTACACATCAACATATCATTTTGCATTAACATACCATTGCATCACATACATAACTATTTATTACGTTTAGGATAATAACATTTGTTATTCTAAGCATCTCATAAAACCATTTCATTAGGCATTAACACCATTTTATTGGCATCATATCACATCCACCAATAAATCATCTCATATATAAGCATTTTTCACACATCATTGCATATACCATAGATCATATCACTTTACATATTAAAATCCATATCACATGAGCATGAGCATAAAATAAATCACCATATAGATAACATCATTGCACATCATATCATAGGTGAGCATAAAATCATAACCATCATGCATATAGCATATAGAAATAAATGCATCCATAACATATCAAAATAGAATCATACATGCACAAATAAAGAGTATGCATTTCATCACATCAAAATTGGCTCATATATATCATCACACAACTGTCATAGTACAAGAATAAATTGGATCACTGTACATATGTGTCAATCGATACAAAAGGCCCATCGGGCTATCAAAAATGAGCCCATAAGGCACAAAAAGTACATCATAAATATCCTGATCAAGCTCGGTCCCTGTGGATACTGTCCTCACCCCTGTCACCATGACCCTCTGGTGGTCTTTGGCTGGCCCGCTCTGAGTACTCTGGAACCCAATCTGCTCTGGGTACACTATCATGATAAGCCTGATGGTAGTACTCTACCTCTTAGATGGCATCCCTGTAAGACCGCACTGGCACTATACCCTTGGAGGAGGAGGCTGTCATACTCTTGATTTGTTGTCTGCGGCCTAGCTCTGTAGCTGCCTGTAGCTCCATAGCCTATCTTTGCTGCATGACCTGATCCCTCTTAGCCCTGAGTTGCTCTCTCTCAGCCCTCTCCTAGTCTCTCTTCGCTGTCACTGCTTGAACCTGGGCCTACAGCTGCAAAATCAAGGTATCCCGTGCTTCTGCCTATCCTGCTAGTTGTACCCGTGGCTACATGTGAGGCTAATCCTCACCCTCAGCTCATGGTGGTGGGACTGGCGGATCTTGCTACTGATTTTGTATGTGAACATCCCCATGACCTGGCAGGACTGGGGGCATAGCTGGTGGATCCTATCCGATCTCAACCCTCGGTCCTCTCCCTCTGCCTCTGACTCTACGTGGATCTGGATCCTCACCTGGAATGGTCAACAGAAGTGAAGGTCTGAACCAATCCCTATTGGCCTAACTGGTGTTGGGATCTGATAAACCCTAATCATAAGCCCACGGTCGGGCTACCAAGTGCCTGAAACTATCAATTGCCTTTGAGGCAGGAATGCCATGTCCCCAAGACACCTGTGTCATGTTGCGTGTAAAGATGGCTACATATTTGTCATCAAGTCAATCCTACAACTCTCTGAACTGACACTGTACACACCCAGGCAGGTACCTCTTGATCATTGTGTGCTCTCGTCCCTGCATGTATTGGTCCTGGCAGAAATAAAGAGTTGATCGACATTGTTGGCCCATCCAGACCAACCAAGGTATAGTCTCCAAGTGAAAACAAGCATCTCATCTAGGACCCACCTCCAGTAGGGGATCCTGTGCTCCCCAGTGTATGTAAAGGACACATTGCCTCTGTATCATGCCATGAGGGCATCCTTTGCCCCCATCAGAACTGGAATGACACGTGGCCATAGCACAGAAATGTGCTCCCATGCCCAGACGTGAAGTAAGGTCACTCCAGCCCCCAGTGCTCTGCCATCCATATAAACATACTTATGCAAGTCTTTGTAGAGTGAAGCCAGAAGGATAGGTCCCCATGCAAAGTGAACTGGCCTATCCTTGACCATCCGCTCCCAGCAATAACCCCAGTTAGGACTGAAGTATTTCCCTTGTCTGTTTGTGGCAACAAGACCCGAAATGATAGCTCCAACTGCCCAATGAAAGGGAGGTGCTATAATCTTATAGCACTCCATCTTAATCTGTCCCTCGTAGTAGATAATGTCCCATGTAGCAAGGATTCTGATGCAGCACTCACGTCCCTCATCCATATCGAAGATCACCCACCGGCCATGAATGGGCAATCGTAAGATCTGCCAAACGTCCTTTGGAGTGATGGTGGCCTTGCCAATAGGGAGATGAAATGACGACGTCTCGCTATGCCACCTCTCGGCCAGCGCTAATAACATCCCTAGGTGGGTGCGCACGGGTGCCGCATACGCAATGTGCCATAATCCCACAACCCCTAGTCAATCTTGGTCCCTGTCGCTCAAGTCCCATAAGACACTAGCCAAGTCTTGCGACCAATGCTCCTGAGAGTAGAGCTCCCTCACCGCATCCTACACCAAGGTTAGCATGTTAATTTTTTTTTAAAATTTCCTGGTTGAATGCTCCAAGCTCATCCCCAATGACATAGTTTGTGATGGCATCACAATTTTATTTTACTCAAACTCTAATGCTGGCACCCAAAAGGAGCCAAATGGTGCCACCGCAGTGCACTTTGCCTTCCAACGTCGCATTTTGCGTGAAAAGGGTGCCATCATGACACACTTTACCCAAATCAACCCGTCGAGCCCGAGCCTAGCATCAGAGTTTATAAACTCTAAACTGCACTGCTGCAGCACAAAATAGCACCACTAAGGTGCAAAATGGCACTGTGCGACATAGTTTAAATGTCGAGTAGTGCTATATAGTGCCATTGGAGGTGAGCTCCCCTTTTAAAGCATTAATTAATGCATTAAATGAAAAAATAAAGCTTGCATAAGGATCACATACAGGTGCCCCGATGCCAGGTGGCCTCTGGTAGGTTCAAACTTGGTTGGTGATATACAAGGGAAGCTGTCATTGTGCCATATCATTGGAGGGTCAGAGCTCAAATCTCAAGGTTGCTAGCAGAGGTGTGTGAAAATGACTTGAAAGTGACCCCTTCGGGCCCCTTTTGAGCCTAAAAATTAGGGGTTTTTAACCCTAAATGGCTCTCCTGCTAGGGTTTTGGACCCCCAAACCTGTTTTTGTCCATTTGAGGCTTTTTTTTCATTTTTTTAATGTGTTTAGACACATTTTTAGCCTTTCGAATCCCTTTCAGACATGTCAGGCACTTTGTCACCTTTTTCACGAGATCGCCTAAAAAATTAAAATTTTCATTTGATCTCTTGAGGGGGCATTATAATGGCATGTTTTCTCTCACCGTGCAGTAGTGGGGAAAGTTTTTGAATATTGAAAATGTTTTGGCTTTGATCGAGATCGTTTATTCTTTGAACCAATGCAACAAGTGCATTGCTTCAAAGAGGGGCAAAATGTAGACACATAAAATATACTGATTGACATCGTGCATTTGATCCTGACTTACTAACACCGTTTCTTCTTGAATCGTCCCTCGGTCTAACCAATTAATCAAATTCCCCTATCTGATTAAATTCATCAACTTTCATCCCTTAATTAAATAAATCATTCTATCTGATTAAGTCATCTCTTTTGTTAATTAAATCAATCTATCTGATCTAATTATCCCTATTTAATTAAATAATCAATTTATTTGATTAAATCTCTAAAGTCTATCCATTAAATTAAATAAATTAAAACCTTATTTCATTTAATCTAACACCATCCCTTTTAATTAAATAAATCAAAATCCTTATTTAATTATTGTCTTATCATAGTCCTCTCTTATTTGATTTAAATACATCCATAAATCTAAGTCAAATAAGTCACATCATCTAATCTCTCTTATTAAATTAATTAACCCATGATTAATTTAATCTAATCTCATGTCACATTGTCTAGATAATGCAAGTTGCACATGAAAATAGATTTAATTCATTTACTAAATCTCCATTTCCCTCACAAGGCATCTTTTGGAATATTCTCTCAATTTGAATTCAAAAATTCCAAGTCAACATGTACATCCAACAAGGCAATAACTTCCTCTTACATGTCCTTTGCCTTGAGCTAAGTGGCATTTATTACATTTTCCCTTCCCTCTTGCATGTCATTTTAACAAATTTGAATTTCAAATATTGGAATTTATTGGCACAAACCCCAAATCTTGCACATCCTTCATCCATTCATAGCTTGACAAGTGACATCATATCATTGGATGAATGTTAGTCCCACATTGTTCAAATTTGGATAGTCATCCATCTTGAAATCCTATAAATAAGAGCTCATATCTATTATGCCTTGCATAACCACCCCACTTTGATCTGGATCAAAATGGGTCCCCCTTCTCTTTTGGTTTCTTTGCTCTGGGTATTTACCTTGCTCTTGGGATTGCTTCTGTCTTCTGCTTGAGTTTCTCTTCTAGTTTTGTTAAAAGCTTTGGTTTTGTTTCAGCTCAATTTGGTTCCCTTCTTGCTAAATATTCAATAAAGTAATCACTAGCCTAAGTGTATCATATGATAATGTATCTTATCTCCTTCTGATGACTAATGGAAGCATTTGTTTTGCAAGATTAAAATTCTACACTTGATATTCGCTAAGGCAGCTCGACTGTAATGCATTCCCCAATCCAGTTGGCCATGAAAATAAACTAAGGCAAGAGTCAGTAAGACCCTACAAATGTCCTACCAACTACTAGTGCTCTCTGTTGAGGGGCATCTGTGTTGCCTATCGGCAAGACTTTGGGATTGTCATCGTGAGTGGAAATTACATATGGGCTCTATCAGCAAGACAGGGGGCATCCTTTCGGCAACTTGGAAATTCCTATCGGCATGAGGGGTTTCTTTCTGAAAATGGTCATGGCAAAGTCTTCGGGTATCACCGATTATTGCACCACCAGCCAACACTTTGGCCAAAGATATTGAATTCGGGAAGAAGTCTTGCTGAGAGCCTTATGTCTCATCGACAATGAACATGGGAGGTCTATCGGTAGGACCACAGAAGGGTCTTGGCGACATCAAAATTCAGAGAGAGGGAATGAATGTGGTGTGAGGTCTCACCGATGATCTAAGGACACGCCGAGGATGAAGCAGGGCTCGATAAGAAGACAGGAGTTCAGGGTAAGGTCTCCCGAACCCCAAGAAGTCTTGCCGACATGACATAAAATCGCCGAAGGATCCAGAGTTTGGGGTAATCTCTCACTGACTCGTGAGGTTCACGCCGATTCATAATGTGCTCACCAAATCAAAAGGGGTTCACTGGAGGTCTCGCCGATCGGATGTGGTCTCAAAAAAAAAGAAAAAGGAAAGGCATCGGCGTAGCTATTAGAGCTCGCTAAGAAGTCTCAGCGACCCTTAAGTGTCTTGCCAATGGAATCAAACAATTTGGCAGAGGAAGAAGACCTCGATATAAGGTCTTGGCGAAGGAAGGGAGCCTTGCCGATAACAAGGGAAGGCTCAGTAAGAGAAGAAACATTGGGGTAGGGTCTCCCTGAAACCATGAGGTCTCCCCCAATAGAAAGCAAGGCTCACCCAAGGAGTCTGGTGTCGCCGTAGCTCTCGCCAATGTAGAACGAGCTCGATGATAGAAAACAAAAGCTCGACATGGCGTCTTGTCGACTTGATAGGATCTTCTTGATGCAAAGTGGGCTCGGCGAGAATGAAACAGAGTTTGCTAAAGTTCTTGCCGACATGAAATAACAGGCATTAGCAAAAGGGGATTCCATCACCACAAGGTCTTGGCAAGCTCTTTATGTCTCACCAATAGGACGAGCCTCCAGGGAGAATGAATGCATTCGTTGAAAGGAAAACAAGCTCCTAAAGATGTCCTAGTGAAGGGACTTGGTCACACCAAAACATAAGGGAGCGAGCTCGGCGAGAATAGGAGGAAATCAGGGAGACTCCATATGAGTGAGGAGACTTTGCTATGAGGTCATAACAATGAGCGATAGTCTCCCCGACATGAAAATGACATCACCATGGAATCATAAGGGTCGCCGAGATGTTTTTCCAAGAGCATGAAGTCTTGTCGATAGGTTTTGTGAGCTTGATGTGACTGTTGTGGCTCGCTGAAACATTTCACCGAGTGACCCATACTATGCCGATAACTGTTATAGGATGAATTCACATTGGGGAGACATTGATGGTCTCTCACTGACATGTGATTCAAGGTGGACCACTTTTGACTATTCAGGAATCTGGCATGGCATGTGATCATCCAATGAGAGGGGGGCTGACCTACAATAGTTTGATCAATTGACTGTCACTGTGTAAGAAGACCAACATGATGCAAATGACATGGATTCCTTCTTGGATCCAAAGGAAATGGATTGACTCGGGTGAAATATCTAGATCTACAAGCAGGCTCGATGATGCTTCCAGAGAGTGGTCAATATGCCGAAGGAGTCCAAAATACGAAGAAGACCATAAGAAGGGAAAATGAACTATGACTCACAGGGATAGTTGTGGCCACTGTTGATAGGAGGTAGGTCAATATTAATAAGGATATTTTGAACATTCAAGATAGATTGCTGAGGGACTTTGAAGATGGACACCGAGACAGAGGATTAAATGCAGCAGTTGCCAAAAGATCAAAGGGACTTCTCTTAAGGATAGAAATCCTTTGTGAGCATGGACAACAGGGCTTCCGCATTGAATACACATTGACTCTCTTCAAAGGATCTGAGAGCTGACTCTCCTAGGTGTAGATATTTTGTAAACCCTAGTACAGCAGACAACACATTCAAGTTGGTACATTTTTGTATATAAGGAAAGCTTGCCTCTTTGTAAAGGTTAGACAGTAAGGGATTAGAATTTCTAGAGATTGAAAATATTTTATATTAAGAACCCTTCTAGAATTAGAACTTTGAGGAGTTAGTGAGTTAACAGAAGAAGGTAGAGTTGCATCTCGATTCTTAGTAATGAGAGCTTCTCTTGTCTTCTTGGTTAGCAGTAAGGTTTTAGTACAGACTGTAATGTATTTCCTAAGCTCTCTTAGTGTAGTTGGAAACAATCTGGAGCCACAGATTCTTTGTACACTGGTGATTGTGCCAGCTTTGTAAATGTTGTTTATTTGTTTTAATAACAGTAGAAGCAATGAAAGTTTAATATACTTCATGTTGTGTTCCTGAATGATATTTGTCTTAAATTGATCATTTGATTTGTGAAGTCTTCAGGGAATGAAATATTATTTTGTGTTTTATTTGAATGGTAATTAAAATCTGCTATGCGAATTAGCACTGTGAATGAAGGAGGTTGTGTGTCAATCACAAGTTTACTTTGTTCTACAGTTTTGGTTTACAAATTCCTTAAAGTTAACAAGTCTGATTAAGATTGGATGAACTATTATTCTTTTCTATTTCAAAACCCTAACCTATCTTTTGATGTTTCTTTAAAACCCCTGTTAGAGTAGGTTTTATTTCATGCTTGATCTTAGAACAATCTAGAAGCTCAACACCAACAGGCCCCTTGAATATTACTATTGCATCAGCCACTGAGTAACATCAGCACAATTGAGACCCAACTACAAGGACCTTGGGAGTTAAGGCATCTATGTGTTGCCTTTCTCTTTCAGGAGAAGCAGAGTAGCAATATTCTACTTGCATTGTTGTGGTGCCAAAACTGCCATCAACAGGAACTAGTGCTAGAAGGAGGGCTTGAGAAGGGAAAGCTGGATAAAGCTAGGTTTATATCCCCAGAGAAGTCCCACAGAGTTCTTTGATCAGCTGAAAATCCACCATCTTTGATAGAACTCAAGACCCCAATAAAACATAAGAGTCATAAGACTAGGGCAACTATCATACCACCCTTATCAGCTCCACTCACTCCACCAAGTTTTTCACCAATACCTCAGTGGATACCCATCAATCCACCACCCAATCCACCTCAATTGTCATCACAACTAGTTCAACCCATTCAACAGTTGGCTCAACCACCACCACCAATGGCCTTCTTCCAGAATAATCCCTCTCCATTAGGGACTATTCCTGGAAGTCTTCATGACATGCCTAAGAACCCTGAGAGGTTCTGCCCTAAATACATCCATGGTGAATGAAGGAGTGTTGAAGAGCACATACAAGCTTTCAAGGATGCTTGTACTCGAGCTCAAATAGCTCACCATGATGTAGTCTATAGGTTGTTCCCTTATTCCTTAGGGGACATGGCATTCAATTGGTATCTCAATATTCCTCAAGGCTCTATTCTATCCTGGATAGATTTGGAAAATTATTTTATCAACTAGTTTAGAGTCTATGTGGACCCAACTCTTTTATACCACCAATTCGCTACCATAAGGAAGGAGCCATGCGAATCCCTACCCTTGTTCAATACCAAGTTCCAAAGAATGTATAGGAGGCTGTAGGATCCCTATCTAGTTACCGAGGACAGTGCCATTCAAGCATACTTTAGAGTTATAGACCCTTAGCTGGGATTGTTCTTACAAAGAACTTATCTGCCAGTGGATATTGATACCCTATCCAAGGTTTATCATTTAGCCATTAGGTTGCAGCAACAGACCAACTCTCAACCAAGTTTGGGGGGAGGTTTTCCTTTAATAGGGTATTAGACACCTAGTATACCCCCTTTATTCAATACTATTCTAGGGATGTCACCTTCCCACTATGGGACTACATTTGAATTACAAACCCAACCACTAGTTACATTCTTTACTAATAGGACTACTAACCATTTTCAACAACCCCAGGGTCCCCAAAGTCTTCATAACCAAGTTGGAACCACAAGCCATGTTGATCAGCCACCTATGGCTAAGGCTGTTGAAAGTGAAAAGACTATTCAGTTTACCAATGAAGTAGAAACCTTGAAGAAAATTATGTCCCAAGTAACTAATGACATGGCTTAGCTTAGGTTGAACCCTTCTTAGAATTAGGGTAATTACCACAATTAGAATAATAACAACTACAACCAGAGAGGTTATCAAAGCCAAAACAAAGGGTATAACTAGAGAACAAATAATAACAGACAATGGAATACAGGGCCTAATAATGGTGGAGTTCCTCACAACTATCAAGCAAATGAGGAGAGAGCACATACTATGAATGTGGCTGACCTGAATTTCATGACTAATTGGTGTAGATTGCATGATACTGTAACCCATTATGAGGTAAACTGTCCTCAAATGGATAAAATTGTCAAAATGGCACATGAAGATGCCCATACATTCCAAGGGAATTCGAACAAAGGAGGTGACTCAATGGATACTGCCATGACTTATGAGCTCTTTGAGGAGGAGCTTTCATTCTCAAGACAAGAAGAAAATGAACCTGAGGAAGACTCATATGATGCCCAAGCCTTTCAGTCAAAAGGACACTTCCTGAGAAATCAAAGTAAGGGTCCATTTACTACATCAACACCCCCTAATCACATGGTGCCCCCAAATCAAAGTGCTGATAATAATCCTTCTCCACCAAAGAGGCCTTCTGACCTCCATAACAAGGATAATCCCTCTGCTATTTTGAAAAGTAATCCAAGTTTTAATGCAGAATTTGACATTGTTTCTGAGATGCAGAAACATAAAACTTCTTTGTCATATTTTGACATTTTGAAGTGGTGCCCTGCTCAAAGGGAGATAGTGTTGAAAGCTCCTGAACAAGCAGATAAGGAAAAAGGAAAGAGCAAGGTTACCTCCCCTACAGACATGAATGTAGCCTTATACAAAAGCAAAGTAGGTACTCCCCCTTTCCTTTTAAGTTTAAGAATTTATGACAAGAACTTACATAACTGTTTATTGGATTCAGGAGGTTCAGGAAATGCCATGTCATTTTCCATATGTAAGAAGTTAGGATTAAACCCCATTCAAACCAATAAAAAAGTCATTCAACTGGACAAAACAGAGGTCAATGTAGTGGGGGAGTTCAAGAACATACATGTCCAAGTTGGATCTGATCCTAGGATCCTAACAAACATTGACATTCAAGTAGCAGATATCCCTGAGACCTATGGTATGTTGTTAAGCCAAGATCTAATGAAAAATTTAGGAGGATATCTCTCCCTTGACTTTTCACATATGTGGCTATCATGGAAGGGGATTCCTAATTAGATTAGGATTGAAAGTGAGCCTCGCCTCAAGCATATCATCACTGAGTACGATTGTCACAATGAAGTAGCTTACTTTGAGACTGAGATGGGGGTTTATAAACAAGAAGAAATTCTAACCTTCTTGGTTCTTAGTGTTGAAGACATGTCAAAACAAAAAAACCCTGACCCCACCATTGGTGAAAATCAATAGGCCTTGATTAAAAAACCGCAACAAGACCAACTGGTCCTAGGGAAAGACACTAATTTTCTAAGCCTTTTTCTCCCTAATTGGTGTAGGATACACTATCAAAACCACTCGGAATTGACTTGTCAGCATTGCATTGACATTTTAAGTCAGGTTTCCCAAGTTGAGGAAGCTAGCACAAGTCGTCCTGAGAGCCATGTAGACCACTTTCCATTTGAAGCCCAAGAGGCAACAATGCTAACTAGGGATAGGGTGCCTTCAATAGGAGTTATTTCTCAAATAGATCCCACCCTGAATATACTCCTGAATCAGCATGTTGATAAAGAGTAGCCCCAAGGATTGTTTGATACCCCTACACTCATAAATGAAACAGAGCTCAAGGAATCAAGTCAAGGGACTAGTGACTATCATAAAGATAGCCACAGGCTAGATGATACAACTGAGCCAAAATTGCAAGGTATACCTAAACAACCTATAGAGAATCCTTTCCCTATGTCAGATGCAAAAGATTAACGGGCCCCACCCTTGGTTAATCATATCCAAATAACTGTGAAAATTTCAAAGGGATTCCCCCCTACTTTTGATTAGTTGTGGACCCCAACCTTTGATGGATATAAGTCCAAAATTGGTTGTGGTGTTGGAATTGTACTAAACAACCCGAAAGGGAAAGTTTTCTTTGCTTCTTACAGGCTCCAATTTGGGTGCACTAATAATGTGGCTGAATATGAAGCTCTGGCTCGAGGATTGATGTTTGCACACAAGAAGAGGGCCACTGCTTTGTTGGTCCAAGGAGATTTAGAGGTATTTATTAGGCAAGTGCACAGCTAGTACACCTACCACAATAAAAGGCTGGCAGCATATAGAAATAGGGTACAGAATCTAATTGAAGACTTTGATGCATTTGGGATCAGCTTAATCCCTAGAGAAGAAAATCAGGTGGCCGATTCATTGGTTGTTGCTGCAAGCACCTTGGAGCCTATGCAAGGCTCCAAATTCAAAAGATTCTCAGTAGAGTTGATTTCCACCCCAGCTGTTCTTGGCAATGTCAAGAACTTCTAGGTCTTTGATGATGATCGGCATATCCTTGCTTTCCTAGCAAGTTCAGATGTTTTTGAAGGACAAATTATAGATGAATCCAATAGGGATCAGGGAGATTGGAATCTTGAGGAATGTGATATAGAAGGAGTCCTTAATTTGAAAAGTAATAGCATTCCCAAGGGAATGGTGGCATTAGAGAGAATTTTTGACTTAGATCTGAAGGCTCGAGAGAAAATACCAACTGAAGGCAAGGGAGGCGAATATGAAATTGTTAACCTAGCTAATTTTGGCCCTAAAAGGAATGTTTATATAGGGAAGAACTGCCCTGAAGCAATTAGAGAAGACATATTGAGGGCACTAAAAAGGGACATTGTTGTGATTGCCTGGGGGTATCAAGAACTCCAGACATTTGATTCTTCTGTCATGACCCACACTATCCCTATAAAGCCTGAGGTTAAACCTTTTCAATAGAAGCAGCGCCCTGTCAATGCCCTGATTGAGCCGTTGATCTACAAAGAAGTTCAAAAGTTATTGTCCACAAGGATAATCTTCCCTATGTGCCATTCAACATGGGTAGCCAACCTAGTTCCATTCTACAAGAAAAATGGGGAGATCAGGCTGTGTGTTGACTTTAGGAATCTAATTAGAGCATCAGAAAAGGATAACTATCCACTTCCTTCTCTGGATGAAGTCTTGTAGACTGTCAATGGGGCATAGATGATGTCATTATTGGACGGCTACTCTGGATACAATCAAGTGATGGTCAACTGCGAGGATAGAATGAAGATAGCGTTCACTACCAAGTGGGGAATGTTTGCTTATAGGAGGATGCCATTTGGCCTGATAAATGTTGGGGTGACCTTTTAGCGCACAATGGACATAGCTTTCAAAGACTTGATTGGAAAATGCATTATTGTTTACATTGATGAGCTAACAGTGTTCTCTAAGGATCGACTCAATCATGCCGCTGATTTGGCTAAGGTTCTCCAAAGGTGTACTCAATATGGCATCTCCTTGAATCCCAACAAGTGCATGTTCAAAGTTTCTGAGGGAAAGCTCTTGGGACATATAATTTCAGAAAGGGAAATCTCAATCAACCTAGATCGAGTCGAATCTATTTTGAAGATCACCCAGCTAGGAAGCAAGAAAGAAATGAAGTCCTTCTTCGAGAAAATTAACTTTGTGAGAAAGTTCATCACAGACTTTGTAGAGATTGTAAAGCCTTTCAATGAAATGATGAAAAGGGATGCCAAGATAGAGTGGATAGAGGAGGTGAAGGTCTCATTCATGTAGGTTAAGCGCTCCATTTCAGAAGCACCCGTGCTTACAAGCCC
This sequence comes from Sequoia sempervirens, assembly GCA_007258455.2. Taxonomy (NCBI): domain Eukaryota; kingdom Viridiplantae; phylum Streptophyta; class Pinopsida; order Cupressales; family Cupressaceae; genus Sequoia; species Sequoia sempervirens. The sequence continues at coordinate 553,423,297 of VDFB02000017.1, forward strand.
AGATAATCTCAAGCCATTCTACATTTACTCTTTCACCTCTGAGCATTGATGTGTGGCTATATTAACCCAACGACAATAAGAGGCTAAGGAAAAACCAATTGCATTCATGAGTTCTTCATTCAAGAATGCAGAAATCAAATATTCACCTCTGGAGAAGCAAGCCTTCACGTTGGTTTGAGCTGTCAAGAAATTTTGACATTACATCCTTCGAAGTCAAGTTGTCACTATAGTTCATGATGCTACTGTGAAGTCCTTTCTGATGCAGAGCAAGCTAGGAGAAAGAAGAGGCAAGTGGATGGCTATCTTGCAAGAATTTGACCTAGAGATGCATCCCATGAAACTAGTTAGGGGCATGGGTTTATCTCAGTCCATGGCAAATGCTGGTGATAACATTTTCTATCAACAATACACAGACCAATCCTTTTCTGACAATCCCTGGTATGCTGATGTTGTCCACTTGATGCTTAACAATCGATGTATGGACGGGATGAATTCAACTTAAAGGAGAGCTCTGAGACTAAAGAGTTCTCATTATATGTTCAAGGGAAGTTTTCTTTATAGGAGGAACTTCGAAGGAATATATCTAAGGTGCCTCAATCATCAAGAGGCCAAGCAAGTGATCTCTGAGTTTCATGGGAAACATGGTACAAGTCATGGTTCTACAGATTCGTTGGCACACTAGATTCTTTGATCTGGTTATTATTAGCCCTGTGTATTCAAGGATGCCCACCAGCATGTGAGGACATGTCACACTTTCTAGGTTTCTGTACCAAGGGAATGCTATGCAGCCATGCCACTACAGCCTGTTTACGAGGTAAGGCCATTTGCCCAGTGGGCACTAGATTTCATTGGAGTGATTAACCTGAATTCCCCTATAGGACATAAGTTTATCTTGACTACTATTGACTACTGTACGAGGTGGACAGAGGCCATACCTTGCAAAAATGGCACAATGGAGGTAGTGATCAAATTCCTCACCAAATGCATCACTACGAGGTTTGGGGTACCCTTCGCTCTGGTATGTGATAATGGTTTCACTTTTTCTTTTGCTAAGTTTATTTCTTGGGCCTATGATCACAAGATAGTCTTGAAGTATTCCTCAAACTATTATCCATAAGGCAATGGATTTTCAGAGTCTACCAATAAGAATCTCTTAGGGGTGATTAAGAAACTGTTAGAGCATAACCCTAGAGACTGGCACACCCAGCTTAGATTCACATTATGGGCAGATAGGACTAGGATTAAGGCTGCCTTAAACACCTCACCATTCAAGCTGGTATATGGCCAAGATCTTGTCTTTCCTATCCATCTGCAAATACCTATTATGAAGTTCATGCAAAAGTTTTATTGTGGTGACAATAGGATAGAGGTAAGACTAGCTACTCTGTTAAAACTAGAAGAACAAAGAGATGTTGCTTTACAATAGTTCTTCAGACATCAGGTTGTTGTCAAATTCTGGTTTGAAAAAAGAGCTAAGATAAAAGCTTTTAGGATATTAGACCTAGTACTGTTGTGGGATAAGGCTATCGAAAAGAAGGGCAGTCACCAAAAATTTGACAAACTCTGGCTAGGTCCTTATCAAATTGCTGAGATCCTAGGGGAAAATGCTTTTAGACTGAGTAGCCTAACTGGGGAGCTAGTACCTTTGCCTATTAATGGGAAATTCCTTAAGCACTATTTTAAATCATGAGGCTTGTTAAATTTTTGTTATGTATATAAGTAATTCGTTATTTTCTTTATGTAAGTAGTCTATTTTGACTCCTGTTTGTAAATAATCTGCATCTGTATAGATAGCTTTTGTGCTTCTGTTTGTAAATACTTTTTCCTTTATATAAATAGCTTGCTACTCTTTGTGTAAGTAATTCGCTCTTTGTCTCTTTGTAGTCAGTTGTTCTTTGTTTGAGTTTGGCTTGCTGCTTGTATATTTGTTTCGGTCTCCTTTTGTTTTATTTGTTTTATGTTTGTTCTGCTCTTTGGGGTTTGATCTATTCTTTCCATATAAAGCTATTGGTTGTTATCTGAAGCATACTATGGTCATTAGGAGAGAAGTGGTTTAGACATTTTCAGGTTATCTGATTCACTAATTTTGTCCTAAATTCTTTGTTTCATGTTTATTTTCAATAAAGGTTGTGGAAAGTGTTGAAGACAAGGTACCAAGTAAGAAATCCTTCATCAGATCCCCTAAATTTGTCACAAATCATTAAAATCATCTCCTCTTCTAGTGGTGTATTTGTCCTAGGATGACAGTGTTGTAATATTTTGAGTGAAAAATTCAACTTCCAAGTGTTGTTATGAGGTCCACTATAGTTTTCAACCCAGATTAGGTGTTAAGTATCTGACATATAAAAAAAAAAGAGATAGCTAAATGAAATATTCGAAACTCCAAAAGAAGAGAAAAGCATTATCAAAAGAAAATAGGATTCAATATGAATGGGTGATTCCAGTATCTCTACCGGGGCTATGGACACCTGACTGGTAGTAGAGCAATGTTGTGAGAGAACTAGAGGTATCTCCATCTACGCTATGGACGCCTGACTGGCAGCGGAGCAATGCTTGGGATATCATTGCAAAAAAGAAATCAACTCATGTAGCTCAAATCTTACACATTATTGTTCACAAGATGAAGAAACTTTGTGAAAGGATTGATGCACCATTAAGCACACACATAGATTCAGGGGGTAGCCTTTGATTGACTTACATTTGAGATTCTAGCTCTACCTTGCTTCTTGTAGCTCACCCAACTAGAGTTGTCCTAATCATGAACCAGTAGTTCTGGGTAGCGGAATCTTTCAGATTCATGAAAATGGTTAAACCATTTTCCTTAGCCAAGTCACCATTTGTTATGCCTTCCATAACCACCCCACTTTGATCTAGATCAAAATGGGTCCCCCTTCTCTTTTGGTTTCTTTTCTTTGGGTATTTACCTTGCTCTTGGGATTGCTTCTATCTTCTGCTTGAGTTTCTCTTCTAGTTTTGTTAAAATATTTGGTTTTGTTTCAGCTCAATTTGGTTCCCTTCTTGCTAAATATTCAATAAAGTAATCACTAGCCTAAGTGTATCATATGATAATGTATCTTATCTCCTTCTGATGACTAATGGAAGCATTTGTTTTACAAGATTAAAATCCTACACTTGATGATATTCGCTAAGGGAGCTCAACTACAATGCATTCTCCAATCCAGTTGGGCATGAAAATCAACTAAGGCAATTGTCAGCAAGACCCTGCAAATCTCCTGCTGACTACCAGTGCTCTCTGTTGAGGGGCTTCTGTGTTGCCTATTGGCAAGACTTCAGGATTTTCATTGCAAGTGGAAATTACATACGAGCTCTATCGATGAGATAGGGGGCGTCCTTTCGGTGACTGGGAAATTCCTATCAGCATGAGGGGTTTCTTTTAGAAAATGGTCATGGCGAGGTCTTCAGGTCTCACCAATTATTGCACCACTAGCGAACACTTCAGCTAAAGATATTGAATTCGAGATGAAGTCTTGCTGAGAGCCTCATGTCTCACCGACAATGAACATGGGAGGTCTATTGGTAGGACCACAGAAGGGTCTTGGTGACACCGGAATTTGGAGAGAGGGAATGAATGAAGTGTGAGGTCTCACCGATGATCCAAGGTCACATCGAGGATGAAGCAGGGCTCAGTAAGAAGAAAGGAGTTCGGGGTAAGGTCTCCCCGACCCTAAGAAGTCTTGCCGACATGACATAAAATCGCTGAAGGATCTAGAGTTTAGCGTAATCTCACCAACTTGTGAGGGTCACGCCGATTCATAATGTGCTCATCAAATCAAAAGGGGTTCACTGGAGGTCTTGCCGATTGGATGTGGTCTCAAAAAAAAAAAGGGAAAGGCATCGGCGTAGCTATTAGAGCTCACTAAGAAGTCTTGGCGACCTTGAACTTTCTTGCCGATGGAATCAAACAACTTGGTGGAGGAAGAAGACCTCGATATAAGGTCTTGGTGAAGGAAGGGAGCCTTGCTAATAACAAGTGAAGGCTCGGTAAGAGAAGAAACATCGAGGTAGGGTCTCCCCGAAACCATGAGGTCTCCTCCGACAGAAAGCAAGGCTCGCCCAAGGAGTCTGGCGTTGTCATAGCTCTCACCGATGCAGAACTAGCTCAAGGACAAAAAACAAAAACTCGGCATGATGTCTTGTTGACTCAATAGGATCTTCCTGATGCAAAGTGGGCTCAACAAGAATGAAATGGAGTTCACTGAAGCTCTTGCTGACATGAAATAACAGGCATTGGAAAAAGGGGATTCCATCACCACAAGGTCTTGGCGAGGTCTTTATGTCTCACCAATAGGACAAGCCTTTGCGGAGAATGAACACATTCACTGAAAAGAACAGGAGCTCCTAGAGATGTCCTCGTGAAGGGACTTTGTCACATGAAAACATAAGGGAGAGAGCTCGATGAGAACAGGAGGAAATCAGGGAGACTCCATACGAGTGAGGAGACTTCGCTATGAGGTTATAGTGACGAGCGATAGTCTCCCCGACATGAAAATGAGATCACCATGGAATCCTAAGGGTCACCGAGATGTTTTACTGAGAGCATGTAGTCTTGACGATAGGTTTTGTGAGCTTGATGTGACTATTGTGGCCAGCTGAAATGTTTCACCGAGTGACCCATACGATACCGATAACCATTATAGGATGAATTTGCATCGGGGAGACACTGATGGTGTCTCACCAACATGCGATTCAAGGTGGATCACTTTTGACTATTCAGGAATCTGGCATGGCATGTGATCATCCAATGAGAGGGGGCCTGACCTGCGATAGTTTAGTCAATTGACTGTCGCTATGTAAGAAGACCAACATGATGCAAACGACATGGATTCCTTCCCAGATCCAAAGGAAATGGATCAACTTGGGTGAAATATCTAGATCTACAAGTAGGCCCGATGATGCTTCCAGAGAGTGGTCAGTATGCCAAACGAGTCTAGAACGCGAAGAAGACCAAAAGAAGGGAAAATGAACTATGACTCACAAGGACAACTATGGCCACTACTGATAGGAGGTAGGTCAATATTAATAAGGATATTTTGAGCATTCAAGATAGATTGCCGAGGGACTTTGAAGATGGACACCGAGATAGAGGAGTAAATGCAGCAGTTGCCAAAATATCAAAGGGACTTCTCTTAAGCATAGAAATCCTTCATGAGCATGGACAACAGGGCTTCTGCACTTTATACACATTGAATCTCTTCAAAGGATCTGAGAGCTGACTCTCCCAGGTGCAAATATTTTGTAAACCCTAGTACAGGGGACAACACATTCAAGTTGGTACATTTTTGTATATAAGGCAAGCTTTCCTCTTTGTAAAGGTTAGATAGTAAGGGATTAGAACTTCAAGAGACTAAAAATATTTTATATTAATAACCCTTCTAGAATTAGAACTGTGAGGAGTTAGTGAGTTAACAGAAGAAGGTAAAGTTGCATCTCGATTCTCAGTAATGAGAGCTTCTCTTGTCTTCTTGGTTAGCAGTAAGGTTTTAGTACAGACTATAATGTATTTCCTAATCTCTCTTAGTGTAGTTGGAAACAATCTGGAGCCACAGATTCTCTATACACTGGTGATTGTGCTAGCTTTGTAAATGTTGTTTATTTGTTTTAATAATAGTAGAAGCAATCAAAGTTTAATCTACTTCATGTTGTGTTCCTGAATGATATTTGTCTTAAATTTATCATTTGATTTGTGAAGTCTTCAGGGAATGAAATATTATTTTATGTTATTTGAATGGTAATTAAAATTTTCTATGCAAATTAGCACTATGAATGAAGGAGGTTGTGTGTCAATCACAAGTTTACTTTGTTCTGCAGTTTTGGTTTACAAATTCCTTGAAGTTAACAAGTCTGGTTAAGATGGGATGAACTATTATTCTTTTCTGTTTCAAAACCCTGACCTATCTTTTGATGTTTCTTTAAAACCCCTGTTAGAGTAGGTTTTATTTCATGCTTGATCTTAGAACAATCCAGAAGCTCAACACTAGCAGGCCCCTTGAATATTACTGTTGCATCAACCACTTAGTAACATCAGCATAGTTGAGACCCAACTACAAGGACCTTGGGAGTTAAGGCATCCATGTGTTGCCTTTCTCTTTTAGGAGAAGCAGAGTAGCAATATTCTACTTGCATTGTTGTGGTGCCAAAACTGCCATCAACAATATCCTCATTTGATCATCCACAATCTAAGCAAAGTTACCATGCTCAAATATCTCTTGAATTTCATCCATTATCATTGAGTCATAGCTAGGTTTTGCAGATTTTTGGCTTGGAGTCTTCATTATTCATGAACAAAGTGGGTCAATCTCTTCAACATTTGAAGCTTGCATCTTAGGAATTGGGAAAGGGCCAATTTTCACATCAAATTGGCACCAATTCCCCCATGGGATCGTGAGTTTGCATTTTTAAATTAGGATTCAAGCTATTTCATTGTTTTTGGTTTGTTCTTCATTATTTTCTTTCCTAGTTTGGGTTTGTAAATGGATTTCATGGGGAATCCTTGTTTAGGCTTGCAATATCTAACTTGAGGTGTTTATTCTCTTTGTTTTGCAGGTACCTGTTGAGGTGTGTTTTGGCACAACAACATGCAAAAAGAATATTGCTACTCTGTTTCTCCTGAAAGAGAAAGATAAACCACAAATATCTTATCTCCCAAGGTCTTTATAGTTGGTTCTCAACTATGCTGATGTTACTTAGTGGTCAATGCATCAGTAATATTCAAGGGGCCTGTTGGTGTTAAGCGTTTGGATTGTTCTAGGGTTAAACACGAATTTAAATATATTTAAACTGGGGTTTTTTTAAAGAAAAGGAAAAAGATAGATCAGGGCTTTGGGATAGGAAAGAATGATACTTCATCCAAATTAACCAGACCTGTCACCTTCCAAGGAATTGGAAACTAAAACTGCAGAACAAAATTAACTTGTGACTAACACACAATTTCATTCATTCACAATGTTGATTTCAATAGTAGATTGCAAGTTACCATTTAAACAAAACATAAAAGCCCAACTTCATTCCTTGAAAACTTCTTAAATCAGATGATTAGTTCAAGACAAACACCATTCTAGAACACAACATGAAGTAGATTAAGATCTAGTTACTTCTACTGTTAGTGAAACAGATAAGCAATATTTACAAAGCTGGCACAATCACCAGTGTACAAAAAATATGTGACTCCAAATTGTTTCCATTTATACTAAGAAAACATAATGATACAGTAGTCCATTATGAATCTAACTCCTACTCTAAGAAGAGAAGAGAAGGTTGTATTACAAAGAATTAGGATCAGCTTCTATCCCCTCTATTCCTATTCTACTGACTACTAACTAGAAGTTCTCTATCTACCACTATCTATCTTGGAAGTTATAACCTTTACAAAGAGGCAAGAATACCTTATATACAGAGCACATAAAAAAGAATGTGTTGTCCCCTTGCAATAGGGTTTACAAAATATCCGCTGCTAGGAGAGTCGACTCTTAGATCTTTCGAAAAGAGTCAATGTTGCGTTCAATGTGAAGCCCTGTTGTCCATGCTCATGAAAGATTATTCTGGAAAAGATCTGTAGATCTTTTGCAGCCACAACATTTACTTCAGGCCTTTGTGTCCATCTTTGAACTCCACCGAGGTCACCTTGAATGCCCTTGAATATCATCATTAATATCTATCTGCCTCCTTACAAGTGGTCGCTACAATCGTCCCTGTAAGTCATATTTTCTCTTTTCCTTCGACCCTCCTCATGTTCTAGACCTCTTCTGCATGCTGACCATCTTCTAGAAGCACCATCGAGCCTCCCTGTAGATTTGAACATTTCACCTGAGTTGATTCATCACTTTTGGATCTCAGAAGGAATCCATTTCACTTGCATTCTGTTGATCTTCCCTCGCGGGAATAGTTAATCAGTCAAACTATTGTCAGTCAATCCTCTTAGCCTCTTCCGATTGGTCAGACATATGCCATGCGAGCTTCTCGGGTGGTCAAAGGTGATTTGAATGGCATCACATGTCGGTGAGACACTAATCGTATCTCCCTGATGTGATTATATCACTTTTAGGAACCATTGGCATGACATTAGACAATTGGTAAGATGTTTTAGCAAGCCATAGAAGTCATATTGAGCTCGTGAAAACCATCAACAAGACAGTCGCTAGTCGTTGGGACATCATAGCGAACCTCAGGATCCTTTAGTGATCACATTTTTCATGTCAGGGAGACTATCGCTTGTCACCGTGACCTCATGGCGAAGTCTTCCTTATCTCCCAATAGGCCCATTCTCATGTCAAGGAGACCTCATCGTTTCGGGGAGATCTTACCCCAAACTCCTCTTTTCTTATTAAGGCCCTCTTTGTTACCGGCAAGACCAATGCACTCAGGAAGACATCTCCCCAAGTCCATCCTTACTCCCCCAAGCCTGAGTCCTTTTACTTCGGTGTGAATTTCTTTTTTTGAAAAAACCTTTTAGCGAAGGCATGATCCTCCGCCGAGCTCCATTTCTTTCGGTGGGGTCCCCTTTCTGTCGACAGGACATTCCATGGTCGGGGAGACATCATAGCAACCCTTTTGTTTTCTCCCCAAGCCCATTCTATTTTAGTGAGACTCTCCATAGTTTCCCAAACCTTATGGCAAAGGAAATATCATTTGCTAAGCTCAATGTCCTTTAGTGGGACCTCCCTTCATGTCGGCATGACTTTCCGTGGTTGGGGAGACCTCTTATCGATCTCCTCTTTTCTTGCCAGGCTCAATATGCTTCGGTGAGACATCCACCATTCGACAAGACCTCTTGTCGATTTCATACCCCTCGACGAGATCCTATTGAGCTAAACTTCTTTTCAGCAAGACCAACAACCATTGGTTAGACATATCATCGAGTTCATTTCACTTCAGCTAGACTTTGTCTCCTCAGCATGACATCACACCGAATCTCCTTAATCCTCGGCAAGCTCCCTCATGTCACTGAGACCTCCCTCAGTCAGTGAGACTTTACACTGACCGAGGCTTCCTTTTGTTGAGCGCAAACTTTCTCTGGGATCCTCCTACCTTTTTGGCAAGACATATGCCAATTAGGCAGACCTCTTGCCGAAGGAAAAATTATCGTCGGGCTTCAAACTTTAGTGGGACCTTCTTTTGTTGGGAAATTGGGTAGACTTATGGCGATATCCCTTCCATGTCACCTAGACTCTTGCACGTTATCCAGTCTTCATGCCGATGGTGAACCACTCTCCCTAAAACAAAACGTCCCTCAGTGTGACTTCCTTGATTCGGCCAAACATTATGTCAAAATGACAACCTTTTTTCAGCCCATGTTGTCACCAAGACCTCCCTTTAGTCACACCAATATGCATCCTTTCATCTGACATGTGTTACTATAACATCCTCCTATCGAGGAGATGTCCTGTAGTCACCTTTTGTTTTGTCGAGGAGTCTCCATAGGTTCACCTTTTGTCACCGTGACAATCTGATTCTCTCCCTGAAGAAGCAATATGTTGGTGAGAGTTTTTGGGTCGGAAAGACTACTAGACCTCACCTCTATAGACCTCTTGTGCCTTGTCGATGAGACCTGATGCACTCGCCAAGACTTCTCCCCACCGCAAAGGTTTCTCACTGAAATGTATCCCCGAAGACCACCAATAGAATCCCCTTGCACTGTGTTGGTGTGACCTTTTATAGTCTTCGAGACTTCTCTCTGAAGAAAAGTCTCTCACTGAGATGAATATCTTTATCGGTGGTCGGTGAGACTTGAAGCTTTCGGCAAGATCATACACCGAAGATACAACTCTTGCCAAAATTTCAGCTCGGTCCTTACTAGTTGGTGAGACTTCATGAATTTGCTGAGACTTCTTGGCAAAGAGAAAACCTCCCGTTGATATATGGATCCTTTTTCCACCGGTCTGTGAGACATGAAGATCTCATCGAGACCTTTCCCCGAAAGAAACTTTCATGCCGATAGGAAACTCGTAGTCACTAGGATGATGATCAATGTATTTCTGATAGATGCCTGTGTATGAATTCCACTCGCTATGACATCTCTGGGTTCTTGCCAATAGGCAACACAGACTCATATTGACAGAATGCACTAGTAGTTGACAAGACATTTGTAAGGTCTTGCCGACTTTCTTCTTAGAGGAGAATTGTGACCAAATGAGCTCCCTTGGAAAATATCATCATGTGTGTGATTTAATCCTGCAAAACAGAGTCCCCATTAGTCATTAGGACATAAGATATATTATCATAAGATACACTTTTGCTTGTGATTATTTTATTGAATTCCTAGCAAGAAGAAAACCAACTTAGATTGAGACATAACCAAAATTAGATCAGACAAAACAAAAGACAAGCAGGTAGAAAACTAGAAGGAATCCCAACAGCAAAGCAAATAAACAAAAGTAAGAAAAGCAAAAGAAAAGGGGGACCCATTTTGTTCCAGAATAAAATGGGGTGGTTATGCAAGGGATAGCAAATGGCGACTCGGCTGGGAAAATGGTTTAACCATTTTCAAGAAGTTGAAGGATTCAGCTACCCAGAACTCCTGGTTCATGAACATCACAACTCCAATTGGGTCAGTTGTAACAACCAAGGTAGAGCTAGAATCTCAAATGTAAGTCAATCAATGGCTATCCCTGAATCTATGTGTGTGCTTGATTGTGCATAACTCTTTTGTAAATTTCTCTTCATCTTTTGAACAACAATGTGTAGGATTTGAGCTACATGAGTTGATTCCTTTTAGCTATTGTGCAATGATATATCCTGGGAATTGCTCCGCTACCATTTAGGCATGCATAGCCTTGATGGAGATACCTCTAGTTTCCTCACATCATTTCTCTACTGCCAGTAAAGCGTCCATAGCCCTAGTAGAGATACTGGAATCACCCATTCATATTGAGTCCTTCCTTTCTCTTTTAGATAATTCTCTCTATATTTTTTTTTCATAGAGTTTCAAATATTTCATTTAATTCCTTTTAAATATGTCAGATGTTTAACATCTTATCTGGGTTGAAAACTACCATGGACCTCATAACAGCACTTGAGAGATCAAATTTTTCACTCAAATCATACAACACCATAGTCCTAAGACAAATACACCATTACAATAGGAGATGATATTAATGATTTGTGACAGATTCAGGGGAGCTAATGAAGGTTACTTACTTGGCACCTTGTTTTCAAAAATTTCCACAGCTTTTATTGACAACAAGCATGAAACTATGAATTGAGGACAAAATCATCTGATAAAAAAACCTAAGAATATCTAAACCACTTTTTTCCTAATGACCAAATTATGGTTTAGATAACAACCCACTATTTAAAGATGGAAAGAAATAGATAAACCCCAAAGACCAAAACAAAACAGAAGCCAAAAGACCAAAGGAAATAGAAAGACAGAAGAAAAGGACAAACAAGCAAACAACATCAGAGCTATTTACAAATAGAAGCAGAATATTTACAAATAGGAAAAAAACTATTTACAAACAAAAACAAAAGGAACAGGAAAGGAAAACAACAAAACAAAGGAAAACTAACTAAACCAAAAACTACCACTAACTAATCCTAATCCTAAACTAACTCCAAAGCTAAGCCTTGCAAACACAAGACTATAAAAAAAATTTGTACAATGACTTGACTGATTTTTCATTATGTCCAGCATTCTTAACTTACTAGGCATAGTTCTAAACCTAGCAAATTTATCTTTATACTCAGAAATATGAAGTTTATAGGTAATAGGTTCATTTTGAGGGCATAAAGCTTGAAATATTATTAGTTATGGGTTCTCAGTTTTGTCATGATTTACCCACAAATAGGTTTTACTATCCTCTATGCCATAATCAAACTGAAAATTATTAAAACACAGAGGATAATGAAAGGACACCACCCGATCCTAAAGATTTCTAGTTGCTAATGCAAAATTTTGGTGTATGACCTCCTCTTCACAGGGTTTCAGCTCATTGAACACCACTGAATCAAGGTTTGTCTTGCAGTTAGGATATTCACTCACCAACATCTCTGTATTTATCTCGGGCACGGAGTCAAAATTTTTTTGAATTTCTTGAGATGAAGTCTCATTTTCAACATTCTCTTGAAACATGTCATCCCCAAGGGTTTGAGAATCTGCCTCCAGCTTATCACCATTAATGTTAGGGACAATGGCACATGGTGAACAAGGATTACCTCCGAACTCATTTGAATGAACAGGGGCAAAGCCAGGAATTCCCTTTCCCAATTCACATTCCTACACATCATCAACAAGAACATGCCATTCAACATCAAATTTATCAGTATTAAGATCAAATTCATTTGTAGATGCTAAGCAAAGAATTTCCTCAACCAACACATTTGAGTAAACATAATCAAAATCAAGAAAATACTCCCTTGTCTCATTCTCTTCATCATATTGAAGAGATTCAACCTCTGAGATAACGTCATGGTCCTTTTCTTGGCATTCCTCTGCTTCGTCCAAATGTACCTCGTCATGAATTTCTTCAGAGAACACTTGACTGATCTGCATGTCTACTCAGACTTCTTCTCTTAAGATTTCATTTTGGCATTTAAGTCCTTGTCTTTGACCACCAGGTTCATTAGCAATCTCATCTTGAAGGGTGTTATCTATTTCAACTCGTTCACTACTTAAATCAGCAGAGTAATCTTCTTGCACTAACCCACCAAAGTGTGTTTCTTCCTCATTCACCACCATGAAAGAATCTATGAATGCATCAATGAATCCATTCTCCACTTCTATCAAGTCTACACTAGGTAGAGGAGTTTCATTAGTTCTTTAATCCATCTCACTGCAAGGATCAAGGTCATCAAAAGATAGGGAAGAATTGAATCTCCTCACATAGTCACTCTCATCATTTTGGATGAACTGGTTATCATTTTCATACATGCTAGTTGTTTCATCCTCTTCATTGGGGGGATATGTACTCCAAGAATCCTCCATAAGTATTCCCTCAATAGAGATTAGTTGCTTGAAATACAACTCCATCCTTCCTAGGAAGACATGGCAATCCATCTGAGAGTGTTGATCTGTTCGATGTATCCTACATCCACTTGGCCCAACAAGCTTTGATAGTTTCAAATCTCCCAACTCTTCTAATTTTTCCCTTATTCAATTTTGCATACGAGGGATATCAATCCAACCTGAACCATGCACCTTTATCCATTCCTCATCACCCTGATTCTCATCTTGATCAGAAGAGTTGCTCAAATAGTTGGAAGGCATTGTTGATTTCTCATGACAACAATCCTGCGCTAATACCTCATCTCCTTTAAAGCCATCATTAGTACTAACATGTTCAACAAAGCTAGATTCTATCTTGAGATTTCCATTATGCTCTAAATTTACATCCATTTCATGCTTTTCACCAAACAAGTCATCAAAATTATATTCTAGCAAATCAAATGTTTCATTTAGAACTTCATTGTGATGTAATGGACTATGCTTTGGAAGATGACTGAAAAGAGATGATATAGTCACAACTTCATTGAAAAGTGGAGTACTTAACTCTGTGATTGGATTTTGCAGGGATGAGTTCTCCTAGTGGTCTTGTGTACGAGGACCAAACTGATCTAAGAATAAGATTTCTAACTCCGCCCATGAACAAATATAATTTGGTTGAAGATTAACATACCATTGCCTTGCTGAACCTTGAAGTGTTCTGATGAACAATTGATAGATGACATCCTCATGCTGAACTTGGAGAAAAGTAAGTACACACCTACAAATTCCAACATGTTCAGAAGCATTTTTCCCGTCATTAGGGAAAAATAAAGGAATCCTATCATACAAGTGACCAGGGATTTCATGGAAAAATCTTGGTGTATAAAAAGGGATACCCTTTGGAGCCGGGTCCTCCAAAATCTAATCCACTCCAACTCACAACAATCCACAATTACTCAAAGGTCCTCCCTCTAGTACCAATTCCTATTGATGTGTGTTTTGGCACAACAACATGCAAACAAAATATTGCTACTCTATTTCTCTTGAAAGAGAAAGATAATACATGGATATATTAGCTCCCAAGGTCTTTATAGTCAATTCTCAATTGTGCTGATGTTACTTAGTGGTCAATGCATCAGTAATATTCAAGGGGCCTACTGGTGTTGAGCTTTAGGATTGTTCCAGGGTTAAACACAAATTTAAATCTATTCTAACTGAGTTTTTTTTAAAGAAATAGAAAAAGATAGATCAGGGCTTTGGGACAGGAAAGAATGATAATTCATCTGAATTAACCAGACTTGTCACCTTCCAAGGAATTGGAAACTAAAACTATAAAACAAAATTAACTTGTGACTAACACAGTTTCATTCATTCACAGTGCTGATTTCAACAGCAGGTTGCAAGTTACCATTTAAACAAAACATAAAAGACAAACTTCATTCCTTGAAAACTTCTTAAATCAGATGATTAATTCAAGACAAACAAAATTCTAGAACACAACATGAAGTAGATTAAGATCTGGTTACTTCTACTGTTAGTGAAACAGATAAACAACATTTACAAAGCTAACACAATCACTAGTGTAAAGAAAATCTGTGACTCCAAATTGTTTCAATTTATACTAAGAAAACAGATAGATACATTAGTCCATTCTGAATCTAACTTCTACTCTAAGAAGATAAGAGAAGGTCCTATTAAAAAGAATCAGGATCAACTTCTCTCCCCTCTATTCCTATTCTACTGACTACTAACTAGAAGTTCTCTATCTACCACTTTCTAACTTGGAAGTTCTAACCTTTACAAAGAGGAAAGAATGCCTTATATACAAAGTGCATAAAAAAGAATGCGTTGTCCCCTTACATTAGGGTTTACAAAATATCCATTGCCAGGAGAGTTGGCTCTCAGATCTTTTGAAAAGAGTCAATGTTGAGTTTAATGTGAAGCCTTGCTATCCATGTTGATGAAATATTGTTCTGGAAAAGATCTGTAGATCTTTTGCAGCCGTAGCATTTACTTTAGGCCTTCATGTCCATCTTTGAACTCCATCGGGGTCGCCTTGAATGCCCTAGAATATCATCATTAATACTGATCTACCTCATTGCCACTGGTCACCAAAACCGTCCCTGTGAGTCATAGTTTCTCTTTTCCTTTGGCCCTCCTTGTGTTCTGGACCTCTTCTACATGTTGACCATCTTCTAGAAGCACCATTAGGCCTCCCTGTAGATTTGAACATTTCACTCGAGTTGATTCATCACCTTTGGATCTCAAAAGGAATCCATTTCGCTTGCATTTTGTTGGTCTTCCCTCACGGGAACAGTTAATCGGTCAAACTGTCATCATTCAGTCCTCTTAGCCTCTTCTGATTGGTTAGACATACACCATGCGAGCTTCTCAGGCAGTCAAAGGTAGTTTGAATGGCATCGCATGTTGGTGAGACACTAATCGTGTCTCCCCGGTGTGATTATATCACTTTTAGCAACCATCAGCATGACATTAGGCAGTCGGTAAGACGTTTCGGCGAGCATAGACGTCATATAAAGCTTGTGAAAAACATTGGAAAGATAGTCGCTAGTTGGTGGGACATCATAGTGAACCTCAGGATCCTTCAGCAATCACATTTTTCATGTCAGGGAGACTATCGCTTGTCACTATGACCTCATGGTTCCTTATCTCCCGGTGAGCCCATTCTCATGTCGGGGAGACCTCATCGTTTCGGGGAGATCTTACCCCGAACTCCTCTTTTCTTACTGATCCCCTCTTTGTTATCGGTAAGACCAATGCACTCAGGAAGACATCTCCCCAAGTCCATCCTTACTCCCCCAAGCCCAAGTTCTTTTGCTTCGGTGTGACTTTCTTTCTTCACCAATACCTTTTGGCAAAGGCATGATCCTTTTCCAAGCTCCATTTCTTTTAGTGAGGACCCCTTTCTATCGGCAGGACATTCCATGGTTGGGGAGACATCATAGTGACCCTTTTGTTTTCTCCCCGAGCCCATTCTATTTTGGTGAGATTCTCTGTAGTTGCTGAGACCTTATGGCAAAGGCAATATAATTTTCCAAGCTCAATGTCCTTTAGTGAGACCTCCCTTCATGTCGACATGACTTTCCATGGTTGGGGAGACCTCTTATCAATCTCCTCTTTTCTTGTAGGGCTCAATATGCTTTGGTGAGACATCCACCATTCGATGAGACCTCGCACCAATTTCATACCCCTCGATGAGATCCTATCAACCCGAACTTCTTTTTGGCAAGACCAACAGCCATCGGTGAGACATCTCACCTAGTTCATTTCACTTTAGCTAGACTTTGTCTCCTCAGCATGACATCACACCGAATCTCCTTAATCCTCAGCAAGCTCTCTCATGTCACTAAGACTTCCCTTGGTCATTGAGACTTTACATTGATTGAGGCCTCCTTTCGCCGAGTGCAAATTTTCTTCGGGCTCCTCCTACCTTTTCGACAAGACATACACCAATCGGGCAGACCTCCTACCAAAGGAAAAATTATAGCCGGGCTTCAAACTTTGGTGGGACCTTCCATCGGGCAGTCGAGTAGACTTATGGCGATATCCCTTCCATGTCGCTGAGACTCTAGCATGTCAGCCAAACTTCATGTCAATGGTGAATCACTCTCCCCAAAACAAAACCTCCCTCGGCGTGACTTCCTTGATTCGGCCAGACATTATTCCGAAACAATAACCTTTTGTCGACCCATGTTTTCACCAAGACCTCCCTTTAGTCACACTGATATGCATCCTTTCATCTGACATGTGTCGCTGTAACATCCTCCTATCGGGGAGACATCCTGTAATCACCTTTTGTTTCACTGAGGAATCTCCATAGGTTCACCTTTTTGTCATCATGACAATCTGATTCTCTCCCTGAAGAAGCAATATGTCGGTGAGACTTTTTGGGTCGGAAAGACTGCTAGACCTCACCCTGATAGACCTCCTCTTGTGCATTGTCGGTGAGACCTGATGCACTCGCCAAGACTTCTCCCCACCGCAAAGGTTTCTCATCGAAATGTATCCCTGAAGACCACTGATAGAATCCCCTTGCGCTGTGTTGGTGTGACCTTTCATAGTCACTAAGACTTCTCTCTAAAGAAAAGTCTCTCACTGAGATGAATATCTTTATCGGTGGTTGGTGAGATTTGAAGCTTTCAGCAAGATCATACAGCAAAGATACAACTCTTGCTTAAATGTCAGCCCGGTCCATGCTAGTCAGTGAGACTTCATGAATTTGCCGAGACTTCTTGGCAAAGAGAAAACCTCCTGTTGATATATGGATCCTTTTGCTGCCAGTCAGTGAGACATGAAAATCTGGTTGAGACCTTTCCCCGAAAGAAACTTTCATGTTGATAGGAAACTCGTAGTCACCGGGACGATGATTAATGTCTTGCCGATAGATGCCTGTATATGAATTCCACTCACTGTGACATCTCTAGGGTCTTTTCGATAGGCAACATAGACGCATATTGATAGAATACACTGGTAGTCAGCAAGACATCTACAAGGTCTTGTCGACTTTCTTCTTAGGGGAGAATTGTGACCAACTGGAATGAGGAATGCATTCCAACTGAGCTCCCTTGGAAAATATCATCATGTGTGTGATTTAATCCTACAAAACAAAGTCCCCATTAGTCATCAGAAGGACATAAGATATATTATCATAAGATACACTTTTGCTTGTGATTATTTCATTGAATTCCTAGCAAGAAGAAAAAAAACTTAGACTAAGACATAACCAAAATTAGATCAGATAGAACAAAATACAAGCAGGCAGAAAACTAGAAGAAACCCCAAGAGCAAAGCAAATAAACAAAAGTAAGAAAATCAAAAGAAACGGAGGACCCATTTTGTTCCAGAATAAAATGGGGTGATTATGCAAGGCATAACAGTACCTAGGTTGGGGTTCGCACAAAACTTTTTGGATAAGTGTACTATTTGTCAAAGAGCTAAAGGGTCTAGTACTAATGCAAGGTTATATCAACCTCTCCCCATTCCTAATAGACCTTGGGAATCAATTTGTATGGATTTTGTGATGGGGTTGCCTATAACTCAAAGAGTTTTTGATTCAGTGTATGTTTTTGTGGACATGTTTTCTAAAATGGGACACTTTATACCTTGCAAAAGCACTAATGATGCTTCATACATTACATGACTCTTCTTCAAAGAGGTGGTAAGAATCCATGGTTTACCTCTTAGTATTGTTTCAAATAGAGATAACAAATTTGTTGGTCACTTTTGGAGAACTCTATAGAAGAAACTTGGCACAAATTTGAGTTTCAGTTCTGCCTATCACCCTCAAACTGATGGGAAGACTAAGGTGGTGAATAGGAGCCTTGGAAACCTCCTAAGATTCCTAACAAAAGAGCATTCAACTCAATAGGATTTGGTTTTTCCTCAAGCTAAGTCTACATGCAATGATTCAGTAAATAAAAGTGTTGGAAAAATTCTTTTTGAGATTTTTTATGGTATGAATCCCAAGGGTGTGTTTGAATTTAGATATGTTAGTGGGATGGAGAGGATGAGTGTTGAAGGTGAACAATTTTCTGTGGCAATGCAAGAAATCCACCAATAGGTTAAGGAGAATCTTCAAAAGAATGTTGACAAGTATAAGCACAATGTTGATCTAAAAGGGAGAGAGGTTCATTTTAAGGTTGGAGACTTGGTTTTGGCTAACTTGAGAAAGAAAAGCTTTCCTAAAGGGAAGTAATCTAATATGCAAATGAAGAAGATAGGTCCATGTAAAGTGGTGCACAAGTTTAGAGAGAATGCACATGAAATTGAACTCCCTCCTGGAGTTACCATTTCTCCTATTTTTAATGTTTTTGACCTTTACCTTTATAAATGGGATGTTGATGTAGGTA
The DNA here is from genome assembly GCA_007258455.2 of Sequoia sempervirens. Lineage (NCBI taxonomy): Eukaryota > Viridiplantae > Streptophyta > Pinopsida > Cupressales > Cupressaceae > Sequoia > Sequoia sempervirens. The sequence goes on from VDFB02000017.1 coordinate 553,442,107, forward strand.
ATCATGTAGGTTCTTCAATGCTCTCATATGAGGATTGGATCAAGGATCTTCCACCAAGCCAACCCTTGGAGTTGGAATGCATTTTGCACAAGAAGGAGCTTAAGAAGACAAGGAGAAAGGTCTACTATCAATACTTGGTCAAACGGTGAGGTCTTCCTATGGAGGATGCAACTTGGATGATCGAGGATGATATTATCAAACATGGATGTACAATTATAGGTCTATCCTCAAGTGGAACTTGAGTTTTATTTTCCTAGGGAGTATGGTGTAGGGGCACCCATGGGTTTCCATGCCTCCAAGGGGGGTCAACAGTTGATCTTTTGTTCTATTTGAGTTGTTTGAATTTAATAAGGTCTTCTAAGACCATTTCATATGTGTTTGAGTTGGTTTTGATTCATTAAGGGTGAGCTAGGTTCTAGATGTAAGAAATTGTCAAAGTTGCACAAATGTTGTAAAAGCAACTTTTGCAACATTTTGTCAAAAGTGCTCATAATGGTGTTTAATTAGTTTCTAATTTGAAATATGGTTATGAACCATTGAGAACATGTTGGTGAATGTTTAAAAAATTCCTTGTGTGGTCAAAGAAAAGTTTGGTTGATAAAATTTTGAAAGATTGGTTGTCTAAGGTTGTTTTGAGTTTGACTACCCCTACTCTACATCACCTCTGTAAGTCTTTTCCCAATCCTAGCTCAAAATCATACCACACATCTCAGGGATGTCCTCAATATACTACTAGATGTTAGGGCCTAATCAAATTTGTATGAGCACATCTTTCAATTCTCCCACAACATTCACTTCAGTTTTATTAAGTTGTATGACCTTTTTGTGGGTTTGGATTGGGGTCAGGACTAATTTCTTATAGATAGAAAATGGAATGAAGTTTTATAAGGCCCTAGAATATATTAGGAAATTGTGCAAGTGTTTTCCAAATATTCTCAAACTCAACAAGGAGGAACTCCCATCTTTCCCCTATATAGGGTTGCATTCATTTCCATAGCAGGAGTAACCTTTGATTTTCCCTTCATCTGATCTTCCTTAGCTAAAGATTTCAACACGAGTTCATGTTGAGTAGGAAAACATTTCAAAATATCAAAGAAAGATAAGGAGGTCATTTTTTTCTACATTTCTTTAATCATGTTATGCTCCATATTATTACTGTATTGTTGTTTAGGAGCGAAAGTAGGATTCCCTCTACTAGGACATTCAATTGGTCCCTTGGGTGGAGGAGGATTATTTTCTACTCTAGGATTCGAGGGTACCATGTTATTAGTGGGAGGAGTAGATGTGGTAAATGATCCTTTTTCTTTATTTCTCAAAAAGTGGCCTCCCTTGGATTGGAAAGCTTGAGCATCATAAGTATCACCCTCAGGTTCATTCTATTCCTTAAAAAAGGAAACTTAAACTTATCATAAGTTTCAAAAACCATGGTAGTATCTATGGATCCACCACTCTTATTAGTAGTACCTTGGGCTGATTGGGAATCATTCTAAGCTATCTTGACTGTCTTTTCCATTTTTTGATAGTTTACCTCAGAATGAGTAGCAGTATTGTGTAACCTACACCAATTGGTCATGAAGTTTAAATTTGCTACATTTACAATATGGGTTTAATCCTCATTAGCCTACCTGGTGTTTGGGATGTTAGAAACCAAGATCTGATTGCAAACTAGAATAGACCTTCCACAGAAGAGGAAAATGAAAAAACAAAGATTTGCATAAAAACATGCAATTTGATATATTTGAAGTACAAAATAATACAAGAGATAATTTGATTTATAAAAGCAAAGATGCCAAAACCTAATCTTATCTTGAGCAACAAGATAGCTCAAAAGATAAAGATAAGATCCTATAACTTAGTAATTAAATAATTACCTAAGTAAACTTATGCAAATGTGTAATTAAATATTAATTACACCAACACCCCCCCATAAGTACAACTTAGGGAGAAGCAGATTATTATGCAAATATGAGTCCCGACAACAAGGCCTGATCAGATACTCATGTACAAATGTAAAGAGAGAGAAAACCCAATGGGAAAACCCCCCCCCTTTAGTGAGATGAACTACTGCGAAGAAGCACTGGAAGAACTCTGAAGAAGCAACACTGGAACCCTAAATCTGGCAAGCAAGGAAAGATAGTTTTGTCTACAATTGAAACCAAAAATGGAATCACAAATGTAATAGTAGACCCGATGCCAAGGAGCACTAGAAACTCACATACTGGATCAACTCTGGAATCTGTAAGCAACAGTAGATGAAAGGATGAATGGACCCATAATGATGACAAATCTAGAAGTTGTGTCTCATGAAGCCAATGACAAACTGAAACTAAAACTACCCATAGGACGAGTACCATCAAGATTCTAGAACATTAACCATAAAACCATGGCCTTCAAATGAGAAAGATCTGAACCAATGCGGATCAAGAACTGTAAAATCCCAGTGTGAAGTGTGAACTGAAGCAAACCAACAATGTGTCCAGCTAAGCAAGAAAGAAGCTAGAAGGAGACAACAGGAAACCAAAAAAACTCATGCAAGTTGTCACCAACATGAAATATGGATGCAAGAACCCCCCTTAATGGAACTTTATATCAGTTTATTATTACAATACCCAATGATTGCATAAGGAGATAATGCAAAACTATAGAAACATGAGTGAAAATGCAAACCTAAAGCATGAAACAAAAAATGAATGCATGCATAAAATAAGTTATACATTTTCTAGAAATGACCTCACATCTGCATAGAGGCTAAAACCAGCTTTCTGACACCACAAAAATCACAAAAAAAGGATAAGCGAGTAAAAAGATATGCTTCCCGAAGTGAAAACAGAAACATCTGACTTCCAAGGCCGAAAAAGACATAAAAAAGAACAAAACCAGAAAATAAAACCTATACCATTGTGTAGAGCATCGAAACAGATTTTCGACGATATCTCGTTTGCAAAAAAAGGATGTTGTATGCCCAAGTTATGCCCATTTCCATGAAACTGCTCTGATTCTGCCCAATAAGGCTCTAATAAGCCCTTAGGGGCTAAAAACATTCGGCCCATGGTCGCATGCAGGACTAGGGGCTGGCAGCTAGGGGGCTGGGCTGAAGCCCTTAGTTGCTCATATGACCATCTAGAGGGGGCTAGATTGGCACAGGGGCTGAGATTAGGCGGCCAAAACTCCCATAAGACCCTGTGCTTAGTAAAAAAGTCCACGGGGGTTGAGAAATGGCTGGCAGCACTACGGTGGTGGACGCCAGCGCCGATGGCAGACCGGCAGCCACCTGGTGGCCACCCAGTGGCCGCTAGGTGGTGGGAGCCATTATTACTAAAAGCACTAAAAACCATAGGTTTTTTTTATTTTTTATATTTTTTTGATATTCCTGCCTCGTGAAGTGTGCTGGGGAGGCCGTACGACCTTCTTGCAAAAAAAATTTGCCTCTCCAGATGACTGTGTCCAAAATGGATAAAATTTATATGAAAATAGGGGCTTTTGGGCGCTGCGAATCCAATGGCAAGGTCCGTTTGGGCCCAAAGTGCTCTAAAAATTAGGCAACCCCCAAATCTAACATAAAAATCACCAATCTTACAACCCTTGCAGATCTAGCAAATAATGACGAATATGAATAAAATGAAAGTCATTTCTGACTTTTTCCAGCACTCTAAATCCAATGGAAAACCCTGATCTGATCCAAGATGTTGTATAATGATGCTCAAGGATTGAAACCCTTGAGGGACTCCGAACAAGCTCTGCAATGAAATCCTCCAAAAAGGCTGAGAAGGGGCTGGGAATTGAGGCTCTGATACCATGTTAGAAACCAAGATCTGATTGCAAACCAGAATAGACCTTCCATAGAAGAGGAAAATGAAAAAACAAAGATTTGCATAAAAACATGCAATTTGATATATTCGAAGTACAAAATAATACAAGAGATAATTTTCTTTATAAAAGCAAAGATGCCAAAACCTAATCTTATCTTGACCAACAAAATAGCTCAAAAGATAAAGATAAGATCCTATAACTTAGGAATTAAATAATTACCTAAGTAAACTTATGCAAATGTGTAATTAAATATTAATTACACCAACATGGGACTCCTCCATTATTTGGCCTTGTATCCCATTGTCTATTATTGGGCCTCTTATTATATCCCCTATTTTGATTTTGGAAGTTCTTTTGATTTTGATTATTGTTCTAATTGGGATAATTATTCTGATTTTGATAACCCCCTTGATTTTTTTATTGGTTTTGGTTGTGTAGAGGGTTAAGTCTAAGTTGGGCCATCTCTTTTGTAGCTTGAGACAGCTTTCTTCAAGGTTTCCAACTCTGTTGATAGAAGTGTGGTCTACTCACTATTTGTAGTAGTTCTAGTTTGGTTGGTTTGTTGTGTAGTTGGTGAGTTTACTTGAGTATTATGTCCTCTTGGGTAATTTTGAGGGTGATCTTGTTGAAAGAAATCTATGATCCTAAGATTTGATGTCACATTAGTTTGAGTTTGATTGTTTCTATTAGTAAACCATGACAATTGGGGTGTGGGATGTATCTCAACAAACAAGCCATATGCAAAATTATACATTCTTGGAGTAGTATTCATCAATGGGGTTCTATTGGCAATCACATTGTTAATTGCATTCATTTGGTTACACATCCTAGAATATCTTAGTGAGGGAAATGTCCCTCCCATACTGCCTAGTTGAGGGGTTATTTACTATTGCAATTTGATAGCTAGATGGTATACTTTGGCTAAGGAGTCAATTTCTATAGGTGGGTAAGTTCTTTACAAGAAAAGACCAATTAATGGGTCTATGGCTTTGAGGTATGCCACAATTACATTATCAGCAACTATGTATGGTGGTTGTAACCTTTGATACATCCTCTAGAATTAGTTGTTATAAAGGAAATGGTTCATGAGATTCCTTCCTAACAGTAAAAAATTGATGATATAGGATTGTGGGGTCTACATAGACCTAAAATTGGTTAATAAAAGCATTCTCTAAATCTACCCAATTGAGAATGGACCCCATTGGTAGGTTGAGGTACCAATTATAAGCCATATCTCCCAGTGAATATAGGAACGACCTGAAATATTCATCATGGTGTTCTATCTAAGCCCTCATGCATGTATCTTTAATTGCTTGGATATGTTCTTTAGCACTTTGTGATTCCCCATGGGCGTACCTGGGGCATAATTGTTCTAGGTTTTTTGGCATCTCATGAATAACTCTGGGAATGGTTCCTAGTGGGGATGGATTTCCTACAAAAAATTCCATTAGTGGAGGTTGATTAGGTTATGGTAATTGTGGTATGAGTGGAAACCTGGGTGGAGTTAATGGTGGTGAACTTTTGTTTCCATGAGTGGTTCTGGGTCTTGTACAAAATTATAGTTCAAAAAGTGGCTCATTGTGAAGAGTTGATCTCAAGACTTTTTCAAACCTCTCAAGTGAAAAAAGAACCGAGTCACTCCAGTTTTTTTCCTAAGATGTCCTCCTTCTAGCACCAGTTTTTTTGATGGCCAAATTGACACAACAATGTTTAAGCAATATATATCTAACCTGCTTCTCCTAAAAAGGATAGATAAATATATAAATCAAATATCTTCCAAGGTATCTATAGTTGGTTCACAACTATGCTGCTTTACTTATTGGTCAACATGACTATAATGTTCAAGGGGCCTTGCTAGTTGAAGATAACAAACTGGGTATTCCAAATATTTCAATTAACCACATATTTTAAATAAACAAGAAAAGAGATATTACAAGGTTTCTAGAACAAAAAAATCTGAATAGATACTATTCCTATAGTCAAACATGCAATTTTGTAACAAGATTTGAAGTCAAACAAATGAATGAAACAAATCATAAAGATTTATACAATCATATCCATTCATAGTGTGGATTTGTTAAGCATGCTTTTAATTTGTTTCATTAGAATCAATTTCATATAAGATATATTCAATTAACTCATCACAAATTTTCATATCAACAAATAACAGGAAAATACCATTCACATATGACACCACATATAGTTTTGAATTTGACTCCTATTTAGTTTACTCAAATAAGTGGCAATTGATCCCAACAAAATCCACTAGTGCATGAAAAACCATTATCTTTGATATCACAACTAAAACTAAGAAATTCATAAACTTTAACTAATTGCATAAAATCATAAGATAGTTTTTGCTCCTAAGGTGCTACAAATTTGAGTTCAATTTTTTGAACTTTATAATGAGGATATTTTCTCAATATATAGAAAATCACAACATAGAAATCTCCTTCCAAAATCTAAGATCCTAAAAAGTAGGGCACCTAGATTCTAGATCCACAATTATAGGAATGTTTGGGTGGCACCGCATTGAATAAATGGTCAAAACTAGATGCATAGGGAAGTGACACCTCCTTATAAGTTTGCTAGAGATGATCTTCAATTGAATTGTAGCACCCTCCTATTTTATAGGAATTGCTCAAGAAGTTGTATCTTTGACTTTATTCTGGTCAAAACAACATATTCCCTTTTCAAAATTTGAATTACATCTTCTTTATGTTTCTATATCTTCTTATATTCCTCATAATTGGCCAAAATTTGTGTCCACACCTCTTCATTATGACCATCTAGCTAGTCCATTCTAAACTTTGTCTTTCATATCTATTTGTAGACATATTAACAATATCTTTAAGTTTACTGACATCACCCATAGAATGATGAATATCAAATTTGATGCCTATAAACCTATTTAAGATATTTTTTTCATCATTTGTAACACTTATCATATACTCTAACCTATTATTCTATTCCTCTTTTACAACTTGTAGCTCTCCTAGTTTTCCATTTGATGGAAAATCTTGAATAGTAATGGTCATGACAATTTCCTCAAACAATACTATTTGTTTTAGGATCTCCTATTACAATCTGAGCAATATTATCCTTTTCTCTACCATCATTTCCATCTTGAACAACAATATCTTACTACATTTTTCCACATAATCTAGGCTTTCATCCTCCATAATTCTTTCTTTATTGATTTCATCCACACTTAACTTTCTCATTTCTTTTAGCTTCCTCAAGTACTCTTGGTACTTTTCCTCCTCATTCCACATGTTCTTTGAATATTCTACTATCTGCTCTTCTAATGTACATGCATCTTGGTAATACTTGTACCTAGTGTTTAGGAGTATGTCCATTTCAATTTTCAACTAATCAACAAACTTATCAAATAGGTGGGCTTTCCTTTTTATTCCTGTAAGATCTTCAACTTCCTTCCTACTTATCAATAGTGGTACCTCAAAATAATATGGTTTTTCTAATATAGGAGAGGTGGGATCTTTAATAAATATCTTTATCTATTCAACCTATGCCTTCAAATCATCTTTAGCTTGTTTTTCCTTTTCCATCCTAGACTTTATTGAGGTGTCAGCTATTGATATTATGGATGCACAGTCCCTGAAGCTCTAGAATCTTCAATAAAGGACCTTTGCCATGAAAGATAATCAACCACAAAGGAAAGTGTTACAACTATGGAATGTTGAATAAACATTCTATATTTATATGATATGATGTGATGATATGTTACAAATGAACAAAATTCTTGATTATATAGGCAAGAAGGAAAACCTAAGATGCAAGAGATGTTGCCATGTCTCACAATCTAACAACATGTGACAACATGTGAACCCTATCTATAAATTATTAAATGTTGAGATAAGTTATAGAAGGAAAACTCATCTTCTAGAAGTAATCTTATCCCTACAAACATGGAAGGGAATATTACCCTATTTATCAAATTATTTATTAAAATATAACCTAGGACTAAATGATGCATGACCTAAGTTAACTAATGATAGTATAATAATTAATTAATTACACTAACACCCCCCATAAGTTCAACTTAGGGAGGAAAATGCAATGATTATGCAAGAAGATGATGGGTCCCAACTACGAGAACATGTTAGGTACCCATGTACATGAAGATGTAGAAAATATGCCACAACCAGAGAAAAGAGGAAAACCTAGTGGGAACAAAACCCCTCTCCAAAAAGGAGATGAGAAAGAAAAAATGTGAGATAGGATGGGAAGGAGAGGAATCCAAAATACCCCCCAAGTACACTATCTATCACATGGATACAAAAAATTATCCCCCCCATAGGGAGGAAATAGAGAGACTATATAGCCCCCCCAAAAGATGTGATCACCTACAAAAATGGCAAGTGTCTAAAGAAAAAACATGATCCAATGTTGACAAACAACTTGTATCCCTTTCGGAAGAAACAAAACCAAGTGCAAGTGTAGGGATGCTTCCCATTCCAGATAGGAATTGAAGGAATGAAGGATGTATGTTGATGATGATGGTGTCTCTGAACTCTGCTCAAATGTCTCCTTTTCTGAAGATGAAGATGCCACAATCAATGAGGAGGGTGACAAATTAAGACGATGCAGAAACTAATGTTGAACAATATCCAAAGATAGTGTGATGGATATGATGGAGACCTAATAACCCCCCCTGAATGAAGTGTCATCAAAACCACTAAAAGAAGTTTGAAGCCAATCCAATGGTAGATGCTAAAGAAACCTCAAATCCTGAATGGAATAACAAGGAAGAAGTCTCATACATGAAATATCTGAAGAGAAACCAAGTGCCTCCAAGATAGTCTCAGGATCTCAGATCAAGGTTGAGAAAAAAGGATGAGGAGACTCAAGAAAACTCTCCAAAGTAAGATCTGAATAGAGGAGTGATATCCCCTCAAGAATGTTCTCCAAACTTGTAGAAGTAGCCAAGTCGGTGATACCTAAAACGAAGCCATCCTATGATGCCAAGTCTGAAAAATAGAATGTGTCTTGATGAATGATGATAGTGGAAGCCTCAATCAATGAATCTAGACAAGGAATCACTGATTATGAAGGGATACCAATAGTCTCTGATGGAGAAGAAGCATCTAAAGGAACCTTGTCAACCTCTTTAGAAGATTCAAGGCAATCAACTTCCTGCACAACTATATCATCATGGGGTACCTGATCTGAAGAATGACATTTTGAATCTTGACCATCGAAGAATGGTGGAGTGTCTGAATCTCCATAAATTTCCCAAAGCTTAGTCCAAATAATGTGAGGAAAATCACAATGATCAATAGTAATCAGAACATCACAATCAACTTGCATCTCAATGATCTCTAAAATAGTGTATCTACTACAACTCCAAGAAAGTTCATGAATACCTTCAGTTGGATGAGGAACTATACCAAATAGATGTGGCAATAAATCAAGTGATTAGAGATGGTGGATGATCCCATCCCGCCATTGCTGATAGTTTCCCATGTGCAACATAACCAAAGAAGGAGTATATGCAAGCCACATAATGAAATTTCTCCAAAAACAAAAAGATAAATGACCTTCAACAACAAATAGAAGCTTCCAAAATATGATGTGCAACTGAAGTGATGCTACCCGAATCAAAAAATATTTTCCCGAGCTATAGGATATCCAAGTTATTGAAAAAATGCACCAAACTGAAAAAATAAATGCAAGAGTACTTAGAGTTGAAACTGATCAAGGAGTTTGTACCAATGAAAAAAGCTTGGAATCACCTTCCTAATGTCACTAGAATCACTAAAATCGGATGAACAGTTGCAAAGATATGAGCCTTTATGTCCAAATTAGGGTTTTGAGTTTAGTTGGCTGTAGAATTTTTTGTGAGAATTTTTTTTTAGAATGGATGTCACCACTAGAAAGTTCTTGGAATTCTCTTTTTGATGGTATCTTGTTTGCTAAATTTTGATACTGTGGGTGAAAGTTATGATAAAATGAAAAAAAATGCCTAGATTAGGCACTCCGTAGGCTAACGGGGTGCAAAAATAAAGCCCCTTCGGGTTGGCACTTGGTCGTTGATGTGACCTCGGCTATATTTGTGGAAAAAAAAGACTCCCCTTTGGGAGTGGTGATGGGGCTGCTGATGAGCAATTGAGTGGGAGCACCATTGGAGCAAGTTGGAGCCTTTGATTCTTAATGTGACCGAGTCCTCGGCAGGGGAAAAAAACATAGGTGCCAGCAGGAGAATAGTGATAGCTGATAGGAGCAGATAGGATGGACAGTGAGAAGAATGGGCCCAGCGATGGAGGCCAGTAGTCAAATCACCGGCAGCAAGGACTATGATCGGCGACACGGTAAAGAGAAGGCACTGGCGGTGTCGGAGAGAGGACACTAGCGGAGGTTGATTGGTAGACGGTTGGTGGGGTCTTCCCCCCAAATGGGCCAACAATGGTACCTCACCCCCTATCAAAATGTAAATGTCACTGAACCCCTCTGTACATGCTTTGAATGTGGTCAACGATGTTTTAAGTCTGTAGACTTTTGGGGCCAATAAAAACAATGTGATTTGATTTTTTAATATTGCATAAAATGCAATTAAAAAATAAAAGATATTCAAATATTTTTTGCTGACTATAATATATGTATGCAGAATAAAACAAAAGAATATAATATGCCAACCAAGGAGAAATAGAAGCCTAATGGAAAAAATATTTGATGTCGACCAAAAATATGAAGCCCAAATTATATGTGTAGAAAAATAAATATGCCGACTGTGTATTAAAATTGCAAGTCGCCCGCAAAACATGAAATTTTTGCTGAAACTATATAAAAAATTTCCCAAAAATAGCAAGAATTTTTTTTTTTTTTTTCTAAAAAAAAATTTCTTTGAAGAGGATTGAGAGGAGTGATTTTTTTCTGAAGATGTGTATGGATAGTACAAAAAAATGCAAACCCTATATTGCACCTCAAAGGCTCCTGGATGATATGTCTCCAATTTTGATGATTAAGCAGGTGATCTATGGGTTTTGAGGTCTTTTAGATGCAATGGAGAGGTCAGAGAGTGTTTGATGTGCACCAGAAATCAGCTTGGCTCCCGGGTAGAACCATCTATCCTACAACATAAACTCCAAGCCTGCAAAAATATTGTACTCCAACTTCCTTGATCAAGGGTTGATGTTTCACTAGACAAGCTCTGATACCATGTTGAGATTATGGATGCATAGTCCCTGAAGCTCCAAAATCTTCAATAATGGACCTTTGCCATGAAATATAATCAACCACAAAGGAAAGTGTTGCAATTATGGAATGTTGAATAAAGATTCTATATTGATATGATATGATGTGATGATATGTTACAAATGAACAAAATGCTTGATTATATAGGCAAGAAGGAAAATCTAAGATGAAAGAGATGTTTCCATGTGTCATGATCTAACATGTGACAACATGTGAACCCTATCTAGAAATTATTAAATGTTGAGATAAGTTCTAGAAGGAATCTTATCCCTACAAACATGGAAGGGAATATTATCCTATTTATTAATTGATTTATTAAAATATAACCTAAGACGAAATGATGCATGACCTAAGTTAACTTATGCTAGTTTAATAATTAATTAATTACACCAACATCAGCCAAGTCAATGAGTGTCATTTTCTTTGTACGATCCTACTTACCTAAATTAACCATTGTTAGCTAATAATCGGTTGCTTGGAGATCTCGGTCATCCTTGTACACCATTGGTATGGATATTTTAGATACTAGCTCCCTTTATTCATTCATTCAATTCGAGTGTATGATCCTTGACTTCTTTCATCATTTCTTTCCAATTCAAGGCTTCTACCACTACTTGCTACCTCTTTTCCAAGTTTAGTTTCTGCTAAGTAGGAGCTCCTATAGTTGTGGCCATTTGTTGTTCTTAATTATGGGGATATTCTTCCCCTTTATCCATCTCTATTTGTAGTTGTTGAGATTTCTCCTATTCTAACTTTTCTTTTTCAACTTTCTCTTGTGCAAGCCTCTCATTTTTAGGTCTTTCTTCCTCAAGTTTCTTTTGTTCAATTTCTTTCTATTGAGCCTCTTCTTCTTCAACCTTTCCCTTAGCTGCTTGTCTTTCTGCTCTTTCAATAATGTATTTTTTCTCTCTTTTTTTTTTAACAAATTCTCAATATTTTCTTCTCCAAGACTACCCTCTCCAACCCCAATGTCTACTTATTCAATTTTTTCCTGCTCTAATTCCTTTTCTTCCTCATGTGGAGGAGTCTCTTTAAAATCTAAAGAAATGGGAGACTATGTGACTTCAATAATAGGGGCTTTTTCTCCTTCTTTGGTTGTTGTTTTAGTTGTAGGTGTAGTAGAAGGAATTTCTTCAGTTGTCTCCTCTCCTAGATATATTGAAAAAATGGGTTGTACACCAAATCTTGATACCACCTTTATAGAAGCAACCACATATGTAACCAAGGACTTTTTGAATGCCTCTGTTATCTTTTCCATTATTGGCTCTTACTCTTCAATTATCTACTATTCTATTTTCTTCTTGAGCCTCTTATATTCTTTTTGTGGAGGGGGAGAGGAATTTTTCCCCTTTACCCCTTTCCTTTTCCCACTGGCTTTGTTCCTTTTGTCCTTCAGGTGTTTATTGATCCAATTTAATTTTTTTCCTATAACTGTTAGAAAGATATCTTCAATTTTACATTCCTCTCTTTCCATCCAATTGATGGGTTCCAATGTTTGAGTATCGACTTGTTGTTGTCCATATTGAAGATCAAAAGTCAAACCAGTATCTAACATTCCTTTAGGAATGTCCTCTTTTATCTTGAAGGCCTAAATTTTAGGAATAGTTAATATTTCATACTTCCTCTTCCTTGCCTCAAACTAATCCTATACATCTACCCAAATTTCCTCTATATCAGGCTCATGAAATGGAAAGAGGGATGCATACAAGTGGTTCATTTCTCTCTTAGGATCAAAATCCTTCCTCCTTTTATACAACTTGAGGTTTATTTCCTGTGATTGTTGAATGGTAGAATTGGCAACCCCAATTGATGGAAATTCATAATAACCAAGGTCAATAGGGTACTTCACTTCTCTATATTTGTGCTTGCTATAAAATTTGAGGTCAACTTCCCTCATTTGCTAGGAAAACTCAATTAAAATTAACTTATCACTACAATAACTTGGGAGAAAAAATGGGGCTCCATCAAATCTTAACAGATGAATGTATGTTGACTTGGGGTATTGAATAAACTATTTTCCCCATTCTCCTAGCAATGCTATTATCTCCATACTTAGGTGTAATCCTACATCACCTGAGAGTTGAGTAATTATTGCATAAAGAAAGGCATCATTCACCCTTTTAAAATGATTCTCTAATGCCTTTATCTCTAGTTGGTCATAGTATTCCCATATCATATTCTCATCTTCTCCTTCACCTCTGACCCTCATAGTATTTAGACCCATGAAATTCCCCATTCTAGTTGCACAATACACCACATACGAGGTCATATAAAATTCCTTTGTATCCTTTAATTTGGTGAGATAATTATGTATAATATCTAAAAATATTTTCCCCATATCCAAATAGAACTCTCCCTTCAAAGTAACCTCAATGAAATGAAACATCCAATGCTCATACATATGAGATCTCTCTTTTCCCACTGCTTTGCTTAGTAATGTAATTATACCCTACTTTAGAGTAAAAATTTAACCTTCTAAGCTTCATGGGTAACTTAGTGATTGATTTCTTACCTACCTTGAGCCATTTCTTATGCATATCTCTTTGGTGATTACTTCCTTCTCATATTGTTGGACTGCCTCAACTTTTGTTATGATCTTAAACTAAGGATATGGTGGTAAATCAAAGACAATTTTTACTATGGCAAGATATAAATGAATTATCTAATATCCTCATTGGTCAATGAATTTGTGTTGTACAGGGTTGTATGCTTAAACTGTTGTAATTATATGCTATAAATGTTGGGAAACAATAGGAAAAGAAGTAACATGAGAAAATCCTAACGTTGCTATATTTTTAGCCCTTGGATTGGCTTTGTAGATTTCAAAATTAAACCTATGGAATTACCCAAGTTCACCCATCCACTTACAAAGGACATGACCCAGGGGCTACTAGGAAGGAATCAATTTTCACCATGTCATTCAACACATATACTTGAACATACAAAAGAGTCCTCAAACATCATGCCAAGTCTTTCAAGTCAACCATGTCATCCACAACCCCTTGAGCCAATTCAAGAGTCTCCCGTCGTAAGTCCAAGTCACCCTCTTTCATCCTCCTATGTTGTTGACCATCAAGAACATGTCAAGTATCTCCATGAGAAATCCCATTCCACCTTCATTCAAATAAGTCATGAGGTATGTCAAGAGCACAATCCTCAACATGAGGAAATATTACCCCCTCATCCACATAAAGATCAACACCCTCCTAATGATTTTGTTCATAAAACACCTGATCCTATTCATGATCAATCTTCCATCTTTGATCAAGACCCCTTTTATGATCAAGAAGACCATGATGATCCTATTATCCAACTTTATGCATTCCATGGTCAAGATATTTCAACCTCACCCATCCATGATCCATCAACATCCACTTCCCTTGATGAGACATATGCCTCCCAAGCACACATAGAAGATCAAACAAATACCTTGGGTCTAAGTGAACACAATGCTAATCAAGATCCTAATGATCCTCCATCATATCCTATTGGTCTTTCCGCCCTCATTCATGAATGTTCCTCCTTAGAACAACAACAACCATTATCCTTTCCATCCAATAAGGAACTTGTGTCTAGTGTTCCACCTACACCTAGTCCCATTTTCCATTTCATACCTCAAGGACACCAATCTCAAGATGTTGGTACTTCCTCCATGCATCCTAATTCCACCTCCTTCCATCAAAAATCCTATCATATTCGTAAAACATATGTTTCCATCCTTCCTCCATCATCCTACAAATGTCAAAAGCATGTGAGCATACACCTTCCACTTTCCACTTTTCCACCAGTACTTCCAACTCCTAATATTCCTCCATCCACTTTACCATGATTACTCCAAACACCTAATATCCTTACCATCCAATTCTCTTATCCATTTATCCATAAATACCCTAACATTCCTAATCATGACCAACAAATGCACACATTCTCTAAAAATGAAGCTTCCACTCATTCCACCTATCCCATGGGATTCAAAAGAAAAAATTTCAATGCCTCTACCTATAAAGTAAAAAATACTAAGGACCCTCATGCCCTAGGACATCAATACAAAAATTCAAAGAAAAGTACATTAAAAAAGTTATATAAGCCCATACCTCCAAAATTTGTTATGAAATAACTTGCACAATAGAATAAAATGATATGAAATATGCTGCAAATACTTGATAATAAATGAGAATAACAAGCCACTTCGAGGGGGAAAACCTCCAAATATCTCTAATGAGAACACACTTCACAACTTGATGATGAAATAAGACTCACAACCTCCTATATATACCTATTTATGCCAAGGATATCACCTAGGCCGACTTAGACACACCTATATAAGACTTAGGCCGACCTAAACAACTAAATAACAATATACTAATGATAATATGACTTAATAGAGAGTTAAGATAGCCACAAGCTGACTATTCATAACCCGATGTACAATAATATAGGGGTGTAGCATGCCCTCCCTCTTCAAAGAAGCATTGTCCTCAATGCTAATCAAGTTGGAAACTTTTGAATGAACTCCTCGTCTTCCCATGTGGCATCTTCAGTGGTGAATTCTTCCATTGGATGAGATACTCTATTTCTATTCCTCAACTTCTTTGTGCATGTTTGACGAATGCACTTTGGTTCCAAAATAATTCTTCCTTCTTCATCGAGCTCTGGTAGTGTTTTTTGAGTGGGAATATTATGCCCAATTACCTTCTTCAAATAGGAAACATGAAAAACTGGATGTATCTTTGTTGTGGGTGGCAACTCAAGCTTATAGGCAACACTACCGATCTTCTGCATGATTTGGTATGGACCATAATACTTTGGCGACAACTTATTATTCTTTCTTTGCTGCTTTAGTGAGATTTGCTTATAAGGTTGCAATCGCAAGAAGACCCAATCCCCAACTTCAAAACTTCTTTCACTACGATGTTGGTCTTCCTGTTGTTTCATTGGATTTTGTGCCATGGATAAATTCTCCTTGAGTCCTAAAAGTACTTGTTGTTGATGAAACAAGTGGTCTTATACTACCTGAACTCTTGGTGACACATTTATTGATGATGTGATGGAAGGAGGATGATATCCATAAAGTGCCAAAAATCTTTTTTGATGAGCTATGAAAAGAAGTGTTATACCACCGATGCATAGTGGTAGCCAATCTACTGCCCCGGGACTATTTCTCACGAGGAGTGAAACAAGCAGATATCCTTTGACACTTATTAACAACCTCTATTTTCCCCATGGATTGAGGGGTGGGTATGAAGAGCTAAGAGTCGATTAGTGCCAAACATGAGAATAAATCTTTCCAAAGAAGTGACTAGTGAAGATAGGATCATGATCACTAACAATAACTTTAGGTGTACCATGTAGCTTTTGGATATTCTCCAAAAAAGCTTTAGCCACTGCACTTGCTATAAAAGGATGTGCTAATGCAATGAAATGTGCATATTTAGTGAGCCGATCAACCACCACCATGATGACATTATGACCTTTAGATTTGGGAAGCCCTGTGATGAAGTCCATGGATATCTCTTCCCAATGCTAGCTAGGAATAGATAAGGGTTGCAAGAGACCTGGTGTCTTAATTGCCTCCCCTTTATGCCTTTGACACACCAAAAATTCAGCCACAAATTTTTGAACATCACCCTTTAGCCCTTCCCAAAAGAAATCTTGCTTGACTCGATGATATGTCTTTAAAATCACGAGATGACCTGCGGAACTCATGTAACTTTCTGTGAGAATCTTTATTTTAAGGTTGGAATTCTTGCAGAGATACAAACGCTCTTTATACCAAAGAGTATCTCCCTTCCAACAAAACTTATCTGAACTACTAGGATCACTTTTAATTGCTCGATGATTACTTGTCGCAACATCATTTTTCCACTCTACTTTGGCTTCCTCCACCCAATTTGCTTGTAATATTGAAAGGGCACACAATAAGGCTTCATCTTTCTCATCCTTCCTTGATAGTGCATCTGCGACAATATTTTCTTTCCCTTTCTTATATACAATCTCAAAGTCATATCCTAACATCTTAGTGACCCATTTTTGTTGCTCTTCAAAAGATAGTCGTTGTTCCAAAAAATATTTTAGGCTATCATGATGTGAAATCAAACCAATAGATAAGGCTGCCATTGTTTCACTGCATGAAGTATTGCTAGCATTTCCTTCTCATAAATAGGTTTTAGTAGATTCTTACCTTTTAATTGATGACTCTCAAAAGAAATTGGTCAACCTTCTTGCATGAGCACTACTCCTATCCCATTCCGGAAGCATCCATTCCACAATGAATTCCTTGGTGAAGTCAGGAGTGGCAAGTACTGGAGTTGTACACATAGCCTCCTTTAATCTCTCAAATGTTGTATTGGAAGACTCGTTCCAATGAAAGGAATCCTTCTTCAATAGAGTGGTGAGAGGTGCTGCTATACTACCATAATTCTTCACAAATCTTCTATAGTACCCTGTCAATCCCAAGAATCCTCTCAGTTTCTTAATGGTTTTTGGAATAGGCCATTCCATGATAGCCTTAATTTTGTTAGGGTTCACCTTTACTCCTTCATGTGAAACTATGTGTCCCAAATACTCCACCTCTGTAAGACCAAAAGCACACTTGGATGGCTTAGCATAGAGTTTATGATCTTTAAGTATTTGTAATGCTTGGTCCACATGTTTCAAATTTTCTTCCCAAGTCTTTCTATAAATCAATATATCATCAAACAATACTAACACAAACTTTCTCAAGAACTTCTTAAAAATGGAATTCATCAAACTTTGGAATGTAGATGGTGCATTGGTAAGATCGAATGACATCACCAAAAATTCATAATGACCCTCGTGAGTCCGAAATGTTGTCTTACAGATATCTTCCTCCTTAATCCGAATTTGGTGATAACCGGATCTAAGATCTAACTTGGTAAAATACATAGCTCCATTCAATTCATCTAGCAAATCATCAATGACTGGAATAGGAAACTTATCTTTAATGGTGTACATGTTGAGCACTCTATAATCTGGACACATGCGCCAAGTATCATCCTTCTTACGTACCATCACCATAGGTGAGGAGTAAGCACTTTAGCTATGCCTAATAATTCCACGCACCAGCATCTCTTCAACAATTTTTCTATCTCACTCTTTAGCATGTGTGGATACACAATAAGGCACGATGTTGATTGGTTGGCTCACAGAGTTCTTGTATAGCATGATCATGATCCCTCTTAGGAGGAAGTCCTTTAGGCATATCTCCAAGAACAAGTGAGTGATGATCAATTATAGCTTGCAAATCTAGATGAGTAGGAGTATTAGATTGAGAGACTTCTAATGAACATAGTTGGGCCACAAATCCATCCACTCCTTTCTTAAGCAACTTTTGCATTTGATGAGAACTTACCATTTGTGGAGATTTTGCCTTCAACCCCCTTAGCTCTACTAGCCTTCCTTCTGATTGAAATCTCATGAATAGTTCTTGGAAGTTCATCTCAATTGTTCCTAATGTAGTAAGCCATTGTACTCCCAAAACAATATCTGCTGCACCCATGGATATCGCATACATTGGGGTATCAAGTTGATAATCTCCCATTGATAATTTAATGCTATGACACTTCCCTTATTTAACTATACCACCATGCACAATCAAAACTTAAACTCTAGATGTTAGATATATGAAACAATTTGAATGAGTAGCTACTGTTGATGAAATTATGACTACTACACAGGTGAGTCAACCTTTGTTACCTTACGCTATGAAGTCCACCACCTTGAGTTTGTGGAGCCTTTGAGAAACCTAAGAGTACATGACAAGAAATGATTGGTTGAGAATCATGTGATTCCTCATTTGACTCCCTTTCATCTTCTAGTATGGGTTCCTCCTCTTCTTCCTCATTGGGACCTTCAATATAAAACAATTTCTTTTCACTAAATTTATGTCCTCGACTGCATTTGCTATCATAATTGAAACACAAGCCTTTTGCTCTTTTCTCCTCAATTTGTTGTGGAGTCAACTTAGTAGGTTGTGTTGAATATCCTTTCTCTCTTGTCACATTAGCCCCTTGCTTTTTAGGAATCAAATATTTCTCCTCTACCCTGCGTGCTAAGATAAAAGACTCATTTATGGAACTAGGGCTACACATGCGTACCTCATGTTGAATGTGATCCTTGAGACCACCCAAGAATAAGTCATTCAAGTTTTCCTCCGTAATTGAATCCACCCTTAAGGATAGATTTTGGAATTGCTGAATATAATCCTTAACTGATCCTGTTTGTTGAAGTTTAGCTAGTCAAGCAAATAAGCTGTCTATGATGCTATTACATATTTGCTTGGAGTTCTCCTAATAACCAACCATGATAATGTGAGGCCCTTTTTACCCTCGATGAGTGCAGTTTCACCATACCAAATGAATGATTGGTTCTGATATAAGGAAGCCATCATGACCTTTTGTCCATTTGGGATTTGGTGTACTTCAAAAAAATTCTCCATTTGGTTTATCCATGTTAGAGGATCCTTACCATCAAACTTACGCATATCCACCTTTGGAAATAAATTCCTAGATCCCATAGGAGTACTAAAGCTTGTGTTAGTAGTAGCTGACCTAGAATTCTCACCTTGGCCGCTTGAGAACTCCTTTCTTGATTCAGCTATGTAGGTACTTAACATGTTTTGCATGTCCGACATATCTCCTCTTAGGTCACACATATCCATCTTAATTGAGGAAATTTCTTCCTTGACCTTATTGATTTCTTCCTTATGAGTAATATCCTCGATTGTTTCACCATCCTTATCAGGAGTCTTCCCCGGAGTGACAACATTCTTTTTACCCCTTGTTGCAGGCCCTGTCATGATGGATACCACTAATGTTGAAATAAATCACACAAATGAAACTTAAATTCTCTCAAATTTTTACTGTAATCTCCTTTAGTATTTCTTCAAAAACCCAATAAAAATCAGACTCCAATTCAACAAGATGTGTGAGATATGTAGATTCCAAAAAAATAGTTTAGAAACCCACCCTAATTCTATAATAATTCGCTTAATTCTTCTCCAAATATTCTAAAATCTGGACTGTAGCTTCTTTGAATATGTTCTTCAAAACCCTTTAAAAATAAGAAAAAATTCACCAAAATCTGAAAGATATGCTCTTCCCAAAATTGCCTCCAAAATTGAGAAAAACCTTGCCTCTATGGTGCCAAGATCATGCTCTCGATACCACTTGTTATGAAATAACTTGCACAATAGAAGAAAATGATATGAAATATTCTGCAAATACTTGACAATAACTGAGAATAACAAGCCACTTCGAGGGGGAAAACCTCCAAATATATCTAATGAGAACACACTTCACAACTTGATGATGAAATAAGACTCACAACCTCCTATATATACCTATTTATGCCAAGGATATCACCTAGGCCGACTTAGACACACCTATATAAGACTTAGGCCGACCTAAACAACTAAATAACAATATACTAATGATAATATGACTTAATAGAGAGTTAAGATAGCCACAAGCCGACTATTCATAACCCAATGTACAATAATATTAAGGGTGTAGCAAAAGTAAAGGCCAAAAATAAAATGGTTTGGGTCCCTAAGAAAAAGGAAAGCAAGTCCAATGTGGCATCTACATCATGAAAATCCCAACCATCCCCTTCTATCCAAAATGCACATTCTATTCAAAAATTACAAAAAACCCACAAGCCAAACAAAACTCATAAAAATACTAAGTCTATGTGGGTACCTAAAGCACTTCATCACCCACCTCCTAAGCAAACATCTCCATTGCTTTCTACACCCCATCTGCATCAAAAGATTCAATGTTTATCACAATGTGTGCAACCATTGGTCATGGTTCCCTTCCATTTCACAAAAATTCCACATACCTCCATCTCCTCACCCTTCACTCATTATCCTACATATCTCCCCCACCACCTTCCTATGGTCCATGATTTTGGCTAAGCCTCCCCATTCATATCTTACATAAAGTCCCATATAATCCTTATCATCTACCCTACACAATCTGCATCATAATCCACTATTTTCCTTCATAATCCACATAATAATCCATTATCTACCTACTCCATCTCCCTTTCATGTCATCCCTTAACAACATATATGAGCATAATGACATTTGACATATTCCATACGATGACATCCATCTCTAGTGGGACTATCACATTTCATGGAACTAGACACTTGAGTCCCTCCTATGCATAGTCCAAACACCATTCCAACAACAACACATTCAACCACAATCCTATGTGTCACCTTCATCATCATGCCAACCTAAACCATCTACCTATCATGCCAATGCCACATAAACATATTCACCCATATCACAATAAGAAGATAGGAGCCCAAGTCCACCCTGGTAACAAAATCAAAATCCTTTCAATTCTCATGTTCCATTTGACAAGGGGAACATCAATCTAGTTCATGTACCCTTACCACCATCCAATGAAATTCCTATCTCTAAGCCACCATGTCCTAGTCCTAATTCATTGGCCTCTCCACCTTCTAACAAATAAAAATCTTCATTACTCCAACCATCATCTAATCCTCCATCAATGATGGGTCTCATACTAGTCATGGCTTGGGGGCAGGAATATTGTTTATCACTCCACAAGGAGACTCCATCCCTAAGTCATTCAGCATAGCTTTCCCATGTACAAATAATATTGTAGAATATGAGGCACTTGTGACAGGACTCGGAATGGCCATAAAATGGAAAATTAGGACACTTCATATTTATGGAGATTCTTAGCTAGTCATCAACCAAGTTAATGACAACTATGACACCAAGGACGAGAAATTTATTCCTTACAAATGAATGATTGATAGATTTCAAACATATTTTCACATGTTGACTTTTGAACAAGTTCCAAGAGAAAAAAATAAGGCAGCATGCATAATGGCTACAATTGGCTCTCTCCTACACATCCCAAGCAATGTGCCACAATTTGAGTTCTTGGTAGAACAATTGTTGGTCCCTACATATGATATTCCTGAATCAGAGATGGTCTGGGAGCTTGTTGGTCCTGATTCTCCCTAGTATCAAGACATTTATGACTCTCAAGTCTCAAGCCCTTCCCCCCAACCTATCCAACAACCAACAAAATTCCTTTATCTGAAAAGCTTCATGATACACCATCGTCAGTGACACCCTTTATCGTCATACCTTCAATAACACCCTTCTTCGATG
Organism: Sequoia sempervirens; assembly: GCA_007258455.2. Taxonomy (NCBI): domain Eukaryota; kingdom Viridiplantae; phylum Streptophyta; class Pinopsida; order Cupressales; family Cupressaceae; genus Sequoia; species Sequoia sempervirens. The sequence goes on from VDFB02000017.1 coordinate 553,464,312, forward strand.
TCTCAACACTAACAAAGCACACACAACCTTATGTGAAGTACATGAGGGTATATTTAGGTCTCATTCAAATGGTCCTACTCTAGCCAAAAAGATAACAAGACTTGGGTATTAGTGGTCGACCATTGAAAAAGATGTACTTGAGTTTGTCAAGACTTGTCGCCAATGTCAAATACATAGTGATTTAATTCATGCTCCAGTACAAGAACTTCAACTGAATACATCTCCATGGCCCTTCACACAGTGAGGACTAGACCTCATGGGAAAAATTCACCCTACCCCCTCCAATGACCACAAATTCATTATCACTACCACTGAGTACTTTACCAAGTGGATCGAAGCCATCCCCTTACATACATAACTAGAAAACAAATTTCCAAGTTGATTCTCAACTACATCATTTTATAGTATGGTTTTTTGTAGTCCATCATCATAGACAATGACTATCCATTCAAAAATCAATATTTTCATGAGTTATGTGAGTGATTCCATATTCAACATCATTTCTCAATGCCATATTAATTGCAAGGAAATGGTCAAGCTGAGGCGTCGAATAAAACCATCCTTAAAATTTTCAAAAATATTGTCAATGATGTTGGCCATGACTAGAACATCCAACTCAACTTTGCTCTATGGCCTTACTACACCAACATCCGCACACCTATAGGAGCCACTCCATTTTCCTTGGTCTTTGGAGTTGAAGCCATATTTCCCATCAAGGTTGAAATTCCATCCTTAAGAGTCTCCATGAAGGGTTTGATAGATGATGAAGAATACAGACAATCGCGACTACATGAGCTGGAGATGTTAGAGGAAATAAGACATAATTCTCTAAACCATCTACAAGCATATCAAAATCAACTTTGTCATAGTTATAACAAGAAATTCATGGTTAGGAAGTTTGACATTGGTGGTTTAGTCCTCATGCAAAATCCTAAGAATCAGGCTGATAGAGAAAAGCCTAGCAAGTTCGAACCAAATTGGCTAGGTCCTTATGTCATCATATCCTCTTTTGGTTCTAGAGCATATCAGCTAGCTACTCTAGATGGAAAAAAACTAACAAAGCCTATCAATAGTCTACATCTTCGCAAGTTCTATGCATAGAATTAGAAAGTCAAGCCAAAAACCTTAAAAATACAAAAAAAAAATGAAAAATATAAAAAACCATCACCCTTATAAAATCCTAGAAAATAGGTGTCTTGGTGACACCAAAAAAAAAAATGACAAAAATAGTAAAGAGAAATAATTCATCCAAAAATGAAAACCTGGTAAATAGGTGCTTTGAATAAGTACCATGGTGAAAACCTAGCAAACAGGCACCATACATAGTTGGTCATTGATCTACCATCTACTATCACTCTATCTGCCTTAGTCCATAATAAAAAATCACCTTTCTGAAACCACCTTGACACCCATCATAAAAACCCCTATCATTTTCTCCAATGACTAATAATGATTGACATCAAGTCCTGCATATCACTCATCCACCACCCCACACATGTCCTTTCTATATTCATCTAGTTGGCTAGTCTTGGACCTAACTAGGGGAAAAATTTCATCATGTGATTGTAGTGGGTATTGCACATGGCCTTGACAATAAAAAAAGTCCTGAAAACAATCCTAAAAATCATAAAAAATCCTTAAAAAAATCATAAAAATCATAAAATGTCATGAAAAAATCATAAAAATCATAAAATTTCTTAAAAAAGATCTAAACTTTGAAAAATTTCCTCAAGAAATCCAAAAAAATCAAAATATTTCCAAAACCCAAAACTCAATGTCAGTCAAATTAGTCATATCAGTTTGTCTTAGTCATTTGTCTAAACTACGTTGTCTCTACGCATTTTCTATGTAGGCAAGACTCACCTTGGAGCCCCTGAGACATTAGGTCAGTCCTTTTAGGTTGTCAAAATAAAAATCATGGCTCAATCTTTGTTCATCAAGACAAAGTCATTGGTCATTTCGAACTACGAGGTCTTTGAGTGTATGATGTAGGCAAGGCCATCAATTGATGAGCCCCCGAGGTCGCACTAGGTTAGTCCATTAGTGTTCATGACACTACACTAGCACACACATCAAAATGTCTTTAAGTCAAACAAGTCATCTCAAAGTAAATTACTGCAACCAAACTCTGGAAATTATTCAATAAACACATCAAACACATCAACATGTCAACATTGACATGTAGTCAACAATAGTCAACTTTTTGTCAAGGATTTAGTCAAACTTTAGACAATTTCTATCAAAATAAATCAAACTCAGTCAAAAATAGTCAAACAGTCAACTCTTGGTCTTTCTTCATATGTGTCTTTCTGAAGAATGGCTGCTGACATTTGTACCTTAGGATGCATCCTTCCTAGGTACTATCACCATCATCTGGAATTTCGAGGGATCCTCTTGAGATTTGAGGATTGATCCTCTTAGCATCAGAATTATTTAGGATGTGTCCTTCTTGAACTTTGAGACATCGTCAAATAGGATACTTTTGACATTTGACACTTTGGCATTGTCAAACATGACATCCTTGACATTCAACAAAGTTGGCACCTTTTGGCATTCGACATCATCAAACTTGACACCATGATATCAAAACACTTGGAATTCAGACACACTTGGCAAACACTTGGCACTTTTCTTTGGCTTTTTCACATGTTACTAGTTTCTCAGCAATGTCCTAACAACATGATTTAGAGAAGCAACAAAGTATCATGCTGATTATCTTATCTTGTCTTTTTTAGGCAGTCATGTTGCAAGTTCTTCAAGGATTTCATGGTAATAGGACTTAGAGGAGCAATGACGTTTCATGACTTGTCTTTCTTGTCTTTTTATGCTCATGGTTGGTTATGAAAAAAATACTGGGGCAATTGCGCTCTTAGTATGAATCATGATCATCATTTTCTATGAATTCTTGTCTCATGTGATGGTACGACCTTGCACACCTGGATCTACGTCATATCATGGTGTTTGTTGGCCATTACAATAATCTACCCAATGATGATTAAGAGCAATAATTATTAAAGTCCTATAGTAATGTGTTGAAGGATTTGGTCTCCGTGCTAACATTCATCTTCTCTTCTCTTGTCATCTCATCTCGTCCATCTCATGATGACATCCTATGACATACAAAAACATAAGTGCATACATGATCATATAGGCATTGCATTAGGTCCATACGTACATCATCTATATCATTAAAACTTCGCATCACATATTGCATCATACATGCATCAACATAATCATAAACATGGCATCCATTCAAATTAATACATTATGCATATCATCATTATTCATGGAATAGCAACAACATGACATATAAATAAACATCACATTAACATAACATCACATTATAAATGCATAAATGACATGGCATATAAATAAAATCATTATCATAGGAATCATAAATGCATAATTCACATAGGCATCACATGATCATCATAACTGTATCATAACATAAACATACATCATAATACATAAATCACATCACATCACATAACACATAGGCCACATCAAAACCGCATCATATATATATATATATATATATCACCTCAAAAACAATGTCACAGGATAGAGTCATGAGATATCCCAAAAATAAGAGCTCATAGGCTCGATGGTCAAATATAAATGTCATAACATAAGTGTCTGAAATGTCCTAATGCAAGATAATAATACACATGGCTATGATGAGCTCTCCTCATCCCCTCGAGGAGAAGATCTAGGAGATCGATGCTTTGCCAAGGGAACAGATGCCACCATAGGTACTGTAACCTATGCCTGGGATGTTGGACGATCTATCACTGTAACCTGTTCCTAGGAAACAGATGGATCTGTTACTGTGACTTGTACTGACGACATCATCTCTATGGTAACATGAGGCTACAAAGGCACTGCAGCTAATGGATTTATCACTAGAGGTTGGCTATGTGCTGACCTATGCCCTGACCCAATGGAACCATGACTATGACCTGACTTGTGACTTGAGGCATGCTTGTGGGAGTGGCTAGACCTATGCCCCAATGAATGTCTTGAGGAAGTGAATCCCCCTACACTGCTTTGACTCCTGCTACTACTGCCACTCCCTAACCTGCTACCACTGCTCGTCCTTGTCTAAGATCATGTCAAGGTAGGATTTCGCCTCTTAGGTGGTACCACCTACTCATATAACAACCTATATCATCCCAAACGAGTGTTAACCCTGGAGAAATCTCAAGCTATATCTGCTAACAATACTGTGCATAACCATGCAAAATTTGTTACACCACTAAGCCGAATCCTATTGGCGGATCACTGCCTGATCTTGCTCTACTTTGACCTCTTCTAACTTTGTCTACAAGGCCTTGACCTGTGTTGTGCTCTCATTTAACCTCCTCTAGCTCTTCTTGCAAGGCCCTAACTTGCATTGTGCTCTCATTTAACTTACTCTGCAGGTCTGCCACCCACTGATTTGTAGTTGCATCATGTGGAAGTGGTGATCCTGAAGGTGCATCCTCCTCCCCCTCTACCATCCTCCACCTCAGTAGTCACTTTGCCTCATCTATAGCATCATTGTCATCCTTGACATCATCCTCCTCTCCAATGTCCTCCTCTCCTCTGACTCCCTCATCCCTGAGCATCTCAACCTCCATCTCCATCTCTTGTTTGGCCTCCTCCTCTGCCACATGCACCTTCTATTTGGCCTCCTCCTTTGCCACATGCTCCTCATGTCTCTCATCCTCTGCCACATGCTCCTCCTACCTCAACTCCTCCTCTCTCTCCTCCTCCTTGGCTACCTTTGGGATCAATACCAAGGGAACTCATTCTACCTGTTGTCTCACTCTCTTGGCCTACCTCCCACCATCTCCTCCTCTCCTCCTCCTCTTGCCATCTCCCCCATCATCTCCGTCATCTCCATCTCTCTCCCACCCCTACCTCCATCTCTCATTTGTCCTCTACCTCTCCCCTATCTCCGACTCTGCCTCCCTGACCACCTCATGACACATGTGGTATGATTGATCTCCTTTCAATAGGTGTTGGTCCATCTAGATCTATCAAAGGCACTGGGAAATGAGTTTACCAACATAAGTCATAATTGGCTATGGTTCATGGATCTACAATCCCTCCACTCCATCCCCACTATTGCACCACCAGCCTATCCATCTATTGCTCTGTAAATGGCACGGATATTGGTGGACCCCATGCTAACTCTCTAGATGACTTGGCATACTCAATTGTACCCATGGGAACACCCTGCTACTTGCTGAACTATCGTAGTACCCTTTGGGGCAAGTACATCTCTATGATGAGCTAACTGCACAGTCCTACTAATCAAATATCTAAACTTCCTGCAAAATCTGAAATGATCAGTCTCATCCTCCCACTACTTGCAATCCTTGTAAGGCCTCTAGATGAAAGATATCATGGTATCAATATGATGAGGCCATAACCTATCTCACCAACTCAGTTCTACTGCAAAGAACCCACATAATAATAAACATATGGCATGCCATCTGCTAGTTATGGTCTCTAGATGGGTAGACAAAAAATAGAAACATTCTCCCATGCCTAGATCATCAGGAGTTTTGTCCTACAGCCAATGCTATGTGCTCTTCCATAGGCCACCTCATGTAACTGATAATATAACATCCCCAATAGGCAAGGTCCCCAGGCATACACAATCTTGTCTCATCTCATCTTGATGAGCACATCACCCTAGCCAATGGGAAATCTATGTCCTTGGTGGTCAGGAATTAGTACACCTCTGATCAATGTCACCAATAGGGCATCAAATCACCCATAATGCTTCAACATGAACTCCCAATAGATATCATAGCCCTCAATCACCCTGATCATGATAGTAAGTTGTGAATATCTGATACCCATGTTGTGGATCACATACTATTTGCTCTCCTCATATCAATAGGAAAAGGATTTGATACATGTCCTCAAGAGTGACAGTAGCCTCCCCCATCGGAAAATGGAAGGAGCAGGTCTTTGAATGCCACCGCTCACAAAGTGTAGTTAGAAGCCCCTTATTTTCCCGGATAATGGGTGTATAGGCAACATAGTAAAGTCCTAGCGACATCAATCATCATTGCTCTCTCTCTTGCAGCTGGTCCTGAAATATTTACATGGATGGCTTGCTCTCTCAAGTATAAATCGACACTATCTCTGCACATGTCAAAACCTACATCAACACCTTATTGAAAAACATCATTATCATTTATCTAACTTAAAAGAATTTAAAATTTGAAATTAAACAAACTCGGCCTTGGTCAAAGTCAAATTCAAATGCTTCGTGTTGACTTCATTTGTGTTGCAATAAGGCATTTGCGTCATTCCGTCCAACGATTGTGTCTTGATTCTGAAATTGTGTTGCTCCCACTTGTGTTTGTGTCACAACAGAGCAATTGTGTCATGATTTTTGTCACGTGCGTCACTCAATTCAAATGTGTCGCTTGAGTTTGCGAATGCATCACAATATTTTGAATGCACCATTACATCATTTGATTATGAAACAATTTAGCAAATGCATCATGGTTTTCCACAAATGCATCACACCTCATTGTCCTAACCTAATGGCCTTTCACATTTTCATCATGACACATCAAATGCGTCAAATGCATGTGCAAATGAAACTTACATGCATGCATATGCATCGCAACTCATTTTTTATTTGACCTAAAACCCTAAAAATGACACAAAAATGATGAAATGACAAAGTAAGATAGGGGTACGTACTGCTGGCTCTGAGCCCTCTGGTCCCTTGTAGGTCTGCACGATCTCTTCACAGTGCTTGGTCACTAGAATCACCATCTTCGCTAAAGTCCTCACTCTAAGCTCTCAAATTTACTAAGGTGAAAAGTGAAAATGAATTGACTTTTACCCCATTTTCAACCTAATTATAGGGTCAAAATGGTATTTTTCAAACCTTTTATTATTGAAGCCTCTTTTGACCAACTTTGACTACCCTTTGTGGCTGCTTTAAACTCCTTGAAATCTGAAATCATTTGTGCCATCGCTTTTCTGATCATCAAATTCACTTGTTGGGACACTTTCCAAAATTTTATGTTCCCGGGCCAAAATTTGAAAATTTTCCCAAGGGGGCATAGATATTATGTACCTTCGCTAGGGCATGACTATGATTTATTTTCTTTGTCGCAATGCGATAGGCTGCATTATGACAAAGAGGGGAAAAATGTAGACACTTAAAAATGACCTAGGCTTGCAAGCTCTATTTTTCACCTTCTTCTTTCTAGCATAATTAAGACATTTTAATTATGTCTTTGGTCCACCTTCGACTATTAATTAAATAATTTATAATTATTTAATTAATTCATGTCTTTTTATTTTCATGATTATTAAATAAGTGAATTTTATTTATTTATTTAGTACATCACTAATTGTCTAATATCTTCCCATAATTAAATAAATTTCTTAATTTATTTAATTATCTTTATTCGTTATGTCTTCCTGATTATTAAATAAATAAATTTTGTTTATTTATTTAATATGTCACTGATTCTTAAGTCTTCTTATAATTAAATAAATTCTTCAATTTATTTAATTATTGGTCACCTTTTCTAATTAACTAATTATCTCTAATTATTTAATTTGGCATTTCCCTCTTTTACTAAATAATTTAAATTAACTATTTGTTGTCATGTGGTCCCACCTTTTGAATTAAATTAATTTTTAATTCAAAATATTCTTTTCCCTCAAAAATCAAATAATTTCCATTTATTATTTGATTTTCCAGCCACTTCTTTTTTTGTGCCAATCTTATCTCTTGTCATAGGCATTTTCAACCCTTGATTTGATTTTCTAAAAATCAATCCTGCCCATTCATTTTGAATTTGACCTAATGTTTCCCTAACCCTAATTATGGGTTGCCAAATTGAATCTTGTGCATTGATTCTAGGGCACTTGTCAACTTTTGATCTTGGCCATTCACTCAAAATTGCATTTTCTATAAAATGGCAATTTTGGTCTCATTTTGTCACCTCATGCTATCTAGGTCTCATGCAATCTTGTTTTAGGCACTCTTTTTATTTTCTTACAATCTTGTCATCTTAGCTCTTGTCATAGGCACATTTACATCTCATTGGGGATAATTTAGACATAGTTTAGATGCTTACTAGTTGCATTATAGCTTAGTATTGCATGTTGTCATTTCAAATCCTTCAACATTTGCTTAGGACTTGTCATTGTCATTAGATTGCTCACATCAAATATGAGGGCAACATCATATTTGCAGCAAGTTGAGAAGGTATAATGGAGGTCAACCATGGAGAATGAAGACATTTTGGTGAGATTGTTTCATTTATTTTCATATTTTTCCATTGCACTTCATTATTGCTTTGGGTTTTTATGTTAATGCTTTAATTTGCTAACTATAGGAAAATTTTCATAGTTAAAAATGACCTAGGCTTGCAAGCTCTATTTTTCACCTTCTTCTTCCTAGCATAATTAAGATATTTTAATTATGTCTTTGGTCCACCTTCAACTATTAATTAAATAATTCATAATTATTTAATTAATTCATGTCTTTAAATTCTTCATGATTATTAAATAAGTGAATTTTATTTATTTATTTAATACATCACTAATTATCTAATATCTTCCCATAATTAAATAAATTTCTTAATTTATTTAATTATCTTTATTTGTTATGTCTTCCTAATTATTAAATAAATAAATTTTGTTTATTTATTTAATATGTCACTAATTCTTAAGTCTTCTTATAATTAAATAAATTATTTGATTTATTTAATTATTGGTCACCTTTTCTAATTAAATAATTATCTCTAATTATTTAATTTGGCATTTCCCTCTTTTAGTAAATAATTTAAATTAATTATTTACTGTCATGTGGTTCCACTTTTTGAATCAAATTAATTTTTAATTCAAAATAGTCTTTTCCCTCAAAAATCAAATAATTTCCATTTATTATTTGATTTTCCAACCACCTCTTTTTATGTGCCAATCTTATCTCTTGTCATAGGCATTGTCAACACTTGATTTGATTTTTTCATAATTCAATCTCAACCCTCCATCTTTATCATTTGCCATAATTTTACCCTAACCCTATTTCATACTACAACTTTCAATCTTGGTCATTGATTAAGACATCTTATTGACATCCAATCTCAACCGTCAATCCAAATCAGACCTTTTTTATAAATCAACCCTCTCATAAGCCATTAGGGGGGTTGATTATTCAAGTATCCTTATGCTGTCAAAATCATTCTTGAATCATTCATCCATTTCTATTTATCATCTTCATATTAAAGTATGTTGCTAAATTGAGTAACCAACATATCAAATCAATCAACTAATTCATCCATCATTGCATCTATTTGAGGTATTTGAAGATTTGGATTAGGTAATACATGTTATTTATTTTATCATTTTATTTTATCCAAATTTTTCATATACATTTTGGTGAACCCGACTTGAACCCCCTAATTGGTTTTTAGCTCAATATTTTGATAAATTTTGAGAAATTTTGGAGTTGGATCCTTTTTGTTGCAGGTTTTATTATCTTTTTGTTGCAAGTTTTGTATCATTTTGAGACAAAGCCCTAGTTTTCAAAGATTTGACCATAACTTTCAAACAACTATGTATTTTCTCACAATTGTTTTTTTGAAAGTTGGGGACAATATCAAGAGCTTCCATTCCCAAAATAAGATATTTTAGAGTTGTTTTTAATTTTTTATAATTTTTTTGTTAATTTTCATGAAAAATTAATTTTGAGAGCAAATTATCAAATTTTTTGGATATTTTAATATTTCTGGAAAGATCTCTAAATTCTACCAGTTGTCTATTATTTATGTTTTTAATTTAGATGCAAAATAATTAGACAAAAAATAGATCTTTTAAAATTAGGGTTTTACAAAGATTTGCTTATATCTCACAAACGGTTGCAGATATTTTCACAATTTTTTTTGTAGATTTGGGATGATGTTGGAAAGCTTTAGTCAAAAAACATGAATTTTTGGAGCTATTTTGAATTTTTAATAACTTTTAAATTATTTTTCATAAAAAATAATTTTGGATTGAAAACAACAAATTTTTCATATGTCTTTACATTTATGGAAAGATCTTGAAATTTTAGTAAGGGTTTGTTCTCTATGTTTTTATTTTTGATGCAAAAAACATTTCTAAAAATCAGATTTGTCTTGACTAGCTAACCTTCTAATATTAGTGATCAATTATCTTATTAGGGTTTTGGCTTTGTTGTTGGTTTTGTGAATGTGCAGAAGAAAATAAACACTTCAAAGGACAAATTGGATCAAGTGGACAAAAATTTTGAGTTAAAAAAATTCTAGGTGCACACATTCCATCTTTCATCTCTAATCATTGCTTGTCAACACACTTCAATTTGGGGTTTAAAAAGAACATCTTGTTTGTCACACATTTGGATTTGGGGCTTTAAAACAAACATCTTGTTTGCAATCACACTTTTAAATTGGGCTTAAAAAGAACCATTTTCTTCCATCACACATTTTTGTGTTGGATTAAAAAGAAAAAGTGCTTCAACTGTTTTACACACATTTCAGTTTTCTAAAGGGAAATTAATCACTGCGAATGTGGATCAAGTGTGTGTGTCCTCAAAAACACCTCACTTGGTTTTCTTTTGTCATACCCTTCTTAGAAGGCCTGCTTGGAGCACACACCCCTCCAAGGGATGACCTTAATCGAGTGTGAATCCAAAGACATGCTCCTTTGGGAGTTGAAATCTTGTCACTCTTGGCTAAGCCCAAAGAACTTTATACCTTTGGGAAGTGAAGGTGAAGGGTGGGTTACCCCTTTCTCCTAGCTTATTGGCAAGATTTTGCTTTCAAATCATTCCTTAGTCAACCTTGTGCAAACTAGCTTGAGATCTACTTGGCCATACCCACTTGAATAGTATTAGACTTGTTGATGTGTATTTAAAAGTGTTTGCTTAATCATAATGTGTATTTATTCACGTACCAATCTTTTCCTTCACAATCCTTCTTTCCTTCACGGCTTTGCCTTTTGTTTTGGTACCGCTCATAGCTTTCTAGTCGTTGCCACATGACATCATATCATAGCTTCCCTTCGAGATGCCTCTTTTTCCTTTCTTAGAGCTCTAGTTGCTTGACACGTTGCCTCCACCTACTTTCTATTCAGATGGGGCCCACACCACAGTTACCTTTGCTAGGAGTTTTCTGCGTGTAAATTTTTCGGGGGTTCGTTGTTTTTGTTTAATGGTTGTTGCAACTGTTTCTATTTTGCTACTGTGTGTCCCTTCCTTTTTTTGTTGCATGGCCCATCTCACCTCAGAATGTCCCTATTGGCATGTTGTCTTTCCTTCTTTCTGTTGGTGCCTTCATTGGAGCATATTTCTTGTTAGAGCCTCCAAGTGGTGGGCTAGCTTATTTAAGCAACCCTTTCTTTATTTTGTGGTTGTTGTTAGATGGGAATTTTTTTCCTAGTACTAAGAATTAGCCTCTGTAGTGTTTGATATTAAATCTAAAATTGAAAATTGTGCCATTCTATTCGGCCTCTTTGTTTTCAAGCATTTGATAGGATATTATATTGTGCTTTCATTTTTTGAAATATATGAACATTTGTTTCAAGCTTTTATAATCTTTATGTGGCTTAGCATAATACAGATCATGTTGCTACTCTTTTTTGTTAGCTTATGTTGTATGGGGTATATTATGCAAATGGTTTGATATTCTTATGTTTGTAATGTTGGGAATTTTCTATTTAATATACGCTAATTACTACCTGAGTCTTTGTTTCTGCAATGTGCTTACTTATCTCATTACTAATCTGGCGCATCACCTTAGCTTAGATTTTTTTATTTTATGTTTGTCTTCATTCACTTTTCTTCCCCCCCATTAAAAAATGAAGATTTGGCTTTGATAAAATACTAGAGGTTACTTAGCTATGCGCACAAGTCCCCCCAATAGCTAAGTTTCCCATAAGGAAATTTCCTGCAAAATTTTGCATCAACAGTTATTTTTCTGCTATTCCCGGTGGGATGAACTAAAATGTTTGCAATCCAAAAGAGCGTATGAGCCATAGGCGTGTCACTAGGTCTCAAACTACAAGAATCCCTGGCCTGCACATACCACCACTAGTTTCAATCAAGGCGAGAAGTCAGTAGGCTAACACATCATCTTCGACTCCTCCTCTGACTTCTCCTCCATCCCTTGTGTAGATGACTAGAAATTTTGTAGCCTGGGATGCTGGTAGCCCTTTGATAGCCCTTGTACCACCCATAGTGTGGGCTCTAATCCCAACTTCCATTTTAAAGGCTGTCCCGAAGTTCACTAGGGATGATTCAAAAACTCTAGCAGAGCACTTGCAAGATGTGGCTGATGTATGTTTGGTTCATGGCATTACTAACTAGAATGTGGCTTTGCAGTTGCTCGTAGCCTCTACAAGCATTTCTACAAGCATACAATTGGCACTTGGGATTAGCTTAGAGACTTTTTCTACAAGCATTTCTCAAATAATGGCAACAAATCTTTGCTATATCACCAGATGGCTAATATAAAGCAGGCTCCTCATGAAGCTTTGGTTGATTTCAATGCTCAATTTAATTTGACCTAGAAGAGGGTCCTTGTCAGTAGTTGACCACCTCCAGATCTGGTATTCATGTTCTATTTGAAGTCTATAAATGTTGATATTTTTGTGATGCTGCAATCTCTCAGTGAAAATACCTTACCCAATGCATATAGCCTTGCCATCACCACGGAGAATAATCTTATTGCCACTGGAAAGTTGGCACCATAACCTATCATGCCATTATTCCTGGCATCGACCGCAACAGAACTAGAGGTAGCTTCAACCAACATTCCCATGCCCCCTAGTCTATGTATGTGTATCTGGGAACGACGCCGAACTTGGCTCCAGTGCCTAACCCCCTAGCAGTTGAGGTGAGTGACATGAGGGAGTAGTTGCGAACCGTGACAAATGAGTTAACCAGTATGAAGCAGAAATAGTATGCCTACCAGAAGCTTGCTTACCAAAACTACCAAGGCAAGAAACCTCCTTTTGAGTAGAATCATTGGCAAGATAGATCGCGCAGTAATACCCAAGTTCAATAGAGCAATTAGGTCGTGCCCGTGACTATGTTGATGCAGACTGTCTATCCTAGTTCGAGTAAAGATATAGTAATGGGACAAAATAATCTTACCAAGGAGATTAATCCATGGTGCTTCCCTTGCAATGATGCACACATGCCCCAAAATTATCTGCATGGGAATTTACAATAGAAGATAGTAGAGCAATGTAGTCAAGGCATCATGCCTGATTTTGAAGGTCATGCATATGCCTCTCAGCAAATGGAGAATGCAATTCTCACCACTCAAATGCAAGGAATGTCTATAGAGTAGGAGCTAGATATAAATATAGACCAGACACTTTTTTCTTGGATGGAGGAAGAGGAGTCATCATAACCAAATGAAATTCTAGTGACCCAAGTGCTACAAGTACAGTCAGACTACAATACCCGTTCCAAGTGGAGGCTCACTAGATAATTCATGTCCTTGCAAACTAAAGGGTCACCTAATCCAATGCCCAATCCGTCGGCAATTGTGTCATCAGTTCCACAGCAGTTTGGGGCCACTGTTCTAGGTTCCAAGAATCCTCCTCCTCCGAAAGCAAGAACTCCCATGACTGTCCCAGTAGTTGCCAAATAGTTGGATGTACCAGTTGTGAGGAAAAAGAAGCTAGCTACCATAGCTCATTAGTCACATATGCCATACAACGTGGTGGAATAGCTAAACAAATCTTCTACTAATGTTTCTTTGTGGGATATCATGGCCATCCCAAAACAAAAGCTACTATTATAGAAGGAATTATTGGGAGAAGAGGGCATGAAGATGCTTGAGCATCCCCCAAAAGATAAGACAACCAACCTAGGCCCAGACAGAGTTTTGGCAAATCAATCAGTGGAAAATCGGGTTGGAAAAGAGGGTAAGCCTAAACCCAATCCTTTCTTTCTAACACTTATCATTGGTAAAAAACTACTGCATAATTGTATGGTTGACTCTGGTGCTAGCATCACCATCATGTCCAAGCAAGTAGTTGAGGCTCTAGGAATCGATTACGAGCCTCTTAAGAAGGGAGTTATGCAACTCGACAGGAACAAGTTTGAAACCGTCAGATTCATCAAAGGATTTCCCATGACATTGTTTGCTTCCCCTAGCATTACTGTGAATCAAGATATTGTGCTCATTGATGTCCCTCCTATGTTCAGGATATGTGTTGGAAAATGTGCCTCAAACTTACTAACATGAAACTCTTAAAAGAGAAAAATCGGTGATACCCTCAAAATGACCTACCAACAAGCAGCTGTGTTCTAAACTCCTGAATAATTTAGATCGACACGACTTTGCAACTATCTTGCCAATGGAAGTCATCAGGAAAACATTGGCTATCACTGTGATTTTCCCATCTCATTCCATCATGGTAGATCTCTTGTCGATGGGTTGGTTCCAGTTGGTTATCAAGGAGACTATTGGCGATGAGTGGCATTAGGGAGAGGCATGAACATTTAGAGTGACTCATTTCGACAGAGTATGTCTCATTGATGGTTTTACACAAGAATGTCATCTAGGTGACATGAAGGCTTGATTAGAGTCTAAGCGATAGTGTTTATCTCACCGACAGGCATGTGATTTTGGTGAGAACTCTTGCTGATGGTTGTGGTCTCGCCGACGAGTCTGCAATTAGTGAGAACTCTTGCTGATAGTGTTTCTCTCGCCGATACCGTTGGTCTCACTGACAAATTTGTGTTTGATATGAGCTCTTTCCAATAGTGATGGTCTTACCAATAGAACTACACAATGAACATTGGTGTGACATAAAGGTTCTATAAGAATCTTAGCGACAACGATGGTCTTGCTAATAGTTCTACAATGGAAATCGATGAGAAGTCTTTCCGATAGAGTGGGTCTGGCTGATGGTTTTGCATTCGATATGATTCTTGCAAATAGAGTGAGTCTAGGTGACAGGTTTGAACTCAATATGACTCTTGCCGATGGTGGTGACTCTTTCTGATAAGGACAGTCGGGCATTTTGGCATTGGGGAGACACTATTTGGTGTCTCATTGAAATGCGATTCTTTTTTAACATTTGGCCGATTGTCTATCTAACATGGTCTGTTTTGAACCAATCAGAAAAGTAGAATGAGAACCATTGGAAGTTGAACTATTGCGACCTTTCTTATGTGGAAGATCAACAGACTATGAGAGAATGGATTACGATAGGTAATAGATGATGATTAGTTAGCTGAATGAGATTTGTTTTTCAATTTTGAACATGATTTGATCAGTGTGAATTAATTCAATTCATATAACATTGTAATAGTGATGTTTTGTACAAGGTTGATCAAGGAAATGTTAATGCTATTAATTTGACATCAGAAAGTGAAGTTCAATCTCTGTATGTAATTTTGTTTATTGTAATACAAAGAGACTTTTCTTGGTGTGGTGGATTTTTCTCCTGTAAGGGCTTTCCCACATAAATCTGGTGTCCAATTATGTATGTCTTTATTTCTCTTTTCTATTATTCTTTTCTAGTGTATCTGATTGCACTATAATTGTAAAATTTAAAGTCCTATATGCATTCTTCCCTGAAGTTTTGACATTAGGAGAGCTTGTTCCACACCTAAGCTTTCCTTACAAGTGGTATCAGAGCCTGGCTAGTTGTGTTATCCTTGTGGGTATGTTGGGTTTTTTGTGTCAATTCTGTTAGTGGGGAGTCTTGTAGAAGTCTGGTAATTTGAATTATAGTTTAAGATGGAAAGCACATTAGGAAAGATTGAAATTGAGAAATTCAATGGCAGTAATTTTGAGTTGTGGAAACTCAAAATGGAAGATCTATTGGTTGATCATGATCTTTGGCTTGCTATGTCTAGAACGAAGCCTACAGGCATGAAGCAAGAGGATTGGGTCCTTGTAGATCAAAAATCAAAGGGGCTAATAAGGCTCTATTTAGCAAACTCTGTTCTTCTAAATGTTCATGAAGAAAAGACAACATCCTCTTTGTGGAAAAGACTAGGAGCCATTTATCAGGGAAATTCCTTGGTGAATAAGTTGTTCTTGAGGAGGAAGCTGTACTCTTTAAAAATATAGGAAGGAGCATCTGTTGCTGATCATTTGAATGTTTTCAACATGTTGATTGCTCAGTTAGCATCTACGGGTGTGAAGATTGATGAAGAAGATCATTGTATGCTATTGTTATGTTCTTTTCCAGGTTGTTGGGATTACTTGGTGATGGCTATTGGGAGTACTTCTTCCTCTTTTAAGATGGAAGATATTGTTGCTTCCTTGTTATCAGAAGAGATGAGAAGCAAATCTTTTGAGATGGTGAAGGAGGCTCTTGCTGTTAGAGGTAGATCGAAAGAAAAAGGAAAGAAGAAGGACAAGAAGTCAAAATCCAAATCAGAGGGGAGATCAAAGTCTCGTAGTAAGAAGTCCAAGGTGAAGTGCTGGAATTGTGGGCAACCTGGTCATATATGCAAGGATTGCAAAGAGGAGAAAAATAAGAAGAATAAGTATTCTTCCGACAATGATTCTTCTCAAATTCATGCAGATGCTTTCATTGCAGCCTTGGCTACACAGGCATCAGATGATGTCTGGCTGATTGATTCTGGAGCATCTTTCCACATGACATCTCATAGAGAATGGTCCACTAAGTATGAAAAATATGATGGTGGAAGGGTGTATTTGGCAAGTGATTCATCTTTGGAAATAGTTGGTCATGGAAGAGTCATAATTCAATTCCCTTATGGAAGAGTGAAGGGAATCAATGATGTAATGCATATACCAAGTCTAGTTCAAAATTTACTTTATGTTAGTAAGTTGAACGATATTGGAGTGCAAGTCATGTTCTCTGGAAATGGCTGCAAAATGACTAGAGGCTCAATGGTGCTAGCTAGGGGTGCTCATATTGGTGCCTTGTATAAGCTGGATGCACTTGTTGTGCAATGCAATAGTGTCTCTGCAAAGTCACAAAAGGCTACTCATGGAGAAAAGGAGGAAAATGTTCCTGATAGTGAAAACTCTATGGAAGTTAAACTTCCAACAGAAAAGACTATGCTCTGGCATCATAGGCTTGGCCACATTGGAGAAAAAGGTTTAAAAACCTTGAAAAATAAAAACCTGGTTGAAGGGCTTGATGACTGCAACCTTGAATTCAAATTTTGTGAACATTGTATATATGGTAAACAACACCATGTTTCATTTTACTCCAGTCCTCACAAATCTTCTGGTTTACTTGATTACATACATTATGATGTTTTTGGTCCAATAAATGTTCCTTCTTTTTCTAAATCAAGATATTATGTATCGTTCATTGATGATTATTCAAGAAGGGCATTTGTTTATTTTTTGAAAAGTAAATTAGAAGTGTTCAGTCGTTTTAAGGAATTTAAAAACCTTGTGGAAAATTAGACTGGAAGAAAAATAAGATGTTTAAGGACTGAAAATGGCAGCGAGTTTTGTTCTGATGAGTTTGAAAGGTATTGTAAATATCATGGGATTAAAAGACATAAAACTACACCATACTCTCTGCAACAAAATAGAGTTGTTGAAAGGTTCAACAAGACAGTGATGGAAAGAGCATGAAGTATGCTAAGCAGTGTTGGCTTGGAGGAGAAGTTCTAGGCTAAGGCAGTTGCAACAACATGGTATTTAATAAACCGTTTTCTGAATTCCACTCTTGTTGATAAAATACCTTTGGAAGCATGGTGTAGAAAGAAGCCCTCTCTGAGACACATTCGTGTCTTTGGCTGTGAGGCATATGCATATGTGCCAAATGAAAAAAGATCTAAATTGGAAAACAAGGTTGTTAAATGTATTTTTATTGGTTATAGTGCTGGCATAAAAGGATACAAGCTTTGGAATCCTAATACAGAGAAGGTTATATACAATAGAAGTGTTATTTTTCATGAGTTGAAGCCTTATACTTTGGATCTATAGTTAGAGAAAAATCATAAAATGAAAAGGATGTAGTTGAAATTCCTCCGACACTAGATAAAGAGGAATTGAAAATTCAAAATGTACCTGAAACTGAGGAGAGATCAAGTAGTTCTGAGATTTATGAAGAAGAAGATCAACCTCAGCCTCAGCCTATGAGGAGGTCAACACATGAAAGAAAGCAACCTGATAGGTATGGGTTTTCTTTGTTAGATTCTACTTGTGCCTATACTTTGATTTCTAGCACTGATGAGCCTAGGACTATGAAAGAGACATTTAGAATGTCTAATTTGAACTCTTGGTTGGAAGCCATGAATGAAGAAATAGCATCATTAAAAAATAATGATACTTGGAGTTTTGTGCCCTTGCTTGAAGGCAGAAAATCTATTGGCTGCAAATGGGTATTTAAAAAGAAAATAGGTATGGATGGAAGTGTGAAAAAGTATAAGGCTAGGTTGGTTGTGAAGGGGTATTCCTAGGTAGAGGGAATTGATTATGGAGAGATTTTTTTTCCTATAGCTAAGTTGACGTCTATCATATTTCTTGTCACTTGTAGTAGCGTATGACTTAGAGATTGAATAGATGGATATGAAGACAACATTTCTTCAAGGTGACCTTGAGCAAGAAATTTATATGTCCCAGCCTGAGCACTTTGTGGAAAAAGGTAAAGAAAATATAGTTTGTAAGTTGAAATTTTTTTTGTATGGATTAAAACAATCTCCTAGAATGTAGTACCAGAAGTTTGACACGTTTGTTTTGTCATTGGGATTTGTAAGATCAAAATATGATCATTATGTGTACTTCAAAGCTGAAAGTGATCGTGTTCTTATTATTGCTCTCTATGTTGATGATATGTTGTTCATAGGCAATAGTAAGTTAATGATTTATGATCTAAAATATTAGTTGTCTACAAAGTTCAAAATGAAAGATCTTGGTATAGCCAGGTATATTCTGTGAATGGAAATAACCAGGGATAGGAAGAGTAGAAAACTTTGGCTCAGTCAGAGTAAGTATATTAATATTTTTCTGGAGAGATTTTGTATGACTGAGTGCAAGCAAATAGTTGTTCCAGTTTTGTAGGGAACAAAGCTATCTATTGAAGACTATCCAAAACCTCCTACTGAGATAGAGGACATGACTAAAGTTCCTTATGCTAGTTTAGTTGGCAGTTTAATGTATGCAATGGTCTGTGTAAGACGAGACATTGCCCAAGTAGTGGGAGTACTTAGTCATTTTATGGAAAATCTTGGAAGGACACATTGGGATGCTATGAAAAGAGTGTTTAGATATCTGAAGGGATCTTTAGAATATGCTTTGTTTTACCATATAAATTTGGTTGAATCACAGAGGACTCTTAGCATTCGAGGCTATGTGGATTTTGATTGGGCAGGGGACATTGGCAGCAGAAGATCCACCAGTGGATATATTTTCATGATGAATGGTGGTGCAATTACTTGGATGAGTAAGTGACAGGCTATAATCACTTTGTCCACTACAAAGGTAGAATACATGGCAACAACACACACCTGTAAAGAAGCAATCTTGTTAAAACATTTGTGTTCTAACATTGGGTTTGATGTAGGGAAAATTACAAATTACTATGATAGTCAGAGTGCTATTTGTTTGGAAAAAAATCCTACTTTCCATGTCAGGACAAAACATATTGATGTGTAGTATCATTTTGTATGAGATATGGTGGAGGATGGAAAGGTCTCTTTAGAAAAATTGGATACTCTAGAAAATGTTGTAGATGCATCGATGAAACCAGTGAGAATAGACAAGTACAGGTGGTGTGTTAGTTTGATGGGCCTTGGTGCCCATGAATTTCAGTAGTTTTGTTGTGCTTTGGAGGTGTTAATAAGATCTTTGTCAAGTGGGAGATTGTTGGAAAATGTGCCTCAAACTTACTGACATGAAACTCCTGAAAGAGAAAAATTGGTGAGACCCTCAAGATGTCTTGTCGATAAGCAGCTGTGTTCTAAAATCATGAAGAATTTAGATCAGCGTGACTTTACAACTGTCTTGCCAATGGAAGTCATTGGCAAGACATTGGCTATCACTGCGAGTTTCCCATTTCATTCCATCGTGGAATATCTCTTGCCGATGGGTTGGTTCCAATTGGTTATCGGGGAGACTCTTGGTGACGAGTGGCATCGAGGAGAGGCATGAACATTCAGAGTGACTCATTCTGACAAAGAATGTCTCACTGATGATTTTACACAAGAATTTTATCAGGGTGACATGAAGGCTCAATAAGAGTCTAAGTGATAGTGTTTATCTTGCTGAAAGGCAAGTGATTTTAGTGAGAACTCTTACCGATGGCTGTGGTCTTGTCGACGGGTCTGCAATCAGTGAGAACTCTTGCCGATAGTGTTTCTCTTGTCGATAGGTATGCATTCGGTGAGAAATCTCACTGATACCATTGGTATCACCCATATATTTCTCATCGAATGCATATCATTGGTCTCACTGACAGAGTTCTATTGACAAGACCAACAGTCTCGGCGAGACCAACAGTATAGAACTACACGATGAACATCGATGTGACATAAAGGTTCTATAAGACTCTTAGCGACAATGATGGTCTTGCTAATAGTTTTGCAATGGACATAGGTGAGAATTCTTGCCGATGGTTTTTCATTCAATATGATTCTTGTCGATAGAGTGAGTCTGGGCGACATGTTTGAACTCGATATGACTCTTGTCGATGGTGGTGACTCTTGCAAATAAGGACAGTCGAGCATTTTGGCATCGAGGAGATATGGTCTGGTGTCTCATCAACATGTGATTTTGTTTGAACATTTGACTGATTGTCTATCTAACGTGGTCTGTTTTGAACCAATCAGAAAAGTAGAATGAGAACCGTTGGTAGTTGAACTGTTGTGACCGTTCTTGTGTGGAAGATCAACAGATTGTGAGAGAATGGATTATGATAGGTAACGAATGATGATCGGTTAGTTGAATGAGATCTATTGTTTGATTCTGAACATGATTTGATCAGTGTGAATGAATTCAATTTAGAGAGCATTGTAACAGTGATGTTTTGTACAAGGTTGATCAAGGAAATGTTGCTATTGCTAATTTGACATCATAAAATGAAGTTCAATCTCTATATGTAATTTTGTTTACTATAATACAAAGAGAATTTTCTTGGTGTGGTGGGTTTTTCTCTCGTAAGGGTTTCCCCACATAAATTTAGTGTCCAATTGTGTATGTCTTTATTTCTCTTTTCTGTTATTCTTTTCTAGTGTATCTGATTGCACTATAATTGTAAAATTTCCCTAGGGTTTTGAAGTTAGGAGAGCTTGTTCCACACCTAAGCTTTCCTTACAATATGTCTATCCTGAGAATTTACTATAAACATTGGAGGTTACCTCTCTTTGGACTGGTTGCACTTGATCCTAAGAATGAAACATGGAGCTAAGATGAAGATATTGTGAGAAACTTTACATTTTGAGCATGTGGCTGATGAAGCCATGATCAATTTTGAGGCAACACATACCTCAATTACCCTAGGAGAGATGCCTAATGTCAAACTTCTTGAGGATGAAGAAGAAAGTAGTTCCCAAACTAAGAATGAGGAAGCTCTCTTGAATGAATTTATAATTTTAGACCCTTTTGGCAACTATCATGCAACTAGGCTAGGAACATACGTCATACATGAGGAGGATTAGATTATGCCTAGAGTGACTAAAGAGTCTAGGAGTGAAGGGACCTTAGTATTATGGACCTTGCACTTTGATAGAGATAGATGCAGAGTAGGAGTTGGTGCTAGAATATGTTTGGTATCTCTATCCAAAGAAAAGATCTTAAGGTCATACCATTTCCAATTGGCATGTTTGAACAATGAAGCAGAGTATGAGGGCCTTGTCCATGGCTTGAATTTAGCAAAACAAATAGGTGCAAAGAAAATACAGGTGTTCAGAGATTTAGAATTGGTGGTTAACTAAATCCAAGGGCTATCAGCTACCAAGAATGTTTGTATGTGATCATACTGACACAAGTTCTAGGACCTGATTGAAGGCTTTGAGGCATTCAACATCTAAGACATACCTAGAGAGCAGAACTCTGAGACTGAGTGGTAACTGTTGGATCTCAGTTTGAGCTAGCTTTCTAGTTAATTAATAACAAACATTTCATGTAGGTGATTGTGTGGCCTGCAATCCCAAATAATGATCAAAACTAGCAAGTGTTTGATAGTGATGCTCATATCGCATCATTTCTCCAATTGTCCAAAGAATTTTTTGATCAATTACAACCAAAGATCATTGAGGCCTATGAAGATCAAGTGTTCCAGATTAAGTCAAACAAGCTTCCTAGAGGTTTAGTTACTCTCGAGAATGTATTTGATTTTGATGATGCAAGAAAAGACAAGAGAAATCTTGTAGTTGATAAAGGTGATTATGTCGATTTGCACATCAGAGAAAATAAAAAGGTTAAGGTTAGAAAAGGAGTCTCGCAGAAGAATAAAGAAAGGTTGAAATATTTTTGTGAGAAGTATATGAATGTGGTAGCATGGTCATATGATGATCTTAAGGGATATGATCTGGAGATTATCCAACACACCATTGAGCTACAAGAGGGAGAAAAAACTGTGTGTCAAAAGTAGAGGCTAGTAAATCCAAAGATCGATTCATTAATGGCTCATGAATTAAAGAAGTTGATTGAATCCTGAATGGTGTTCCCGATCAAACACAGTACTTGGGTGTCTAACCTAGTGCCAATCCAAAAGAAGAATGGTGATATATGACTATGCATTGACTTCCAAGACCTAAGTAGAGCATCTCTAAAGAACCACTACCCTCTACCTTCCATGGAGGAAATTCTTCAAACAATTGTTGGTTTCGAGATGTTTTCAATGTTAGATGGTTTCTCTGGCTATAATTAGATTTGGGTGCAAGAGGAGGACCAACACAAAATGACATTTACCACCAAGTGGGGAACATATGCTTATGCTAAAATTCCCTTTGGAATTTCAAAATTTAGAGCCACTTTCCAATGAGCTATGGATACTACTTTTAGGGATTTGATAAATAAGATCATTCTTATTTATCAGCTAGATGACCTGACAGTTTTCTCAAAATTTGTTGAAGATCATGTTGATCATCTCAAGCTTATCTTCTAGAAGTGCCAGGAGTTCGAGATTTCTCTGAACCTAATGAAATGTGTGTTTGGGGTCCCACAAGGGAAGCTGTTGGGTTATGTCATCTCGAAGGAAGGTAT
Source organism: Sequoia sempervirens (assembly GCA_007258455.2). NCBI lineage: Eukaryota > Viridiplantae > Streptophyta > Pinopsida > Cupressales > Cupressaceae > Sequoia > Sequoia sempervirens. The sequence continues at coordinate 553,487,471 of VDFB02000017.1, forward strand.
TCACATCAACCTGGAAAGGGTTAAAGAAATCAAAGAACTCCTTTTACCCGTCAACAAAAAGGAGTTCAATATTTTTTGGGCAAGGTTAACTTCATTAGTCGGTTCATACCAGACTTCACAGGGATTGTTTGGCCCATCACATTGATGTTGAAAAAGGATCAAGCTTTCAAATGGACATCAGAAGCCAAAAAAGCTTTCGAACACATTAAAGAAGTCATCTCTTCAGCTCTCATGTTGGTTAATCCAGATTTGTCAAAAGACTTCCTCATGTATGTCTTTAGTGGTAGCATGAGTATCGCTACTGTGTGTGGGAAATGTTAGTATGGAAATAAGATATTAAAAACACACCAATGCAACATTAAACTAAAGAAAGCAAGATAAATTGAAATGAAAGAATTCAAACAAAGCTTCTTTAGAATTGTTCCATTGTCCTCTATCTCCAGGGATTTTCTTGAAGCTACTGCTCTCAGATTATGTAAGCAAAGCTTCTTCGAATGGCAACCTATAGAATGAGTATGCAAAGGGAAAGTACTTCTCTATGCTATATGCTGGTGGAGTGAAAATGCTGGTATATGGATATGCACAGGGGCTGCAGATTATGAGTTCTATTAAAACTAAACTATGAGGATGATATGCCATGATATAGAATGCTGGTATGCTAAGCTATGCTATGCTATGATTCTAAAGACTATGAATGCTTGAAGGCTATGCTATTGCAAGTTGGCTATAGTTTTCCTACACAAAAAGCTTCTCTATTTTGAGAGACTCGATAGTCCTTTTTATAGATTTTTGCAAGCAAGACCCTGGATGGCAAAGATCAATGGCTGTGAGATTGTCTAGTAAATTTGGATGGTGAGAGATGGAGAATTTGAGAGGAAGATGGAAGATGTTGGGAGGTTGGAGAAAAGAATGGAGGCTTGTCTTCAACCCATGGGAACAAGCTTGCTCAAGAACAAAGGAATTTAATTTTTTGTTTTGGAAGTTTGTTTCACGGTTGTTGAAGATAATCCAAATTAATTAATTAAATAAATAAATTTATTTAATTTTGTGTGAGTTTGAGGAAATTAAATATTTTTGAAATATTTAATTTTAGAACTATAGAAGACTCAATTAAATATTTAGAATATTTAATTGTAAATAGACTTTAGAAGAATTAATTAAATATTTGGAATATTTAATTATGAATGGATTTTAGAGGATTTAATTAAATATTTGGAATATTTAATTATGAATGAAATTTAGAAGAAAATAATATTTAATATAAATAAATCGTAATGTTTATTTAATTAATTAAGAAATGGATAAGAAAAAAGATTAAATAAACTTATTTATTTAATCTAAATGAAAGAATGAACAATATAAATAAATTATTTAAATTTATTCATACACAGATTGAATTCAGAGATTTAATTAAATATTAAAAATATTTAATTAATTACCAGACTATTGTGATGTGACCATTTTTAGGTGTATACATTTTGCCCCTCTTTGAAGTGATGTGTTTTACACATTTCTTCAAAGAATTTTGAAACTTGCCCCAGATGTTGATTGTCAAATGTTGATAGGTATATGCCCCCTCGGACGATGAATCGATAAGATTTTGAATTTTGTGGATTTTTAGATAGTTTGGAATTTTTTGATTTTTATGATTTTAAGATGTCAATTCATTGTTTGAAAATGATGATGTGAAGAAATTGACGTGGAAAAGATGTGAGATGAAAAATTGATGACCAAATTGCCCCTGCTATGATAAAATATGATAAAATGCCCCTATTTTTCCTTTAAATAGGTTAAAAATGTCATTTTCCATGTCATTTTCTATTTTAACCTAGTAAAAAGTGTAATTTTTGAGATCTGGAGAGAGAAAGATGGCACTTCCTATTCATCAGCACTGTTTCAAGCGCATCCGATGACATCAGTGGCCAACACACTATGGACCCGTGGTATGTACCCCGTTAAAATTTTGTAATTTGAAAATTTTCCATTTAGGGCACGTTTATACATGTTTTTATGAGAAAAGTTGTGTTTTAGCACCCTTGAAATTTTTTGTAGTGCTCTTCAGAATTTCCATAGCGCCCTTGATACTATAGCACCCTTGAAGGTTTCCATAGTGCCCATGATGTTTTTCATAGCGCCTATGATTCTATAGCACCCTTGATGAATTCTGCAGTGCCCATAATATTTTCTGAAGCACCATTGATTTTATAGTGCCCTTGATGATTTTCATAGTGCCCATGATGTTCTTCATAGCACCCTTGATTGGATCTTGCTATATTTGATAAAAAAAATTCCAAGGTTGTTGGAAAACAAATGATAACTGATAAATTTTCTTTCAACTTAATGAAAAACAAATAGTGGTTTGATAAGGTTGCTTCTAAAGTTGTTAAAAGCAAGCATGATGGTGATAAATTTGTTCATCATGAAAATGAAAAACAAATAATTGTTTGATATGTTTGCTTCTAAAGTTGTTAAAAACAAACATGATAGTGATAAATTTGTCTTCATGAAAATGAAAACAAATTGTTTGATGATAAGTTTGCTTCTAAAGTTGTTAAAAACAAACATGATTTTCATATATTTTCTTTTATGATGATGAAAAACAAATAGTTGTTTGATATATTTGCTTCTAAGGTTGTTAAAAACAGACATGATGATGATAAAGTTGGCTTTATGAAAAACAAATTGTTTTATGATAAGTTTGCTTCTAAAGTTGTTAAAAATAAACATGATTTTGATAAATGTGTTTTCCAATTGGATTAATGTGTTATGTTGAATTGATAGTGATGTTATTGTGACTTGATGAGTCTTTGTATTCAACGGGAGAGATTGGGTGTTTTACAGTTACGGGAGACATTCCCGAAGACATGGAGATTGATTCTATAGCTGGTACAAGCGGATAGAGATATTATCGAGGCATGTGGAATGACTTCATTACTTGAGATGCCTGAGGTGCATCTCAACAGAGCCTTATTGACAGCACTTGCAGAGGATGGCATAGTGATACAAACACGTTTCATTTACCTACCAGAGAGATTACTGTGACTCCAAAGGATGTGTATTGTATCTTGAGGATTCCAGTTATGGGAGAGATAGTGAGTTTCGATGTCCGAGAGGTGGGAGGCACTGATGCCTTGAGGTGGATATTCGAAGATGATGAGATTGCAGGATATTATATCTCATGGGGGGAGATGACAAATTCATATGCACCCCTACCATCTGTACTTGCAGGTTTCATTGGAGGTGTTTTGTGCCCCGACCATACGTTGAAGGGGTTTGCAGTCAGGTGGGGTCATGTACTAGAGAGGATGGTGATGCAGGGTACATGATATGTGTGGGGATCGTGCATGCTTGCGCATTTGTATGATGAGTTACATCATATTGTATATGGTAGAGGTTGGAGTTTTGTTGTTGGTTGTTCGTTATTACAGATATGGGCATGGGAGCACTTTGCCATTATGCGACCGTTGACTCATGGATGATGGCCTGTCGACCAACCTTATAGATCTAGATATACAGATGTTATTGCTCATCCAAGACTGGGCAAGTTGGATCATTGGCAGTGTCTCTTGGATGATCTTGATACAGTATGTTGGCGGCCATATGTAGATTATGAGGCATGGATAGAGGATGCGAGGGAGATGCCCTATGTCTTTACTGCCAGATATCTTATTGGTCATACTCCTTGGATCATTGAGAGGTTTCTTGTTGGGCAAGTGTGTCATCAGTATGGTCGGCCTCAGGGTATGCCTATGGGTTCTGCTATTTATGCACGTTGATAGTAGGAGATTGCAGTGTGGGGTCCACTAATTTCTTATGAGGCAGTGGTGGTAGAGTTCACTAGTTTAGGAGCACAGATGTGGGAGTATTAAGCGGATATTCTAGATGGAGGGACGACGCTAGAGTATGGTCAGTATGTGTTAGAGCATCCAACACCACGATTACTTGATCCTAATGAGCCTGTCACTCCAGTTGCAGTGCAAAGACTATAGAGAGGCAATCATAGGCGACAGAGAGAGACAACTTTAGAGGGTGATGATTCTGAGGGAGATGATGATGATGAGTCAAAGGGAGATAGTGATGATGAGGAGAGTGGTGGTGATAGTGGTGGTGGAGGTGGTGGGAGATGTAGTGGGAGAGGTGGTGGTAGAGGAGGACCACGGATGAGACATGCAGATCCATCATCTTCAGTAGATCCAGTGGGGCCGAGTCAGATATCTACCTTGCAGAGTAGAGTGTAGATTTTAGAGGATCAGCTAGCACAGGCACAGTCCTTGATTACACAGCTATAGGGGCAGTTGACTTCAGTGATGACTGAGAGAGATACAGCTAGACAATAGGGGGATGAGGCCATGGCTTTAGCTAATAGTCTATAGAGAGCAACAGGAGGTGATAGCATGACAAGAGAGCTGACCAGAGTCATTCGGGAGGCAGAGTTCTACAGGATCAGATACCATGATGCAGTGCCACCTGAGTGGAGAGTGAGTTATACATAGTCCCGATCTACACATAGTTGTTCTCGAACTACCAGTAGGGGTGTTTCACAGCCATTACCTCTAGGAGGTCCATTAGGGACAGGTGGAGCAGGTCCATCAGGTGTAGGTGGGACAGGTCCTAGACCAGCACCATTAGAGGATAGCACTGCCTAGTGCATTGTGCATGATATTCTATTGATACTCATTTGAGACATTTATATACACATTGATATGGTCCCATTTTTGATGATGTATATCATGTGACACCTTTGTACATTTTGACATTCATTTTGGAGATATATGATATGCAGCGATGATGTATGATGAGTGCATCTATTTTCTATATGCATGATGTTTTATGTGATGTTCATGATGTATATGTATGCATGATTTTTTGGATTTTAAAAATGCAAGTGCAATGTTATGATATGATTACAATCTTTTGATGAATGACTATGAATATGAATGTGAAATGATGAATAGTACAAGTCATGAATGTTTTGATTATGATGTATGCTTTGTTTTTTTTTTTTATGATTTTTGGATGCAAATATGAATAAAAAATGTATGTGATGATGTTTTTTTTTTTTCGAATGTCAAAATGTACTCAGTTATTTTATGAAACATTTGATACTTTGCCAACTTTTGGGAAAATCTATAAATGCAAAATGTAGATTCTAGAATGAATGTAATCTATACTAACCATGCAGGGTATCCGTACAGTATTGCCATTCTGAAAGCTTATTTGTGCTTTTTGTGTCATCATAGAGCATTGAAATGTTGAAAGTTAATACAAGCATCAAAGGGTATGTTAGCACCAGTGATGACCTGAGTATTTCTTTCATGATTTTTGATATAGCAAGTTAATACAAGCATCTAGGTATAATTGAACCGAGATGACCTGAGTATTGCTTGCATAAACAGACAAGAGTTAACCCATTTCCCATGCAAATTCTGAAATTTCATCAATGATACTTAGTAGAGCATGTCTTGAGACCAATTTGCATAGTACTAATGATTTCCTCATAAACAGCAGACAAAGAAAAATCATACTCCTTCCATGCTTTTCTAGTTCAGTACATCATTGAATTGCTCTAGAGATATGATGGCAAATCAACCAACCATTCAAATCTTGCCTAAAGTATCTCAAACATTATTCAGATTAAGATCATCCAACTTGGTTATCAACATTGATGTTTGTATTTTGATTAATGTTGTTTTGAGCATGTTGCTTGATTTCATTAGCATTGAGTGATCGTTTTGATGTTGTGGTTGATTTGATGTGTCAATGGATGGTGCATTTTGTCAAACTATCATTTTTCCATTTGTGATATTCTAAAAGCTCATTGCCCCTCCCTTGTTTTATTCTGAGTTTCTGCCCCCAATGTAAACACAACTTGAATAGTATGGATATGTACAGATTTCATCAAGCCATGATGAAACACAAGGATTCATGTGGCATGATATGAATATGATAGGTATGTACAAATGATAGATATGAATAGATGATGTTGTAAGGTGAATGCAAGACATAGGCTAATAGATAGAGGAACCCATTTTGATTACAAGTAGCACCTGTTTACTAGGTTTTCATCACATGTTTTTATTGCACTTTTCCAAGACTTTTTCTGATTTTTTTGTATTTTTTCATGAATTTTTCTGATTTTTTTGTAATTTTTTTAGGACTTTTTCTAATTTTTTTGTATTTTTTCATGACTTTTTCTAATTTCTTTATATTTTTTGGACTTTTTCTGATTTTTTTTAATTTTTTTTAGGACTTTTTCTGATTTTTTTGTATTTTTTTAGGACTTTTTCTAATTTTTTTGTATTTTTTTAGGACTTTTTCTGTTTTTTGTATTTTTTAGACATAGAACTTCTTTAAATGAATGTTGTTGATTGGTTCTTCAAATAGGTCCCCTTCTGACGTAGATAACTGATATGCCCCAGAACCATATGTTGCAATGATGACAAATGGACCAAGCCAATTTGGTTCAAATTTTCCTTCCTTTTCTCTATCTTGCTAATTGCGGGAATTTTCTTTCAAGACTAAGTCACCTACTTGAAATGTCCATGGTTTAACTCTGTGATTGTAGCTATGGGACATAACTTGTTGATAACCCTTCAAATGATCAGCTGCATGTTGACATCTTTCATCTAACAATTCTAGCTCTTGCAGACGATAAACTCTGTAGTCTTCATCATATATCAATCCTTTGAGTGAGACCTAAAGAGAAGGTAGTTCAACTTCCAATGGTAAGATTGCTTCTGCTCCATATACCAAGGCATATGGGGTAGCTCATGTTGGTGTACAAATGCTGGTTATGTATGCTCACAAGGCTGGATTTAATTGGACATGCCAATCACGACCAGCATCATTTACTATCTTCTTCAAGATCTTCAAGATTGTTTTGTTTGAAGCTTCTGCTTGACCATTACCTTATGGATAATAAGGTGTAGAGAACCTATGTTGGATGTGAAATCTTTCACAAAGTTCCTCAACATCTTGATTCTTGAAAGGCCTCCCATTATCAATGATGATAGAATTAGGAATTCCATATCGACAGATAATGTAATTCAGGATAAATGAAGAGATTTGTTTATCGGTCATAGTCGTCAGAGGAACAACTTCGATCCATTTTTTAAAATACTCCATAGCTGTGATGATGAATTTATGTCTATTTGATGATGAAGGATGAATTTTTCCAACAAGATCTAGTCCCCACTGAGATAAAGGCCATGTCAGAATGAAAGTTTGCAGTTCCTGTGCAGGTGTATGAATAAGATTCCCATGGATTTTTCATTTAGAACACTTCTTGAAAAACTCAAAAGATTCCCTCTCCATGGTAGGCCAATAATATCCCATTCTAATAAGTTTCTTGGCTAAGGTTAAACCACTTGAATGAGTCCACAAATACCACCATGAACCTCTTGTAAGGATTTTTTAGATTCATCACATTCAAGACATCGAAGGAGCATACCATCAAGACCACATCGGTAAAGGATATCAGCGATCAAGGTATAACGGGATGATTGGTGTATGAAATTCCTTTTTTGGTTTTGGGATAAATCTAGAGTTAAAATGTTATCTTTCAAGTAGGTATAAATATTTCCATATAAGGGTGACTTAGAACTAGTTAAATGGCAAATGAATTGGGTTTCAGGATTATCATAGGCAGGAGAAAACAATTGTTCCAGCAGGAATTCGTATGATTTCTGATTTTCTAATAATTGTAACATGGAAGCAATTGTAGCCATTGCATCTACAACTTTATTATCAATCTGTGGGATTTGTGAAAACTTGATTGTCACAAGATACTTTTTAAAATCATCCACCATGTTCTTGTAAGGCAACAACTTATAATATTTAGTTTGATAATCATCATTGATTAATGACAAGTTGTGAATCACCATAGACTTGCAACTTTGTAATCTGCCAGTCCAATGCTATCTTCATTCCAGTAAGTAATGCTTCATATTCAGCTATGTTATTTGTGCAGGGAAACATTAACTGATATGATTTTGGAATGGAATGTCCTTCAGGTGTGACAAAAAGAATCCCTGCCCCGAGCCCTATTGCATGTAAGATCCATCAAAGTACAATGTCCATAATTTCTTAATTGTTGCTGTGAAGATGGCTGCATCAGGAAATTCAATGTGGATTGGGTTTTCCTCTTGTAAAGGTGCTTCAGCCAACTGATCTTCGATGACCTATCCTTTGATAGCTCTATGATCTACATAGTGAATATCAAACTTAGTTAATATCATTACCCATTTTTCAAGCCTTCCTATCAATGTGGCTTTGCTTAAGAGGTATTTTAATGGATCAATTTTGGTTATCAAGTTAACTGTATTAGCCAACATAAAATGTCACAACTTTTGGGAAGCAAACACTATAGCTAAACAAGCTTTTTCAATGAAGGTGTAATTTAGTTCATGACTTGTTAAAGTTCTACTAATATAGTATATGGCCCTTTCTTTGCCTGTAGAATCCTCCTGTGCTAGTAATGCTCCCAAGGATACTTTTGTTGCTGAAATATAAAGTATAAGGGGCTTTCCTGGAACTGGTGGATGCATGAAATAGTGCTTGATCTGATTGAATGCTGCTTCACATTTTTCTTCCCATTTGAATAGGACATTTTTATGCAATAGGTGTGTAAATGGTAAGCTTTTGTCTACCAGTTGAGCTATAAACCTCCTGATGGATTGTAGACATCCTTGTAGTGATCTGAGTTGACTAATATTTCACAATGGTGGCATATCCATTATAGCTTGTACTTTTTCTAGATCAACCTCTATGTCCTTTTCCAAAATAATGTATCCCAAGAGTTTTCCAGATTGAACACCGAAGACACATTTCTTTGGATTGAGTCGAACACTGAACTTCTCCATTCTAATAAAGATTTTTGACAAGATTTCAAGATGTCCTTCTCTTGTGTGAGATTTGGCCAATAAGTCATCCACATAATCTTCCATGAATGTATGCATCATATCATGAAAAATTGTAGTCATTTCACATTGATAAGTTGCTCCTACATTTTTAAACCCAAATGGCATGGCGTTCCAGCAATAGGTACCCCAAGGGCATGTGAATGATATTTTCTCTTGATCCTCTAGTGCAATATTGATCTAGTTGTATCTTGAAAATCTATCCATTAATGAATACATTGCATGGCCAATAGTTAAATCAACAATTAGATCTATGTTTGGTAAAGGGAAGTCATCTTTAGGACATGCTTTGTTCAAATCTCTAAAATTTGTACAAATTTGAATCCTTCTGTCAGGCTTTGAAATAGGTACGATATTGGAGATCCATTTTGCATAGTCAATAGACCAAATGAATCCAACATCTAAAATCTTTTTTAACTCTTCTTTACCCAATAATGCAACATGTGGATGCATTTTTCTGAGTTTTTGCTTCATAGGTTTTTCCCCTACGTTTATGGATAGATGATGCATTATCAGATTAGGATCTAACCCTGGCATATCGGCATATGACCAAGCAAAATTGATTTGATTCTCCTTCAAGAACTCCATGAATTTCAATACTTCTTCCACTATTAATGATGCTACAAGTTGCAATATTTTTGGCTGCTCTGTTGTACTTATATTGATTGATTCTATGGGCTCAATCAAAACAAAAGATCTTTCTTGATAATGTTTGGGAAGAGTGTCAAGTTTCTCATCCTTTAGTGCCTCAAAAAGGTTTTCACCATTGGATTCGCTCTTTATTTTTTCCTTGTTTTGATCTACCATTTCCTTTTTTCGATTTTCACCAATAGATCCATCTTTTATTTCATTTATTTTGCAGCTAAGAGACTTGACACCCTCCCTATCAAAATCTTGAGTATGAGATTCTTCGATGAAACAATTGTTTTCTTCCTTAGATGAACACAGGAAATTTACAATATCCTCATCATCATGGAATGTAGGGATATGGATAGGTGCATCATTGTCCCAATCAATAAGTTCTAGATAGACTAAAGGCATGAAATCATTAGGTTGGGTAAGGTCTTGAGCTGTCAAAGTCATGATATGGTTGTCATTTTTATGAGGGACAAGGTCTATGATGGTATTTTCCTGTCGATTATCAATCCCATTAAAATCTGAATCATCCTCACTTGAGTCATTGTCATATCATGGTTCAAATTCAAGTGATTGTGTTCCTGAGCTTTCTCCTTGTATGAGAATGGGTGCATACTTATGTATGGTATCAACTTGTTTGTCTCTCCAAAATTCATCATTATAAATGGTGTCCCATTCATATTCATTGGAATCAGTATTTGAACTATTCTGCAATTGAAACACTAATTCATAAAATTTTTGTAGAGCAACATCTCCATGGGGTTTTTTTGAAATTGATTCTCCTTTATGAATTTGTTGTGCTTGTTGTAAAGTTGAATCTTCTGTATCTTTACCATATCCAAGTCCCGTTTTATCCTTTGGATGTATTGAAATATGTTGAATTGGCTCCACGATTCATTCTTTTCTTTTGCCTATAGGATCATTACCTTCATAGCCCATTCTTTGCATGATAGTATACCCTTTGCGATATTGTTCAGTAGGTAACTTGATGTGCAAGACAAATTCATCTTTTTCTTTGTATAACCAGCTTAGGATGTCCCTATTTTCGGCTTCTTCCTCAGTAGTGTTAGCTTTAATGAATTGTCCATAAAAATTTGTGATTGGCACAGAAGCTTGGGATGTAGAGGTTGTTGTGATCTTCTGATTTGATAGAGTTGGTTGACCATGTGACCTCAGAGAAGGAGGTAAACTAGAAAGGGATAGCGAATATTCACCTATTCCTTTGTCTTTAAAATGTAACTTGGTGTCAAGATTCTTTGTCAATTCTTGCAGTTGGCCTTGTAGATTGGAAGAAGTAGTAAAAGCCTCCCTATTGTGTGGCACAAAGGCGTCTTGAGTTGCTCGAAGATTTGAACAAGTTTGGGTGCTATTGTAGTTAGCTTGTATAGTTACTTCTTGTCCATTATATGGAAACTTTAGGCATTGATGGTATGTTGATGGTACCGCTTGTATATCATGAATCCATGGGTGACCCAAAAGTATGTTATAGGAAAGATCACAATCTAGAACCTAACAAAATGTATTTTTCACAACAGGTCCCACTCTGATAGGTAGCATTATTAGTCCTTTAGAAGCTCTTTCTTCATCATCATATGTCTTGATAGTTATTTTCCTTCATGGATAAATGGAATTTTTTGATATTCCTAAGGCATGTATTAGCTTTAAGGTACAAATGTTTAAACTGGCTCCTCCATCTATCAAGACACGTCTAATTCGATGTTTATGGACCATGACTTCAAGATAAAGTGATGAATTATGTGGATGTGTCATGGAGGCATCATCTTTTTCGGAGAATGAAAGACAAGTGGGGGAAGAAAAATGTCCCACCATGGCTTGAAATTTGTTTACATCCAGATCAGTGTCAACGGTTGTGTTTACAAGAGCTTCTTCTAAAATATTCTTGTGTACGGGAGATATTTTGAGAAGCTCAAGAATGGAGATTTGAGCTGATGTTTTTCTCAGTTGATCAACTAGATTATAATTACTTGGAGGAGGAATAACTACCTTAGATGAACTTCCTTTTAAAAAAAAAATTTCTTGTCCTCTCGTAGTCACATTAACTTGTTGATATTCTTGTTTTTCCTTGATTTTGATAACATTAACCCGTTGATCATCTGCATAGATGTGGCGGATTATGTTGTCTTCAACATTATTTGTGATTTTTTCTTTGGCATCCGATGTTTCCCCCTTTTGATAGTTTGGTAAGGGTCTTTGAATGCTTGATGATCATCATTGGCATGGTGTCCTTCAATTGTGATAGTACCATTGTCAATTAAATCTTGTACTAGATTTCGCAAGGCTTGACAGTTATTTGTTCTATGACCTTTACATCGATGATAATTGCAATAATATGAATCATTCCATGATGGTGGTTTGACTCATGGCTCATAATATCTTTGTGGTGGTAAGGTGATAACCTTATTATCGATAAGCTCCTTGAGAGCAGACTCAAGAGATTGACCCAAAGTGGTAAAATTTCTTCGATTGGAAAAGAATGGAGGTCTTGGTAGATTTGATGTTTGAGTATTGCCAAGATTGTTATTGAAATTAGCACGATTATCCTTGGTATTTTGATTTGTCATGCTTTCTTGGTTGGAGTTTTGTCCTTGTTGATTGTTGTTTCCTTGTTGGTTGGTATTTCCTTGTTGGTTGTTTCATGGAGCACTTGATAGGTTGAAGATGGATGATCGTGTTCGTAGATTGTTGGCATCCACTATACCATCATTGACTACATTTTTATTTATGTTCCAAAACCTTGTTTTATCATTGTTGTTTTGGTTGGATGTACTTGGATTATCAAGTTTTATCACTCCTCATTTAACCAAGGCCCCTTCAATGGTGATCACATTTTCAATCAATTTTTCAAAGTTTGGAGGATAGTGAAGATTAAGCCTGTAACTTAATTCTTGATCTAGGCTATTGATGAAAATATCCATCTTTTCCTTTTCAGAATAGGACGAGAATATCGCACAAACAATCTTCTCCATCTTTGTAAAAACGTAGTGAAATATTCCCCTAACTTTTTTGTTTCACTTTACAAAGATCAAGCATGGTTATCTGGTGTTGGATATTGTATGCATATTGTGATATAAACTGATTTATCAACTCCTCAAAAGTTTTGATGAGGGGAGTGATCTTAGAAAGCCATTCCATGGACTGTCCACCAAAACTTCATGGAAACAATCACATTAAGTAGGTGTCTTCATAAGCAAATTCGAGACTCATATTTCGGAAATCCCTCACATGTTCAATGGGGTCAGTTTTTCCATTGTACCTATCAAATTTAGGGATTTCGCAATGTTTTGGAAAAGGGATCATTTGAAGACTCCTATCGAATGGATAAGGACATATGTCTTTCAAAACATATTTCTATGTCTTTCAAAACATATTTCTTTGTTGCACCTCCTTGCATTTCCTTTATTTTCCCTTGTAATTCTTTTTTCTGTTGAGTAAGGGCACTAAAATCATTAGGAGGAGTTTCAAGATTCTCTTTAATCCTTTCTATATCAAAATCGGAAAGTAAGTTAGCTCCTTGGTTGGCTAATGAAAGGAAATATCTTTCTTTGTTTCATTCTAAAATCCTTTCTATAAGAGTATGGAATTGAGGATCTTGTTCTGCTTCTTGAAGTTTTTCTTCTGTTAGCTCTTCAATATGAAATGGATTCTCTTCTTTCTCATTATTATCTCCCATTTTTCTTGTGGAACTTTCTCCTTCGTCTTTTTCTAAGTGTTTTTGAGATCTCGTGACAACAGGCATAAGTTTTTACCCCAAATTCTACTAACTTTTGATCAAAAGAAATTGGATAGTGCAATTTTTGTTGGATATGAAAGTCAAGATAGAATGAAGATTCTATGACTTAAAAAAGTTTATAGTCTTTTAGCTTGTGTTTTTCCCTAATTGAAAGGACGAAAATCCTATTGGCGGGAATTTAAGCAAAAGATCAAGAAAAAAAAAAAGATTTTGCACTTTATGAAGTTTGATCGTAGCTTCGTAAAAAGATGGATTTGTGAGAAATGCCTAATGTGACTGAGTTTTCTATTGCAGAAATTGATTTGGATGAGTAGAATATTCAATTGTAGGTTGGGTAATATAACTAAAACGAATACGCTGACTATGGTTGTGCCTTTGAGAAAGGGATATTCTTTGAAAGAAAGCTTGTGAGTATAATGGTTCTATTGCATAATCATCAGTAAAACCTCTAACACAATCATGATATCGATGGAGAAAGGTTCTATATTTAAGTAAAACCTTTTGACTTTGGTACAAGAATCATCTTTTCTTCAATAGTTTCTTGTAGCTAAGGGGTTTCTTTGGCTTTTTGATTAATTTGAAGATGGATTTTTTAACAAAGGTTGTGAATTTCCAATCTCTTAACATGGGAGTAATCAATGTAATTGTGAGTTTTGGATGATCTTTACTGAATTAATGTATTGAAAACACATCAAGCAAATTGTAGAATAGTTGTGTTTAAGTCCTATACTAAACATCAAGTGTATGATCAAAATGTTTTTCAAATTTTTTTTTAACAAGTTTTACACATGACAAATAGTTCAAATAGACTCACTCTTAATACTCAAGTAGGTCATCATACTAATCAACAGCCCACATCTTAGAACTGCATCGACTCACATAGTCGTGTCACCCACAAAAGGGCGCCTATGTTTTTGTCTTTTCTAGGTGTGTACTCAGAGTGACGGAAGTGGATACCGGATCCCCTAAGCAAACAGTCCTTGGCAGTTATATGGTGAGTATCTTGTGGGTAGATTCTTCCCTCCCCTACACTGTGATTATTATGATGTTTGGAAACTAACTTCGGTTAGATACTACACTAAGTTCGTAGTAAGGGTTTCTGTTCGATGCGGCAAATGATATACTCTCGAGAGAGACCTCCCAACCTTTAGAACAAAGGCTTTGGGGATGGTTATCACTGCACACTACCATCGAATGGGATTTTCATGAACCATCCACATTTGATTAAAGTGGGTTGGAAAACTTGGCTTTAGTTGTTCCCACTTAGGTCGTTCCCATAGAGTGAGTAATTTTTCCCACTATGGAAGGCCTTCTAAAAGGTTGTAATTAAAATAGTACATTTGCATGAAATTGAAAAGGCAAGTCTAGTATTTTGATCACCTAGTTAAGGGAAGAGCATAAACCTATTGCCACAAACAAAGCAAACAAATGTTCTTTTTAAAACCCAAATCACAATATTCTAATATAAATGAAGATTTTTCTTCACAAATACATGGTGTTATTTTTAGTCCAAAATAAAAGATGAAGTGACTATCCTAGGATTGCTTTATTCTTTTAAGTGACTATCCTAGGATTGCTTCATTCTTTTAAGTGCCTATCCTAGGATTGCTTCATTCTTTTAAAGCCCTTATTGGTCGCAGTCGCGTCAGATCCAGTCAAATCCTTCTTTAAGTTATATATTACAATTGCTAAAACAGACATCAAGGGCGCTAAAATAGAGTTAATGGCCGTTGCAAGATCTATCAAGGGCATTGTATGATGAGTCACGGGCACTGCAGGATGAGTCACAGGTGCTGCAAAATGAGTCACGAGCACTGTAGGATGAGTCACGTGCACTACAGGATGAGTCACGGGCACTGCAGAATGAGTCACGGGCATTGTAGGATGAGTCACGGGCGCTGAATTGGGTGTAAACTGCATTGAAGCATGTTTAATGCGCTAATACACTCTTTTAGCCATAACTTGTCAGAAAAATCAGCAAAAAAATGTTAAAATTGGGGCAAGTGCCCCATGGTGGGCACCAAAAATGTGTGTGGGAAATGTTAGTATGGAAATAAGATATTAAAAACACACCAATACAACATTAAACTAAAGAAAGAAGATAAATTCAAATGAAAGAATTCAAACAAAGCTTCTTTAGAATCATTCCATTGTACTCTATCTTCAGGGATTTGCTTGAAGCTGCTACTCTCAGATTATGTAAGCAAAGCTTCCCCGAATGGAAACCTATAGAACAAGTATGCAAAGGGAAAGTACTTCTCTATGCTATATGCTGGTGGAGTGAAAATGCTGGTATACGGATATGCACAGGGGCTGCAGATTATGAGTGCTATTAAAACTAAACTATGAGGATGATATGCCATGATATAGAATGCTGGTATGCTAAGCTATGCTATGCTATGATTCTAAAGACTATGAATGCTTGAAGGTTGTGCTATTGCAAATTGGCTATAGTTTTCCTGCACAAAAAGCTTCTCTGTTTTGAGAGACCCGACAGTCCCTTTTATAGATTTTTGTAGGCAAGAGCCTGGCTGGCAAAGATCAATGGCTGTGAGATTGTCTGGTAAATTTGGATGGTGAGAGATGGAGAGTTTGAAAGGAAGATGGAAGATGTTGGGAGGGTGGAGAAAAGAATGGAGGCTTGTCTTCAACCCATGGGAACAAGCTTGCTTAGGAACAAAGGAATTTAATTTTCCGTTTTGGAAGTTTGTTTCACGGTTGTTGAAGACAATCCAAATTAATTAATTAAATAAATAAATTTATTTAATTTTATGTGAGTTTGAGGAAATTAAATATTTTTGAAATATTTAATTTTAGATCTATAGAAGACTCAATTAAATATTTAGAATATTTAATTGTAAATAGACTCTAGAAGAATTAATTAAATATTTGGAATATTTAATTGTAAATGGATTTTAGAGGATTTAATTAAATATTTGGAATATTTAATTATGAATGAAATTTAGAAGAAAAGAATATTTAATATAAATAAATTGTAATGTTCATTTAATTAATTAAGAAATGGATAAGAAAAGAGATTAAATAAACTTATTTATTTAATCTAAATGAAAGAATGAACAATATAAATAAATTATTTAAATTTATTCATATGCAAATTGAATTTAGAGATTTAATTAAATATTAAAAATATTTAATTAATTACCAAAATATTGTGATGTGACCATTTTTAGATGTATACAGCTACTGTCCTGATGTAGAAAGATGATGAAGATAAAAGAGAATTTCCCATCGCCTTCTATTCACACACTCTAAAGGATTATGAGGTGAAGTAAAACTTTGTGGAGAAACAAGCTTTTGCTATTGTAAAGAGGTTGAAGAAGTTCTGATACCCATATCATGCAACAAGGTGATTGTTTGTGTGCCACACCCTAGCATGAGTGAATATATTATGGAAGGTGAAATCACTGAGAAGCGAGTTAACTGGATAACCAAGATTCTAGAGTATGACATCAAGATCAAGTCAATCAATACTGTGAAAGGGAAGGGACTATGCAAATATTTGGCTAGAAACAACAAAGCAATGATTGAGGTTGAAGTATCAAAACATGTGTTGCTGAATGAGGAGAGTTTCAGAGATGATTAGCTGGATGTCATAATTAATTTCATGCAAATAGGAAGGTACCCAGCTAACCTCCCCTCATTTAAAAGGAATTTTTACAACTATAGAATAATGGCTATGTACTCTTGGAGGGATTTATTTTTAAGAGAAACTTCAATGGTGTCTTGTTAAGATGTGTGACACAAAAGCAAGCAAAAATGATATTGGAGCAGTACCACAGTGGCCCAACCGAAGGACATTTTTCAGCAAAAACTACTGCAATCAAGATTATGCATGTTGGTTAATTTTGGCCAATGTTATTTAAGGACTCATATTCATTGGTGAGGTCTTGCAACAAGTGTCAGCTTTTTGTTGGGAAAAGGAAAAATGTTGCCATGCCACTAAAACCAATTGTAGTGGAAGAGCCATTTGCTCAATGGGGTCTCGACATCATTAGCATGATCAACCTGGTTTCATCAGATGGACATAGATGGATCTTGACAAGAACCAACTATTTCACCAGGTGGACTAAAGTTGTACCTTTAAAAAATGCAATTGAGGTAGAAATTGTGAACTTTCTAAAAGAACTAGTAGCCAGGTTTGGCCCACCAAAGAAAATTATCTCTGATAATTCCAAAGCTTTTCTCAGCTTCAAAATTAGCCAATTTACACTAAAATATGGAGTCTTCCTAAAGATATCCTCCAATTGCTATCCACAAGGAAATGGCGTTGCTGAATCTATAAACAAGAATCTTCTCTGGTTGATCAAGAGAATAAGTTCAAAACATCAAAGGGAGTGGCATAAACACCTCTAGACAACACTATGGGTAGATTGTATCATGCCCAAACAAATATTGAAAACATCTCCTTATGAGATAGTATAGGGGAAGGAGGTGTTGTTGCCAATCTCTATGGAAATCCTTGCAATCCAATTACTCAAGTCTCTTGAAATCGAGCAAAATGGAGCGATGGAGGTGTGGTTGGGAGAATTACTTGAGGTTTAGGAGAAATGAGAGCATGCTCTTGAGGCAATGACTAACCGTCAGCAGGTAGTAAAGAGATGGTTCGACAAGAAAATGTCTGACTAGGGTATGCAATGTGGAGACTTGGTGCTTAAATTTAATGAGCACATAGTGAAACCCAGTCAACATGGAAAGTTCGATAGTCTCTGGGAAGGACCATTCAAAATAACACAGTGCAAGTAGCACAACTCGTTCGAGTTGGAAACAACAGAGAGTGAGGCCTTAGGTATTCCAGTTAATGGAATACACCTTAATAAATTCATTTAATTTAGCTTTTGTAGTAATTGTGTAAATATGTATATATTTTACCCACTTTGTTAGCTTTGGGTCATTCTCAGTGCTTTCTTAAAATCAAAAACCACATTGATGCATGGAAATGAGATAAAATGAAGAAAACAACTAGACTATATGAAATATATGTATTGTATTGAATATAGAGATAATTACACCTATATACATATTGATGTAACGAGGCCCATAGCCATGTTCCAAAAAATACACATATTATCACTGACAAGTGTTGCAGAGAATATTTCAAATAAAAAAAGGAAGAGGGATCTTCTGGACATCTCTTTAGGCATTCGAGGGTCCAACAATGGCAATAGGTGGCACACGATGAGGAAGCACCATCATCTCAAAATTCTCATACCATTGCACCTCAAAAATGGGTTTGATGTTGTGCATCCTCATAAGGAAATGGTAGGCAGTACGAACTTTGTGGCAATGTTCCTCATGAGTTTCAAGCTCAAATCCATGTAGAAAGGTCCTAGTGGGCATAGGTCCTCCTCCCTTAGTAAGTCAGTGCATGTTGCGAATAGATGGGATTATGTGGCCAATCTCAGTAGGTCTCATGATGTCCTCCAACCCCCCAAGTAGTGTTTGGGAAATACCTACTTTTTTAGCCTCAAAATATTCCTCTTAGAAACACCAATGTCTAACAAAGAAGCTACAAAGTGGGAACTGATACTAGTGTTCACTCTATATTGTTCCTCATATTCTACATAGTCTCTACCTAAAATCCACTTTATGGCTTTCACATACAAAAGGTTCTTCATGCTAGTCACACATTTCAGTCGCCTACACCTAATTTTTCCTAAGAAGGTAGCTTGGATCTTCTTGCATGTAAGCCTAATTAGTGTTTCCATTACTTCCACTACTCTCGCTAATTAATAAAGCTACCAACTATATCCTAGGGCTAGTGGCTAAGAAATGCTAAGTGCGAATATGGATTTCCAAAATTCCAAGTGGTCCTTTTTATAGATAGGGAGAGGCATCCCTAATTGAGAAAGGTATGTTTACGTCAGAGGCAAATGGTATGAAAGAGCCCTGACAAGCTATGTTGCGGTATGCAAAATAATGAAGATAATTAAATGAAGTTTCAATTTATTTGAATTAATCCTTTTTAAAAGGTAGAGAAGGAGCTAGCTGTCACCATAAGGAATGTTTCCATCCTAGTTAAATCAAAGAAAATATCTTAAGGTGAAGTTGTTGGTTGGTGTGCCTTGTTACAATCAAGTAATCATTAAATGTAAAAGCTCGCAAAAAGATATGGTACTACTATTTTGGTACCTTTTCCAAGAAAAAATAGAGCCATCGTATCTGAGGTCATGTCTCTTAACATGTGGAATCCTTTGGTGAGTTGGCGGCCTCTTCAAATGCACAAAAGGGTTAGTGGTGCATGGAATAATTAATGTGAAAGATAGCGTGTACCCTTGCTAATCCAATATTTTTGAAAATAAAAAATAAAAATAGGAGCATCATGCATAGGGAATTAATTATGTGGGGTTGGAAAAAGTGTGTAATTTCCTTAGTCATTTGTAGAGACAAAGAAAGGATTTCAAAAACTAAGTAGTAGAGTCCTTCAAAATACAGGTAAAATGGCTAAAATTGTAGAAGGCTCAACTTAAGCCGTCGCCACTAACAGTATTGAGGAATGAAGGATGCAAGTGCCTTGCATGAATATCTACTCCTAGTTTTCTTATGAAACCTCGGGCATTCTAGCTAAACCTTCATGTCCCTGCACCAAACTAGCAGACTAGAAAATGTTAAACACAATTTCTCCTAGAAACCAAGCTGGTTTTAGAGGACTAGGATAATGTCCAAGATCCAAAGTTATCTTAGAACCCCAAAGGATTAAGAGAGGTTGCATGTGAAAAGATGAAAAACATCATTGGTCCTTTTCCTAGCTGATTGTGGAATTGTGGTCTCCCTTAGTATATGGTTCCTTTGGTGCACTACTATCAAGAGATTGCGGCTGCCTGTGATAAAAGTTTTGACTTCGATTCAAGAATTATAAGCAACCATAATTTCAGAGTGGTAATTAGTCACTAGGATTTCCAAGATATGTTGTGCATCCCTCTTAATTCTCTTGTAGGTGTTGAGGATTTCAATCTTTCTAGGCTGCAAAATTACTAGAGGATGCTAAGAGCAATGCAACAATTTTTCAATGTTGAAATGGGTAAGCCACCAGATAACTCCATCCCTCCTAGCTTTCCTCTTAGTTTGGATGCTTTTAAAGAAGGAATGGCTTCCATCTTCTCTATGTTGGAATTGGTGTGTGGGTTGGATACAAATAAGGAAGTCTCAAATTTCCAAATGAGCATAGGCTTTATGCTAAAAAAGAATAAAGAGCCTCTACTTATGGACTTTGTGAAAGTCATTGTGGAAATGATGTACCGACAACTAAAGGGGTTTGAGCCTGGTTCCAAGTTTAGGTATTCTTCTTTCTTGGCCTACATGATTTTACATCAGAACCTAGATTATTTCCAGCAATTTCTACCCTTAGCGATATTTGACAAAAATGGCACTAGAAAGCCAGTTTCAACCTGGACTCCTACCCTCTCAATTTTTTATTATTATTATGCATTTTCATATGCATTCCTAGCTCCAAATTTAAGATCTTTGGAACAAACAGGAGGTAGCAGGTCTGGGAACTTGACACAAAGTCAAATATCATGGATGAGAGGCCTTGTACCACCTTGTGATTGGTTTTTTGGTTTAGATTTTACAATGCTTTGCATGTAGGGTTTCATCTTAAAGCCTTTCTGGCTCTCGCATTTTGTTTCAAATAGGGTGTTCACCTTGGAGGTTTTTAGGCAGTTGTGTAATATTGAAAAAAATTATTGGGGAGGAAAGCATCTAACTTCCTATTTGACGTTGTCAATCATGTTTGGCTCTATAGCATTGGTCAAGATGAAGAGTCTGAGGGTGAATAGTTTTGAAGTGTTGTATTCTAAATTAGGTCACCTCAGATTACTAATTATCTATGATACATGGCACTATAATCCAATAGGTAATTTGGAAGAGGTAGGCATTAAGATCCCTCACCAACCTCGATCATTTTGGGACCCTCAAAGAAATGCAGATGAGGGAAATGAGAAGTTATATGTTAGCCTCAAGCACATTCCTTCTAGCTTGGGTTGACCACCTTGGCTGAATTTTTATCATATAGTGGCCAGGCCTAACCCAAAACATATAATAAATCAATTCCTCTATAGCCAATTGATAGGGAGTGGGGTTGAAGGAACCAATCACTAGTTCCTACTCTAGGTCTTTCCTTATAAGACCTCCTTGGTGCATGTCTCCACCAATCTAACCTATAGGCCCCTACTCATGACTAGGTACCCCTGGTTTGTTAGACCAACCCCTCTCCTATCAACATGCTTCTCTTCTACCAACCAACCTTGGTGTTGCCTCATGTTCTTTCCTTTGGCCCTTAATCTACCCTAAAGGCCAAATAACCTCAAAATGTTGAACACAACTTTGCAGGGGTGTGAGGGTGATACAAATGCTTTAAAACATCTCATTTTTTCTCTTTAATACCCTCCTAACTCCACTTAACCATCACTTGCATCAAACCCTACTTTTGGGCTACTAGCCAAAGAGCCCAATTAGGCCTCTGAACAAGAATAAAATGCAATTTCCTTTAAAACCCACCAAAAACTTAGGTTCTTTGTCAAGAAATTTTGTTTCTCTTGCCTATGCCTCAAATATTTTGAAGGTTCTAGCCCTGTACAACCCGTACTTTTCTCAAACACAAAAATGGTTAAAAGCCTAGGGTTTCTAAGTTTTCACAGGCTGATTTAGGACTATCAAAGAGTTCTCCCTCCAAAAAGCCTACTGGAACCTCCTCCTTACCTCCAAGCACTGCTAATACCTCCAACAAAAATTTTCAAAAATAATTTCTTCAAGATCTCACGTCCCCTGCAAGTTATGCAACTTTTTCTCCAAGTCTGCCCCAATTGGGCCTGCACTGGCTCGCCTAGGGAAAAGATTTTCTAGCGCCTCCTACACTTCCAACTACTCTAAAAACTACCATATTTACAAGGAGGGATCCTAGACACTATTCCCAAGAGGCCGTACAATTTGTACTGTGGGAAGGTGCTCTAGGACTCCATTATTTCAAAATTGCCTGTTATAGGCCTGGAAAAAACAATAATCAAACTATATACAGATAAAAGATAAAAATGATTTACAAAGGAAAAATAAAGGCACACCAAACTTGCATAATGTGAACACTACATACTAAAAACACAATGACAGTGAATTTATTCCATTAAAGATCAATATGATAATAGAAAAATAGAAAATTGTCTTCTTGAACGCTGTTTTCCTCAGCTTCATAAAATGTCACTTCAAAATAAAACCTCTAACCCTATTCCATGGTTCAGGAATGCCTTAAATAGGCCTCCAAAACAACTTTATAAGCTTGGGTCGAGCCTTAGGATGACTTAAAAGTGAGTGTTATAAAACACACTGTGTTTTCTAACACCTTGCCAACTTTTGATAACTTAACACAATGATGTTGTAAAGCTATTGAACACTTGTCACCTTCTTTCCAAATGTTCAAAAACAACCTTAAGAACCTAAAAAAATGGTCAAAATGAACTTATGATAGCACAGCAAAAATAGGGACTTCAACAAAACTCCAATAATAGTCCTTTCCCAGGTGCTCCTGCACCATTCTGCCCCTCTCAGCACAAACAACTAAGGATTAGAAGGAGGGATTAGAGACATATCAATGCCTTGCTTCTTAAATTCTGCTTCTTCTACCTAGGTAGCTTCATATTCATGCTTATCCTTCCATTTGACAAGATGCTCCTGTAGATAGGTAGATAATCCAAAGAGTTTAAATGCATTGAAGACAATAAACAAATTAAATCCTATCAAGCACCATGAAGTACAAAATAGAATGAAAATAAAAATAATAAACAAAGAACATGCAAACCGATTTTCAAACTAGTGTTGATTGATCTCCATGGCTCTTCTCCACCTGCACAAGGATGCAAGATTTCAAAGGTTGATAATAGAGGAGGAATGTTGGTTGCTCAATTCTACAACACAACGATGTGATGAAGATGATAGATGGTGATTGAAGACTGATTTTGACATAGTGAAGATGCTAGAAGAAGATTCGATCAAAGAATGATTTTGACAGCATAAGGATGTTTGAAGATTCGATGCAAATGGCCTGTGAAAGGTTTGATTTATAGATTTTCAATGTGGATAGAGATAAGATTTGATAAGATTGATAATGATTTGATTTTTGTCAAAAGAGGAAAAACAATGAGATGAGATAAGATTTTCGAAAGATAGAAAGATTTTGATTTATTGTTTTAAAGGAATTAAAACAAGATAAGATAAGATGTGAAAAAAAAATAGAAAGATTTTGATTATCTTTCAAAGGAAATAAATCCTGAAAAAGATGAGAAAGATAATTGATGAATTATCTAATTAAATAAATTAATTAGATGCACATGAGTTTCAATTTTGGAAAGCGAGAAGATATTTTAAAGATTTTATTAATTAAATAAATATTTGATTTATTTAATTAATGCCATTAGAAGAATTAATAGAAATGATTTAATTAATTAAATAATATAAATTATTTAATTAACATTAGAGGAATTGATGGAAATGATTTAATTAATTAAATAATATAAATTATTTAATTAACATTAGAGGAAGGGATATAAATGATTTAACTAATTAAATAATATAAATTATTTAATTAACATTAGAGAAATGGATGGAAATGATTATGAATTTAATTAAATAAATAAAATTTATTTAATTAAATATATGATGACATGGGTACCTAGGGAAAAACATGATACAAGGTGTCTAAATGATGCAATGTTGTGACAAGGTATCATAAGATGACAATTTTTTTATGTCTACATTTTGTCCCTCTTTGAGATGATGTTCGAGATGATGAGATTTGTGTTGAGTAACATCATTTCAAAGAAGTTAAGGTATGGATAGAGGAAAATGGATAATGATATAAAGATAGGATGTTGATGGAATGATGATGCCCCCTCGAGAGGATAGGCGAGTTGAACAAACACAGGTAGGCTCCCGAAATGAAATGATATGGATAGATAGGATGATGCAAGATAGAAAGTGGATGAAGGAGATGAATGATACGTTATACTGCAATGAAAGATGAGCAATCATGATGTTTGATATAGCACTAGACATTATGCACCAAGGTATAAGGACCATTAGAATTTTTGACTTTATGTGTAGAGGCATTGGAATTATTGCTTTTGAATCCCTTGTGTTTGGTGGAATGAGTGCAAGCTTCGTGTTTATACAATATGTGCATTTGTTGGTCATGATTAGGAATGTTAGGGTATTTATGGATGGAGGGATAAGGGGATTTGATAATGGGGATATTAGGTGTTGGAAGAAGTGGAGGTAGATTAGATGGAGGGATATTAGGAGTTGGAAGCAATGGTGGTAGAGTGGATCGAGAGATATTAGGAGTTGGAAGTAATGGTGGTAGAATGGATGGTGGAAGGTGTATGGTCACATGCTTTTGACATTTATAGGATGATGGTGGTGGAATGACAACATATGTTTTGGGTGTACGATAGGCTGTATGATGGAAAGTGGACTTAGGAGGCATGGAGGAAATACCAACATCTTGAGATTGGTGTCCTTGAGATGTATGCCCATGGCCATAAGAGCATGGAGGGATTTTGACATGGATAGGCTCCAAAATACCTTGTTCATGAAGGTCTAAACCTTTATCTTGGTGGTTCATGTTTTGGAGTGTGCAATGGACAATGAGACTAGGTGTAGGTGGAACAGTAGACATGAGTTCCTTATTGGATGGAGAAGATGAAGCAAGGGAAGATAATGGTTTTTGTTGTTCTAAGGAGGAACATTCATGAATGAGGGTGGAAAGACCATCAGTATATGATGGAGGAATTGCAATGGGGTCAATAGTGGGTGATGGAGGACCATTAGGATCTTTATTAGCATTGTGTTCACTTAGATCCAATGTATTTGTTTGATCTTCTATGTGTGCTTGGGAGGCATATGTCTCATCAAAGGAAGTGGATGTTAATAGATCATGGATAGGACTAGGTAGGGGGTAGATAGGAGTAAGGGATGTTTCTTGCTCATGGATAGGTGAAGTGATAGGCTCTTGACCATGGAATGCATAAAGTTGGCTAAGAGAATCATCATGGTCTTCTTGATCATAAAAGGGGTTTTGATCAAAGATGGAAGGTTGATCATGAACAATATTAGGTATGTTATGAATGGGATCAGTGGGAGGGTGTTGATCTTTATGTGGATGAGGGGGTGATGTTTCCACATGTTTAGGATTGTGCTCTTGAAATACCTCATGATTTATTGGAATGGAGGTGGAAGGGGATTTCTCATGGAGAGACTTGTCTTATTCTTGATGGTCAACAACATAGGAGCATGATAGAGGGTGACTTGGACTTACGAGGGGAGACTCTGGAATTGGCTCAAGGGGTTGTGGATGACATGGTTGGCTTGAAGGACTTGGCATGATGTTTGAGGATTCTTTTGTATGTTCAAGTATACGTGTTGAATGACATGGCGATAGTTGATTCCTTGCTTGTAGCCCTTGGGTCACATCCGTTGGAGGTGTAGAGGTGGAAGGTGTTGGCTTAGGGTTTTGATTTTGATTGGATGATGGTATGATAAAGTTATAGGGTGCATGTGCTAGATTGGTATTTCCCTTGTCAAAGGTGGCATTAAGACTTAAAGGCTCCTGATTTTTTTGCCAAGGTAGACTTGGGCTCCTATGTTCTTCCAATGATATTGATGGATGTGTTGATGTGGCATTGGCATGCGAGGAAGTGGATGAATTAGATTGGTCAATTTTATTTGATGGCTTAGATTTGGGCTTCTCAAACAATTCAAAATATTGAATTTGGATGATGTTGTTTTTGGAGAAGAGGTTACATTCATATTTCCATCAAAGGAATTCTTAGTTGTGCCCCCTTGGATTATGAATTTGGGCTTGTTTATGATTATGACCATTTTGATAATTGGTGACTAGGACTAGGTTGGTGATAGTGATGATGTGGAATGATTAGATTGGAAGACTTGGATTGATTAGGGTTGATGGTGATTGGATATGAATGTGTTGGAAGAATGTGTAGAGTGACTTTATGTGTTTGGTTTTTAGCTTGATTGGACAATGTTTAAATGAATCACACATGTACAACCATAAATCACTCACACAAGACACATAAGCAAGTTTGAATTTTGAAATCTGAATAATGTAATAATGATTATTAAACAAGCACACATGGAAGACACATCAACAAGCCCTATGACTAGTCAAGTGGGGTATGGCCAATTAGGTCTCAAGCTAGTCTACACAAGGTTGACTAAGGATGATTTGAAAGCAAAATCTTGCCACACAGCTGGGAGAAAGGGGTAACCCACCCTTCACCTTCACTTCCCAAAGGTATAAAGTTCTTTGGGGCTTACCCAAGAGTGACAAAAATTTTAACTTCCAAACAAGCGTGTCTTTTGATTCACACTTCAATTGAGGTCATACCCAGGGGTGATGAAATCCCCTAGCAGGCCTCCTAGAAAGGGTTTGACAAAAGCAAACCAAGTGAGGTGTTTGTGATCACACACACACTTGATTCACACTCACAATGATTAATTTCCCTTAAAAAAATTGCAATGTTTATAAAAAAATTGAAACACTTGTTCTTTTTATCCCCAAATCAAGATGTGATGGAAGACAATGATTAATTTTAGACCCAATTTTTGAAGTGTGATTGAAGACAAGATTTTTTTTAAACCAATTGCAATGATGTGATCAAACAAGATTTGATTTTATGTCCCAAATTGAAAGATTTGAAAAACAAGATTAAGAGATGAAGGATGAAACGAGTGCACCTGGTTATTTTCGCTCTCCAAATTAATGTTGTGACTAATTCCAACACATTTCCAGCTCCATATGATTCACCAACAAGTCACAAGGACAAAAGAAACAAATTAAAAATCTGTTAGAACAAAAGTCATATGTGCTGAAGAATATATGAAAATTTGAGAACTTTAACTCTATAAACATTGATAAAGACCAGCACCATTGGATAGCTTATGAAATTCTACCCCAAATAAAAAAAAAGCACTGAAAAAGACTAAAAAATGACCAAGATAAGGCCATTTTAAGATTGACTAAAAAGATGCTGAAACAGAAGTGTATGTGCTAAAACAGACCTCATATGCGCTAAAAGAAGTCCTAGATGCACTAAAAGAAGTCCCAGATGCGTTAAAAGAAGTCCCAGATGCGCTAAAAGAAATATCGGATGCACTAAAACAAAAAAAAAATTACAAATTTTTTTAATGAAACAGTATATGCGCCATTCTATTCCTTATAAGCGCCGAAGCAGTCCCTGGATGTGCCAAAACAGCTCCTAAATGCACCAAAAGACCTGTAAAAGCACTGTTAAACCCTGGATGCACTACAGAAACCTTCAGATGTGCTAAAACATAATTTTTTTTTGAAATTCTGAATTCTAGAACGCAAATCCTGTCATAAAACCTGTAAATAAATGTTAAAAATGGGGCAAGGCCCCACGGTGGGCACCAGAAATGTGTGATCAAAAATATATGTGTAATAAATTGAAATAAATACTATTCAAGCACACCAATAAGACATTGTATCAAAACAGAAAATAAAAGGTAAGTAAATACAAACTCAATGTTCTGCTTCGATTGTCATCTTATTGTCCTCTATCTTCAATGTTTTTGTTGATTCCAGCTTTTGCTCTCAAATTTATGTGCTAGGCTCAACAAACTGTCTTCCTAAAGAATGCGATTCAAATATGATGCATGATGCAAGACTAAGCCATGATATGGAATTTAACTAATATGCTTGAAGTAAACATGATGCTACGATATTAAAATGCTAAATGAATTAAATGCATGAACTCTAATTAATTGCCTATTCCCAATGCTTAGATTCACACAGGTATTTATAGAGTTTTTTGAATAATTCTGATTGGTTGTCTTGATTGACGGTTGTGATAATTCCTGGTAGATCAAATGGCTGAAGATGGATGAAACTAAAGAGAAAATAGAAGAAAACTTGAAAACAAGATTTTTCTATTTTTTATGAAAGAGGAAAAGATAAGAAGATAAGAAATCATCTTTCTTTAAAAAGATAAAAGAAAGATTTAAAAGCTGATAAATAATGAATTAAAAATTCAATTACTTATTTGTGGATGATATTCAGCTTTTTCTTAATTAAATGAAATATTTAATTAAGCTTTTAAAGTAGAAGAGAGTTTGTGATAAGAAGAAAGCTTTAATCAGGATTTTTGAAAAAAGCAGAAGATCTCATATTTAAATAAAATATTTAATTATGATATGAGAAGAAAACAAAAGATTTCTCAATTAAATAAAATATCTAATTGTGATTTAGAAAGAAAGCACAAGATCTTTTAATTAAATAAGGTTTATTTAATTAAATCACTTTTATGAAATTAATTAAATGAAATATTTAATTAATTAGATGAAGAATTTAAAATAGAAGAAAGAGAAATATTTAAACTTAATTAAATTGAAAGATTTAATTTAAATTCAAACAGTGATAATTAATTTAAATAAATAAAATAAATTTATTTAATTACGAAAGAAGAACAAGATGAATGAACAATATGGTTGAATTAATTAAATTTAATCATATGTAGAGGATTTTTAGATAAATTAATTAAATAATAAATATTTAATTAATTGCCAGGATTATAGACATGACCATTTTTATGTGTATACAGCTCCATGTACACCTTGTGCCTTGTAGCCTTCTTCACTCTTGACTCCAAGATCTTCTCTGCTTGTAGCTTGTCTTGATGAGGGAAGGGTACATTGCTGATGTCCTTGAGAACTTCCTGACTATTCTGATCCACATCCTTGATTGATCCCATGTACTTGATCAAGTCAGCTACATTAAACACTAGAGAGATGCCCAAATCTGATGGTAACTCCACCCTGAATGCATTCTTGCCATATTTGGCCAATACCTTGCATGGACCCACTCTTTTCATTTGTAACTTGGTTTCCATTCCCTTCTGCAATCTGGATTCGTTGAGGTGGACCATAGCATAGTCCCCAACTACAAATTATACATCCTTCCTTGACAAATCAACTTTCTCCTTCAACTTTTGGGTTGCTGTTGTGACTGTTTGCTTGACCTGCTCATGAATCTCCTTCATGGTCTAAGTGAAGTCTTCTGCATGTCCACTCTTGTTCTCCATAGATCCAAGGTCTCTAAGTTCACAAATGCCTCTTGGGTGCATTCCATACACAACCTCAAATGGACTCTTCCCTATAGTTTTATTAACACTATCATTGTAAGCATATTCAGCTTGGGAGATAACCATATCCTATGTCTATCCATACTCCTTGGTTAGACACCTTAGAAGATTACCCAACACTCCGTTAACCACCTCTGTTTGACCATCGGTCTAAGGATGGTAAGCTGATCCAAATGACAGATTTGTTCCCAATCTGCTCCATAGAGTCTTCCAAAAGTGACTCATGAACTTCACATCTCTGTCAGAAACTATGCTTAAAGGTAAGCCATGGATCCTCACAAGCTCCTTGAAAAAAAGGTGAGCTATGTAACTAGCATCATAAGTAGTTTTGTAGGGAATAAAATGAATCATCTTGCTAAATATGTCTACCACAACATAAACACTGTCAAAACCAATCTTGGTCTTAGGAAGACCTACCACAAAATCCATTCTCACACACTCCCATGGTCTATTAGGAATGGGCAGGGGTTGATACAAACTAGCATTGCTAGCTCCTCCCTTAGCTTTCATGCATATAACACATTGTTCCACATATTTTCTATCTCTTGCCAACTTAGGCCAATAATAGAACCTTTGCACTAGTTCTAAAGTCTTATTGATGCCAAAATTCCCACTAAGACTGCCATTATGTTTTTCTTGAATCAGATTTTCCCTCATTGACCCTCTTGGAACACATAACTGATTGCCCTTAAATAATAGTCCATTTTGCAATGTATACTCAGAATATTGGCTATGAAAATGATTCTCAAAATCAGAACATACCTTGTAAGCCTCTGAGAAGTCTTCATCTTCACCATAGAGGTCTTTCAAACTCTCTAATCCAATGCTCTTTAGCTGTATCTCCTGGACTGCCAGCAATCTTCTACTTAATGCATCTACAACCTTGTTCATTTTTCCTTTCTTGTGCTTGATGGTAAAAGTAAAAGCTTGGATGTATTACATCCATTTCAAATGCCTATTACTTAACTTCTCTTGGGTGTTGATATAACTAAGTGCCTGGTTATCAGTAAAAACCACAAACTCTTTGGGTAACAGATAATGCCTCCACTTCCTAAGGGACTGCACTAAAGCATATAACTCAAGATCATAGGTAGAGTACTTTTCCTTGGCTTCATTGAACTTTTCACTAAAGAAGGCCATAGGCCTACCTTTTTGACTAAGTACTCCTACTGCTACTCCACTTGCATCACACTCAATTGTGAACAACTTGTCAAAACTAGGCAATAATAGAATAGGTTGAGTTGCCACTTCTTGTTTTAGTTTCTCAAACCCTTTATCAGCCTCTTGAGTCCACTTAAACTTTGTTTTCAGACCACCTTTGATAGTATCTAGGACTGGTGCACATATGCCACTAAAATTCCTTATGAATTTCATATAAAATTGAGCCAAACCATGAAAACTCCTTACCTCTGTTGCTATGGTTGGTGTGGGCCAGTTTAGGATGGCTTCCACCTTGCTTGGATCCATCTTCAACATTCCTTGAGATACTACAAACCCCAAATACACAAGTTCCTACTTGAAGAACTCACACTTCTCAAGGTTGATTGCCAACTTTTCTTCTTGCAACCTTTTAAGAACCATCTCAACATGTTTGAAGTGTTCTTCTGTTGTCTTACTAAAAATCAGTATGTCATCAAGATATACTACCACAAATATTCCTGTGAAATCCTTAAGCACTTCATTCATGAGTCTCATGAATGTGCTAGCGGAATTTGAGAGGATAAATGGCATCACTTTCCACTCATATAACCCATCATTTGTCTTAAAAGTTGTCTTCCACTCATCTCCATCCTTAGTTCTGATCTGATGGTACCCACTCTTGAGATCCAACTTTGTGAAGAACTAAGCACCTCCAAGACAATCCATCAGGTCTTCAATTCTAGGAATAGGAAACCTTTACCTAATGGTGATCCTATTTATTTCCCTAGAATCAGTACAAAGTCTCCACTTAACTCCTTTCTTTGTTGCTAAGACCACTGGTACTGCATAAGGGTTGATGCTCTTTTGAATCAATCCTTGATCCAATAATTCTTGCACTTGCCTAGCTACCTCTAGGTTCTGATTTGGTGTAATCTTGTATGTTTCTTTGTTAGGCAAAGAAGTCCCTGGTATAAAGTCAATTTGATGACTTATAGCTCTCTTTGGAGGCAAATTTGTAGGTGTACCATCACTAACTATGCTCTTGTATTTATCAAGCAACCTCTGGACTGCTTTTGGTAAGACTATCTTTTCAGCCTTTTCTTCCTCTTTGGACTGCATCATGATCACATATCCTTCATTCCCTTGGTGTAGGTCCTTAAGGAACTCCTTACCACTGCTCAACATGATGTTAGGTACCTTTGACTGTCCTTCATCTTCCTCTGTCAATGACTGCAATTTGAAGGTTCTTCCATCCTTCTTGAATGAAATGGTATTCTCCTTCCCATCATAAATAGCACTTCTGTCATATTTCCATCATCTTCCCAGTAGTAGATGGCATGCATCCATGGGTAATACATCAAAAACCAACTTATCTTTGTAATCTCCAATTGAAAATTCCACTGTTACCTACTCATTAACTAAAACACTCTGCCCTTTGTTCAGCCATGTGACTTTGTAGGGGTTATTGTGAGGTACCTTCTACAATTTCAGCTTAGTTATTGCCTCCTCTGAGATTATATTATCTATTGAACTTGAGTCTACTATGACTTTGCGCACTTTCCCAAGTATCTTGCATCTTACTCTAAAAAGAGCTCTTTTTTGTTTAGGTTCCTCTTTGACTAGCTGCCTGATCAAAACTCTGTTAAACATTAGATTCTCTCCAATTTTAGATTCTATATGATTGATCTTAGTTGCCTTAGGACTCATGGTGTCCTCTTGTGCGTAGGCCACTCTCTTTTCATTGCTTGATGAGGAAGCTTTCTTTGGGCACCTATAAGCAAGGTGACCTAGTTGGTTACAATGATAACACTTCATGTTTGCAAAATAAGAAATTTTCCTGCCTGCTCCTCTTCCTCTGTTTGAGCCTGCTTGAGGTCCTCTTCCCCTATGAAATCCTCCTCTTGAAGATGTTTCACCTCCATGCTCAGTGAGTTTTGATTCTCCATGATTCCTTTGATCATTGCCTCTACCTTGGTAACCACCACGCTGTCCTCTTTGATCCCTACCTTTGCCTCTACCCTTAGAAGCCTAATCTTGCTTCCTTTTGTTCCTTTCCTCTATCTTTATGGCCAACTGATAACATTGATGTACTATTTTAGGACTCAAAAGAGCCATCTCCTCTTGGATGTTCCATTTCAAGCCATTAAGATAAATAGCCACTTTGAGGCTCTCATCCTCTGTCACATTAGACCTCATACAAAGCTTTTGAAACTCTTCAGTATAAGTGTTTACATCTTGGTCTTTCTACCTTAAACTTTGCCTCTTCTTGTGTAGTTGAATCTGATAGTCATCTGGCATGTAGGCTTCCTTTACCTTAGCAACCATTCCTTTCCAAGTTGATATGGGTTGTTTGCCTTCTTTTTCCCTCTCTGTCTGAATAAACTTCCACCATGTTAAGGGTGATCCTCTCAATCTTGACTTAGCAACCTTCACCTTCTGTGCTTCAGTGACTCCATCACACTCAAAATGATTCTCCATGCCTTCTATCCAATCCATGACTAAATCAAGTTCCATCCTTCCACTAAATAGTGGTATGCCCTCAAGTGCTTTCCCACTCAAAGCTTTCAATGCCTTCAAGAAAGGCTCCTCCTTCAAAATAGGGTCAGGTACAGGGGTCTTATCTTCGTCTGCTATCTCTTCCTCCTTTGGTATTCTTCCCTCAAACTGTGCACTCCTCACTGCTGCCTCAAGTTGGGCTATTCTTTCCCGCAATTGTTTATTGTCTTCTTCCTACTCTTCAACCATCTTAGCCAGTTCTACATTGGTCACCATGGTGGAAGAATCACTTGACTCAACCTCAGACATACAAGGTTCTTTCCCAAAACTTTAACTTTCTCTGATACCAATCTGATACAAAGGCCAAATAACCTCAAAATTTTGAACACAACTTTGCAGGGGTGTGAGGGTGATACAAAGGCTTCAAAACATCTCATATTTTTCTCTTTAAGACCCTCCTAACTCCACTTAACCATTGCTTACATCAAACCCTACTTTTGGGCTACTAGCCAAAGAGCCCAATTAGGCCTTTGAACAGGAATAAAATGCAATTTCCTTTAAAACCCACAAAATACTTAGGTTCTTTGTCAAGAAATTGTGTTTCTCTTGCCTATGCCTCAAAGATTTTTGAAGGTTCTAGCCCTGTACAACCTGTACTCTGTTCAAACAAAAAAATGGTTAAAAGCCTAGGGTTTCTAAGTTTTCACAGGCTAATTTAGGACTGTTAAAGATTTCTCCCTCCAAACGGCCTGCTAGAACCTCTTCCTGACCTCCAAAAAAATTCTGCAAAAATAATTTCTTCAAGATCTCACGTCCCCTGCAAGTTATGCAACTTTTTCTCCAAGTCTGCCCCAACTGGGCCTACACTGGCTCACCTAGGGCAAAGCTTTTCTAGAACCTCCTGCACTTCGACAGACTCTACCAACTACCATATTTACAAGGAGGGATCCTAGACACTATTCCCAAGAGGCTGTACAATTTGTATGGTGGGAAGGTGCTCTAGGACTCCATTATTTCAAAACTGCCTGTTACAGGCCTAAAAAAAACATCAATCAAACTATATATAGATAAAAGATAAAAATGATTTATAAAGGAAAAAGAAAGGCACACCAAGCTTGTATAATTTGAACACTACATACTACAAACACAATGACATCGAATTTATTCTTTTAAAGATCAATATGATAACAGAAAAATAGAAAACTGTCTTCTTGAACGCTATTTTCCTCAGCTTCACAAAATGTCACTTCAAAATAAAACCTCTGACCCTATTCCATGGTCAAGGCATGCATTAAATAGGCCTCCAAAACAACTTTAGAAGCTTGGGTCGAGCCTTAGGATGACTTAAAAGTGAGTGTTATAAAACACACTATGTTTTCTAACACCTTGCCAACTTTTGACAACTTAACACAATGATGTTGTAAAGCTATTGAACACTTGTCACCTTCTTTCCCAAGGTTCAAAAACAACCCTAAGAACCTAAAAAAATGGTCAACATGACCTTATGATAGCACAACAAAAATAGGAACTTCAACAAAACTCCAACAATAGTCCTTTCCCAGGTGCTCCAACACCACCAATTAGCAAGGCTCAGTTGCAAGCCTGAAAGATTAGAGATTTTTGGATTTATAGAAAAGAGATAAAAAAGACTAACATGCTCTTTTAGGAAGTGGACTCAGACAATCAGTTGGATGATTCCTAGTGTCGCAATCATTTAGATAGTGATGATTCTCCTAATCCTTTGGAGTCGAGAAGTGTAGTGAGGTAGAAAGTGCAGCCCTAAAGCATGAAGATAAAGTAGCCCAAAAGGCTCCAATGATTGAAGAAGGTCTCGTGTAAGGAGAGACGTTCAGTGGAAAATAGTTGCAACATGAAGACTCTTCAAATACACAGTTTTTGGATCCAACTAGATCCTCTAGATTGGGGAAGAAGAGGTTAGGCTCTGTTAGGCATCGTCGATGGGTTATTTTGGATCTAGATGATTCCTCACCAAAGAAGAGACCTCAAACAGAGGAAGTAGGAAGAGGAGGAGAAGAACAGTGTGAAGAGGTAGTTGTATTTGCTACAAATCTTCAGGAAACTTAGGTATATTTATCCCCTTCTTCTCTCTCTTCTATGTCTTTAGTTTCCTCCATTTCTGCTTTTGGCATGTCACTCACATCAGTTGTTCCCCTCATTGGTCACCCTAGGTAGGTCAACATTGGTTCCCCTAGGGGTCCTCATTCACCTCCTCCTATGTCTATTTCCCCTGAGGTGCAAGTAATGGCAATGCATTCTAACCCATTGAGTTATCATTTTATATCTCTGATGCCTCAGCGTCAAGTGGCTACTTCCCTGGCCTTTTTCCTTGCTATGCTTTCACCATCTCAAAGCAGTCAATTTATCCCACCTTTTTCCTCGGTAATTGTTACGAGACCTAGCAATTCTGCTGATATGTTAAGCATGCTATCATTCCCTTTAGCAATTCCTCATGAGTTTCCTTTTACTAGTGGATTAGGTATTTCACCCCAAGAGTATTTCTCACAGGTGGATGTTACCAAAAGTGCTCGAGCTAGCCAAATACAAAAAAGAAGGGTGAAGAATGAAAACAAACTTATGGAACCCCTTATGCAGACTCTATTCAATGAAAGTCAAAATTTGTTGATGTTTGCGAATGTGACACCCAATGTCATCAAGTCATTCAAAGAAATGCAACCAAATGTTGTAGGACTTTATTTACAATAGGCTCATCCATAGGACAAAGAAGAATTAATGGAAGAAACCCAAAGTGTTGTGACAACTAATTTTCTCAAACTCAGTCACCAGATGAAGAAGAAAGAAAAACAAATGAAAGACCTGAAAGGAAACGTGGAGATTTGGTCCAATAAGCATAAGGATCAAGAGATTGAAATCAGTCATCTATTGGATGAAAGGAATTCCTTTGAGAGAAAAGTCATTGAACTTCAGGCTCTAAGTGTGGGGGTTGTTCCTACCTTATTGAGAGAAATTGAGCAATCCTGGGCAACTGAGGTGGTCCTCCACGATGAATTGAAGCAAGTGGGTGATGGTTTCAAACAACTCTAGTATGATGAGGTAAATGAAATGAACACTGCATTGGAGCAAGAAATAGAAAATAAAAAATAGACTGAGTTAGCCCTGAGGGAGAAGGAGAAAGAAAATATTTCTCTAAGGAATCAGATTTTAGTCCTGGAGGGAAGCATTATAGAGTTCAAAGCATAATTGAGCATCAAGGCTACGAAGGTGGACCTTTGAGATCCCAGCCTCCTACATCCCAAATGAACTTGCTAGAAATAGCCAAAGAATTGCATGCATCATACTGGGATAAGGTTAAGTCACTATTCCTTACCTCGCAACCCACTCTCAAATTTATGGTGCATGCTACCAACTTATGCGGAGTGGCTAGTGAAACAATGCAATGGGTGTAGGAAATGACTTTCAATAGAGTTCTAGAGGCTAGGAAATTGTTGAGAAAATTGTATACAACTTTGGATGAGTCATTGAGTAGTGTGGGGGTCAAAGAATGAATAGTGGTAGCCATGAGTGTGAATGTTTTCATTTCTATGCATGAAGCCATTCAGCATGTCGGTGAGTGCAGAGCAAAGTTGACTCAAATTACCTATGATATGCAGGCTAAATTTTCTTGACTAACTCAGCGAGGGCTTCTGTCACCCTTCATGGCTAACCAAATAGTGGCACACATAGAACACATCATTGAGAGGATTGAGGAGAAAAAACAAGATTTATCTATATTCTAGTGTTTTGAAAAGCCTCCAACTACTGCCAATATTGAGAACATGGTGCATCAGTTGGTGCAAATCTTCTTCTAGCTTGAGTCTAAGGTGAAAATATCTAGTGGATTTCATTTTAAGGAAATTATTGATTTAACCACGGCACATGAAAACTTGAACACTCTCTTTGCACCATCGGATGAACTCTAGACATCCCTTGAGGCTGCCCTCTCCAAGTTGTGAGAAATTAGTCTATTGGAGGTAGGACTAGTCTGCGAGGCCATGATCTGGAGATTCTCATTCCGTAGGTGAAATGTCCCTGTGAGTTTTCAAGCTGTGAATATTTATTCATGCACCACTCCTTTCCTTCGTGGTCCTTCTTTCCTTCATGAATTTTCCTTTTGTTTTGGTATCATTCTGTTAGCTCTCAAAAATGTAAGTTGAATGCCTCAAGAGGCTACCAATCTCTTGATATGCTTCAGGGCAACAGACAAGGTTAAAAGAATTCAACCTTCTACTCTTTGGGTGTTGCTAAACCTGGGAAGGTGTACCTTGTTAGCTCCCAAAAATGTAGGCT
Source organism: Sequoia sempervirens (assembly GCA_007258455.2). Taxonomy (NCBI): domain Eukaryota; kingdom Viridiplantae; phylum Streptophyta; class Pinopsida; order Cupressales; family Cupressaceae; genus Sequoia; species Sequoia sempervirens. The sequence continues at coordinate 553,524,901 of VDFB02000017.1, forward strand.
GAATGCCTCAAGAGGCTGCCAATCTCTTGATACACTTCAGGGCAACAGACAAGGTTAAAAGAATTCAACCTTCTACTCTTTGGGCACTACTAAACCTTGGCAGGTGTACCTCTTTTGAATAATGCAAACTTAACTTGTGATTAACTTCTTGAAACAATTTGTTCACAATGGCAATGGGAAGTAAACAAATGAAAACCAACTTGAAAACAATAATAATATTATGATGTGGATCCTAAAATAAGTTCTTAATGAACAGATGTAAAGAAAACTAAATGAGTTCAAATGGTGAAGTGCAGAGACTAGTGCCTTGTTGGGTATGCAGAGTCAAATGAGATCAAGATAAGCAACACTTTCTGGAGAAGACACAAATTATCTGGCATATGTTTTGTTTACAGCTTGTATAAACATGCAACAATGTAACTAATAAGTTCTACTTCAATAATCCAAGATGAGGTTCTCTGATTACTGTGATCAATAAAAGGATTTAATCTTTGCTTGCAAGAACCAGTTGATTGATCACACAAATACAACAAATGTGTATTGATAAATCAAACATAAACTTGTTATGTTAATTCAAACAACGAGAAAAATCAATCGTGGAGACAACTTAGCAGTATTTTTCATTTTAATTCAACAAATAATTGACACCAGAGAAATGTAGCAACATCAACTGAATCTCATAAATACCTCCATTGTGAAATCATGCAATAATAGCCTCTAGTCTGATAATTTTACTCTACTATATCTACTTGTAGTATTGAAAATCTAAATTCTGGTCCAATTAACAACTACAACATGCTTATTTATACCCCAGCATGAGAGAAATATCAAAATTAAATATTATGTCGGCCCCCCACAAGATTCAGGCTCAATTCATGTCGGCCAGCAACGGTCCCTAAGCATTCAACATGTTGGCCACGAGATTTTGAAATTCTATTTTTACCAGTAGAATAGTCGGCGAGACAACGTAGTAGCTATGTCGAAGGCAATTCACTCGTTAATTGCTTTGCCCTTGTATTTCACTTTCGTTGTGACTTATTCGAGTCAGGGAGATGTCCCGTAGATCACATTATGTTTTACTGATATGCATTGTCGCCTTCTATACGTTGCTATAATATTTTGTTGGTCACATTGAAGCCATGAAGTATCCCCCAGTTCCCTTTGTGTATCACTGTAGCTCTACGATATCAGGAAGACCTCTCATAGACTCCACATTGCTTTACTAAAAATCCTTATCCACACCGAATGTCGCTGTGACTTAAAGATTTTCCTGCCGATGAGTGCCCACTATGAATGTTTCCATAACTCTCAATCATTAGTGAGACATCTTGTAGACTATCCAATGTTTCACCGAAGGTCTTCAACTATCCCTGTGTCACCGAGACAAGGCAACACCTATGCCGACAAGGATCTACATGTTTCCATCGGCAAGACCGGAGGTCACTTGCCGAGACCTCGTGCTGAAAACCCTTAGCTTTGCCAAAAAGAAACCCACATGCGAAGTCAACAAGACATATTGTATTTGCTAAGATAACTCACCAAAACCAAAAGGTTGCACCGCGCAACATCATTGTCATATTCATCCTCGCTGAGACATAAAAAGACTCCTATCGAAAATCATTTTGTAGAAAACCTTTTGCACCGTCAGTGAGACAAGGTCACCTCGCCATGACACTATACTGAAGGCACTCAACTTATACTGATGAACCACCAAAATGCAAAGTTGGGGAAACAAGTGATATTCAGTAAGACACCACCCTGAAAGCCGTAACATATGTTGAAGAGACCCACAGTGCACCTATCGCCAAAACAACATGACTTCGGTAAGACGTTAGCCCGACCACAAAGACATACACTGATAACTGCCAGCAAAAGAAAACCCAATCGCCGAGACAAGAGAAACATCTTGCTGATAGGCAACAAACCTTTGCCAGAAGAAGAATGGGTCAGGGAGACCATAATGCAGTTACACCGATACACCTGAAACATAAAGAATTAGTAGAGAAACAAAGTGGGTCGGGGAGACAAAGGGAGACCTATGTCGATAGAGACCAAAAGGTGGAAAATGCATAGATAGATAATCTAGGGGCCAATCACGAGCCAAAATGTGAGAAAATAATTATGAAATGAAGGAAGAATGCATAATGAAAGACTCATATGGAGACTCAGGGGGCATGAAAAAATGCAAAGAACTATAAAAATTTAATAGTTCTAACACGTTCGTAGCTTTCTGACCGTCACAACGTGGTATCCTATCAGAGCTTCCCTTTGAGATGCCTCTTTTTCATTTTTTCTGGCTCCAGTTTCTTAACACATCACCTTTGCCCACTTTCTATTTGGATGGGGCCCACACCATAGATACCATTTCCAAGAGCTTTCCACGTGGTGATTGTTTGAGCATCCATTGTTTTTGTTCGATGGTTGTTGCAACTGTTTCTATTTTTCTATTGTGTGTCCCTTCCTTTTGCTACCGTGTGGCCCATCTCTCCTTGAAATGTCCCTGTTGGCATGTTACCTTTCCTTCTTTTTGTTGGTTCCTTCGCTAGAGTATCTTACTTATTGGAGCTTCCAGGTGGTGGGCTAGCTTATTTAAGTAGCCCTTTCTTCATTTTATGGTTGTTGTTAGATGGAATTTCTTTCCTATTACTAATAATTAGCCTCTATAGTGTTTGATATTAAATTTGAACTTGCAGACTGTGCCATTCTTTTCAGCCTCTTTGTTTTCAAGAATTTGATAGGATATTAGTTGTGCTTGCATTTTTTAAAATATATGAACATTTGTTTCAAGCTTTTATAATCTTTATGTGGCTTAGTGTAATACAGATCATGTTGCTACTCTTTTTTGTTAGCTTATGTTGTATGGGTTATTTTATGCAAATGGTTTGATGTTCTTATGTTTGCAGTGCTAGGAATTTTATATTTAATATACGCTAATTACTACCTGAGCCTTTGTTTCTTCAATGTGCTTACTTGTCTCATTACTGATCTAGTGCATTGCCTTAGCTTAGATTTTTTTATTTTATGTTTGTCTTTTTTCCCTTTTCGTCCTGCCCATTAAAAAATGAAGAGCCGACTTTGATAAAATCCTGAAGCTCACTTAGCTATGTGCACAAGTCCCCCCAATAGCTAAGTTTCCCATATGGCTATTGCCTGCAAAATTTTGCATCAACACATAACATTTAATCTTGAAATATAAATTTATCATTGTGTTGGTGTGTGTGTTCATGCATCTACATGTGAGATCTTGTGTTTGATATTTCCCAAGTCAAACTTTCAATAAACACTTTCCACATCATCCAAATCATACAATATTGTCATTCCACATCATATCTTAATCATCATCATCTCTTTAATCTAATCAACATCATTTTACACCATGACAACATTAGAAGACCTACAAAAAAGCTTGTTCACATACTTCATGTAGCTCAAACAAGCCAATCACCTTTAAACCAACAAATCATTCACGTATTCCATGACATGATCTGAAAACTTCAAACAAACCAATCACCTCAAATGCAACAACTCATAGCACAAGCCAAATACCTTATGGCCACTTGTCAAATCCAATCACCACATCAACAAATTTCACCTCAATCCTATGTGTCACCTATATCATCATATCAACCTCATCCATCCACATATCATGTTGCCCCTTCATCAACCTATCACACCTATTCTAATGTTAGCACTTATCCATATCAATCTACCTCTCAACAACCATTATCCTATGCAACCCCTCCATGATTATCACAACAAAAAATCATACCACAACAAGTCCAAACACCATTCCAACCTCAACACATTCAACCACAATCCTATGTGTCACCTTCATCATCATGCTAACCTAACCCATCTACCTATCATGTCAATGCCACATAAACATATTCACCCATATCACAACAAGAACATAGGATCCCAAGTCCACCTTGGCAGCAAAATAAAGAGACTTTCAATTCTCATGTTCCATTTGACAAGGGGAACACTAATCTAGTTCATGCACCCTTACCACCATCCAATCAAATGCCTATCTCTAATCCACCATGTACTAGTCCTAATTCGTTGGCCTCTCCACCTTCTAACCAATCAAACTCTTCATTACCCCAACTATCATCTAATCCTCCATCAAATTAATTCCCTAAAATTAGACATTTCAAAAGTAAACCTATGGCATTACCAAAATTCACCCATCCACCTACAAAGGATGTGACCCAGGGGCTACTAGCAAGGAATCAATTGTCACCATGTCATTCAACACATATACTTGAACATAAAAAAGAGTCCTCAAACATTATGCCAAGTCCTTCAAGCAAACCATTTCATCCACAACCCCTTGAGCCAATTCAAGAGTCTCCCATCATAAGTCCAAGTCACCCTCTTTCATGCTCCTATGTTATTGACCATCAAGAACATGTCAAGTCTCTCCATGAGAAATCCCCTTCCACCTCCAGTCAAATAAGTCATGAGGTATGTCAAGAGCACAATCCTCAACATGAGGAAACATTATCCCCTCATCCACATAAATATCTACACCCTCCTAATGATTCTTCTCATAACACACCTATTCCTATTCATGATCAATCTTCCATATTTGATCAAGACCCCTTTTATGATCAAGAAGACGATGATAATCCTCTTATCCAACTTTATGCATTCCATTCTAAAGAGCTTTCCATCTCACATGTCCATGATCTATCAACATCCACTTCCCTTGATGAGACATAGCCTCCCAAGCACACATAGAAGATAAAACAAATACCTTGGATCTAAGTGAACACAATTCTAATCAAGATCCTAATGATCCTCCATCACCCACTATCAACCCCATTGAAATTCCTCCATCATATCCTATTGGTCTTTCCACCCTAATTCATGAATTTTCCTCCTTAGGACAACAAAAACCATTATCTTCTCCATCCAATAAGGAACTCATGTCTAGTGTTCCACCTACACCTAGTTCCATTTTCCATTGCATACCCCAAGGACACCAATCTCAAGATCTTGGTACTTCCTCCATGCATCCTATGTCCACCTCCTTCCATCATAAATCCTATCATATGCCTAAAACATATGTTGTCATCCTTCCTCCATCATCCTACAAATGTCAAAAGCATGTGACCATACACCTTCCACCATCCACTTTGCCACCATTACTTCCAAATCCTAATATTCCTCCATTCACTTTACCACCATTACTCCAAACACCTAATATCCCTACCGTCCAATCCTCTTATCCATTTATCCATAAATGCCCTAGCATTCCCAAACATGACCAACAAACGCATCTAAACATGAAGCTGCCACTCATTCCACCTATCCCATGGGATTCAAAAGAAAAAATTTCAATGCCTCTACCTATAAAGTAAAAAATTCTAAGGACCTCATGTCTTAGGACATCAATAAAAAAATTCAAAGAAAAATACATTAAAAAAGTTATATAAGCCCATACCTCCAAAAGTAAAGGCCAAAATTAAAATGGTTTGGGTCCCTAAGAAAAATGAAAGCAAGTCCAATGAGACATCTATATCACAAAAATCCCAACCATCCACTTCCACCCCACATTCCCACTCTATTCAAGAATCTCATATTCCATCCCACAAGCCAAACAAAAATCATAAAAAATACTAAGTCTATGTGGGTACCTAAAGCACTTTGTCCACCATCTCCTAAGAAAACATCTCCATTGCTTTCTACACCCCATCCACATAAAAATATTCAATGTTTATCACAATGTGTGCAACCATTGGTCATGGTTCCCTTCCATTTCACAACAATTCCACATACCTCCATTTCCTCACCCTTCACTCATTATCCTACATATCTCCCCCACCTTCCTATGGTCCATGCTTTTGGCTAAGCCTCTCCATTCATCTTTTGCATAAGTCCCATAGAACCCCTATCATCTTCCCTACATAATCCACTATTTTCCTCCACAATCCACATCATAATCCATCATATACCTACTCCATCTCCCTTTCATGTCATCCCTTACCAACATCTATGAGCATAATGACATTTGACATAGTCCATGCGATGACATCCATATCTAGCGGGACTATCACCTTTGATGGAACTAGACACTTGAGTCCCTCCTATCCATATTCTCCTCCTATCTAAAAACTAAAAAAAAAAGTCAAAAAAAAGTAAAGAGAAATCCCTTCGTCCAAGAGTGAAAACCTGGTAAATAGGCACCCTGAATAAGTACCATGATGAAAACCTAGAAAAAAAATGTCATGTGTAGGTTGATATTCTATGTCACTTACACTTGGGGGCACAATGTCTTATCTATCCAACCTATCATTTTCATGTCATATCATTCTATCTTACCATCCTACCATCTTTAGCCATCATACATACCTATCATATTGAGTCCACTTATCCATCATTCTCCTTTTGATCTTGATGAAGATATAGGAGCAAAGTCTTGAAACATGTTTTGTGAATCTCTTGACATACCTCATCCTTTCCAACCAATCATATCATTATCCTATTGTCATATTCTTTGTCCAGAAAAATCTTAAGTATTGTACCTAGAATGGGGCATGTTATTCCTATGTGACATAGTCTTTGGAGATCACATCCTTGGTCTCTTACACATACATCCATTCCATCCACTATCGCCTATCTATCCTACATCCACCTAGACTTGCCCCCCCCCTTGGCTACACAAATTGTCATCCATTGACATTCCAAAAAAATCAAATATTCTCAAAAATCTAAAAAAATCACAACATTCAAAAATACAAAATATATCACAACATTCAAAAATCCAAAAAAATTAAAAAAATTTCAAAAAGGAAAAAAAATCATAACATGTCAAAAATCCAAAAAAATCATAAACACCAAAAATAAAAATAAAAAAATCCGAAAAACACAAAAACATCAAAATAACTCTCAAAAATCTGAAAACAAAGTCCACATTCATCACGCCAGTCAAATAAGTCAAACATAGTCATTCAAAATGTCAAAATTCAAATCATGAACCAACAAGACAACATAGTCCAATCAGTCATCTAGTCAAAATCAGTCAAATTGCCATAACAATGTCAATCTCATCACTCTATGGTCCCCTCCAATGTGTCCTTCTTGGACTTGGACCTTGTCAAAATGACATTGTCCTTTTTAGGATGTGTCCTTGACGATAGGAATCGTCCAATCGTCAAACTGTCAAGCAATCTGCCTTTGACAAACAAACATTAGCAAACACAATTAAATGGCTGTTGAAATTTTCTGGTCTATTTTGTCTTAACTTTTGTCCATTTTTTCTAATCTTTTTGTTATTTTGTCTTATGTTTTTTTCATTTTTCCTCTTAGTCATGTTACTAGCTACCTCGAGAATGTCCCATGAAGGATTTAGAGGTGCAATGTTGTCTCATGACCTATTTTTCCTTGATTGTTGTATTTGGTGTGTCTTAACAAAAAGATTGGGGCAACTTTTCCCTTAGTATGAGTTGGGACATTCCTTGTCTTTGACTATCTATTTTTCAAGTGGATGACCTTGTACACCTTGGTATATGTCATACCCTGGTGTTTGTTGTTCATTTGTGTCATTTTAATGCCCAATGATGATTTGAGCAACACCTATTAGTACTTTAGCAAATATTGAAGGTTTCTTTCCAATCCCACCCCTTTTTCCTTTCCCCTCTCACATTTCCTCTAGTATGCATCTTCGTCATCTTTGTCATCCATTTCGAGATCCCACTCGTGTTCTCTAAACCCAATTTTCCTCTCGAGGGGGCATACCACTACCTCCTCGTCATTCTTTCTCTTCTTATTTTTCACTGGGGTATATTTTTGAGTTCTTTTCTTTGTTACAATGTGATAAACTATATTATGACAAAGAGGGAAAAAATGTAGACACATAAAAATGTCCTAGACCTACAAATCAAATTTTTCTATGTCAAACATCCTCCTCACATAATTAAAATATTTGATTATGTCCTATTGTCCAATTTCAACTATTAATTAAATAATTCTTAATTATTTAATTAATTCATATTTCTTATTCCTCCTGACTATTTAAATAAATAAATTATATTTTTTTTTTTTAAATACATCACTAATTTCTTATGTCCCTCTATAATTAAATAAATTATTAAATTTATTTAATTATTATTTGCCCATTATTTCCTCCTAATTATTTAAATAAATAAATTTTATTTATTTATTTAAATACGTCATTAATTCCTTATCTCTTTTTATAATTAAATAAATTCCTATGATTTTATTTAATTATTTTCCACCTTATCCATTTCATCCATAATTAAATAATTAGTATTAATTATTTAATTATCATATTGACTTTTCTTCTAAATTTAAATAAAGCATTTATTTAAAGTTGTCCACTTTCTATTTTCCCACCAAGTAAATAATTTGAAATAATTATTTACTGCCATGTGACTCCACCACTTTTTAATTAAATTAATTTTTAATTCCAAAGGTCAACATCACCTCTTGAATCAATTAATCTTAAATTCTTATTTGATTCTCCAACAACTTCATTTTTCGTGCCCACTATCTTCTTGTCACATGCATTCTTGACCTTTGATTTGATTTTTCCAAAATCAAATCACAACCATTCATTTTAAATTTTAACCTAATTTTTTCCTAACCCTAATTGCTAGTTGTCACATGCAATTTCAGCCTTTGATCTTAGGGCTTTGTCAAACTTTCAATCCTGGCCATTCATCTAAAATTGACTTTTTATAAAAAGGCAATGTCAACCTCATTTGGGGACTTTTGATCATCTTCTGACTTCATCACTTATTCATACTTCATGCTTTAGAATTTAGGCTTCCATACTTCTTCTTGCTTGTATAAATCTAAGTATACTTGCATTTTAGATCAAATACTTCAATATTTTCTTAGGTCTTGTCATAGTCATAGTTGCTCATAAAAAATCTGAGGGCAAACATAATATTGTAGCAAATTGAGAAGGTGCAATGAAGATCAATCAATGGTGGCATGAAGATTTGGTAATATTATTTTATGCTTTATGTCTTTATGCTCATTTTTGCTTCATTGTTTAATAGGGTTTGATTTATATGCTTTATTGCATTAACCTTAATATTTTAGCCCTAATTATAGGCTTCATTAAAAAAGTATCCTTCTTGAAAGTCTCTAAATCAATGTATCCCAAAGTTGTGTCTATGATCTTCATTAATCGAGAGGTGAATTTAGAAATTACTGGTGCTCCCTAATACTTATACTTCATGGTATATGGAGTTTTATATGCTTTTGTTAATTTTCCCTTCTGATCTTTTTCTACCTCCTCGAGACCGGGTTGTTCTTTTGGGTCAGACATTTATGAAACCCAAAAAATAAACATAAGAAGATATATCAAAAACATCAGAAAAGTATTCAAAAATTTGTTCCTAGTACTAACTCAAAACTATATTCCATCAAAATTGCAAACCTTGAAAGGACCTTTACAAAACATACTAAAGTTACCCTGTCTTAATCAAAAATTAAAACCAGAAAAGCATTTTTAACTTGGTCTTTGGGTAAAGGAGTCCAATCGAAATTCAAAGTTTTGATGAGACCATGCCTGTTACAAGTGGAAATTAGAATCAAAAAAGGACTTTAAACATGGACCCCCTAGTTACAAGTCCATTCAAAACTAAAATTTCTGATTGAACGAATGTGTTAGAGTGACCTTTAAAATTGTGAAAACTCAATGGACCTATTTACGATAATATGCATCGAAGATAGGAATAGGAAAAGCATTTCAAACTTGGACCTTTTGATCATGGGTTTTTTCAAAACTAGAAGTTATAATTGCAGCAAAAGGAAAATTATGCAAAGTAAATAGGTCAGATTTTAGAATCGAAAAAGCACATGGGATTTGACCCCCCAAGGATAAAGTTCATTCAAAATTCAAATTTCTGAATGAACCTAAAAGTAAAATTCCCTAAGTAGAATTCAAATTTTGGAATTAGAAAAGCACATGGGATTTGGATTATTTGTCAAAAGTTTGATGCAAAAAAAAAAAAAATTCAAGGAGGGTAAGTGCACCAAGATGGTTCCCAAAAAGGGGGCTTAAGTGGCCACTTTTTTTTCTTAAATCGGGAAATGTTGACCTTGGACGTGAAATTGAGGATAGTTACACTCAAAATTTTGAGATGGAACAAAAACAAGGATTGAAGTGCTCCAAGTATACTTTCTAAAATACTAATTTATTTTGAAAATGATTGAGATTAAGGGGTTCAAAAGAGGGATGTACACAAATTGGTATTATTTCTGTCAGAAAAACATAACATAACAACTCTTGTATAAACTGCGCACGGTGAGCTTTTTTTTAGTATTTTTAAAATCGCTACATTCAAAAGTTAGCTAACAACATCTAGTTGATGCACAATTTTTTTGATAATTTTTTAATGAATATTTGTTTTTTTACTAATTTTCTAAGTGCGCACTTCCTAAAAAGCAACATTTTGGCCGTGCTCCCCCTACAAATTTTGGAAAGTAATAGATTTTTTTTTTAATTTTTTTAAAATTTGTAGAATGGAGCCTAGTTTCTAAAAATGTAATTTATTTGAAATTTTTATGAACGGTTAATTTATAACAAAAAATAAACCAAACACTACTTTTTGAAAAAAAATAGACATATAAACAAAAATTATGGATAAAAGGCTTAACATTGTCAGAAAGTGAAAAAAATTAAATTGTTGGAAAGGTAAGAGAGAGCTTAACAATACCCATGTGTTCGATTTTGTCAATATTGAACTAGACGCAATCCTGACAGTGAGCACGAACCTGATTATATGAAAAATTGTAGAATTTGTAAAAAATAGGTCTTTGGTCATTGGGAATGCCCTCCAAGATTTTGGGTTGGTATTCCAAGGAAAATACCAAAGCTAAGGCTCAGGGATTCCCAAAGAAAAATATAACATGAGCATGTTATAACACGCTCGCATTATTTATTATTTTTGACATTTTTTCTTCTCTGGGGAACATATCTAGCAACACATAATGCACTCATGTTATTTATTCCTTTAGTTAAATGCCACTTTTTTGAATGTTTTTTCATATGTTTGTATGTATATGTATGATGGTGTGTCATGCATGCATGTATGTATGCCTATATGTATGTATTTATGCTTATGGGAGAGAAGGTGAGAGAGGGTGGAAGTGGGTAGAGTGTGGGAGGGTGGGAGAGAGGGTGCGAGAGTGTGAGAGAGAGTGGGAGAGTGTGGGAGAGAAGAGTGTGAGAGAGAGTGGGAGAGTGTGTGAGATTTATGCGACATTATTATTTATTACGTATGTACAATACCTATATGTGTATGTATTTATGCTTATGGGAGAGAAAGGTGAGAGGGTGGAAATGGGTAGGAGGTGTGGGAGGGTGGGAGAGAGAGGGTCTTGAGAGTGTGAGAGAGTGGGAGGGGTGTGGGAGAGGAAATCAGATCCTTGCAAAAATCAAAATCGAGAAATCATCAAATCAGAAAATCTTCAAACTTTGAAATCAAAAATCAAAAAATCGAAATCAAATCAACGCTCCAGCAAATCAAATCAGCAAATCAGATCATCATCGAGCAGGATCAAATCTCAAACAAGCTTTTTTAAAATCAAATCAAACATCCATTTTAACGAGATCAGGATCAACAAAATCGAATCCGCCAGGCGCAAAAATCAAAATCAGGCAAATCGAAATCGGCAAAAATCCGCGCGGATCAACTTAAATCGCAAAAAATCAAACAAAATCAAATCAAATCGACATCGAAAATCAGGATCAGGATCAAAAATCAAAATCAGGCACGTCAAACATCACTCAAAATCGAAATCAATTTTTTTTAAATCGAAATCAAAATCTGCAAATCAGGCATCAAAATCAAATCAAACGTCAAAATCAACGCATCAAACAAATCAGGCAAAATCAGGCGGCAAAATCAACGCGATCAGGCTTTAAATCAAAATCATCAAATCAAAAATCAGGCGCGTCAAATCCATCGCGCGAAATCAAATCATAAAAATCGAAAATCTCGGCATCAAACATCGACAAATCAGAACGTCAAAGCGATCATCTTTCAAAAAAATCAAGCAATCAAGCTTTTTGATCAACTTTGCATCTCAAAATCAGAACAAATCAAAGATCAGGAAATCAGGTCAGCAAATCAAAGGATCCTGCGTCAGCGCGAAATCTCAAGATCAACCAAATCAAAAAAGCATCAAAATCGAAATCGCGCATCAATCAAATCGAAAAATCAGGCGCGTCAAATCGCGCATCAGATCATCAACATCAAAATCAAAAATCAAGATCAACTTTATCAAACATCAAAATCAAGATCCAGGCGCATCAAAAAAAATCTCAAACTTTTGCGATCGAAAAAATCTCGAAATCAGCGCAGAGATCCAGCGATCGAACCGGATCGAAATCAGCAAAATCAAAATCAATCGTCGAAAAATCAAAACAATCATCGAACAAAATCGAAACGCTCGGCATCAAAATCGAAATCAAAAATCAGGCATCAAAAAATCAGAAAAATCAATCGAAAAATCAAAAACAAATAGATCAGCATCAGAAAAATCAATCTTTGAAATCACGCTTTAAAATCAATCAGCAAAGAAATCTCGAGAAATCGAAAATCAAATCAGGCGCAAAATCGAACAAAAATCAAATCAAAAATCTCAGAAAAATCAATCAAGATCCGCACTTCCTCAAAATCCAGCGCATCGAAAAATCAGCAAAGATCGAAAAATCAGTCGAAAGATCGAAATCAGGCAATCAAACATCAAAACATCAAACGTCAGAAAAATCGAAAGCATCAACAAATCAAAATCAAACGCAAAATCAAAATCAGAAAAATCAAAATCCGTCAATCAGGCGCAAATCATCACTTCAGAAATCAGGCTTTTGCATCAAAATCAGAAATCAAATCCAAATCAGATCAAATCAGGCAAATCCGCAGGAAATCAGGCATCCAGATCAACTTCGAAGATCAATCCAGAAATCAAAAATCAGGCATGAAATCAGAAATCAGCGTCGAAAAATCAAAATCAAACATCCAAAATCAAAATCAGAAATCAGAGAAACGCGTCAAAATCAAAATCATCAATCAAATCAAAATCCGCAATCAACATCCAAATCATCTCAAAAGATCAAACAGATCCAGCAATCAAATCAGATCAAAATCGAAATCAAAATCGAAATCATCAAAATCAAAATCCGCATCAACAAATCAACGTCAGAGAAATCGAAATCAAAAAGATCGAAAAATCAAATCAAAATCGAAAAAGTCGGCAATCCCGGAAAAATCGAAAAATCAGCGTCATCGAAAATCGTCGAAAAAATCGAAAAAATCAGATTTCCGATCAAGATCAAAAATCCGAAAATCAAAATCATCGAAAATCCAGCGTCGAAAAATCAGAAAATCAGCGCGTCAAGAAAAAGATCATCCAGAAAAATCCGAAAATCATCGAAAAATCGGCATCAATCAATCCGAAATCAAATCGAAATCCGCAAAAATCTCCTCGAAGTCGATCAATCGGCAAATCGCATCAGAATCAAAAATCAGAAAAATCATCAAAATCAAAATCGCGCATCCATATCAGATCAGATCGAAAAATCCGAAAAATCTCGAAAAATCAAAGATCCATATCAATCAAATGAAAAAAATCGAAAAATCAGGATCGAAATCCGAAAAATCAATCAAAATCGAAATCAAATCACTTCCTCGAAAAAAATCCGAAAAATCGAAAATCCACTTCAAATCTAACATAGGAGAAGGGTTCGAGAATAAAGAAACATGGGAGAGGGTTGGAGAGAGGGTGGGAGAGTTGGAGAGAGGGAGAGAGGGTGGGAGAGAGTGTTGGATAGGGTGGGAGAGAGTTGAAGAGTGCAAGAGAGAGTTGGAGAGAGTGGTTAAGTGAGAGATAGGGTTGGGAGAGAGTGAAAGAGTGTGGGAGATAGGTTGGGAGTGGGTCTACGCTATAAATCTTAAAAAAAAACTAATTTTATTATAATGTGAGTGCGTTATTAACAAATAGAGAGATGGCCATTTAGCAAGAAATAACGCACTCATGTTATAACGCGAGCATGTTTTGTATTGCACTAAAAATGATAAAAAAACACAATATACCCATGATGTCAGCCCACACTTTGCATATTCTCCTGGTTCTGCGCATGCTTCACAAAAAGTAGCTTTTTGGTGATTGGGTGAAGTGTGTATGCATGATTTTTAGATTCCACCACCTTTTTCATGATATTTCCATCACCTTGCATGAAATAGCAAAGTTTTCATGTTGATTCCACCACCTTTTTGATGTAGGATTGCAAGTATTAGGCTTCAACTCCACCTGCACTATTAGGCCTGAGTGAGCCTCATAAATCCCAAGGGGTATGACATGGAAACACAAAGTTGAAAAGAAGGTCCCCAACCTTTCCATCATCCTCGACAAGAATGAATACCCCAACCTTATAACCCTTTGGTATGGTTTTCATGTTTTGATAGTTGTTTTGTTGGGTTTCTTTCATTAATTGATAATGTTTTGATGTTATTTTTGGATTTGATGTTGTTTTCGTATGCATTAGCCTTGCGACTTCCAAGAGTAAGTCGAATCCTTGGGGGGGAGAATGTAGTGCCCCTCAGGATGTTCGATAATTATTGCTTGGGGATAGTCTGATTTAAATTCATTTTGTTAATGTTGTTTGATCAATCGAGGAATTAATTAAATTATTAAATTAAAAAGTAACTTGTCCATAAAATGTAAATGTATATAATAAAACTAATAATAGAATGAAACGTATATGTATACATATATATATAATAGTTGTGCTATCAAGTTATCATAGATTAAATACAATTAATTATGCCATAAAGGCATAAAATTGGAATTTTGATTACAGTTGATGACTTGTACACATTTTCTTTCTATTTTCATGGAGTCATTGATGGATGTATGCATTTTTAGAAAAGGGCACAATTTTTCTCTTAATGGTGCAACAATAGCAATAAATGAAAGAGTACAAAAAAAATACTCTCCACTAACGGAAAAGGAGGGAAAAAAATTGATGAGCATGGAGGTTGTTAGGTCGTTCGTAGGTGAGGGAAGGAAGGGAACCCCATTAGGAGTTTTGAAGTGTGATTCCACCTTGGGAGAGAAAAACAAAAGAATTAGTTAGAGCTCTTCTATATTTGAATCCCCTCTGATGAAGAAGAAGTAGTGGCTAGAGCGAAGGATATGCACATTCCTTTGGATAGGCTTTTCATACCTCCTGGAGTGGATGCATCATAGCTGCATAAATCCAAGAGATTACTAAGGTTCAAGATTCTTGAGGTAAGTCACCTTCCATAGTCTCAATGAAAACACATGCTTTAATAGTGTTATCAAACTTACATTATCATTTAGTCGAAAACATGCAATATGCTTGATGTTTTGCTTAATACTCACTTTTCTTTTATACTATAACAATTAGCAAGAATAAATTTACACATGATTACTTATATCTAGGTTGAGATGGCTATAATCCAATGAAAATATCATTGGTTGTTATGGTAGTTTGCATATTATGGGTTTTTAGTAAAACCGCATCTACCATATCATGATTCTTACTCCTATGATCCCCTCAACATCATGATGCCACTCTATTTTGTTATAGATACTCAATAGATAATCAAGATTATTCATAGCAGTCACCTTTAGAGTCTCATCTGATATAGAAGGCTGAGAAGCAATTTCTAGAAAGGATTACGATTGATAAGTCTTGTCTGACCTTGCATGCCGACTTAACCACTCATCAAAAGGATTTAATACTTGTAAGTATACATAGACCAAGGCTTACCTCTGTCAATGACATTATATTAGTTGCAAATTAAATAATTATACACACTTTCCAGGCTTAAAATTTCAAACATAAAGTGCCTCAATCTCACAATATCATGTAGAGAAGGGAAACTAAATGAGGTGCAACCCTCATTCATTTATCTCGCGTGACTGTGAGTTCCTTGAAAGAAAACATCATACAATGTTAGGATGTGCTCTAGAGGGAGTTATTAATTCAAATATTTTGAGAGCTTCATTGCGAAATTCATTTTGGGAATTTTTTGCAATCATCACAATTCTTTATATGATATCCTTTTATGCCTCCATTTGTATTTGCTTAAAATTTTCTAAAGCATTTTAAAAAAATCCATGCAGTGTGTAATCTACAAACATTGGACTCATTCAATCACATTTCTTTTGATGCAATTTGGTTAACAGATTGCTCATTGTGCCTATGTTTCCCATTTCCCTCTTTAGCAACAATCCAGTGTAAAGGATTTTTGAGAGTAGATCATATGTACATGTGTCTAATTTCTGATTAGGATGTACTTCTTGCGAGTTTCTTTTGTATCTCCAAGTGGTGTATAGGAAATCTTGAGTCACTCCCTTGTCTTGATCTATTCACTTAATGCTTGACCTGTTGCCTTCATCTGTAAAAACTGATTCTTTTCCTAAAACAATCCTACTTTATCTCTTTTGAAAATCTATCTTTGTAGAATAGGTGTTATAATTAAAAAGAATAAGTACCTTATGAATTTTCTTATATTTATATTAAATGTATCTCCACCTTTTCAGAATTAGCGTTGATCCCTAAAATGTCTATACAATGAAGCATTGAATCAAATGACTAATCTTGCTTTCGAATGGAATTCGATGCTCATATACCATTACAATTCACTGCATATTAAAATGTGTGGAATTCAATTTGTATAAACCCATAATTTCATATCAATATGTGTGTATGTAAACATATATAGTTTATCATGCTATTATTTGACATGTTAATTCTGTAAACAATATTCAATTGTTTATATATATGTATATATATATATAAATTACAACAATCTCAAAATCATCTATAAGTCAAATCTAGACCCTTGTGGAGTTATGTGAAAATGATCATATGTGAAACTCTATCTTGTAACTCATAGGATCAAGTTGACATACTATGAACTTCTTAAACTATATTTGTCTTGATCCCTAATATCTAAATCCACTAAGAAAAAAATTGGTCCATAGGAATAACTTGAACCTTCATACTCTTGAACTCTCTTGAATGAGAAGTTAGATTGACAACATGAACTTGTGCATCCGTCGATTAAATAATGATTGTGCTCCTTCTTTACAATTATTTTCAAGTTGAAATGTTGCTTATATACATTTAGTTATTGAGGATTAGGCAAAGAGGAAGTGATGTCTGCTTTGGATGTATGGTTGCTGAGTACATAGAAAAATGAAATGGACGATATTTTATTGTTAAGATTGTTTTATTGAAAATAGCTCATTTCCTTCTATCTTGTGGGTGTTGCTAATGGAACTCATTTGAATTTTCAAGTAAGATTCACTTTAAAGTAGTTTAAGGTAAGTGAGTGTTTCTTTCATGTTTTCTATTAGCTAAAAGAGTCTAACTATAGTCTATTCACCATAAAGGTGGTGTAAGGGGAGTCTTAATTTGACCCTCATGTTGTGATTGTGGAACTATAATATTGTATCCATATGATATATATTACTTATGAAGAGTAAATGACTCAATTAAATAATTTATGTGGCTAAGTTGAAGAGTTATGTGTGTGATTATGGATGCACAATCCCTAAAGCTCTAGAATCTTCAATGAAGGACCCTTGCTAGGAAAGATAATCAACCACATAGAAAGTGTTGCAACTAGGCATGCATAATAGAGATTCTATATTGATCTACATTATGAGATTGGATTGATTACAAATGTACAAGATGCCCTGAATATATAGGCAAGAAGGAAAACCTAAGATGCATGAGATGTTGCCATGTGTCATGATCTAACAACATGTGACAACATGTGAACCCTATCTAGGAAATTATTAAATGTCGATATAAGTTCTAGAAGGAAAACTCATCTTCTAGAAGGAATCTTATCCCTACAAAAAAGGAAGGGGATATTATCCTATTATTAAATGATTTATTAAAATGAAACTACCTAAGTTAACTTATGCTAGTGTAATAACTAATTAATTACACTAACACCCCCCATAAGTTCAACTTAGGGAGGAAAAATGAAATGATTATGCAGAAATGATCGATGATGGGTCTCAGCCAAGAGGCCATGTTAGGTACCCATGTACATGAAGATGCAAAAAAATATCCTACAACCGAAGAAAAGGGGAAAACCCAGTGCGAACAAAACCCCTCTCCAAAAAAGGAGATGAACAAGCAAAAATGTGAGATAGGATGGGAAGGATGGAGAACTCCCAAATACCCCCAAATACACCATCTATCGCATGGATACAATACAATAGATCCCTATAGGGAGGAAAGAGAGAGACAATATAGCCCCCCCAAAAGAAGTGATCACCTGCAAAAATGGTAAGTGTCTGAAGATAGAACATGATCCAATGTCGACAAACAACTTGTCTCCCTTTCGGAAGAAACAAAACCAAATGCAAGTGCAAAGAAGCTTCCCATTCTGCATAGGAATTGAAGGAAGGAAGGATGTATGCTAATGATGATGTCTTTGAACTCTACTCAAATGTCTCCTTTCTTGAAGATGAAGATACCAGAATCAATGAAGAGGGTGACAAATTAGGACAATGTAGAAATTGATGTTGAACAATATCCAAAGAAAGTGTGATGGTTATGATGAATGGGATGGAGACTTGATAGCCCGCCCTAAATGAAGTGTCCTCAAAACCACTGAAAGAAGTTTGAAGCAACAAATGTGTCCAAACCACAAGTCTCCCACTAGGAAGAAACAAATCCAATGGTAGAAACTGAAGAAACCTCAAATCCTGAATGGAATGATAGGGAAGAAGTCTCAGATATGAAATCTCTAAAGAGAAACCAAGTGCCTCCAAGATAGTCTCTAGATTCCCAATCAAGGTTGAGACAAAGGAATGAGGAGACTCAAGAAAACTCTCCAAAGTGGGATTTGAATAGAGTGATATCCCCTCAAGAATGTTCTCCAAACTTGTAGAAGTAGCCAAGTCAGTGATACCTAAAAAAAAGCAATCCTATGATGCCAAGTCTAGAAAACTGAAGGTGTCCTGATGAGTGGTGATGATGGAAGCCTCAATCAATGAATCTGGACAAGGAATCACTAAATGTGAAGGGATACCAACTGTATATAATGGAGAGGAAGCATCTGAAGGAACCTTGTCAACCTCTTCGAAAGATTCAAGGAAATCAACTTCCTGCACAACAATATCATCATGGGGTACCTGATCTGAAGAATGATATTCTAAATCATGACCATCAGGGAAGGGTGGAGTGTTTGATCCTCCATATATCTCCCAAATCTTTGTCCAAAGGATATGAGGACAATCACAATGATCAATAGCACTCAAAACATCACAATCAACTTGCATTGAAATGATCTCCAAAATAGTGTATCTACTACAACTCCAAGCGAATTCATGAATACTTGGATGAGGAACTATACCATATAGATGAGGCAATAGATCAAGTGATTGGAGATGGTGGTTGATCCCATCTTGCCATTGTTTATAGTTACCCTTATGCAACATAACCAAAGAAGGAGTATATGTAAGCCCCATAATGAACTTTCTCCAAAAACACAAAGACAAATGACCTTCAACAGCAAAGAAAGACTTCCAAGGATGATGTGCAACTGAAGTGATGCTACCCAGTTCAAAAAAAAAATTCCCAAGCTTCAGGATATCCAAGTTATTGAACAAATGCACCAAATTAAAAAAATAAATGCAAGAGTACCTGGAGCTAAAACTAATCAAGGGGTCTAGACTGATGAAAAAAATCTCTAAATCACCTTCCTGATTCCGCTGGAATCACTAAAATATGATGAATTGTTGCGAAGATACGAGCCTTTATGTCCAAATTAGGGTTTTGTCTTCAGTTGGCTATAGAATTTTCTACAAGAAAAAATTCATAGAACTGATGTCACCACTGGAAAGTACTCAAAATTCCCTTTCCGACGGTATCTTGTTTGTCTATTTTTGAAACCATGGGTGAAATTTGTGATAAAACAAAAAAATGGCCTGAATTTGGCACTTTGCAGGCTAAAATGGAGCAAAAATAAAGCCCCACCGAGCTTAGCGCCTAGTCGTTGATGTGGCCTCAGCTATGATTGTGGAAAAAAATGGATCCCTCCTAGAGTGGTGGTGGAGTGGAGATCTGGGCGGAGTGAACATCGCTTAGATAGAAGAAGAGGCAGTGGTGGGAGTGGCTAGAAATACACCGTCAATGGTAGATGGAGACACCATTGGTGAGAAGAACCTGACGGGAGGAACACTATTTCCAGTGTTGGTGGAGAATCCACGATCGGCCAAAGCAACAGGCCAGTAGTAAAAAGTGTAGTGTCCAGTCAAACTACGAATAGATAAGACTGGTGGATAGGGAAAATGTCGATGTGATAATCGACTATTGGTCAAAACAGATGGCCAACCAAATAATTATTACCCTACAAAAAAAAAGGAATAGGCTGACATAAGTACACACAACTCTATGATGGGGCCGACCAGAGTGACTTGGCAGATCTAAGAAGCGATTTAAATAGCCTGCTAAATATTGTTTTGATGGATTTTTAAATATTTCATACTACAATTTAAAAATAAAAAAACTTTATTTAATCATCCAAAAGATGATAATAAAAGGTCGATAGAGCCGATGAAAAAAAAAAATGTTTTCGATAGATTTACCAAATCAAATCTTTTGATGTCGATAATTTAAAAAAAAGACCCCCAATATGACAACGGATGATTAATAAAGGCCAGTCGCTCCAATTTTTTTTTTGAAAACTATACAAAAAAAATATAGCCCAAATATTTCTTTTTCCAAACAATAGATAAATTAGCCATGATTTTTTTTTTTGAAAAAAAAGTGCCTGCAACTAAAAAAAAATTTCCTTAGAGGACAACTAACCAAGGTGATTTTTTACTATAAATTGTACGGATCATACAATTGATTTTGCAAACCCTAAAATACTTCTGATGGCTCCCAGGTTGATGTATCTAATTTTGATGATTGGATAGGTGATCCTAGGGTTTTAAGGCCTTTTGAAGAAAATGGTGAGCTCAGATCTAACTCTATCTGCTTCAAAAATCAGCTTGGTCCCTGGGTGGAGTCAAGTAGCCTGCAATGGAAACCTTCAAGCCTATGAAGAATCTCGCACACCAACTTTCTTGATTTTGGGTTGAAGTTTCACTGGACAAGCTTTGATACCATCTTGAGATTATGGATGCACAGTCCCTGAAGCTCCAAAATCTTCAATGGACCCTTGCCAAGAAAGATAATCAACCACATAGAAAGTGTTGCACCTAGGCATGCATAATAGAGATTCTATATTTATCTACATTATGAGATTGGATTGATTACAAATGTACAAGATGCCTTGAATATATGGGGAAGAAAGAAAACCTAAGATGCATGAGATGTTGCCATGTGTCATGATCTAACAACATGTGACAACATGTGAACCCTATCTAGGAAATTATTAAATGTTTAGATAAGTTCTAGAAGGAATCTTATCCCTACAAAAAAGGAAGGGGATATTATCCCATTATTAAATGATTTATTAAAATTCAACCTAGGAATAGATGATATATGACCTAAGTTAACTTATGATAGTGTAATAATTAATTAATTACACTAACAATGTGCAAGGTGAATATAGTGCCTCTTTTGGTTTGTTTGATTGATTGTTTCATGTCGAGTAATGTGTTTGATTTAGTGGAACTTGGGAGTACTTGGTTTGATATTCTTTAAAATTTTGGTTTTGTTTTGTGATTGATTTTGTTAAGGTTGTTTAATAGCCAAATGGTAAGGATATCTTGAGAGGAGAGAATCGATGTATTCCTTGAATATCCTATTGGTGGACTTCTTGTTGATAATTTTGGTGGATTTTGTAATTGAATTGATTATGTTAGTCTTGTTTGAGTTAGAATATCTCTTACAATGTTTCCACTTTTATTCAACACTTATTGTTTTGAGACTGTGGGTCTTTAATAGTCTTCGAGATCATGTTAATATTGCCATTTCTTTGGTGGGGAAAAACTTGTGTTAGCTTTTTGTGAGTATTCTAGAGGTTAGAGGGGATATGGTTTCTACTTGCAAGAGTTAGTATGGGGGCCGACAACCTAGGAGGATCCACCTTGGACAACCCATAACAAGATTGAATTATTTATTTGAATTTTGTGTTGTTTTACCTGAAAGTGGGTGGTTCCATGGTTTTGTTATTTTGATGATGGTTGAACATTGTGTTTGTGTGGGTTTGAGCCTTGCACTTGAATGTGGGTTTTGTTACTCTGAGGTTTTAGCATGAGATGGTGCATGCCTCACATGGTGTTGTTATATTTTTGGATTTGGTATCTTGTGCAAGTTGGCTTGCCATTTGTGATTTTGAGATATTGTTGTTAGTTGGGGTAGTTTCACACACTAATTCATATAATGTAGCCTCACTCAAGGGCCTAAGTTCTCATTTAGGCTTGGGATGAGTGGGAAGGCCTAGAATGGCAAGATCAACTACCTTGCTTCTGCATAGTAATCTTGCAAGGTAGGTTGATCCTACGTAGCAAGCATGGGGGTCTGGCAGTCAATAGAGGTTGCCAATATAACCCAACATGGGAGTTAGTAGCCTAGGAAGGTTATGCTAGGGTAACTCATGGATGCCTATGCAATGACACTCCACCCTTTAACAACCTTGTATGCTCTTGTTCCCATCTTGTTGTTGTTCTTAAGCCTCTAGAAGCAGATGTTGTCATATGTTTGTTGATGCTCTTATTATGTTGTCTTAGTTCTTGTGACATATGTTGTGTTGAATGTTATCTTGTGCTATTGTCATTCACATTGTGAAGTCTTTTAATCCTTTTTTTTATGGTATTCATTGAGGTCCTTCTTGTCTTCTCCTCACATGGGGGGTGGACCTTTGTGTCCATGAGGTCAGGTGGAATGTGCTATGTACCCCATTGGGTCCCTAGCCATTGATCATGTTGTGTAGAGATGTACCAGCTACAGTGACACCGTATCTATACTAGCACTAGATCTAGTTTAATGCTTTATACTCATATCATTTGTATTATTCCATGATATTGTACTTTCCCTACTGAGGATGGGAAGCAGTTTTGAATTGATGTAATCCTTGATGATGTATCTTCATATTATTAATGTATTGTCCATGTTCATGTTATATCTTATGGTTATTGGTGTATTTCTATCTTTCATGTAATGTAAAGATGTTGATAAGAAAAATAATGCAGTCATGTAACCCCAAGGGACCTTGTCATAAGCTATACATGTATTATTCCATTTCAAGTGTTGAATGTTAATATCGGGTTGCATGTTAGTTGTTTAAAAAAAAAAATTGTGCCTTAAATGCTAGTTGTTATAGTTTCCTTTGGGGTTGCATGATGAGGCATTACACACTGTAATATTTTAAACATTAGTTAACTCCTTAGGTGGAAATGTTTCACTCTTTAGTGAAAATGTCTTACATCAACACTTTACATTTTTAATAAAAACAACATTCCTTAAAATAATATTATGTTATGATTAATTTAATAAATTTCACCTTTTATGCTTTCTTGTTTTTCCCTAATGCAATATGACACTATGTTTTCATTACATTGAAGGGACTTAAAATTCCTCACTCTAATATGCCACAATTTCTTTGATAATATTTATGTTGTTTTGTGAAAAATCATTTTATCGAGGGGACTTTAAAGCAACTCCAACAAATATGGAGGAGTCTTATTGATATTTTTTTTCATCTCTATATTGTGCCCTTAGGTCCTTCCTCGATCTTTTTTGCAATATTTTTCTATTCCTTGTGATCCATCCCAGCTTGGAACCCTCCACAAAATAGTAATTATGTTTCATGAGGAAAAAAATTCATATCCCTTGAAGTATCATTGATGCTTTCCCAATCAAATGAAAATTGAAACTTCTCACTTGGATTGATTGCACATTTCTTAGGCTTCTTTGTTCCTAGATACTATTCTTTAATAGCTTCTGATTCTTTGTCCTTGTTACAATCCTTCTCATGACAAATATGTCTATCTCTTTGATCAGAAAGCCTTTCTATAGACAATGAAAAAACATTTTTGTTGCTCCTCCAACCTTTTTCATTGCATAGTCTTCCATTCTCAGAGTCTTGATTAATTGGCATTCTAGTAGACTTGGTATTTTATTCCTAATGCATTAAATTCTTTGCTTCCATCTTATTATTGTCTTGTTTATATTTTCCTCCATAACCTATGTTGTTCCCCTCTTTATCGACCTAATTAATTTCTTTTTGATAATTATTAGGGTCTGTATTTGAGAAACCATATTCCTTTGTGTACTCTTCATCCCTTCTCTTTTGTTAATTTCAAGCTCCAAGTCAACAAAGTCACTATCTCTCTTAAATATAACAAATGCATTCAGGAAAAAAATCAAATATCAATAGCTTATCCCCAAATCAAGAAGTATAAAGCAATCAACAACTTCTTTTCACTATTTAATGCTTTCGTATTATGCCAAATAGGATGCTTTTGCAAATATTTTCACTTCATATAATTATCTAAAGAATTTTTGAAGACTTTGTGAATTCATCCTTCAGATTAACACCTTCAAGTATACCCAAGCATGTTTATGCATTTGCAACAAAGAGAACTACACGCTTACACTAGTTATATTATCTTTGGTATATACTGGAAGAACATTCCATACTTCAGATCGCAAAGGGATCACTAGCTTGGTGGTATAGATTCCCAACATGCTAAGAGGAAGTCTTAGGTTTGAGTCCTTTTGTTCTTTGAAAAGAGAGCATGGTATCAAAGATATACATTTCTGAAATAAATTTTATAATCTTTTGATCACCACTATTGTATTCTTGGTGAGATCTTTGAAAAATTTGTTATTAGATTGGAAACTCATATTCATAATTATCTTAGTCATGTTTTCTTAATCATATCTTTAGGTTTAAATGCTTCTTTTTTGGATTGAAAAATTGTTCTCATTAGATCATGGTCATGCTAAAGACTTTTTAGGGCCCCTCCTTATAGACTTTTCCATATAGTTCTTCTTGTGTATTCACACTTTCTTCAATATTCTAAAATCATTATGTGCTTAGTATCTTTTGTGTTTTTGAGCTCCTAATTAGTTTGATGTTTTTGCTATAATTTTCTGCTCTATCATTATTTCCACCACCTTATGATAGTATAGAACTTGGGTGTCTGTTACAGGTAAGAGACATAATTGTACTAGAGAGATCCACAAAGGAAATTCACCAACATAATTCTCTATAAATATGCCAAAGAAACATTCAAGAGATCCTAGGATAGTTCTAAATTTTTTAGCATTGCCACTTTATTCCAAGGGCATATTCAATCTTAAGATCAATCTTTGGATCATAAAATGCACCTCCACCTTCATCAATAAAATAATCCCAACCCTTGTCTTGAAGATAATATTATAAAAAATCATTTTCTTGCAAATAACATCACTACTCATTGCTTTCTCTGGCTTTGTTGATAAGTTGACTTCATAATGCTTAAAACCAAATTGAGACCATACTATTTTAAATAGATATTATTTGTTCCTAGAAAATAAAATGATATGTGCATCAACTTGAGTGAAACCTCTTACATGAAAGACCATGCAAGCTTCCATACATCTTGTTGGGACTGTAAAAATCTGATGTTTTTACATGTTGATCTTACTCATAAAATTCCAAGATTGGTCCTACCGTGTGCATATTTCACCCATTTTTTGCCCATATTGCCCAATATTTTCCATCGAGTCATGCATTTTTCACATTCTGGTTCATACTAGCATGAGATGGTCAGGGTCTCCCCGACCCGTGTTGCATTTTCTGCTAACATAAGTCTATGTTGCCTATCGGAAAGACTTATTATTTTTCATGGGGATTGGATCTCACTTGCAGGTACCCTTTGACATGACTCCTTCATGGTCTCGGCAATAGAGGATGATTCTTATTGGCGTGAGTTTAGTCCTCGATGGAAGCTCTTACCAAACTCATTATGTCTCACCGACCAAAGAAAAAGGATATACATCGGCAGGAGTTTGGTCATCAGGGTAGTGTCTTATCGAATTCAATGTGTATCCTCAACTCATGCATATGGAGGTATTTTGGCAAGAGCTAGGCGGTATCAGAATATTGTCTCAGCGACATTGTTGTGTCTTGCCGATACAGGGTCTTTGTCAGCCGGCTCTCAGGGAGAGTCTTACTGAGCAATTCATTGAAGGACTTCTTCGGCCAAAAATGTTGCTATCGATGAAAGGTCTTGGAGAAGTTACATTATCTCGCAGACTGACAACATAATGGGATGCGATATTGGAATGAGTTAAGGTTCTCGATAAGAGGTCTTGGTGAGTGACCATCGGTCTCGTCAATAGAAAACAATGAGGGACCTTGTCGATGAGAGTGTGATTTTGTCTCAGCGACTCAGAATGGGTGATGACTTTCGGTGTGACATAGTGTGCTCTATGAAAGGTCTTCCTGAGAGTGATATGTTATGCCAACAAGTTTGATCACAGGGGCTCTCGAAAAAAAAAAGGCTTGTCTACATGACGTCTCCCCGATATCATAAGGTCACAGTGACACACGAATGGTAAAAGAGCTCTTGGGGAAACATAAAGTGATCTACAGGACATCTCCCCAACTCGGATAATTCATGGCAAAAGAAAAAAGAACCACAGGATGACTGTAGTGATTGAATTGCCTTCGGCATAGCTAACGAAATATCTTGGCGACTGTTCCAATAACGATTAATAGAAATTCAAATACTCTGTGGCCAACATGTATATGTTAGAAAACCATTGTAGGCCGACTTGATTGGAGCCTAAATTCTATGGAGGGACAACATGGAATTTTAATATGTTTTATTTTCTTGATGCTGGTGTTCAAATAGGCATTTTTGTGATTGTAAAATCATCAGCTATCAGTTATTCGATATACAGTAGATTTATCAGATCAAAGACTATGGTTCTTGTTTTCAAAATGAAGGTATTTATGAAAATCAATTGATGTTGCTTCACATTTCTGATGTCAATTATCTGTTGAATTCAATGAAAAATACTGCTAAGTTGTCTCCAAGATTGATGCTTTCTGGTTGTTTAAATTGACATAACAAGTTTATGTTCAGTTTATCAATGCACACTTGTTGTATCTATGTGATTAATCAATTGGTTCTTTCAAACAAAGATTAAATCATTTTTGTTGATCACAGTAATCATAAAGATTCATCTGGATTATTAAAGTAGAACTTAGTAGTTACAGTATTGCATGTTTATACAAGTTGTAAACATAATATATGCCAAATAATTTGAGTTTTCTCTAGAGAAGTGTTGCTCATCTTGATCTCATTTGACTCCACATACCCAACAAGGCACTAGTCTCTGCACTTCATCATTTTGAATTCATTCAGCTTCTTTATATCTGTTAATTAAGCATTTTAGGATTTAGATCAGAAGATAGAATTGCTATCAAGTTTGATTTCATTTGTTCACTTTCATCTGCCATTATGGACAAACCATTGTACAAGAAAGATAATTATAAGTTAAGTCTTCCCAATTCAGAAAGGTACACCCACCTAGGTTTGGGAGCACCTGAAGAGTAGAAGGTTGAGTTCTCTTGACCTTGTCTATTACCCTAAAGCATATCAAGAGATTGGCAGCCTATTGAGGCATCTTTCCTGTGTTTTTGAGAGATAACAAATTGGGGACTCTACTGGGGAATATATCAAAAAATTTGGTTGAAGACCACATTATAGAGTCATTGAAGAAAAGGTTATAATTTGAGAAGATTCAGAAAGAGTGATTTCACTAGGTAAAAGATCAGAATAATAATTTTCCTACTTTTGGAAAGTAGGTGGCGACTCTAACATAAATTTTGTAGCTTTTCAAACATGAATGGAAGAAGATCTCAATACAGGGGAGGTCATACTAGAGCTCATGCTGGCAATAGTAAGTGGACACACAAAGATGACAAGGTTGATAAGGGGAAAGGAATAAGTGAGGACATGTGTATGATAGATAAAGATAAAACATCAAGAGCACATTGTGAAGCATATGATCACTATGATACATGGAGAAACAATTCAAGTGTAGAGCCTTCTACCCCAGGAGATCAAAGAAATCCTTTCTTTTTTCTTGATCCTCAAAAATAGGCTAAGTTTAGAGCTGAACTGGAGACTAAACGAATCAGAAATCAGCATGAATATGATCAAAAAATGGAGAGTAACCAAAATGTGTTTATTGATCACGAGATTCTTGAGGAAGCAAAAGCACAATTTGAATTACAAAGGAAGAGGATAGAGGAATTAAAGGCTAAATTATAGAAAACTCAAGTTACCGATCAGACCGCTGGTTGCCCAAACTATGTTCCACCTCATAAGCAGGGTGATAAAGATGTAAGGCCCTCTAATCAACCAAATGCTCCTCACAATCAAATAGGGAATCAATACATATAGCTAAACCATCTGCCTCACATTCCTACTCAGCATACAAATATGCAACCACCTCATGGTCGATATTATTTCCCACAGCATAATGCATAATATAGTAATCCTATGTATGAATATCAGTACCCACCTATCCCTCCCCCTCACCAGTATGCAGCAATGATCAAATAGTTTGATTTGGTAGGGTTTCATTTATACCCTTACCCTATGGATGGCAGCTGGAGAGATCTGGTACCAAAGTTTACATGGAGTAATGCAATTACTGCTGAAGAACATTTAAAGAATTTCAATGTGTTCATCCAAGATATAGGTGTGCCATATGAAGATTTACATATGAGGCTATTTATGATGTCACTTCTTGAAGATGCTAGGGATTGGTTCAACAACTTGCCAGCATCTTCAATTAATTCTCTCCAAATATTCTAGGATAGATTCCTAGAGCAGTATGGGAATCGAAATGCACTAGATGCAACTCTTCATGAATTGATGCAAATTCAGAAAAATCAGAATGATTCAATTTATGATTTCAATTAGAGATTCAACAAGCTGTAGACTAAAGTACCTCCTGGATCAAGGCTACCAAATTCTGTAGCTTTGAGTGTTTATTTGAATGCATTTGATCCTAAAACAAGGTATGAATTGAGAAATAGATTCCCAAGAGATTTGGCTGAAGCTCAGAAGATAGCACTGACAATTGAAAATAACAGAAAGGCTGCTGGTATAATCAGTAAAAGAGATAACCCTAGGCATCCTTAGCAAAGCAACAATTATTAGTATAAGCAGGAGAACACATATAGAAATGAAAGGCTAAGGTTGCATGGCATGCCTTATAATATAGACTGGAAGGACAGAAAACCTATAATATCTAGGCCTTGAAACAAGGAGACTCTCGATCTATTGACAAAGAGGGGAACCTATATGGTGAGTAACAATTATTTTTGTGAAGCTTGTGATAAGCCACATTCCCCAGATTATTGTGTTGTAGCCCAAAGAATGCAAGAAGAGGGAATGTTATGGGAAGTGGTGGAGAAGATCACACAGTACATTTGACTTCAAATACTTTTCATCATGTTCAAGAGAAGTACTTATCTTCAGAGGATGAAGGATATGAGTATGATGTTTCAAATCAGAAGTATAATGTCCATATGGTTGAACAACAAGTCTTTTCTAATTCTGAAGAGGGTTATATAGAACCACATTCTGATGAAATGCCTACTCGCTACAATATGAGACTCACCAAAGAGGAGATAGAGAGAATAATTGTTGCTACAGTTGAGGAAGCAAAGAGTAAATATTGGTTGATAAATAGAATAGTAAATGAGAATGAAGGTTTCCCTAGGGGAATCTTCATGAAGGACCAGAAGGTAACACAAGGAATTGTGAAGAAGCCAGAAAAGAGACAGCCTGATAAAGGTGAACAGAAGCTTGTCCAAAAGGAGGAAGTAAAGGAATTACACAAAGAGATACAAAGGCCTGACCAGCCTAGTAAAGGAGAGAAGGAAGAAAACAAAGGAGAAGCATTGGAGCAGAAGAAAATCATTAAGGTGGAGGGCTCTTCTTTTGACTTCACTCAGGCATTATCCCAGGTAAAAATATTTGTTCCACTACTTGAGATGATGAAAATTAAAGAATACAAAGACTATGCTATTCAATTGATAATGAATTCTGAAAATAAAGTAGCTATCAATAGGCAGGAGAAAGTAAATGTCCCAGACATCTGCTTGAGTGATGTATTAACAACTCCCCCACATGTTGATCCTTTTTTCACTACATTGCTTATAAATAACCAATTGTTGAGGAATTGCATGATAGACTCTAGTGCAGCTATAAACATCATGCCAGTAGGAGTTATGAAGCAGCCTGGCATGTGGGTTGATACATATGAAGGGAAATGTTATGCAATGGATAACAGACCTATTCCTGTGGTAGGTATTATGAGAAATTTTGAAGTCAAGCTAGCTACTTATCCACAGGTGGCATATAATATAGATATAATAGTGATTGATACTCCTCCTCAGTTTGGGATGCTTTTATCAAGATAGTGGACAGCAGCAGTTGGAGGAAATATCTAGTTTGATTTATCTTATGCAACTATTCCAGTGAATGGTCAAGAAGTCAGGTTGTATAGGAGCTAAGAATGAGACAAGTTGTTGACTATGTACCCCAAGATCAAATCAATTGTTTTTGTGATGTGGATCTTGGCAACTTCAAGATAGAATCAGCCTAGCCAGAGTTAGTCGGTACTGATCCAGTTGAAGGTTCTTGTGGTGATCGAGAAAAAGAAACAATGGACAATGTGAGTTAATTTGATAATGAGTATATAATACCTCCTAGTACAGTTGAAAGTCATGAAGACTCATTTGATGAAGAAGAAATGATGTTTTGCCAAGGTATGCCTAGGAATGAACTCCAGGTATTTTCAGATCTACTTTATGGTAAAGAGGAAATAATTTCAAACAAGCTAGATGATGGAATAAGTGACTTCATTGGTAATGTTTCTGATTTTTCATTCTCTGATGATCTTGGACCTCTTTTTGATGATGAAAAAAGTGAAGAATATAATTGTAGTGATGAGGATGTTGAGACTTGTTCACTCAGCAGTGAGAAAATTTCATATTTGCTGACTCTTGAATACCAGAGATGTATACATGAGGGTGATTATGAAGTTTTGTTTCCATCTTACATTTTCCTAGACAGTGAAAGATCTTTGTATGATGATTCTTACGACTCTCAGTGCATTTCTCAAGTTGATAGTGAAACCTTTCAAGTTGATCAAATGTCTATGTCCATTCAAGATGAGGTATGTGATTTTGAAATTTCTAACTCTTGTGGAGAAGACATTTATATGCATACCAAGAGTGATAGTGGTCCAGATTTGATTGGTTCATATATGCTTAATATTGATGATATGAGTCATAATCTAGTGTTGTCTCCAAATGATGATACTGAAGAAGTGTGAAAGGTTTTAGTTTTGTTTGTCTCAAACAATGTTGATATGACAGAGTTGTTTGTTTCCCAAGAGAAGCACTTTGATGATGAAATTCTAGTATAGCTAGGAGAATGGTTTATAATGAATAACAGTGAGAAAGATAATGAGGAATTTTATGTTGGATATGCATATACTTTGTATGTTGAAGATAACAGGGGTTTGTTCCATGACGATGAAGAATTTGAATTGCTGAGTGGTGTAGGGATTTTGGGCCAAGCTGAACATGATGATTTTCTAAAAACTTGCAATAATAGTGACAGAGAAGATTGCATGTGTGTCTTCAAGAAGAATCTGATGAACTCAAGACAAAACCAGGTAATTGACAGGGGAAAGTATGATTTGAGTTTTAGATTGTAATAGCTTAGAACAGGTGAAGTTAAAACACAAAGGATTAAGGGTTGCCAATGCATGGACAACTCTTGCTTGTCCTCTTTAAAATCCTTTTCCATGCACAGTAGTTTAGGGTTTTGGTTCACCTTCATTTTACATCCATTTCACTTCCATTTTGCACTCACTTTCCATTCCCATTCATTCCATTTTTGCTCACCGGTTCATCATTTTGTGTTTGGTCTGGTCTACTCACCCAAATATTTTGGATCCTTGCAATGATCTCACTATCATTCATCCCCAGAAAAAGCCACTGTTGGGACTATAAAAATATGATTTTTTTTACATGTTGATCTTACTCATAAAATTCCAAGATTGGTCCTACCGTGTGCATATTTCACCCATTTTTTGCCCATATTGCCCAATAGTTTCCATCGAGTCATGCATTTTTCACATTCTGGTTCATATCGGCATGAGATGGTCAGGGTCTCCCTGACCCGTGTTGGGTTTTTTGCTAACATAAGTCTGTGTTGCCTATCGACAAGACTTATTATTTGTCATGGCAATTGGATCTCAACTGTAGGTACCATTTGGCAGGAATCCTTCATGGTCTCGGTGACAAAGGATGATTCTTATCGGCATGAGTTTAGTCCTTGGTGGAAGCTCTTACTGAACTCATTATGTCTTACCGACTAAAGAAAAAGGATATACATTGGCAGGAGTTTGGTCGTCGGGGTAGTGTCTTATCAAATTCAATGTGTCTCCCTGACTCATGCATATGGAGGTCTTTCGGCAAGAGCTAGGCGGTATCGGAATATGGTCTCAGCAACATTGTTGTGTCTTTCCGACACGGGGTCTTTGTCAGTCGACTCTCGGGGAGAGTCTTACCGAGCAATTCATTGAAGGACTTCTTCGGCCAAAAATGTTGCTATCTATGAAAAGTCTTGGCGAAGTAAAATTGTCTCACCGATCGACAACATAAAGGGATGCGATATTGGAATGAGTTAAGGTTCTCAATAAGAGGTCTTGGCCAGTAACCTTCGGTCTCGCCGATGGAAAACAATGAAGGACCTTGTCGGTGAGAGTGTGCTTTTGTCTCAGCGACTCAGAATGGGAAATGACTTTTGGTGTGACATAGTGTGCTCTATGAAAGGTCTTCCCGAGAGCGATATGTTACAGAAACAAGTTTGATCACAGGGGCTCTCAAAAAAACAAAGGCTTGTCTACATGACGTCTCCCTGATATCATAAGGTCACAGTGACACACGAATGGTAAAAGAGCTCTCAGGGAAACATAAAGTGATCTACAGGACATCTCCCTGACTCGGATAAGTCATGGCGAAAGAAAATAGAACCATGGGATAGCTATAGTGATTGAATCGCCTTTGGCATAGCTAACGAAATATCTTGGCGACTGTTCCAGTAACGATTAACAGAAATTCAAATACTCTGTGGCCGACATGTATATGTTAGAAAACTGTTGTAGGCCGACTTGATTGGAGCCCTAATTCTATGGAGGGCCGACATGGAATTTTAATATGTTTTATTTTCTTGATGCTAGTGTTTAAATAGGAATTTTTGTAATTGTAAAATCATCAGCTATCAGTGATTTGATATACAGTAGATTAGAGATGGATACAGTACAATAGATTTATCAGATCAGAGACTATGGTGCATGTTTTCAAAATGGAGGTATTTATGAAAATCAATTTATGTTGCTTCACATTTCTGATGTCAATTATCTATTGAATTCAATGAAAAATACTACTAAGTTGTCTCCAAGATTGATGCTTTCTGGTTGTTTAAATTGGCATAACAAGTTTATGTTCAGTTTATCAATGCACACTTGTTGTATATGTGTGATTAATCAATTGGTTCTTTCAAGCAAAGATTAAATCCTTTTTGTTGATCATAGTAATCATAAAGATTCATCTGGATTATTAAATTAGAAATTAGTAGTTACAGTATTGCATGTTTATACAAGTTGTAAACAGAATATATGTCAAAAAATTTGAGTTTTCTCCAGAGAAGTGTTGCTCATCTTGATCTCATTTGACTCTGCATACCCAAAAAGGCACTGGTCTCTGCACTTCATCATTTTGAATTCATTCAGCTTCTTTATATCTATTAATTAAGCATTTTAGAATTTATATTAGAAGATAGAATTTCTATCAAGTTTTATTTCATTCGTTCACTTCCATCTGCCATTGTGGACAAACCATTGTGCATGAAAGATAATTATAAGTTAAGTCTACCCAATTTAGAAAGGTACACCCGCCTAGGTTTGGCAGCACCTAAAGAGTAGAAGGTTGAGTTCTCTTG
Organism: Sequoia sempervirens; assembly: GCA_007258455.2. Classification (NCBI taxonomy): domain Eukaryota; kingdom Viridiplantae; phylum Streptophyta; class Pinopsida; order Cupressales; family Cupressaceae; genus Sequoia; species Sequoia sempervirens. The sequence goes on from VDFB02000017.1 coordinate 553,558,927, forward strand.
ACCTTGTCTGTTACCCTGAAGCGTATCAAGATATTGGCAGCCTCTTGAGGCATCTTTCCTACATTTTTGAGAGCTAACACATCTTACACTGTGACCAAAGTAGGTCGAATGGCCTCCAAAATTACTCTAGGAAAATGATCAAACATTCTCTTGGAGCCATGAAAATGCATTGACATGTTGGTTGATGATAGGGGATAACTATTTTCAAATGGATTTGCGTGAATCTATCAAGATTACAAGATATTAATGATCAAAGTAGCTCACCCAACCTTTTCTAAAACTACCCCTGTCAAAAAATCACCTGAAACTCACCAACTCACTGCCTTAAAAAATACTAGATCTCTTCCTAGGAAGCTTCCACTTGGGTAATTAGCTCATTTAAGTCCAATGAACATGTTTGCAAAAGGGTTTTTCACCAATCCACTTCAAAAACTATTAAGTGTTAAATTTGACCCCTCTTAAACCTTCTGGGAATGCAAACATCAAAACTGTGAAAACTCCATTTGCTTTTGATTCTATAAAAATATCAAATGGGATGTTGGGACTTTGAAAATTGACTTGAAAGTATATTAGCATGGGGAAAATTTGAAATACCAATTGGTTCATCATGAGAATCATTCAACTCATAAATATTGGCCTCCAAAGTTGATCTCCCTGGTAGATTTAGCAATGTCTGGACATCAAACTCTTCTAGAACCCTCCAACTTGGTGCTTCAAAACCCTATCAAATATAATCATAGGAGGCTGAAATAAAGCATACACACTCACATATGGTAGACCAATATGATTTTCAAATGATTTGGCATGAAACTAAACCATATTTAAGTTATGATCACCCAAGTAGGCTACTGGGGTAGATCTCACAAGTACATTTTTGAGTGTTGTAATCAATTTTTTATCATTGGCACCTCAAATTTTACCAAAATTTGAAGTTTCCAATAGGTAGCTCACCACCTATTGAACTATTACAAATGCATTTACAATATGTTGTATTACATGTCCAAATAAGTACACAACAATCTTTACACTGATCTAGATTAATTCTCTATTCTGCTCTACTCTACTTAGTGTTCACACACTATGCAATACAATTCACACAAATATGATCGAATTCACATCATACACATGTAGGTGGAGCACCATACATGTAAATTTTCACACATCACACACAAACACCACTAGCATCCATCCATCAATCTCCAAAATCAATCTCCTATATATATCCATATCAAGTGTAACTTCAATTAAGTTGACCTAATTAGAAGTAATACACAAAATTAAGCTTGACGTCCTTAAAAAAATTTATTCACATCTTGCACCTTAATTCAAAATTCAAATCTCTTTAATATAGGTTGGGATGGACCCAATATAAGTCTTGCATAATATTTCAACACACATTAATCATTCAAATTTGTTAGGTCAACCCCAAAGAAGACATAAACACAAAAAACTTTCATCTATTTACCCAATTTGTCAAACGTGTGACTCAAAACTTGATATCTCTTTGAATTCCCACTAAAATTAAATATGAAAGCTTATCTTAAGCATCACAACTCAAATAGATTATCCAAGGAATGTGGAATCTCCCACATCGACATACTATTCAAAAAATAGTTGCAATATACCGAGTTGAACTCTGACATTCATATCTTTTTGAGTACTTCTCTAAATAACATGAACTCATGGATTTAGGTACATTTGATGATCATAAAAACACTGTTAGAATTGTAGAGTGAATTCTCAATTTTTGGTGGAGTGTTGACCCCTTAACCAACACACTAAACCATTATATTATCAAAAGGAACACTTAGCCAAATTTCTATATAACTATACTTTTCAGACCAACTTGTTCTATAACATTGTCTTCAAGAATACTTCTTGTTGATCATAAAAGCTTGCACCTATCCAAATAGTCTTATGGGAAATTCATGAGTGGGGGACCTAATTGTGCCTCAGTGAAAAACCTCTAGGATTTTTATAGAACTCGACTCTTTTCTATGTGTTGTGAGAAAAGGGGGAAGGAGAAAAGTAGAAAAATAAAAAGGGTGGAGATATGCCAACACTTTTACAACATTTCAAAGATTAACAACTCCTTATTCCTAATAAAATGGGCACAAAATTCCATAGAACCTTCATTGTTGGAAAGAGAATGAATGACTAAGGCTAAAGAAAGAAAAAAGTGATCATTCAAATCTCCCTATGGGAAGCATCCATTAAGGTCTGATTGGAATAAGAAACCCTAATATTAACATGAATGTTTTAGATCTTTACAGAATTCTCTTACTCTAATAACATAATATGAATTTCAACATGATCTTCACAAAAAATGAAATAGTATAATGAACATGATCCAATTTTTGAAAGATAGCACTAAACATAAAAGCTAATGGCATATAAAATTATTACCACGACTATCTCTATAAGACTTGACACAAAGCATTCAACATAAACAATATAGAAAAAATAAATTTGTGATAAAGGCCATTACATGCACAATCTAAAAGATTTATCCTTACTAATATTTGTTCTTGAAATAAATCAACTAAAAGAAAAGATTGGATTCCAATCCGATTAATAGTCTTGACAAATAAAACATGCCATAGAGTGTAAACAGTGCTTTGTAAAAATTCTCCTATTCTTGCTAAAAATGATATATTTGTTCCTCATCGATGATGATGCTTTCCCTAGCTAGAAAACCCCTTAAATAGTGAAAAGGATGGGTCATCACCACAACTAATAGATCTAAACCTTGACAGGTGTCTTTGTCTAATAAGCTGCAATATGATCCAATATTTGATTAGATTGCAATAGTCTTCGCTTAATAAAAGTTGACCTTCTTCATTAATGGTTGAAGATATTGCAGTAATTCTACAAAGATATGTTTTCAAAAGATGATCAGATCCCACCATAGCTTGGATAAACACGATCTGATCTACTATGATGAATAATGACACCTCCCAATAAGACCAATCTCGAAGACAAGATCTTTGTTGCGTTGTTTGATGAAATCCACCCAAAGAGAGACATCCACGAAAGAAATAACCCACATGATGAAATGGTTGATGTGGCATGATGGCAGGTGATCTTTGAACTTGTTAGAGTAGCTTGGGGAAAATTTCCACCAGATGAACATGTGTCCTGGACTAGGCCCGAAAGGGAAACAATACCAAGAAAGGGTGCATAGCCACCACATGGCACATTGCATGTATTTGTGCAAAAATTAACTTTGGCCTTTGGTGTGCGATATCATCAAAAGGTGAAATCAAAGTGAAGCCAAAAACATGATTGTCAGGCCTAAAAAATTGAAAGTAAAATGTCAAGGAAAAATATTTCTCCACAATTTCTAGTGACTCTTAGGGGGGATTGGCTTGTAGAGGCATGAACCTAGATAAAAGAATCCTTAGAGTTTGAGGAAAGTGGCATGATGAGACTCCCAATCTTCATCAGAGGGTAGGATAAGGGAACACTGTGTCTCATAGGCCTAATCAAGATCAAGGACCTCTTTGAAAGAAACTCCTTCCCATTTCGATGCAGCAGTTCTGGTATGGTAGTAGAAGTGGGATAAATAGAGGAGCACCTTCTCGACTTTCATGACCGTAGGAGATGGACTCGTACTTTGAAGTGATGAGAAGTCATGTTTTTTAAGCTAAATGACCTCTTTGATTTATTATTCCACCAATAACCCTCCATCATCTGAAAATAAGGGGGGAAACCCAATCTGGATTAGAGCCTACAAGTCTTCTTTGATATCTCTGACCTTTTTAGTCAATGCCACTTGATAAGCTCTGCTTTCCTTAGGTGACTCGATTGTAGGAAATAAATTCATTCACCTTTCTATTTGCTACCCTTTAGTCTAGAATCTCAATGCCTCTTAATGCTTCTTTGGTCACTTTATATAGCTTGGTTATTAATCTCCTCAATTCTTCAAAACAAGGGCTAACCATTTATAGAATCTTCTCTATTGTTGGGATGACCTTGGTGTTTAATTTTTGCACATCTATCATGAACCTCAAGACTAGCTTCAAGGCTTTTGTAACAATCATGATCCTTTCCCAATGGGAGGATAATATCCCATTGAGTATCGGGAGGAGCCTAGATGCTCATGTTGTAGCCAACTCTTGTTGGAATTAGGTTTCTTGAGCTCTCATGCTTTCCTTTAATTTCTCAATTTCCTAGAGAGCATTCAAAAGTTCTGAGCATAGCTTCTCTATCTCTCCAATGTGAGTTTGTAGGATAGACTCGATTTCTTGCCTTTCTTGCCTTTCCTTTTTTGTTTCTTCTAGGGCCTTTTGAAGATCATCGGCTGTCTTAACCAAATGTTCATGTAAATTGGCCTTCTCTTTATCCATTTCCTACAACTCCTTTTGAAACTCTGCATATATAATTTTTTCTTGGCTTGTGGTGTCCTCAAGCTCTTTTTTCCTTCATTGATGCTCCATAGGTGTTTCATTCTCAACCTCAATTTTGAATTTCAATCTCTACACCTTAGCATGAAGCCAATCCTTTTCAATCTAAGCTTTTTCAAGTAACTTAGTTACTTCACTTTGTAGACCCTGTTCTTGCCTTAAGCAGGCCATTTCCATATATTTTCCTTTGATCTCTGCTTGCATTATTTCTACTATGGCATTTATATTTACCAACTCTTCCTCACTCTTTTTCAATTTTTTTCCCAATTTCTCATAGTCAGTATAAACCACCTTCTATGTTGTCTTGGCCAGGCCCACTTTGTCATGCAAAAGAGGTTTACTCAAATTGAGACCCACAACTTGGAAATCATAATATTTGAACTGCATTTCTCATTCTGATTTGGATACTCATGGCCTCATAGCTGAGATCAATAGAGTGTTTTACTCATCAAAATAGGTCTCTAGCTTTAGGGTGGTTGGGTTTGTCATGGATTTTATCCACAACTTCTACTTCCTCTCTTGTCAGGCCTACTTGGTTAAGTCAATATGGGTTTGGAGGCTCTGTGGAGACTCAATACTTTGTACGACAAGAGAAAAACTAGTAGGGAGACCATAGAGGGTGATGGTAGGGGTGCTCTTAGTTGACTGAGTTTATGGGGAGGCAAAAGGAAGTGTTATCATTGAAAAGGTTGGGACACCATTTATGACCTAAGAAGGAGGGGTTCCTATTGGAGTAAAATGGGGAGTAGGAAAGAAAAAAGGCATATTCCTAGAAGTGGGAAAGCATGATGAAACTTGCAACATGGGTATCTCAATGTTTGCAACTTGTTCCTTAGATACGGTGATAAAAAATTCAATCATGGATGAGGTAGAAGATGCAAATTCCATGCGTGGGGTCTCTATATGGGGCTGATTATGAAATATAGTTGGGGGTGTATTAAGGATGAGGATATCAAAATCCATGGATGGAGGATTCCATTCTATAGATGAGGGGGACACAATGACCAAAGGTGTAGTAGAAGTTTGGTGGGTGTAAAACTTACCTAGATTGTTGGGGTTGAAGATACTAACAAAATGAATTCCACCACTTCTTCTCTTTTATCCAAGGATCCTGTTATGTCTAAGTCTTGAATTCTCCTTTTCTTTGCAAGGGTTGCATTAGTTCTTTTTTATTCTCTAATGACCTATTCTAACAAACCCTAGGTATTTTGAGTTGCAACAACTCTTTTAGGAGACTGTTGGGTCCTCTTACCCCTTGGTAGGATGTTGGTAGAGGATGAGACTTGTGATTCCCTATGTTTCAATCCTTTTTATTTCCCCTTTGTTGCTTCAAAGGGTTGAGGTGGTCGGTCCAAAACTAGTACGTTCTCTTGTTCAAGATCCCAATCTGATCCAAGATTACTATTGGATCCAGCCTCACATATAAGAAAAGCTTAGGTGCAGAACAAACTCTCCTAACATCAAAACCTTGGAAGAATGCAGATATGACTTTAAATTTTTCAATTACAGTTCATTAAGATACACTTGAAAAGAATAATAGAAAAGATAAATGAACACATACACAATTGGACACCAGATTTATGTGGGAAAACCCTTACAGGAGAAAAACCCACCACACCAAGAAAAGCCTCTTTGTATTACAGTAAGGAAAAGAAATATAGAGATTAGACTTAACTTTTTGATGTCAATTTACAACAACATTCAATGATCAGTCTTGTATAGAACATTAATCTCACAATGCTCTTAGACACATACAATGAACCCACTCAGATCAATCCATGTTTAATCGAGCAACCCTACACCATCGAATTGTTCACCATTGTTGACCATTGCAGAGCATAATTCATTCTACTCATGGCCTATTCATTTTTCACAAAAGAATAGTCACAACTATTCAAATTCCAATGATTCTCATTTTTCTTCTCTCATTGGCTCAAAAAACACCACATAGGACAAACATTCGGTCAAAATGTTCAACTATATCGCATGTTAGTGAGACACTAGACCGTGTCTCCCCAATGCCAAAATTCCCAATCACATAGCTATCGGCAAGAGTCATATCGAATACAAAACCATCAAATAGACCCACTCTATCACCAAGATATCTCACCGATGTCCATTGAAGAACTATCGGTAAGACCATCGCTATCAGCAAGAGCTCATACCAAAAACAAATCTATCAGAAGACAAATAATATCACTAAGAGTTCACACTAAACATAGAATAGTCAGAGAGACCAACGCTATCGGCAAGAGCTCATACCGAAGTTGCATACCTATCGGTGAGACCACAACCATCGGTAGGAGATCATACCAAATGCAAATTTGTCAACAAGACATCCACTGTCTCTTAGACTCTTATCAAGCCTTCATGTCACCCCGATGACAATCATGTGTAAAACCATCAGTGAGACATACTTTGTTGGAATGAGTCACTCTGAGGGTTCACATCTCTCCCTGATGCCACTCGTTGCCAAGAGTCTCCCTAATGATCATCGAGAATCAACCCATCGGAAAGAGGTCTACTCAAACAAAAAGATTTAGAACTTTTACAATGATAGCCATTTCTTGCCGATGACTCGTTTCAGCAAGACAAAACCAAAGTCTCAACGACTTTGATCTTTTGAACATAGCTACTGGTCAGTAAAACATTATGAGGGTCTCACTAATTTTTCTCTTTCAAGAGTTTCATGTTAGTAAGCTTGAGGCACATTTTCCAACAATCTCCCACTTGACAAAGATCTTAATAACACCTCCAGAGCACAACAAAACTACTAAAATTCATGGGCACTAAGACCCATCGAACTAGCACACCACCTAAATTTGTCTGTGCTCACTGGTTTCCTCAATGCATCTGCAACATTTTCCAAAGTATCCACTTTTTCTAAAGATACCTTTCCATCCTCCACCATATCTCGTACAAAATGATACTACACATAAATATGTTTTGTCCTGGCATGGAAAGTAGGATCTTTTTCCAAAAAAATAGCACTCTGACTATCACAGTAAATTATAATTTTCCCTACATCAAACCCAATGTTTTAACCAAATTGCTTCTTTACAGGCATGTGTTGCTGCCATGTATTATGCCTCTGTAGTGGACAAAGTGACTACAACCTACCACTTACTCATCCAACTAGTTGCACCACCATTCATCATGAAAACATATCCACTAGTGGATCTTCTATTGTCAATGTCCCCTGCCCAATCAGAATCTGCATAGCCTCGAATGCTGAGAGTCCTCTGTGATTCAACCAAATTGCCATGGTAACACAAAGCATATTCTGAAGTTCCCTTTAGATATCTAAATATTCTTTTCACAACATCCCAATGTGTCCTTCCAGGATTTTCCATAAAACGACTAAGTACTCCCACTGCTTGGGCAATGTTTGGCCTTGTACAGACCATTGCATACATTAAACTACCAACTACACTAGCATAAGGCATTCTAGTCATGTCCTTTGTCTCAGTAGGAGATTTTGGACAGTCTATAGATAGCTTCATTCCCTACAAAACTAGAACAACTAGCTGCTTGCAATCAGTCATACAAAATATCTCTAGAACAGTATTAATAAAGTTACTCTTATTGAGCCAAAGTTTTCTACTCTTCCTGTCCCTAGTTATTTCCATTCCCAGAATATACCTAGCTGCACCAAGATCTTTCATTTCAAACTTTTCAGACAACTGATATTTTAGATCATAAATCATTAACTTACTATTGCCTATGAACAACATATCATCAACATAGAGAGCAATAAGAAGAACACGATCATTTTCAGCTTTTTAGTACACACAATGATCAGAATTCCATCTTAGAAATCCCAATGACAAAACAAATGTGTCAAACTTTTGGTACCACATTCTAGGAGATTGTTTTAATCCATACAAAGATTTTTTCAACTTGCAAACCAGATTTTCTTTACCTTTTTCCACAAAGTGCTCAAGATGGGACATATAATTTCTTCTTCAAGGTCACCATGAAGAAATGTTGTCTTTACATCCAATTGTTCAATCTCTAAGTCATACATTGCTGCAAGCAACAAAAGAAATTTGATAGACGTTAGCTTAGCTCCAGGAGAAAAAATTTCTCCATAATCAATTCCCTCTACCTAGGAATACCCCTTAGCAACCAACCTCACCTTATAATTTTCCACACTACCCTCCAGACCTATTTTCTTTTTAAATACCCATTTGTAGCCAACAACTTTTTTGCCTTTAGGCAAGGGCACCAAACTCCAAGTATCATTCTTTTCTAATGATGCCATTTCTTCATTCATGGCTTCCAACTAAGAGTTTGAATTAGACATTCTAAATGCCTCTTTCACAGTCCTAGGCTCATCAGTGCTAGAAACTAAAGTATAGGCACAAGTAGAATCTAACAAAAAAAACCCATACCTATTAGGTTGCTTTATTTCACGTGTTGACCTCCTCACAGGCTGAGGATGAGGTTGATCTTATTGTTTAGAACTCTAAGAACTACTTGATCTCTCCTTAGTTTCAGGTACATTTTGAATTTTCAATTCTTCTTTATCTGGTGTCGGAGGAGTTTCAACTACATCCTTTTTATTTTCTGATTTTGTCTTTGACTGCAGATCCAAAGTAGAAGGCTTCAGCTCATGAAAAATAACACTTCTACTGTACAAAACCTTCTTTGTATCAAGATTTCAAAGCTTGTATCCTTTTATGCCAGCACTATAACCAATAAAAATACATTTAGCAACCATTTTTTCTAATTTAGATCTTTATAGTACCTTTCAAACTCATCAGAACAAAACTCACTGCCATTGTCAGTCCTTAAACATTTTTTTTTTCTTCCAATTTGATTTTCCACAAGATTTTTAAATTCCTTAAAACGATTGAACACTTCTTCTTTACTTTTCAAAAAATAAACAAATTCCCTTCTTAAATAATCATCAATGAACGATACATAATATCTTGATTTAGACAAAAAAGGAACATTTACTAGACCAAAAACATTAGAATGAATGTAATCAAGTAAACCAGAAGATTTATGAGGATTGGAGTAAAATGAAACACGGTGTTGTTTACCATATATACAATGGTCACAAAATTTGAATTCAAGGTTATAGTCATCAAGCCCCTCAACCAGGTTTTTATTTTTCAAGGTTTTTAAACTTTTTTCTCCAATGTGGCCTAGCCTATGATGCCAAAGCATAGTATTTTTTGCTGGGAGTTTAACTTCCATAGAGTTTGCACTATCAGGAACATTTTTCTCTTTTTCTCCATGAGTAGCCTTTTGTGACTTTGCTGAGACATTATTGCATTGCACAACAAGTACATCTAGCTTATACAAGGTACCAATACGAGCACCCCTAGCTAGCACCATTGATCCTCTAGTCATTTTGTAGCCATTTCCAGAGAATGCAACTTGCACTCCAACATCGTTTAGCTTACTAATAGAAAGTAAATTTTGAGCCAGACCTGGTATATGCATTACATCATTAATTCCCTTCACTCTTCCATCAGGGAACTGAATTCTGACTCTTCCATGACCAATTATTTCTAGAGATGAATTGCTTGCCAAATACACTGTTCCACCATCATATTTTTCATACTTAGTAAACCGTTCTCTATGAGATTTCATGTGGAAAGATGCTTCAAAATCATTCAGCCAGACATCATCTGATGCTTGTGTAGCCAAGGCTGCAATGAAAGCGTCTACATCACTCTGAGAAGAATCATTGTCAAAAGAATACTTCTTTTTTTTCTCCTCTTTGCAATCCTTTCAGACATGACCAAGCTGCTCACAATTATAGCACTTTACCTTGGACTTCTTACTAGGATAATTTGATCTCCCCTTTGATTTGGATTTGGACTTCTTGTCCTTCTTCTTGCCTTTTTCTTTCAATCTGCCTCTAACAACAAGAGCCTCCTTCGCCATGTTAGAATATTTTATTCCCATCTCTTCTGATAACAAAGAAGCAACAATATCTTCCATCTTAAAAGAGGAAGTAGTACTCCCAATAGCCATCACCAAGTGATCCTAAGAATCTGGAAAAGAACACAACAATAGCATACAACAATCTTCTTCATCAATCTTTACACCCACAGATGCTAACTGAGCAATCAACATGTTGAAAGCATTCAAATGATCAGTAACAGATGCTCCTTCCTACATTTTCAAAGAGTACAACTTCTTCCTCAAGAACAACTTATTCACCAAGGACTTTCCCTGATAAATAGCTCCCAGTCTTTTCCACAAAGAGGATGTTGTCTTTTCTTCATGAACATTTATAAGAACAGAGTTTGCTAAATAGAGCCTTATCATCCCCTTTGATTTTTGATCTGCAAGATCCCAATCCTCTTACTTCATGCCTGTAGGCTTTGTTCTAGACACAACAAGCCAAAGATCATGATCAACCAATAAATCTTCCATTTTTAGTTTCCACAACTCAAAATTACTGCCATTGAATTTCTTAATTTCAATCTTTCTTGACGTGCTTGCCATCTTAATCTATAATTCGAATTATCAGACTTCTACAAGACTCCCACTAAACATAATTGACACAAAAAACCCAATGTACCCACAAGGATAACACAACTAGCCAAGCCTTGATACCACTTGTAAGAAAAAATTAGGTGTGGAACAAACTCTCCTAATGTCAAAACCTAAGGGAAGAATGTAGATATGACTTTAAATTTTTCAATTACAGTTCATTAAGATACACTTGAAAAGAATAACATAAAAGAGAAATGAACACATACAAAATTGGACACCATATTTACGTGGGAAAACCCTTATGGGAGAAAAACCCACCACACCAAGAAAAGCCTCTTTGTATTATAGTAAGGAAAATTACATACAAAGATCATACTCAACTTTCTAATGTCAATTTACAGCAGCAACATTCACTGATCAATCTTGTTCAAAACATTAATCTCACAATGCTCTCAGATGCATACAATGAACCCACTCAGATCAATCCATGTCCAATCGAACAACCCTACACCATCGAACTGTTCACCATTGTTGACCATTATAGTGCGTAATCCATTCTACTCATGGCCTATTCATTTTCCACAACAGAATATTCACAACTGTTCAACTTCCAATGGTTCTCATTCTACTTCTCTCATTGGCTCAAAACACACCACGTAGGATAGATGTTCGGTCAAAATTTTCAACTGTATCACATGTCGGTGAGACACTAGACTTTGTCTCCCTGATGCCAAAATTCCCAATCACATAGCTATCAGCAAGACCAAAGGTATCGGCAAGAGTCATATCGAATATAAAACCATCGACCAGACCCACTCTATCAACAAGACATCTCACCAATGTCCATTGCAGAACTATTGGCAAGACCATCGCTATTGATAAGAGATCATACTAAACACAAATTCATCGGCAAGAAAAACAATATCACTAAGAGTTCACACTAAACGCAGAACAGTCGAAGAGACCAACGCTATCGGCAAGATCTCATACTGAAGTTGCATACCCATCGGCGAGACCACAGCCATCGGCAGGAGATCATACCGAATGCAAATCTATTGGTGAGGCATCCATTGTCACTTAGACTTTTATTGAGCCTTCATGTCACCCCGATGAAAATAGTGTTTAAAACCATCGGCGAGACATACTCTGTTAGAATTAGTCACTCTGAAGGTTCACATCTCTCCTCAATGCCACTCGTCGCCAAGAGTCTTCCCAATGATCACCAGGAATCAACCCATCGACAAGAGGTCTGCTTAGACAAAAAGAGTTATAACTTTCACAACAATAGCCATGTCTTTCCGATTACTCTCGTCGACAAGATAGAACCAAAGTCTCAATGGCTTTGATATTTTGAACACAACTATTGGTCGATAAGACAATTTGAGGGTCTCACCATTTTTTCTCCTTTAGGAGTTTCATGTTAGTAAGCTTGAGGCACATTTTCCAACATCACCATCATAGATCTCCTCAAAATTCTCATCTTTTTCTCTAACTATTCCAACTGGAGTGTTTAGGTGTTTGGTCTCCTATTGATACCTCTAGAAATCACTTATCTTTCTTTCTGACCATTGCAAAATTTTCAGCTACATTTGGAGGGATTTGTCCATCTAGACACTTTATTAGAACTTTGCCACTCTTGGATAGAAGTCAATCCTAGGGGTTATACGAATGGTATGAAGGCTAGGTCAATGTAGACCTATGCCTCTCCTCGATTGGGTTCTTCCTAAACTCCCAATATGACTGTTCATGTTTGAGAGTGAAACACCTGATGGGATTGTACTTCCATCTATCACAAATGAGGACTAGACCAAGGTGGACCAAATTGTTGGTTAGCACATCTTGCTCTTGCCTCTTTATAAGCATTACCTAGATTTTGGTGATGGTGAGGGGAAATGCATAGAGAACTTTCTTATTCCTCTTGGTCCCATAATCATTGTTGGATATGGTATCCTGATGACATGCCTCCAAGGTGAGGTTCCTGTCTATTACAAACTTCGGACGCCTAAAGGACTCTTCATTAAAACCATGAAATTAGATTATATTAAAATCCACTCCCATAAAATAATTGACTAGGGTCTAGTGGTTTTTCATCCAATCCAAAACCTTAGGGGAAAACCTAACATGAAGAATGTGGAGAAAAATCTAGAAGTATCAATTGTAGAAAATAATCAACAAATGAATAATAATCCCATGTACTAGAAAGCACATGGGTCTAGGCTGAAGTTTTCTTATATAATCCTGATGCATCAAACTTACTAAGTGAAAAATGACCACTAAATAAATCAAGGTTTCAATGTAAAATCAAGTGCACCAGAAAAGAGGAATACCTGAAATTGAAAGCACTATTATAATCTATTAATTGTTTCAGCATTCTCTCAACAATTACCTCAGTGAAATCAAACTACTTTTGGATCCTTTCTTTCTTCATCATTAATGCCAAGCCCATCTAGAACTTGTAGACCCTAATGTCATTTTCATGGCCATATATGAAAGCTAGCATTGAGAAAACGATATGCAAATCTACATGGAATGTTCTGTGTGACAAAGGGAAGATGATTTCCTTGTTCTTTGGTTCCTTATTTGTTTCATCATTATAGAACTTCAATTATTTATCCTTGGTTGCCCAAAATTCTTCCATACTCCTATGATGAAATCTCTTGACTTCCCAGTTTAAGGGGATGAATAACATATCTAGAATGGTTACCGCATTGATGGTGACCTTCAACTTGTTACCATTGATAAACCCAATTTCTTTGTCTAGCCTCTCTATGCATGTGTCAACCAACTTGTGCATGGATGCATGGAGGATAGCTTGAATTGTGGTAGACCACAATGCTAGATTTGTGTTGCAAAACCATCAGTCGATCCTTTGGTGAGCATTTTCTACAATGCTCCCTCCCTAAGGCCTTTAGGGTTTATGTGTAGCTTTGGGTCATAGATATTGTCTAAAAAATCTTTAACCACCTCATCTTCGGCATGGTGACTTGGTCGTATGGTTTTGGTATATGGAAATCTCTGTTCCTGTGGTGCTAGAGCATTAATATATGAAATTTCTCCAAAGATGTTGGTATAGCCTAGCCTTGTGAATGGGATTTTGACATTGTGACCAAAGGATGATGCTTCTACCATTTTCGTGCTTTGGAAGAATTCTACAGATTCAACCTTCAAAGAAGTTGTTACTTGAGGGTTTCAACACTTAGATTTTTTTTTTCCTTTTGGAACTTTCAATTCTCAAATGCACATGTAGTAAATGTATTGTCATTATCGATAGCTTGCTAAGCATTGCTAGCAAAGTGATACATGTGGATTGGTGGCTTGTATTTCTTAAAAATTCCATCTTTGCTATAAGAATGGAAATAGTGCATTCTTTATACCAAATTTGGGGAAAGATAACCTCGAGCAACGGGAAGCATGGTTAGAAGTGACATTTGCATTAATTAAGTAGGATTTGGACTTAAAATTGTCTTTTCACATAGGCGAGCTGGTTGGCGTTGATGAAGATGACAAACACATGGTAGCAGGCCGTATACATAAGCATTAACTCCCAACACTTGAATTAACTCCTTAAAGCTCTACCAAATATTTACCATAAGATTTACCCTTTAGTTTTTATCGTCGAAATTTTTTTTTTGTTATCATTCAATGGGAAAAACTTCCATTTTCTAGCTTTCTAGCTCACATTTTTCTATAAGTAGTAGCATCCGCCTTGCAAAAATAATCATCAAGTTGGCATTAAGGTGAGTCTTTTCTGCCACGTCCTCTCTTTGTGAGTCTAGAAATTTTCTTGCTGCCATTATGAGTGGTTTGGGTACCCCAATTTGGCTTATGAGTCAAAAGCAACAAATATCCTTTGTTGGAGAGGTTAGAAGTGGCAAGATCAAGTACCTATTGAGCATGAAGAGTCACCTAGAAATTGTAGTGTTTAAGTGGGTCCTAGGAAGGGACTATGACAAATATGCAAACTAGTCGTGTTGTAATATGAACATCATCTCCTGGTTTGTGGCCTCATTGCTAGACCTTGATGTTGCTAATCCTTGGATTATCGAGCTCTGCCATATCATGTTTGACTTGACATATCTGGGCATGTTGGGTGAGATTGTTCAAGTGGCTATTCCTAGCATCGACTTCTTGCTGGTGATGGCTATCTTGAGGCATGTGGATAACGTGGAGGTAGTTCCCTGGCTACCCTTCCTCATTGAATTTCAAACCATGAACCTAGAATGCCATTGTCAGTATTCTCAACATGTAGGTGACTTACTCTTGAAGGTGCACAATGTGGAGTGCACCTATGACATCAAGTGGATGACCTAGTTCTAGAACCTGGTTTTTATCCTTGGCATTGAGGATTAGGCCTATGCAATGAATGTGTGCCTTGTGTGTTGATAACCTTGCTACTATGTGTTGAGAACCCTGCTTATACAATTTTTTTCTCATTGCTACCTTGGACGCTGAATTTTAATGTCGCCTCCCATTTTGGTTTGAAATAATGTATCTTTTTGCTTTTTGAAAGAAAGAGAAGATTTTCAAGCTTCTCTTGGAGCCTCAGGCTCAAAATCCATATTATATTGTAAATTATTTTCAACAAATAATATATAGTATTTTCTTGTTATTTCTGCTCAACCTCATGGCTTATTTTCAAAACAAATACATATTTTATGAATAATTTTATATATGGTACATAATGGTAATTATTTAAATGAAAATGCACATTTAATTAAATAATTTTAGATGAATACCATTCACTAGTATATCCAAAATATTTGTGTTCATGTCTGTAAACTGCTACACATTTCTTTCTCTACACTTGTGGATGTAGAAGGAACCCTACCATACTGAATCAAATTTTGCATGTTTCCCTAGTTTTGCAATGCACTCATCATATTTCAGCACAAGACTCCCCTCCCTAAATCCTAGGTCAGGGGCCTTTTTGTTGAACCATCTCTTTACCACTTTTTTGGTTTGATCATGCATCAAATGATTTCTCCCTTTTCTCCTCAATGCTTCGGAGTTCTACTTGTCTCACTTCCATCTTGCCATTGTCCTCGACTTCCAAGGATTTTAGCAATTGTAGAGCTAATATTTCCATGGAAATGGGTAAGACTACCTCGTTTCCATATGCCAGCTCAAAAGGGGTAGCCTTTAGAATCTCCTTAGGTGTGATGTCATCTTCCCACAAGGACATTCATAGGTTCTTGTACTATTCTCGCAGGTGCTCTAAATTGATGTAATTTATCAACCTGATTAGATTCTTGTTGGTTGAATCTACTAACCCATTTCCTTGCGCATAGTAGTTGGATGAAGAATTGAGATAGAATCCATGTTTAAGAGAGAAATTTGACATCCTAGAGCCTATGAAGGATTGAGCATTGTTTGAGATGATGGTTTTTAGTGAACTGAACCTTGCCATCAACATCTCTTGAAAATTGATGATTTTTTCCTTTGTAGCATTCTTTAGAGGAATGGCTTTTGTCCATCTCCTAAAATGGTTGGTGGCCATGAGTATCCATTTGTGTCCTGTACTTGAAATGGGATTGATCATTTCGATAAATTCCAAACCCCACTATGTGAAGGGTTCTATAGTCATGATTGGGCTTAAAGACAATACTGAGTTCTTTCAATTGCCCATGAAGGACTGGAACTGGATGCACCTTTGCACTAGATGGTGGGCCTTAGAGAACATTTTAGACCAATAATAACCCATCCACACTATTTTCAAAGAATTTTTCTTTGAGAAGAAGTGTCCACCCTTGGGGTTGTTGTGGAACTCACTAAGGATCTTTTCAGCCTATGGCTTGTCCATGCAGTAGAGGAGGACTCCATCATAGTTCATTTTAAATAGAATTCTCTAGACCAGTACATACCCAACACCCTACAAGCTATAACATCTTCATTTGTGAGGTAGGATATTAGCTAGATATTGGCTAGTTTGCATAAACTATGTCTGGCCAACCACCCATGACTCATTGGATTTGAACTAATTCGCATAGACCTAGTCGGTCTCTCCTTCCACCTGAGAACCCAATTCTTATGCAAGATACTCGTAAAGGCCTTTTCCTTAGACCAGTTTGGTTGGTTGGATGTCCACATTGTATTCAAAGATCGTGGTGATCTAGTTGGCCCTTTTTTTAGTTATCTCTCCCTCGATGATACTCTAATGCTGGGATGAGTGACAAGGATTGTTATTTTGCTTGCTGAAACTAGATGTCAGAACTTTTTGAGGCTTTTGATGATGGAAAAGGCCTAATTTTCAATGAAGTTATACCTAATTTTGTATCCTTTAAGAGTCTAGGAATGTAAACCAATGGGATGCTCTCCACCTCCCTCTTCATCCTTTTGAGTGAGAATGGAAGCTGTGTTGTGCTCACCTCTACAACATATAAGAGGAATTCCTTGGAGAATTCTGGTTTAACTAACACAAGAGCTATAGAGATGGATACCTTAATCTACTCAAAAGCATGCCTACCTTCAGGTATCCATTTGAACATTAATCCTTTCTTCAACATCAACGTGAGGGGTCTCGTGATACCTATGAAATCTAAAATAAACCAGCTGACGAAGTTGATCTTTCCCAAAAAGGATTGTAATCCCTTCTAGTTGACAAGTAGTGGTAATTATGCTATATCCTTTACCCTTTTGGGGTCTATGGCTATTCCTTCTTTTGATACCACAAAGTAGAGCAGCTTGTCTTATGGTACATTGAAAACACATTTTTTGGGATTTAAGGAAATCTTAAACTATTGGAACTTTTGGAAGACCATTTCTAGATGATCAAAATGATCATCTTTCGATTTGGAAAAGAGATCAAGTCATCTAGATATATGAGGATGATATTATTGATCAATCCTCAAAGGTGATATTCATCACTCATTGGAAAGTGGCACTCGTATTAGAGAGTTTGAAGGGAATCTTAGTGTATGCAAGCATTTCCCACATAGTGGTGAACATTGATTTGTGCTGGTCCTCCTCCACATAAACCTATTTATAGCCTAAGACATTATCTAGTAATGAGAACATCCTCGATCCAACCATGGTTTGAAGAGTTTTCTCCATTGAGGGAAAATGATAGTGTTCTTTTAACGAAGCATTATTCAAGTCTCAAAAGTCCATGCAAAGTTGTATGTCACTATTCTTCCTCTAAACTAGAACCTAATTGGATACCCGAGTAGAGTGTTTGACTGAATATATGATCTTCAATTCAATTAGCTTGGTGAGTTCTTGCACCATTAATGCTTCTAACTTTTCCTTAACTAGTCTCTTCTTTTTTCCAGATGGGCTTAGAGCCTTCAACCAAGTTGATGGTATGTTGGATCATGTTATGATCATAACCCTTGAGGTTGTTGTAGGTCCAGGCTATGACTCTGCCATATTTCAAGCACAAATCCTTTAGCCTATCCTTGTCCACTTGTGGTACATTTCTTTTGACCTTTAGCTTTTTTCCACCCTCGACATCGAGGTATTCATAGTCTTCTCCATCTAATGTGAACCTCCATTTACTATTTCTAGCATCCCCATAGTAAAAAAGATTCTTGAGAGAAATTAGACCTTGTAGTAGCCGATGAGGGGCTCAAAGATACTTTCATTTAGTCATTTTATGTTTTAAAAGACTTTTTTTTTTTATTAATTAACATGACTAGAGGTAGACTATAGACTAATATATTTACTTGCTTTGTTTTATGTTTGACTAATTTGGTAGATATATTTGGGGTAATTCTTTATACTAAATGTGTTGCTTTTTTTATGATATTGATGAGTTAATTATGTAGTTTTAATCTTTATTGTCATAATTGGTATCCTATTCTTAAGGATTTTATTTAGGGTATTTAAAAGACTGATGACTGATGATAAATTTAAACTCCATGTTTAATCAAATGAATACAATCATGCCACTGATCAACCTAGCTGGATGATGAATCACTAAAGTTTCAAATCAGCTTCTTTTAGTTGATTTAGGAACTTCTAGTCCCAACGTTGATCTAGCATTTCTCTCTCTATATATTCTCAATCCTATTTTAGTTCTATTTTAGTCTTTAGTTTAAACACCTTGAATCTTGGTAGTGAACACCATGTTTTGAATTCAATAAGGATATAGTTATAAATATCCATGTTTAGGTTTCAGAAAGGAGTTCGATAATTTTCGATTAGAATCTTGTAATTGTTGCAATACTATATTCTACATCCCTATTTTGATCAATTTGAATGAAGATAAGAAGTTAACTCAAATCATTGTGTTAAGAGATCTCACCGGAGGAAGAGCAAGGCCTGCTCAACCAAAGGAATTGATCTTGTGTGGTATTTTTTTGAGTTTATTTTATTTCTTTTCATTAATATCTAAATCTGGAATGTTAAGTTTGTTTGAATCATTTTCAGTTCATTGGATGTTAAAATCTGGAATGTTAATTATGTTTGAATCATTTTCAACAATTGTGTTTAAATCACTTTTAAGTTTAGTTCATCATGGTTATAATGGTTTGTTAGATTCATTGTAAAGTTTATTGAGTTAATCAAGATTTAGATGTTTGTAGGAATTAAGTTTGGTAATTATCTATTGAGTTTAATTGAAGCAATGATGGGAACTTATAGAAAGATGAAACTGAAACTTGTTTGAAATCTATTCATGGAAATTAGTATTTATGTTTTCTAGATTAATCGTTATTTCCTTGCAATTTATTTTTGTTCTTGAAAATAGCATTTATTTTCTAGCAAATCTTAAGATAGCTTTTTTTGAAGTAAATTATAATTAAATTTGGATTTCAAATTCTAGATTAAGAATTAAAGTAAATGTTAGTCTTTTCCATGAATCAATCTCAATCAAGTCAAATGAAGTCATAAATAAGTTGAAAGAATTTTAAATTAGGAAATAAGATAGAATTGATCCTTAGGAATTAGTCGCTGAAGTTCAGCTCCTAAAAGCTCTTGAAGGAGCCAAATCGACACCTAAAGTCAATTTTTATAGTGCAAAACCCCTCAAAAATCATGACAAATGTCCTTATCACATATTGCTCTGAGACACACCTGGTTCGATAATTAATTGACTAAATGATGCAAGTTGTGACATCAACGATCTTGTCCATTAGTAGCTTATTGCCTTTTAATTGGATTACTTATCCCTTGGAAACCTCTTCATATTTATCCTATAAATGATTGAAATATTTTCCTAAATTTTGTAGGAAGGTAGTGATTTGAGCATCATCTTCAAAGACCTACCAATTCTAATCATTTTTTAGGTATAGATGGGCGAAAAATGGTATGCACTGCATGCTAGCCTTTGATCGATTCAAGGATCAGATCAAATTGCACATCAATAGAAACCACTTGGTTTGTGGTACAGTTTTGAGATCGTGGGATGACCTATATGTTAAAATATTCAAATCCTTCAATCAGGTCCCATATTCTATGTCGATAAGACCTCATTCTTACATTTTTGGAAATGACCTATCCTTGGATTTGGATTACAACTAGCTCTAAATCCTTGAACACCTATATTATCTTTATGCCCATTCATTCTACTAAAGCTAAGTCATGTACCAGTGCCTCATATTCCATGTCATTATTTGAGCACAAAAATTGGAAGTGGAAAGCTTTGAGGGTTTTTGACCCAATTGGAGATAACAGTTGGATGTTGGCTCTAGAACTAGTCTTGCATTTGGCAGCATCAAAATATAGTTTCCATAAGCTTTTATCATCTGGATCACTTGGTTCCTTCATTAATTTTAAAAGAGGTTGATCCTCATCGAGGATTATGTAGGTGCCTAAATTGGTAGCATGGATATTATCGAAAGGATCAGAATTGATGAATTCACTAAGCAAGACCTCCTCCTCTAGGGTCCGATCACTTGTATCCTCCTCATCTTCCAACATTTCTATGTAGTACATCTCCTTTTTGGAGGAGGTATGCGCTACCTCAAAACTTAGTACCACATCCTCTGCTATGTGTTTGGGATGTAGAGATTCAAGTAGGATCTTCATCTTTGCCCCATTCTTAGTCCACAATATCAAGTGGGACCAATCAAGTGCTAGGTATCCTCCTAGCTTTTCCATGAAGTCTCTTGAGAGGTACATCTTGAAGATAGGGGGAATTTCAATTATGACCAATTTCTTCTTGATAGTTTGGCTCGAGCAGGAGAAAAGAGTCAAAGGAAGATACTTAATGTAACTGACAGTCGAGACTTTCTTCCTATCTAATTACATGATCCCTTTCTTGGGAGGCTCACACTTTAGTTTTAGTGCGTCGACTACTTGTTTGGGCATGATTATGGTGCTAGTTCTTGAATCAATTATGTTATTGTGAAAAATATTATCTCCAATAATAAGAGTCAAAAATAAAGGAGTGGACTTTGATTTTATTACCTCTTTCTCATTTATTTTCTCTATTGAATTCATTATGCTGAAGCTCCTGAGGGTTGGGGGTTCAACATAGGCCCTTTTCCTTTATATCGATTTCACAACGAGATCATATCCACTGGTGGAGGCTGTTATTTTCCTTTCAATGCCTCATGAAGCATGACCTTCTATTCTAGTATTGATAGAATGTCCCACAAAGACACGTTGGAAGGGGCCTTCTTCAGTTGCTCTACCACATTGAGTGTTTCAACTAGTGGTGTTTCTTTTTCCTCAGGGAAAAGTTGATTTGATGTGGATGGGCTCAGGGCCTTGTCCATATTTTTCTATGAGGATGGTTGAGCCTATGACCACTAAGTTGGTGGTGTATGTGAAGCTTGTTGTGCTTGTGGTTGTGGTTATTGTGGTTGTTTCCTTTGGGGAGCTTGTTAGACATACTCTCTAGTGAGTCTCCTCTTGGATCGTGTATTGTAGTCTAACTGCACTTGAAAAGTGCCAAATGTTGCAACATCATTTGCAAAGACTAATTATTCTTCTTCCATCTAAGATAAGATCACTTGGTGAAGTGAGATATCCAATTCCTATTCTAGAGACGTCCCTTGTTTTTGTGCATTGAACTAGGCATTCTCCATTCTGGGTGACTGATAATCCTCCATATTAAAAAATACTCCCTAGTTTCTTTGTTCTGCTATATTCTATTGTATATTTCCCCTTGGAAAGTTCCAGAGCATATGGCTATCATTGCATGGGAAACACCATGCATTCTTGTCTTCTGCTAGATTGTTCTGACCTGGGACCAAATATTTATTGGGGTTGTTCTTGGCAGTCTGATGTGGCATGGTAATCGGGACTATTTGGCCCAAGGATGCTTGTTGTTGATTTGCTCCTCTTAGAGCTCCTTGGTATGTGTTAAGTTAGTAAGGCGGCCTTCCTCAATAATTTTGTGTGGGAGGATTGGGGGTGCTACTTGTTGCTTAAAATAACCAACTCATTGGAGAAAGTTTTCATGAGGCTTTTTATATCATTGACATTCTTTGCCAATGAAGAAGAGATTGGTATGCTAGGTTGTGTTATTGGGTACACAAACCTTGATGGTGGTGGTGCTACTAATGTGCTAGGGAGAAAGGTGAAGGTACTAGTAGTAGCCTCCTCCTGGGGTCTGCCCAAGATCTCTACAAACATTGGCATTGGTGGCCAAGGTGAGAACTTTACAACATCAATTAGATTGTTCTCTACCTGCATGAACAGGTCATATACATCGAGCAATGTATCCCCTCCCATTTTTTGTACCATGACTATGATGTCTAAATTGAAATCCTTTAAATAAAACATAAATTCCATGGTTGTTGGAGGCCTGGTCATCTTAGGAATCCTCTGCCAAGTTTTATGAATCCTAGTGTTTAATTCAATCATGGCCTCTTGTGGGGCCCTCTTGATAGTGATTAATTGTTATAGCATAGAGGAGTGATCTCCTTTCTTTGAGAAGTGCTTGAATAATTTTTCTGTAGTTTTTTTCTAAGAGCGGATGGAACTGGAAGGGATCTATACCAGACCTACCCCTTCCCTTTGAAATATGCAGCCAACAATCTAAGGGCCACATTTTCTTCTATAATGTTATGGACTTTGCAAACTTTTGCTATATCTCAGAGGTGTTTAGATGGAGTCTTGAAATAATCCTTGATGAACTTTATAATTTTATTGAGTGCATTGAAAGGTATGGTAGTCCACACATCTTGAGGTGTAGGTGGAACTAGAAGGATGCCACTATCCTAGGTTAAAAAATTTCTTGGAGCGAGAGGGTTTAGATGAGCCATTGAAAATAGATTTATATGGACTGGGTAGATAAGTATTCATATTTTAAAGGTTCAACCACTTGGACGGGTAGATAAATCTTTGAACTCTATGTTGGTGCTTCTTACCCTATTGCTTCTGACTAGGGATATGGATCCCCTAGCTTGCCTTCCCCTAGAGGCGGAGATGGGCAACTATGAATATTGGAAATTTCCTCTTGAAGATGCTCTAGTTTGTGTTGGAAAGAGACATTGCAAATTTTTTCTGGTGTTATCATTGATGGAAACCCTAGTCAGTGATTGGATCCACATGTCATCATTTTCTCATACTAGCAGACAGATTGAAGACAATCAAGGAAGAATAGAGCATCCGACAGTTTTTTGTTCATCGATTCACATGCATATTTTTTGTTGTTATTTTGAGTTGTGGATCTCATGGGAGATTGATCAATGTATTTCTTGTGTTATCCAAAAATCTCAATGCCTCGTATCAAATTGTGTGCAAGTCTAGAGATCAAGTTGGATATCTTTTTGTTCATCAGTGTTTGGTGGCCAATCTAGTTGATATAACGTGTCGTAGATATTTGAGGAGTGTTTACTCAAATGTTTTTGTGTTTGAGCATTTTGATTTGGGTCTAAGCCAAGTTGTGGCCAACCATTGTGGATAAGCATTGAATATTATTCATCATTTGAGCCATCAGTTGTAAATATTTTTAAGTTTTATTGAAGCTGACATGTTGCTATTAAATTCTTAGTTGCAGATATATATAAATTATCAATTATATCATCTTGGTGTTTGAATAAGGTGTGTCAATGTGTGTTGTGAATATCAGAAGGGTGATTGAGTGATTATGCATAGTTTCATTTGTGTATTAAATATTTTGTGATGTGAGTTAGAGTAGAGTAGTGCAGAGGTGCATAATTAGTCAGAAGGATAGAAGATCAACTATTGAGCCTAACCAAAACTATAATCAAGCATTTGTAGATGCTACTCTCTCAGTTCATTCTTTTGGATCTAATCAAAATCTTTGTATGGTAGTGTGCCTTTCTATTTTTAGCAGTGAGCTATAGGTAGTGCGCTTGAATACAAGTGCATTCCCACATTGTAATCTTCCTTTTGAGTATACTCAGATCATATTGTGGATTGGCCATCCACCGTGGTTTTTCCCCTAACAGGGTTTTCATGTAAAAATACTTGTGTTATGGTGTTGTGGTTGTTTTTTTTTCTATTGATGCATATTTCTTTTGGTTGAATGTTTTAATTGGGTTAAAGATTAGAATAATAAACTTAATTTTTGCATAACAATGATTCACCCCCCTCTTAGTGTTGCTTGTTTCCAACAATTGGTATCAGATCTAGTTCCTTGAAATAAGTCTAATAGCTTGGGGAGATCTTGGAAAGTGTTTTCAGTGGATAAAACTAGTCTTCAACAACAACTTTTGGTGGCCTTGGATGATCTTGACCAGTCAAAATCTGAGAACCAGGAACTATAGGAAAGTCTTGAGAATGCAGAGAAATTCATTCAGTCATTGAAAGACAAAATTAGTGAATCAACAAAGAAAAGAAAGGAATTATGTGATCAACTTAAGCAGAAGAATAGAAGTATGGAAGATGAACAACTGAGTCATGCCTTGAAGGAGAAAACAAAAGAATGTGAAAAGTTATCTAGAGAAAATGCTGCCCTGAAGCATGAGATGGAATCTATAATGATGAGAATGACCAAGGAGATTGAAGATAGAAGGATGAATGAAGAAAATTTTGCTCAATCCTTGAAAGAAAAATCTAAAGAATGGAGTTGATTGGACAATGAATTGGAACAATCTAAAAAAAATGAGGAAGTGCTTGAAAAAAAACTTAATGATTTCAAAAATGAACTTATTGTTGCAAATGAGTACAAGGAGAAATTCAAAGCTAGCTCAGCCAAGCTTGATGAACTGATTAAAGGTTAGAGGACTAGTGGTGACAAGCGAGGTCTTAGATATGAAGAAGGAGAAATTTCCAGATCCAGACAAGGGAGATTCAAGCAAGGAAATTAGATGAATAAAGCTAGAAGGAATCTAGTAAGACAACCAAATGCTCAAAGATTCAATGGTTACTATTTTAATTGCAATAAATTTAGTCATTTGGCTTCTCAGTGTAGAAGCAGGATGAATCCAAGTGCACCATCATTCTCAGGTCAGTGCTTTAATTATAATAAGTTTGGTCATAAGTCAAATGAATTCAAAAATGTGATGAACAACTTTCACAGAGATGTTAGATGCTATGCATGCAATAGACTTAGGCATATTGCTAACCAATGTAGATCAAGGAAAAATCAACATAATAGTAGTGTCTAGATAGAGAAATGTTGTGTTACAACTGCAACAAATTTGGTCACACTGCTAGATTTTATTGGAGCAAAAGAGGTCTAGTAAAACAAAACATGCAACATGATGTTAAGGGAAAAGGTAAAGTCACTACAGATGTGATCAGGAGGAAAATGCAAAATAAATGGGTGAAGAAGAATCCCTCTATTGAAGGAAATGTGCCAGCACCAGAATTTTCTTCTGGTAATTCCTCTAGGAATTAGTTTTAGGCCTTTGGCCTAGGGGGAGCTATTAAGAAAATCTCTTAACCCCCTATCGGTAACTGACACTGAAATGTGGATAAATACAGTAAGTGCATAGATGCTTTTTCAAATGTTGTTCAACCAATTGGAGAAAGTATTATACAGTATTGGAGATTTGCAGAAGAATTATCTATCACAGTGCATGGAAACAGGGTAACCGAATGAGTTAGGGTAAAGTAATTTATTGCAACAAAAATGGTTATGTGTGCGAATGATAAAAGTTCATTTTTATCCTTTATTCGTCACTTTTCATTTTGAAAACAAAAGGAAGTTTGGAGAGCTCTGGGGTGAATGTTGCTAAATTGTGGAAAAATTCAAGTGTGAAGAAGATTCAGTGATCAAAATCCAATATGATGGAAAGGTATTTATCAAAAAACCTGTGAATTTGTGAATTTGTAAAAATGGCCACTTCATTAGTAGTTGAAGTCAAGGATAGACCCCGTCTAAAGTTCAAGTTGCATCCTTTTAAGTCTATTGAGACCGAGTCCTTAGGTGCATTTTCATCTATACCGTACGGTGTCTTTCATACTAAAGACATTAGGGATTACATTCATGCTAATATTGAGGAGTTAGGGAGCTCACAAATGCTGAATTTTTATTCCAATCTTATAATTGGAGAGGATTTCATTGTTAAGCTGGAATACAAAACCCTAGAAGAGAAGAAGTTCACACAGTTTGTGAAATTCCCCATATTTGAGGAAAGTAATGGGTGCGATATATTTTGAGCTGAGTTCATTCCAACTTTATGTGGTTGAATATACCCTTTAAGATTACGAAAGAGGCTATAATTTTTGTCATAGGTCTAAATTCCTCTGGTGGACTACCAATCTTGAAATCTGTAAAGAATCAGATGGTTACTAATGTAACAAGTGCAAAATTTGATAGAAGGGCAATGATAATCAAATATATTGTTGAAGTGGATGTGAAATTTGCATCAATAGTCATTGGATGCAAGGTCTACCACTCCAGTCAAGATAATTTAGTATCAAGTACGACCATTTATGTAGCCTATCAAATGGTAAAAGAAAATGCAGATTATGACTTGTGTGAGCTACTTAGAAGTTAGCTGATAAAGAATCTAGGTAAGATTAAGAAAGACAAGAAGAACTATTTTAAATATGGTAATTTGTTGTTGTGTTTATTCTTTTATTTCATGAGTGAGGTTCTGGGTGTTGGGAAAGTTCATTGGCAAAGTAATTGGTCTGTAGCTATTTAAATAAGAGATATATTGTATGGAATTGGTGATAATCAAACCATAAAAATTTCCCTTTGGGTGTACTTCAAAAAAATTTAGAGTATGATGCATGCAAGAGAAATAATTCCTACTTCAATTTTAGAGAAGTGTAAAGATACAATCTATTTCATGGTAGATATTGATCAATGCCTAATGGAAGTTGTTGATCCAAAAATGATATGGATTATGCCTATGGGATATGAAGTTGAGGAGAACATCTTGGCGATGTATGCAAAACATTTTTTGAGAAAGCCTCTGAATCTGACAGAAGAGAGGTTTGGAACCTATGCTAAAAAAGATATGTAGGTGTATG
Organism: Sequoia sempervirens; assembly: GCA_007258455.2. NCBI lineage: Eukaryota > Viridiplantae > Streptophyta > Pinopsida > Cupressales > Cupressaceae > Sequoia > Sequoia sempervirens. Next base: position 553,586,076 of record VDFB02000017.1, read on the forward strand.
AAAAACTAAAGAAGCCTAAGCTTATCAGAAGAGTAAGAAAAGAAGTGGAAGTCATTGCAAAAAGAATGGGTATATCTACAAAAACATTGAAAGAAGCTAGAAGGATGAGAGATGAAGCTGAAGCAAGAAAAGAGCCAACAAGAATTGAATTTTTTAGTCTGGAAACATCCTCTACCCATGGTAGATCAATAAGGAGTTCTCCATCCCTATCTGCTCCTACAACCAATCTAGTTCTGGTACAAACTCAAGACAAGGCTTCTGATAAGAGGAAGAAGAACAAGAGAACAAGAACCTATGAAGCCATATCATAAGATGAGGAGACTGAGTCAGATGAAGGTGTGAAATAAATAAAGGCTACCGACACTCGGGCTACAAAGGTAACCAAGAGAAAATATTCCAGTGAAGAAGAAAAGGAAAAGAAGAAGGAAAATTTTGGCAAATCGAGTATGAAAATTGAAGAAGTTGAGAATGTTGTTGTCAAGGATGGAAACCTCAAGCACCTTTGCAAATGGTATGAAATTTTTGATGAATCAAGACAAAGAATTCTTGAGGAGGCAACAATAAAACATCTGAATATTTTCAATAAAGTTCTTGTTGAAATTATGTCTAGTTTACCTAAGAGTCTGTATGAGGTTTTGGAGATGAGAAGAGTAAATTCTAGGATAGAAGAATATCATATGAGAAAGAGAATTCTTGCAAAATTGTGTCTGGAAATGTCTATTGAGGAGATAAAGTCACTCTTGACCAAATCCAAGAAGGAATTTAAAATAAAAAAAGGGTGAACAAACTTATGATCGGTGAAACTGATGTTGTTGCTAATGAAACCAAGAAAATTTGGGAAGCATTTTTGTCAAAGAATACGATCAATGTTGAAGATGTTGTATTTGATTCAGTAAATGAGGAGGTGAATGTAGATACTAAGGATATTTAGATTCCTCCTGATGTGGAAAATACATAAGTACCTATGGAGACTGAAGCTCCTAAGGTTGGATTAGTTGAAGGAAAGGAGATGCCAAATGAAGAAATTGAAGCTCCTAAAGGAAATCAAGAAATAGTTACTAAAGAACCAGAAGTTGAAGAAGAAAAGGTTCAAGTTAAGGAAATTTCAGTCGAAGCAAGAGACACTATCGAGGTAGTGAAGAAATTTCTAGTGGAACAACATGAAGAATTTGATACTGAATTGGTTGAAGGCCCAATTGATCTATCCACCTTGTCCCCAATTCAAAAAATGAAAGTTGCATCTTTTACCCAAGAAAAATCCAGAGAAGAATTGCTAAAGTCCCACATTGAGGATAATGAAATTTTGGGTCTTGAATCTAGAGTTCTAGATAAAATTATGCCAATCATGTTAAGGATCCATCTGATTCCTCTTTCGGTGAACTGAAGAAGCTCATAAATTTTATAAGTACTCATTTCGAGTCTCTTGAAAAATCAGCCATGGTTAAAGTGCGGGAATTTAATGGAAAAAGATTTAGTAGGTTGAAAGAAATGATAAAAATGATAAAAATTTATTAGCCACCTATATGAGGAATATTCAAGACTCTCTATCTAAAGGTGGAAAGGCTTATAAGTCATGTTTGGCTTTGTCCAAATTTACTGAAAACAATGAGAAGGTGAAGGATCTTGAAAAACAATTGGCTACCATTTTTGAAGCTTTTGACCCATTAGCTAGTGATGTTAGTAAGAAAGAAGGTCAAGTAATATCTCTACTTGAAAAAATAAGGATCTTGAAGCATGAAAATGATAGGATTGTAGGAAGAGAATATGAGCTCAGAGGACTAATTGGTCCAAAGATTGAAATAATGGTGAATGCATTAAAGGAAGCCAAAGATGCTATGGCAGTTAGTGACCCAAGTAATCTTGAGTTTGTAGAAACACGATCTTATTTAGTTTGTGGTCACATAAAAATTATAGAGAGTCTCAAAAGGGTTTGGGACAAAAATTTAAGTGTGTTGAAGAGAGATTTCATAGATGTTTTCAAATTTGTGTAAGTTACAAGATCATGCTTGTACAGTTTGAAATTTTGATTTTTGTTTTTAGGTTTCTCTAGTTTTTCCATTGATGTCAAAGGGGGAGAGTTGTATAGTGAAAAATTTATATTCATCTTAGGGGGATCGCATTTCTAAGATGACATTGAAGATTTTTTTGAAGTGGCAATGTAATTCATGTTGGTACTGATCCGACACTTAGTAATTTTTCACTAAGTGTTGCCATCAATGCCAGAGAGGGAGATTGTTGGAAAGAGACACTGCAAATGTTTTTTGGTGTTGTCATTGATGGAAACCCTAGTTGGTGATTGGATTCAAATGTCATCATTTTCTCATACTGACAGACAAATTGAAGATAGTCAAGGAAGAACAAAGCATCCAACAGTTTTGTGTTCATTGATTCACATGCAAATTTTTTGTTGTTATTTTGAGTTGTGGATCTCATGGGAGGTTGATCAATGTATGTATTGTGTTATCCAAAAATCTCAGTGCCTCATATCAAGTTGTGTACAATTCTGGAGATTTGGTTGGATATATTTTTGTTCATCAATGTTTAGTGGTCAACATAGTTGATATAACGTGTTGCAGATATTCAAAGAGTGTTTACTCAAATGTTTTTGTGTTCAAGCATTTTGATTTAGGTCTAAGCTAAGTTGTGGCTGACCATTGTGGATGCGCATTGAATATTATTAATGATTTGAGCCATTAGTTGTAAATATTTTTAAGTTTTATTGAAGCTGATATGTTGCTATTAAATTCTTAGTCATGGATATATATAAATGATCAATTATATCATTTTGGTCTGTGAATAAGATGTTTCAATGTGTGTTATGAATATCAGAAGGGTGATTGAGCGATTATGCACAGTTTCACTTGTGCATTAAATATTTTGTGATGCGAATAAGAGCAGAGCAGAGGTGCAAAATTGGTCAGAAGGACAAAAGATCAACTACTGAGCCTAACTGAAACTATAATCAAGCATTTGTAGATGCTACTCTCTTAGTTCATTCTTTTGGATCTAATCCAAATCTTTGTAAGGTAGTGTGCCTTTCTATTTTGAGCAGTGAGCTCTAGGTAGTGCACTTGAATGCAAGTGCATTCCCACATTGTAATCTTCCTTTTGAGTATACTCAGATCATATTGTGGATTGGCCATCCACCGTAGTTTTTCCCCTAACAGGGTTTCCATGAAAAAATCCTTGTGTAATAGTTTTTTGGTGTTTTACTTTTTGTTCATGCATATTTCTTTTGGTTGAATGTTTCAAGTGGGTTAAAGATCAAAATAATAAATTTAATTTTTGTAGAACATTGATTTACCCCCCCTCTCAGTGTTGCTTGTTTCTAATAGTTTGGACTTTGGGCATGAGATTACCAGCTTCTCTTGTTAATCTAATCTAGAATTGCCTCTGGGAAGGCTAATTATCAGACACCTATAAAAATCTTGGGTCCCACTAGGTGTGTTAGAAAAAGAACTATTGATCATAAATGCTTGCACCTCTATGAATAGTCTTATGTTAAATTTAGTGAGTGGGGGATCTGATTGCACTTGAGCTAAACAACCTCTAATATTTTTATAGAATTTGATTCTTCTCTATGTGTTGTGAGAAAATGGGGAAGGAGAAATACAAAAAAACAGAAAGGGTGGCGATGCGCCAGCACTTTTACAACATTTCAAAGATTAAAAACTCCTTATTCCTAATAAAATGGACACAATTCCACAGACTCTTTAGTGGCATTTTTCATCCATTTTATTAGGAATAAGGATTTGTTAGTCTTTGAAATGTTGTAAAAGCATTGGCACACTACCACTCTTTCTATTCTTTTGTATTTCTCCTTCCCCCTTTTCTCACAACACAGAGAAGAACCAAATTCTATAAAATATCATAGGTTGTTTAGCTCAAGTGCAATTGGGTCCCCCACTCACTGAAATTCCCATAAGACTATTTAGAGAGGCGCAAGCATTTATGATCAATAATTATTTTTTGGCACACCCAGTGGGACCTAAGTTTTTATAGGTGTCCAATAGTTAGCCTTCCAAGAGGAAATTCTACATCAAACTAACAAGAGAGCCAGTAATCTCATGCCCATAGTCCAAATTAGAGCATCTTCAAGAGGAAATATTCAATATTCTTAGTTGACATCTTGGCCCCCAAGGGAAGGTGAGCCAAGGATTCATATCCATGGTCAAAAGCAACAGGGTAAGAAGCACCAACATAGAGTCCTATACGAAGCAATAGGGTAAGAAAGCATAAAGTGATCATTCAAATCTCCCCATGGGAAGCATTGATTAAGGTCCGATAGGAATAAGAAACCCTAAGATTAACATGAATGTTTTAGATCTTTACATAATCCTCTTGCTCTAATAGCATAACATGAATTTCAACATGATCTTCATAGAAAATGAAAGAGTATAATGAACATGATGCAATTTCTGAGAGACAATGTTAAACATAAAAGATAATAGCATATAAAATGATTACCAAGACTATCTCCATAAGACTTGACATAGAGCATTCAACATAAATAGTATAGAAAAAATAAATTCATGATAAAGGCCATAAAATTCACAATCTAAAAGATTTCTCCTTACTAATATTTGTTCTTGCAATAAATCAACTAAAAGCAAAGGTTGGATGCCAATGTGATTAATAGGCTTGAAAAATTAAACATGCCATAAAGCATAAACAGTGCTCTGTAAAAATCCTCCTATTCTTGCTAAAAGTGATATATATCTTTCTCACTGATGATGATGCTTTCCCTAGTTGTAAACCCCCTTAAATAGCCAAAAGAATGAGTATCACCACAACCAATAGAGTTGAATCCTGATAGGTGCCTTCATCCAATAAACTACAATCTGATCCAATATTTGATTAGATCACAATAGTCTCCACTTAATAAAAGTTGAGTTCCTTCATTAATGGTTCCAGATATTGTAGAAATTCTATGAAGATATGTTGTTAGGAGATGATAAGATCTCATCATAGCCTAGAAAAACATGATCTGATTTGCTACAAGGAATAATAATATCGCCCAATAAGACTAATCTTGAAGATAAGAGCTCTATTGTGATGTTTGATGAAATCCAACCAAAGAGATACATTCACGAAAGAAATAACCCACCCAACGAAATGGTTGACATGGCATGCTGGTAGACGATATCTAAACTTGTGAGAGCAGCTTGGGGAAAGTACCTTCCAGGTAGCCACACATCTCAATTTGGCCCAAAAGGGAAATAATACCAAGAAAGGTTGTGCAGCCACCACGTGGTGCATTACATGTCTTTGTGCAAAAATAAACTTTGGCCTTTGGGGCGCGATATCATCAAAATGTGAAAATGAAGTGAAGCTGAAAAGATGCCTGTCGGGGCTGAAAAACTGAAAGTAAAATGTTGATGAAAAAAATTTCTCCACACTTCCAAATCATGCTAGAGTGATCACAATAATGTTGACATCATTGAAAACATTGGATCAATTAGTATACATACCATGCTCGTGTTTCCAAATTGCATCAACAATGACAAACTTCCAACACTCCTAGCACCAAACCATGTCACCACCAAGCAAACACGTACATGATCATGTTTTGTCAATTCTCAAATGTACCTATATATCCATGACACCATAATCATCACCAATTTTGTACCTGCACTCAACTATCACCATGCGAGACTCCAAGTCTCTATCCATGTAAATCCATGTCCTCAAAATCTAAGATAACCTATGTACCTATCACCATCAAAGTCCAACTATGAAAAACAACTGTAAACTTGAACTAGTAAGAAACAAATTAATAATCAGTTGTACCATCATAAATATCATATAAAAACATGTACTCCTTCAAGGTTTTACCTCTTGAATCATTTTAATGCTCACACAATCACACCCCCAATATTAAGCACCTACAAGTGATCAAGCAAGTACCAACCTCTCTCTACACCACAAACTGAAAATATACTTGATCTAATATGTAGTACATTGCACATGCTCTCTAACGCCTATTCTAAATTGAAAATATATTTTCAGATGCAAAAGTTATGCTAAAGAATGTGTACAAGAGAATATATGAATTTTGGATCCCAAAGACTAATGAAAAATAAATATCATGGATCCAAACCTATACCACTATGTAGTGACCAAAACCACATTTCCAACAAGTATAAGAAGTCAAAAGTTTGACATCCTAGGTGAAAGTTATGCCCATTTAAGAAAAGTTATCCAATTTGGCTTATACATAGACTACTGATGTCCCTTGGGTGGCTAACCAATGGCCCTACTGGTGGTGGTGGTAGTGTGCCGATGATCCTCAAGTGACAAAAATGATGGTGGAATTTTTTTTTTTTTAATCTATTTATTTTTTATTAAATTCATTTAAGTTCTTTTAAAAAAATTGTTTTATGCCCCCTACTTGGGGGCTCAAGCTATGGTCCCACTAGATTAGGGGCCAAAGGCCCCACTAGTATAACAACCTCGTCAACTAGGAGCTAGGCTATTGATGTCTACACCAACATACTACCATTTTTTGTTAGGCCGTGTGGTAGACCTGCTGATGCACGATAACAAGGGGTCTGCAGAACCCCCAAAATTTTCATTATTTTCAATTTTAAAATATTTCTCCAGGATTTAAATTTTAGAAGGCCAAATGATATCTTTTTTATTTTAATTTTTTAAATATTTCAAATAAACTTTTTAATATCACAAGAATTTTAAAATTTATTTTCTATAGGATTTTTTTATATCGATGGCCTTTTTTAATTTTTATTTTTTTGAGACCATCTTCTAGACCTAATGGTCGTATGGCTAGGGTCTGTGGGAAATTTTTTTATGGAAGTTTTGATAGCGGTTGAAATATGGAAAAATTTATATCTTTTTATTTCTCGACCATCCTAGATTTGATGGCAAGGTTAGTTTTGTTTGAAGAGGTCACATGTGAAACCTCTATAAACGTCCCTCATATAAAAGCACAATCCAAGAAACCCTTTGAACCAGATTTCTCATGCCTCTGATCTTGAATAAACCCAACAAATCTACAAACCCTGAAAGCTCAAGTCTACATAACAACACCTCCACATGTGTTCCATATCTTGTAATGCCTCAAATATTTTCTACATAGCCATGGATTTAACTTCACACCAAATCTACTCGAATAATGGTTATAAAAAAACCTATGAGCTCATACTTCCAATAACCATGAAATCTCTAATACCACTTGTTAGGAAATAATGCATCATACCCACATTCTTAATCCATTTCCTATTTAACCCCATGAGAGAAAAGCATGCATACAAGCTTACAAAATAACCATAATGCATAGATCAAAAAGATAAGCCACAAAATAACACAAGATATAACCTAGGAAAACCCTCAAGAGGGAAAATACTAGCCTCCAGAAACACCCACACTCCATCTATTGTTCAAAAATAAAACAATACATACACTTACAAAGTTACAATGAATACTTCTGAAACATCAAGTATTTCCAAGGAATCCTTCATGTTCTAAGAATGAATCCACACATGCCATGCCATGCTTCACATATGCACTCCTCATAAAGACTTAATAATGATAGGTCACTCACCCAACCAACCTTAACCACTAAACATGTGTTTGATTTTATAGATACAAGCTCACACAAATACAATCAAGTGGTAAGATACAATCATGTGACACAAAACCATGTGAACAAAAAACCATTGACCCCTCATTTAATATTGGGTACTAAGTTTTCACTTTATTAAATGATTTCTCCAAATATTAAATTATTATCCTATGTATCCCACACATTAAATAATAACCCATTGTTACAATATAACTTTACAAGTAGTCCCAAATAATTATCTAATGTGGCTAAACACACCTCCTGGGTGCACCACAAATAAATAATTATTTAATTATAACATTTTATGCAATGGTGTACACCACTATATCCTAACAATAAAGGTGGTTTATAAGGCATTATAAAATCCAAAAAATGCTAATGGAGGAACAAACTAAACATTATGAAATAAAAAAAAATGGATTAAATTCATTGCTCTTATATCTATTAGCAAATAAATAATCGGGCTATCTTAAGGTGACTCCCTTATTCCATCCTTTTAACAAATATGGAGATGTAGTGTAGAAAAATGTACTCCTTTACATTTTCATGTTGCAAGTATGAAGGTGTTGTCATTGATGTCAACTAGTTACCTGGCCAACTAGTTGATGTTGTCATGTATACTAGTTGTATATATCGAGGATATTGAGAAAAATGTAATAAAGAAAGGCTATAGGTATTCAGTGTTTTCTCCAAATTTTCTCTAAGTTGTGCTACTATTTTAGTGAGGATCTAAGGTATTTTTCATGTTTGTTGGAAGCTTCTATATATCCAGATTTTAGGTTATTAGATTGTCGTATAGTGAGACTTATGTTCACCAATTTTGAACCATGCTTTTTTGTGTATTTGGTTGAGATCTAAGAGAAATGTAGTTGCTCTGGATTTCTTCTTGTTCAATTTTTATGACTTGTGGTTTTCAAGATATGTTGAAGAGATCATGTTCAAGTTAATTTTGTTAACTAGAAAGATTGGATTTTGTAAAGGATGATTGTGCTTAATCGATTTATGTGTTCTACACTAGTTTGGCCAACCTTGTGTTAAACACTTCTTACAAAGATCTTGGAAGTGCGTTGGGACTTGTTTAGGTCCTCATTTAATGTGTGTGTGGTTTCCCTCATTATAATTCCATCGTAGAATGTTTTGGCGCCAACCTAATTTGAATTTGTAAATACAAATGGTGTATGGATGACATTGGATGTGTTTCAAGGTTGAAGATGGTATAAATATAAGTTGAGATATTGAGAAGGATGAATGAATGCAAGAGAAAGATAGATGTGAGATAGATGTGAATGGGTGTGTGTGTGATGTGAGTCTGAGTAGATCAGTGTGAATTTAAATGATGAGTTTTCAGAGGAAGTGAGCTGAAGGTGTACTCTATCATTCAAGCATGTTTGCAAGTGTGTGAGTGAGTTGTGGTGGAAATATTTGTTGCATTGAGATTGTTTTCTCTTTGTAACGAATCTCTTTTGTCTTCTTTTGTAATTTGGTGGCATAAGCCTTCCAGGTGGTTAACCCTTATTGGATAGTGAGTCCTCCTCTAGACAATGAGTATTTTTTTGGTAGTGAACCTTCTCTAGTAGTGAGACTTTCTATTCAGTTTTGATATTCTCTATATTGTGAGCTAATCCTCACCATGGTTTTTCCCTTATTGGGTTTACCATGTAAATATGGTGTTATTGTGTGTATGGTTTTTTCTTCTTTTGATTTCTACTTTTACACTTAATGGTTAATCATAACTAGTAGAGTAAAGGATTTGTGAATGATAATAGATTTTATTTCTAGTGAAAGATTTAATGATTAAATTTTCTACAATTGATTCACCCCCCTCTCAATTATCTTGTTCATTATTTCACACTTTTTTTGGGCCCTCTTATTTAAGTTGGACTTAATTATGCCTTTATAAGTCCTATTTTACAAGAGCAAGATAGATGTGAGATAGATGTGAAAAGGTGTGTGTGTGTGTGATGCGAGTTTGAGTAGATCATTGTGAATTTAAGTGATGATTTTTTAGAGGCAGTTAGATGAAGGTGTACTCTATCATTCAAGCATGTATGTAAGTGTGTGAGCGAGTTGTGGTGGAAATCTCTATTGCATTGAGATTTTTTTCTATCTGTAATGAATATCTTTTGCCTTCTTTTGTAATTCTATGGAAGTGATCCTTTCAAGTGGTTAACCCTTATTGGACAGTGATTCTTGCTCTAAATAGTGAGTCCTATTTTGGTAGTGATCCTTTGTATTTGATTTTTATATTCTCTATATTGTGAGCTAATCCTCACCATTTTTTTTCCCTTATTGGTTTTTTCATGTAAATCTAGTGTTATTGTGTGTATGATTTTTGCTTCTTTTAGTTTATGCTTTTACGCTTAATGGTTAATCATAACTAGCAAAGTAAAGGATTTGTGAATGGTAATACATTTTATTTCTAGTGAAATATTTAAAGATTAAATTTTCTACAACTGATTCACCCCCCTCTCAATTGTCTTATTCAAGATTTCACTCTTTGTTTGGGCCATCTTATTTAAGTTGGACTTAATTATTCCTTAATAAGCCCTATTTTACATCTGCAATCCTAATAAATTACATTTTCTAAAGGGGAAAACCCACAATAATTAATGCTAACACAAAAAATTTCTTATACTCCTACTAATGGTCCAAGTACAGTTGATAAAATCAAATTGCATGAAGAAAACAATAAGGAAAAGTTCATTATGAAGAATAGCCTTTCACATTCCAAGTTGATTAAAGTTTAAAATCTAAAGACTACTAAAGAAGTCTAGGATGATTTGGAAAATATGCACAAAGGAGATGAAAAGGTCAAAGAAGCAAAGTTGCAAATTTTGGACACATAGTTCAAGATACTACACATGTTTGAAGATGAGAACATTAAATCCTATGTACAAAGAGTGGATGAGCTAGTAGGTGGAATGCAAGGACTTGGTGCTACAATAGATGAATCTAAGATTGTGAAGAAGTTTCTTAGAATTCTCCCTGATGCATACAATGAAAAGGTATCTACTATTGAGGAATATGTGGATTACAAGACTTATACTAAAGATCAGCTACTGGGTACTCTATCATCATTTGAAATGAGAAATCCTAGCTTGAGAAATGGATCCAAGATTGAAATTTCTTTCAAAGCTACAAAAGTTAAAGTTCCAGAAGAAGAGAACCTCAATGAAGTGGAAGCTAACTTTGTGAGAAGGATAAAAAGGGTTGCAATAAGTATGAAGATAAGCTACCCTTTAAATGATTTAGTTGTGGGGGAATAGTTTGAATTATGCTTTGAGATGTCTAGAAAGAGGTAAGAAGAATAAACATAGATTAAGAAAAGAAAAAAAGTGAAGAAAATTAAAAGAGCATATTATGTGAATGAAGATGTTGGTATTTTTGATGAAGAATCTAATTATGGAGATTTTGATGACATTGAATGCTTGTTCTTGGCTATAAAAAATGAATCTACTTCTGCTAATACTAAAAGAAGGTAAAAGAAAATGCTTTGGAGAAAGTTGAAGATACTATAATTTTTTGCTCTTCATGCTAAACAAAAAAAGAACTACTAGATTGTTGATAGTGGATGTTCACATCACATGAATAGTGATAAGAGTAAGTTTGTTAAACTTGAGAATTATGATTGAGGCTTAGTTAAGTTTGGAGTTGATACTAGTGCTAAGATTTGTGGGATATGTTTAGTTTTGATGGAAAGAAAACATTGTTGATGTCTACTATGTTAAGGGTTTAAGGCATAATCTCTTGAGTGTCAGATAGATGTGTATTAAAGTATATAATCTTGTATTTTAGGATGAGAGATGTGAAATCAGGAAAGGATCTAGAATAGTGATTGTTGCAAGAATTCTCAAGGAAATATTTATCAACTTAAGGGTGTTGATGGACATTGCTTTATGTCTCAGATTAATGATAGTTAGTTATGGCACTGAAGGATGTGTCATATGAATTTTGACAACATGGAAAGGATCAATGTGTTGCAAGCTATAAGAGATTTACTGAGGATTATAAAGCCTATTAATGTTGTCTGTAAGAATTGTTAGTTTGGAAAGAAAGTGAGAAACTGCTTTAGATCAAAGGAACAATCTAATACTTGACCACTAGATTTGACACATACAGATCTTTGTGGTCCTACAAGAGTAAAAAGTTTACAAGGTGATAGGTATTTTATGTTTTTTATTGATGATTACTCTAGACACACATGGATTACTTTTCTTAGAGATAAATATGATGCATTAGATAGATTCTAGGAATTTAAGGCTATGGTTGAGAATGAAGAAAATTTGAGAATAAAATGTTTAAGATCTCACAAAGATGGTAAATTCACCTCTAATGAGATTAAAATGTTTTGTGAAGTGCATGGAATAAAATAACAATTATTTGATCCTAGAACTCCTCAACATAATGGAGTTGTTGAAAGAAAGAATAGGACAATTCAAGAAGTTACTAGATCAATAACTATAGAAGTTGGTCTACCAGAAGGTTACAGGAGAGAAGCTATTCATAATGCTATATATGTGTTCAATAGAATTAAAGAAAAAGATAATAGTACTAAGATCACCTATGAGCCATTATGTGGAATAATTCCCAATGTCAAGTATTTCAAAGTATTTGGAAGAAAATGTTATATTAGGAGGGATCAAGAAAATTTAGGAAAGTTTTATGCTAGATGTGATGAAGATGTAGTATCGCAGAATTACACCTAGGGGAAATTCCATATTTTGGCATTTTTTCCTAGCATTTATGACACCCTAAAATATTATTGACAAGATCCCATGGGTTAGAATTTCACGGTTCTAACTCCATGTGGTCAATTGGCTAAGCAACAGAAGCCTAGCGATGCATTTTTTGAGAATATAGCCTCTAGATGAATGCGCGACATGCAGACGTTTGTGTAGCGCACTAATGTCATGTTAGTTTTCTGAGTTCAAAACATGGAATTTGGAAGGTTAACCCTTGAGACACATGTCCTGGTAGTTAAATTCTAAAAGGAACAACTCTTTTCCACCTTTGCAAGCATTAAAACCTCTTTTTACCTCTCATTTTGGAGGTTGGAAGACATCACACTAGCTCTCAAGCAAGCACTTAGCGATGTGTATGTGTGCTCCAGAGAGGGCCTAGGCCCATGGGTAATACTCTCTCTCCCTTTCAATTTCCTTTCAAACTTCTTCATTTACTATTTCGTGGTGCAGGTTCTACTCGTGAGCGGGTATTGCTTTCACCACATGCTTATCATGGTGTAGGTTCTACTCCTGAGTGGGTTTTTCTTTCACCACACACTTTGTTTACTTCTTTAGCATTCCTTTCCATGGAGGTGGGAACACCAAAGTGAGTTCTAACTAAGGCAGGCCACTATACAACCACCCAACAACTTTCTTCTTGGTCTTTTTTGTGTAGGTCATGAAAAGAAGCTTGGAGTGAAGATTTGAACATCCAAGAAAAGGTAAAATTTCCCCAAGCATCTTTGTGTTCATCTCATTTTTTGATTTCTTGACTAGTTAGATAGTCCCGTATGGATCACCCCTGAGTTTGGAAGTAGAATATATTTTATTTCTATTGAGTTCTTAAGTTCTCTATTGTTGAGGACACAAGTGTATCTTTCAAATGATAGCACGTCGTGTTGGCATCCTAAAACTGCACCAACATTTTTTGGCCCAGAGCTCCCTCTTCTAAGATAGGAATCTTTTGGTTTGCTCTCTCAAGATATTTGATATTTTATCCTGAAGCATAACTAAATATTAGTTCTCTCCTATTTTGTTAATCTGTTATTCTGAGGTGTATAAGGGAAGTTCATTCTCTAGTGATATTTAGAGAAAGGAGAGACCCATGTGCAGCGAATCCCTCTTATATCACATTTTGGTGAAGTTGACATGAACATCAAAACTTCTTTTGCAATGTTGCACGTTCATGATAATGACTTTTCTAAGGAAGATTTCGATATGCTGGAGGATGCTCTAGATGAATTCTTAGAAGTGCTCTCCCCGATCCGTAAATCTCCCAAACAAGTCTCCTCTTGATGGGCTAAGGGATCAATAAATGTGGTAGTAGTCTTGATGGCTCCTCTAAGCCCTAAGAAACCTGTCATTTACATGACCCCAACCAACCTTCCTATCTATGGGATTTCATGTCGTAGCGATTCATCAGACTTAGTTTTGTGAAAGCTATAAACTCTACATCTTATAATACTATAGAACACACATATCCTACAAGGAGCAATAGAAAAAATATGAATCAAAAACCTATTGTTCCTACATCACAACCATTTGTCCCTACTTATTTACCACCTTCTCAACCAAGCCTTCCTTCAATTATGATCTTGTCAAGCAACTTTGCATTACTCCAACTAAGATCTTGCTTTGGGACTTTCTTTAGATCGCTTTGGTTTATCAGGAAATGCTCCAGGAAGCCTTACAAAAGATTATCTTTCCTACCTCTACTAGGTCCACATATGTTAATGTGTTGCTGGCTCATATTCATGTGAATTCATTGAATATCATGTTCCACCTGCAAGAGCTCACACCTCTAGATGTGCAGAAACAAGCAAAGCCTTTGATGATTATAGTCAATGTTAACAACATCGATATTAGGCGCACCCTCGTTGACACCGGTTCGAATCTCAACATTTTTGGTATAGACCTATTACCTAAAATTAATATTGATTCATCTTCTTTAGCAACTTCCTCCTTGTACATTTGTGGATTCGATAATGTTGGCCGCCAAGCTCTAGGTATGATAATACTACCTTTGCAGCTAGGTCTGGTTAACTTACCCATGTTAGTTTAGGTGATGCCCATCCCCTTACTATATAACCTCCTCTTAGGGAGACCTTAGATCCATGCTGTGGGTGCAGTGACTTCTAATTTACACTGTTCCTTGAAGTTCCTTGTAAATAACAGAGTAGTTATAGTTAAAGTAGATCTAGAAGGCATTCGCCTTGAGTCTCCCTCATCTGCTTCTCAAATAAATTCTTTCCTTGGAGATGATTGGGGCTCCTTGAATTTCTCTAATTTCTTCATTATGGAATATAAGGTGAACCCCTCTTACATAGACCTTCCAGGTGTCGTAACACAAAGGTAGATGATACTCTCATGGAGGAGGAGAAGTGTGATCCTGTTCAGGAGATCACTTCTTCCTGTGCTGAGGAAAACAATACCCCTCTTATAAAGGAGATTAATGCTTGTGATCCCAGTAAGGAAGGTGGGAGTGACCCCATAGAAACATTTGACATCCATTGGTGGAATGAAATTCTCTACATGGAGCCATCACCTCCTGAGGTTTTACAAACTTTCCATGGGTTTGGATATGAGCTCGCTTCTCGGTATAGCTATGGGTAGAAATTCCTAGGTCATATCAAGCAAAGGGTTCAGGTCCCCATCTAGTTTAAGCCATGACAATGTTATTTGGGTTTGGGATGTTCCATTGAACAATCTAAAAAAAAGCCTTGATGGAATGTTAATATGATCTCAGTCGAGCCACTGAACCTAGTTCACCCTGAGTTGATAGAGGAAGGGGAACAAGCCAAGAAAATCCCTCTTGATTTCTTCTCTTCAAATGAAGTGCTAGTTTTTGGGTGCTTATTCCTTGTTTTCTCCTTGTCATCACAAGAAATGATTCCTATACCGCTTGCATAGCTAGGCATACTTTAGAGATTTTATTTTGAGTATTAACGAGGAAGACCCTCTATCTAACATCAGTGATGACATTGTGATATCTCATCATGAAGACTACAATTCCCTTCTTAAAGAAGATACTGTTGAAATTTCTATGGATATTAAATCTACTGAAAAAGTAATCAAAATTGGGAAGTGTCTCTCCTTAAAGGAAGTAGATGAACACTTTGATCTCTTGTGCTCTCATCCTAACATCTTTGCTTGGGCATACGAGGGTATTCCCAATATTGTTGAATCTATAGTGGTTCACAATATCATCCTATGTCCCGACACCATGCTGGTTAAGAAAAAAATCTAAAAGATCAATCCTAGGGTGGCATTGATGGTCAAGACTGAGATAGAGAAATGGTTGAAAGCAGGATTTATCCATCCTATTGACCATTCCCCTTGGATTTTGAATATAGTTGTTGTTAGTAAGCCTGATGGTCATATTTTCATATGTATCAACTTCCAAGACATTAATAAGGATTCTCTTAGAGATGATATTCCACTACCTAATATAGATATGGTTGTCAACTCAACTATAGGCCATGCATTACTTTCTTTCATGGATGGCTTCTTGGGTTACAATCAGATTTGTATTAACCCGGATGATTAGTACAAGACAACCTTTACTACCCCATGGGGTACTTTCTATTATGTGGTCATGCCCTTTGGGTTAAAGAACACGAGAGCTACTTACCAACGGGCAATAACCCTAATACTTCATGATTTTATCCATAAGATTTTAAAAGATTACATTGATGACATATTATTGAAATCAGTAACCCATCGAGATTATGCAAAGAACCTTCATCTTATTTTTGAGAGACTTTGGCTCTATAAAGTGAGACTAAATCCCCATAAGTGCATCTTCGGCATTAACGTGAGCAAGCTTTTGGGGTTTATAGTCTCTCACTATGGGATCAAGGTTGATACTAATAAGATTGATGCCATTATTAACATGCCTTCACTAATGAGTATCACTAATTTGCAAAGTTTACAGGGGAAGATTTAGGTGATTCATAGATTTATATCTTAGTTGACTGATCGTACCCTTCCTTTCACTCATTTGATGAAAAAGGATGTTCGCTTCATGTGGGATGAAGAGTGTCAAAGGGCCTTTGAGTCAATCAAAGCCTATTTGGAAAATCCTCCTGTATTGATGCTAGACATGAAAGATAGCCCATTTTTGCTTTACCTTGTTGCGTCACCATATGCTTTGGTAGCTCTTTTAGCTCAATATGATGACACTAGGAAGGAAAGGGTGGTCTACTACATTATCCACATCCTAGTTGAATATGAAACCCATTATTCCTCCATGGAGAAAAAAATGCCTCATTCTCATCTTTGCTACATAGAAGTTGAAGCACTATCTCCTCCATGCAGAAACACACGTCATATTAAAAACATATCTCGTAAAGCATCTATTCTCTAGCACTGACCTGGCTAGGAGATTAGTGAAATGGGTTATGTTGCTTTCTGAGTTTGATATAATGTTCATTACTCAGAAGTCAATAAAGGGTCAAGTGGTTGCAGATCAGTTGGTAGACATTCCCTCATCTCACTCCTTTAGATGGTTGGATTTTTTTCCTAATGAAAATATTTTTGTAATTAGTCATGACCTTGAATGAAAAATGTGTTTCAATGGATCAAGGTGTCAAACTGGTTCTAGAGTAGGCATGGTTTTAATATCCCCCAAAGGTAAACTAGTTCCACTATCCTTTTGACTAGATTTTCCTTGTACCAATAACATTGTTGAGTACAAACCCTTTTTGCTAGCTTACATGTCGTGATTGGACAAAAAATCAAATGTCTTTATATCCTAGGAAACTCTGAACTTATAGTAAACTAGATAATAGGAACCTATCAAGCCAAGAAAAGTAAGTTGTCTTGATATCAGGACCTTGCCTAGTCTTTGCTTAAATGACTCTCCTCTTTCACGATAGACAGTGTCCCTCGGAGAGAAAATAGACACGCTGATGCCATGGAAAGTATGACTTCCTTAGTACCTTCTAAAGAAGATACAAAAGAATACCACTTTATGGTCCAAGTCCTACGAACCCCTATGGTTCTTGATCAACCTGAAGCTGAGTCCCTTGTATGTTCCCATGTGGACTCTGGGGAGTGGTTTTCTAATATCTACAACTACCTAAAGGCTGGAAACTTTCCCAATGATGTGACAAAGAATGATCGCACTCATATAAGAAAGATTTCAGTTTGTTGTATTATTTTGTGCGATTGTTTATAGAAAATCCTATAATGGCTTGCTTCTTAGGTGTCTCACTAAAACGGAAATACCCCTTTCCCTTAAGGAATCCCATGTAGGCTCTGGGGGTGGACACTTTGGTGGTAAATCCTTGGCAAGAAGATTGGTACACATGGGATACTATTGGAAAATGATGGAACAAAATTCCTTTGACTTTGTTAAGAAGTGTCCTCAATGTCAACAACACAGTTGTCTCATTCATGCACTTGCCCAAGAATTACAAAATCAAACTTCCCCTTGGCCATTCACTAAATGGGGGTTGGATATTATTGGAAAGATATCACCTCCTTCTTCAAAGGGACATACCTTTATCATTACCACTATAGATTACTTCATGAAGTGGGTCAAGGCTATCCCACTCTGATCCACAAATGCTAAAGCTATATGTATTTTCCTCATGAAAAACATCATTTCTTGATTTGGATTACTTGCAACACTTTTTTCTGACAATGGTACACTATTTAAGAACAAGGAAGTGAAGCAGTTCCTCGAGAAATTCCATATTCAACATAGATTTTCCACGCCATACTATCTGCAATCTAATGGTCAAGCAGAAACATCCAACAAAAATCTTGAGCTTATTCTTCATAAGAAAGTTAATATAAATGGTAAATATTGGCACATTCTATTGGTATATGGATTTGGGAGACCTTTTTTGGTTTCTAGTATTGTCATTAATGGCAATCGAAGTCAGTAGTATGGTCCATATTTTAGAAGTAGTTCCTACCAGCAAGAAAAGTAGAAGATTGTAATCTACCAGTAGAAAGCATGAAGAATAGATTACCTAGTTGATAAGTTGGTCTAAATACTTCACCGGATCATTATTTTGTTGTGTGGATCCCTAGGGAAGTTTTCAAGTATGTATGTTACCTTATTGGTAAGTTTTGTGGTGTTGTAGAAATCGGTGTACAAGTTAAGAGATTCAGTAGAATGATTTATTGTTTATTTTCTCATTATGGATGACCTATTGTGTATGGCATATTTTGAATGTATGAGGAATATTTTTTTAACTATTTCTTATGTTGGGAATTTTGATTTGAGTCCCTACTATAGTCTAGCCAACTTGTGTGGGTACTCATTAATTCTAATTGGTGATTTGAGCCAACATGTAGAAGAATATTATATTTTGTTCAAAGCTGACATATAGCAATAAAATCTTGTTAGCGGATATATATGTGAGATCGAAAAATATTTTTGTGTGTGTGTGGTTTCTAGATCAAGAAGTGAGAAAGTGTGTAAGCGAAAAAGTGAAAAGCAACAGTATGAGCTAATATCAGAAGATCTGTTGAACTAAATTTTGTTTGTGCAATAGAAGGGTTTTTATGTAAGAAATTGGAGCAGAGCAGAGCAGAAGTGCAAATTGGACAAGAGGTCTAGAATTAGTTTTATGTGCCTCATTGGAACTGAATCCAGGCATTTGTAGATACTATATTCTTAGTTCAACATTTTGTTATAATCTCAAATATTTTTTAAGGTAGTGAGCTCTAGGCAGTGTGCCTGAATGCAAGTGCATTCCCTTTTAATCATAATTTTAACAAAGTATACTTTGTGGATTAATCTCCACTGTGGTTTTTCCCCTAATAGGTTTTCCACATAAAAATTCTTGTTTTATGGTGTTCACATTGTCTCTTTAATGATTTTGCATGTTTCCTTCTATTTATATGCTTTGAATGCTATTAAAGGTTAAACATTGTTGTTGATAGTTTAAGATTTGATTTGAAATTCAAATATTGTGGAACACTGATTCCCCCCCCCTCTCAGTGTTCCCAGTGTCCAACAATTGGTATTAGAATTTTTTCCTCTTCTAAGTTTAACAACTTGAGGTGGATCTTGGATTACAATGGACACAGGTGGTCTTTAACAATAGCTTATGGTGGCACTCGGTGATCTTGATCAGTCTAAAGTAGAGGTCATGGAACTAAAAGAAAATCTGATGGCTTCCAAAAAATTCATTCAATCACTAAAGGATAAAATAAATGAGTCAAGGGAAAAGAGGAAAGAACTATGTGGTTAGTAGAAACAAAAAGAAAGAAAAGGTTTAGAATATGTTCATCTGAATCCAACCCTAAAATAAATAACAGAAGAGTGTGAAAATATTGCTAAGGATAATGCTTCCCTAAAGCTTGAAATAGAATCTATGGCAATGAAGCTAACTAAAGAGATTGAAGAAAGAAAGAAGAATGAGGAAAAACTAGCCTAGTCATTGAAAGAAAAATATTAAGAATGCAAAAAAATTAATTGTGGATTCATTCAGCTAGAGATTGAACTACAACAATCCAAAAACAATGAACAAGAGCTTGAGAGATAAGTAGTTATTCTCGGAGATGAGCTTGCTACTACAAATGAGTTTAAGGAGAAGTGTAGGATCAGTTCTGCTAGGCTTGATGAGATAACTAAAGGTTAGAAGGATGCAAATTATAAGTGAGGTCTCGGCTATGTGAAGGGTGAGAGCTCCAAATCTGAAGAGAAGGACCTTGAAAAGAAGAACAAAGTAAGAAGATATCTAGCAAGGAAACCCAATGCTCAAAAATTTAATGGATATTTCTTTGCTTGTAATAAATTTGGACATATGGCTTCTCAGTGTAGAAATAAGATAAACTCTGGCACTCCATCATTTTATGGTCGGTATGTTAAATGCAAGAAGTTTGGTCATAAGTCATTAGAATGTAGAAGTATGTCTGTCAATATAAGGATCATTAAATGCTACTCCTATGGAAGATTTGGAAATGCTACTAATCAATACAAATCAAGAGGAAATTAGTGGAATGGATGGTATAGATAGAAGAATCTAGTATGCTACAATTGTAAAAAAATTGGTCACATTGCAAGATTCTACAGGAACAAAAACATGGATAAGAGAGGTCTGGTTTATCAAGGAAAAAATTCATAGAAAGGTGATAAGGGAAAAGGAAAAGCATCTATGGAAGAGATAAGAGATCAGATGAAGAAAACATGGGTAAAGAAGAGTGGATCTGATGAAGGTAATAAGACTGTATTCGAATCTCCCTCCGGTAAATCATCCGACAATTGATTCCAAGCCATTGGCCTAGGGGGAGTCTTCATGAAAATTCTTTTCCCCCCTATGTGTAGTTGTTATGGGATCATAGGAAGTTGTCAGTTGGTGTGTTATTCATCCTCAAATGTATTGGTGATCACTTCTTGAAGGTCCACAAATGGATTTTTCTCTTACTATTTGAAAACAGAGTAACCAAAACTTCTAGGGAAAAGCATTTAATGCGACAAGGAAGTTAGGTGTGCAAAGTTATAAAATGGCATTTGGAACCCTTATTTGTCACCATGCACCAAAGAAGAATAGTTGGAGAAACTTTTCAGCAAAATTTTGGAGAAAAAGTCAATTTAGTAGTGAATTCTCTAGGTATTTTTGTTAATTATCAATTTCATACTTATTCCATGATTGGTAGAACCCTGTTTGGTACAAAAAATGAAGCAAATGAAAGGAGTAGTAACTTTGGATGAATATAGTAGTTGAAAGCTTAGGGATGAAAGAAAATTGTTGTCTGTCATCAAATTGAAGAAGCTTAGAAGAGGGAAACATAAGAACTTGGACATCTGGAATGAATTTCCTCATTTTGTCAATGCGGAGGTAGTTTGGTTTATCTTGAACAGATTGGATGGTGACATACTTACTCTGGATAAACCCTATCAAATTTCTAAGGATGCAATCATAAATCTAATAGGAGTGTGCAATGTTGGTGTTTTTCTGAAAAAGAATTCGATTCAGAATGTCGAAGTTGAAGCCCTAACCAGAGTAAAAGGAGATCAGAGGGCTCTGATAATCTCAACAATCAAAGATCCATTAACGAGGTATATTGCACATGGAATTTCTTATAAAAATTTCTTCAGAAATAGAGAAGGATCGACCTTAGCAAGTGCAGTGTATATTGCTCACAAGATGATAATAGAAAATGAAGACTTTGATCTATGTGGATTGCTAAAGGATCAATTGAAGGAGAATGTGCAATTGACAAAGGATATAGATTACTCTTTCAGGTTTGGTACCCTGGCTATATGCATTATGATGTATTTCCTGAATTGCTTGCCTCAGAATGGCAATGTGGTATGGAAGGAAAATATGTCGATTTGCAAGAAAATCTTTGAGCATTTCAACTCTTTTGAAAATGGTGAACAAGCTTATGAAAGCTTCTTTAAAAACTTGTTAGGAAAGTTTGGTGTAAGTGATATTCCTCTCCTGGTAAAAATAGTTGAAGTTGGATCATCCTTCGGTAAGGAGGAGAAAAAGTAGAAGAGAGAAAGAGAGTTGGTTGGTGGCACTCTTCCAGTACATAAGTCAACAAAATTTGAGGGAAAAGGTAAAGAGTAGATGGTTTTGGATATAATGGATGAAGAATCTAAGGAATATACACCAAGAGATGAACCAAAACCAATTGAACTAGATGTGATAATAGAAAAAGAAAGTGATGAAGAAGGTGTTTTACTTAAAGCAAAGATATTGCAGATTGTTCAAGAAGAAGATGGAATGCAAAAGATAACTGGCATATGGATAAATGGACCATCATATGAACATGACCTCATTGAGGACACTCTAGGAAGATATTTTGTTGATAATGACATTGAATTGGAGAGTCTGCAGAATGTGCTTCCAGAAGAATTGATTGAATGTATCAGGGAGGCTATGGAATCTTTGCCTCTAGACAGGAAAGAGGATGAAATAATCTCACATCTGAAGATGTAGTTTAGGCTATCTCTTTCCAAACTAAAAAAGAAAATTAATGTGTTAAGATAGTGCATTGTCTCAGCAAACAAGATCCATAATTACTATCTTAGGTGGCCTCATGTGGTTGGAAAATATAAGGACAAGTTGGAACAAATTCAAAATGAGCTTGTCAAAATTGGACAAGACTACAGTATGGTTCAAGACAAGGATGGGGAAATTAAGAAGAAGATTTATGAGCTCCATATTTAGCATGCAAAGGTTCACTTTTCTAGAAACACTCTTATGGACACTTTCTGGAAAGTGAAGGATCGTATTGAATGCAGATTAGAACAAATGATTGAAGTTCTGAAGAAAGGAGAAAATATGGAAGGATCCATTACCATTACTGAATCCCTTGTCTAGATCATCAACGGAACATCAAAAAATAATAGTTTGATAATTGCTACTGGGATTGCAATGGATTCTTGGAAGAAATTTCTCCCAAAAATAAAAGATAAGTATAAAATAATTTTCTGAATTTAGCAGTAGTTGCAACATTTTTTTTGATAAATTGGAGTAGAGAATGCAGTAAGAGAGAGTACAGTAAAAATATTAAAGGGGAAGAGAAAGTAGCATAATTTTTTGTCATTGATGTTGTTATCAATAGTTTTTCACCCTGCTAAATGCAGTATTCAACAAACTACTAAAACATGGAAACCTCTTTCAGATATGGGTGATCTTGCAGAAAGAGGAATCTCTAGAGTGAGCTGGTTCTTCGAATGATGAATTCTATTCTAGAATAACTCTGAGGAAAGGGATAAAAGATGACTTGAAAATAAAGCCTATGACTAACAGATGATTCACCAAACTTATGAAAAGCTAGACTTAATCACTCATAACAGCTCATCTATTACAACAATTCTCACAATCTCATTAGCACATATCTCATCAGTGATTTGCATGAAGATCTGAAAACAGATACAGCATACAACCTGAAACATGTAATTCTGAAACACAACCTTATAATAGCAAGAAATAAAAGGATTCTGATTTGAAAACACAATTACATCAGATTTCCATTACAAAATCTGAGACAAAAGATAAGGAGGAATCCACTGTTCTATTAAAACTGAAAGAGTCTTTGCCTGAATCTGAAACTGAGTACCAAAAAGGTTTACAAGCTCAAGAGTGTATGAGCAAGAAAAAATCCGATCTCAACTACTGAGAGTGGAGAGTTGAAAAGACTAAGTCTATCAAAAGAACTCTTCAGGAAACCCTAATCCGAGCTCAGAAAAAAGCTCCAAGAAAAAAGGCTTCAAACAAACTCAAAAACTGGTTTAAAGCAGAAAAAAGCATAATGCTTTTATGATTACACTGTCAAGCCTCTAAAAATAGGCTAAATCTGCTTTAAAAGCTCAAAAAACACCTTATCTGTCGAAGAGAAGTCTCAAATTTGACCAAGAGGAAAAGTCAGTCAAAGATCTGCTAAAAATAGCAAGAAAACACAAAGCAATTTATAGAATATTGCTTTTATGCTTCTGCTTTACAAGATGTAGATTTTTACAATTTGCCTATTTTTGCAATTAAAGAATGAAAATCTTTTGTAAAAATAAAAATCTCCTTATTTCTCCATAATCAACATTCTGATTTCTCCCAAAATCATAAAAACATTAACACATATTATCTTATTCCTATCAACTCCACATTGATTTCTTTAAAATCAATCAAAAATAAAACCCTAATTGAACAATTGTCAGAAAGATCCCTAGGTTATAACATATTTCAACATTCAAATTCCCTCAAAGTAATAATACTAGAATACTCAAGTCTCCTTCTCATTCTCCTAAGGCATAAGATAAATTAAAACTCAGATCCTAAAGACCCTAGATACAAATCTATGCATAAGAAATTTGGCCTCTAAAAAATATTCAAATCACAACACATGACTACCCATTTGAATTTCCCCATGTGCCTTGACCAAAAAATCTAGTTAATGATAAGATTGGAAACAGGGTTTGAACAAAGCAAGGTCAAACCCTAATAATCATCTCATTTTGCACTCTCCACCTTGAAGGAAAAGAGCTTTGCCAGTGAATATGCCGCCATGATTGATCTTGAATCTGTATTTCGGGTGCCTTGGAAGACTTCACCATGCTCTTTAGTGGTCGATCTCTTTAATGGGTAAGCTCGCTTTTGTATTATTGAGGTTCCTTTCACTTATTTCGAAGAGCAGGAAAATCTTAAGGCTGCGGCCTATATAAATTTACTCTCTGATTCTTCCTTTATACTCCTATTGCTTTGATGTGTCTTGGCCAACATGAACTCGAGCTCGGCTTTTGTCTTGCATTTCCTATGCTTGTACCAATCATCGCTGTGTACCATTCTCCTAAAATACCTCGGCCATCACTTAAGAGCTCGGACCTTGGCATTTGGGAAGCTATCTGAAACTTCAGGCCGTGGCCATAGTGCTCTTTCAAGGACAAGGACTGGTAATTTCCTCTGCCAAATATTTTGTTCTTCTAAGGCGTAAAGAGTTTCCTCTTTAATCATGTTTCTGGCCATGTTAGGCCATGCCAAAGGCACACTTTAGGGAGCATTCCTTGTGGATCTTGGGTTCAACCCAGAACACAAAATCGACCATTATGTCTATTTAAAAGCATTTCTGCATATGGGTATCACATAAAGTTTTATAAATCTACATTTTCTTCCCTCAGTATTTCGAACCAAATCTAGGAGCTCACATTTGCTTTATACTTCTGCTATTTTATTCTAGATTTCACATGGGTTATCTATGTAATTGATTTTTCTGCACTTTGAAACTAACCTTGAAAATGGGTACTCGAAATCCTTAAGGGAAACTCCATTTTTCTGTATTTTGATGCTAAACTGAAAATGGGTCTTTGGAATTATTAAAGAAAAATGCATTTTCTTCTCGTCTAAAGCTCGACCTAGCACAAAAATCTGCATATCTTGTGATTTACTACTATTTTGGGTAAACACTCACATGGGTCGTCAAGATTAATACATTTCTTGTATTTTGAAAGCAATTGAAAATATGAAGAAACTGATGTTCATCATTGTTTACCCCAGAACTGAAAACACCTGTAGGAGTTAACAAAAATTGTGTATTTACATCATTAGCTGTAACAAAAAAATCCCTATTTGCATTTGATATTTAAAGGAAAGATGTTCATTTCTGTATCTTTCATTACTCTGTTTGTCATCTCCACATGGACTCGAGCTAAAATAAACAGTGACTTATTTTCAACTTCTGGAATAAAACATTATCATGAGTGTTGAAAATTCTCAAAGATAAAAGCATGCAGTCTTACTTTCTGATAGAACTCGACCTCCCATATCTGCTTGAAAATGGTGATAAAACTATATATTTGCTTGCATTTGTTCCTAAGGCTTTGACTCAAATAACTAGTAATGTTTTACCTTCAGAAAACCAATATTGGCATTTGATGTTTGCTTTCAGATCTTCCTTCAGAAATGTACACTCATGGTTTAGATCAAAACAGTGTTAATCTATATTCAGTTATGAGCTCCTTTAAGCATTCAGACTCCTTTAATCTGCATTCTACATTATTTGGACAATGAACTCATGCCACCTCCACTGAGATAGAACCTAACATGGTTAAGATCTAAAAACAAAATTTGATCCAAAGTGAACAGTTGCTTTCCTGTTCTATCCCTTATGCTTAATCATTGAATCATAATGGACTATACCTAGTCCTCTGTTCCTAGGCATAACCAACACCTCATAACCTCCTCTTAGTAACAAAAACTACTTGCTCCTTCTTTCATACTTTGGAAAGCTCACTTGCTTGACACTTATAACTCCTTGAAGATATAACAAAAGAATCTCTGATATGCAACATTCTCTTAAAATATAAAAGATCAGTAAATCCAATTATATTGCAAATTTTGGCTTCTAAAGCATTAAATTTTGTTGTTACCTCTAGCATAATTCCATACTCATGCATTGTGAAGGGAAAGAGCTCTTAAATATACTGTATCCATGCTTACTCACTGTAAACACAACTTTTTCCTTTTGTCCCTCCTTAGCATTCTGTACATCCTTGATAGTTGTATGACACATGAACTTAATTCATAATTGTTTTCCTCTTTTGATAAAAGCATCTGACCTCTTGTCACAACACTATCATTGACATGGATCTTGAGAATGATTTGTATTTGTTCATTGCAAAGAAAAGGATCTCCATGCTTGTATTCTTCCTGTATTTTAATGTCTTTCTAACACTCCTTAACCTTATCATGGCAACTCCTACCTCCTATTCTTGAACTCCATAGGGAAACCAAACTGAAACATTGTAACATCATGACCACATGCTACTCACTAGCTCATATGTATAGCTTAACAACTAAGAACTTATTTTGGAAAGAAAGACTTACTCTTCCCCTATTATCCTGGAATGATCTCTTTATTACTAAACCCATAATGTTGTATTTACTTTACCAGCTGACTAGAGCTAGAAATTCATTCATCAAATGCACTATTTGTGTTTGTATTCTTGAGTAGCATGGTACTCTTCATGCATTTTTATATTTTATTGCACAAACTGTTCTCAGAAATTGTTCTCTTTGATGATGAAAATCAAAACAAAACATCAAGGCATAATGTATGCCTATTCACTATCCAAGAAATAATTGATGAATTGAAACTCACATGACATATGATTATAATCAGCACAGAAAATGAAGTAATTCAACAATTTATGATGTAAATGCACTCAATTAAATTCCTTAAGTGAACTAAACTCACTGCTCACCTATAGCCTTCAGAAAGAAACCTGATCATTATGAATGAACAGTTGGTCTCGTTGCTTGGTGGATAACTCTATTTTACTCCTTCACTTGTATTTTATTTCATTCAATGTATATAATGAAGTATCTTTTAAAATCAGCCCATTTAATAAATAGGGCAGCATGCCGAGCTCTACCCTTGTGGGAGCCCATTTTACTCCACATGCTTGGTCTTCAAACAATGTTCAGCTTCATGACTTTACCTATACCTGCACAAGGAAACAAACAATGTTAGCATAAAAAATAGAACATGTTGATTATGATGTTGCTATTTCTCCTTCAGCTCACTTCTTTCATACTGCACTTGATTGATTGTTTCAATGCATTGCTGATAGTATGTTGTACTATTGTAGGTGTTCCATATAAGTTACATCATAGTCGGAGCCACTGACACCCCTCTTTTCCTCCTACAAGTCGACGAAGCTTAAGATGACAAGGTGCACCATTCAACATCAAGCGTCAATAATTAGGCAATGATGATTATGCTATTGCTTATGTTTTTTCCTTTAGCATCTTCAGTAGTGCAATGTGTTATTAGAAATATGTTGTCACAATTATACCCACGGCTTGTGTGGATCTTTGATTTCAATTCTGCTTTTCAATTGAAAAGAAAATGCATTCCATGCAATATTGTAATATCATTTTGATTATGAAATCAAAAGAAGCCTTGTAAAAATATGAGTTTTACGAAATGAATAAAAGCATCTAAAATGCTATTTTGCTCATGTACTCAATTTTGTATTTCTTTTAAATATACAACATCTAAATGGCACTCTGAAACTCTATTCTTCTTTTAAATGCATAACAGTTACTCAATGCACAAAGTAATGTGAAACAACATTTGAACATGACATTGCAATTCCACTTAATGTTAAATAACAATCAGGAAGCTCCTCCATTTGAGTTGAGGTGAAAAATATATAGCAGATGTCAAAGGGGGAGAGAATGTAGTGAAAATGCCTTGACATCCAAATGGGGAGCAATGTTTTTGAGTTTTGACACTTAGTCATTTTTCACTATGTGTTGCCATCAATTCCAAAGGGGGAGATTGTTGGAATATGGCTTTGGGAGATTTTTTTTGGTTGCTAGTGTTGTCATTGATGGCAACCGGAGTTAGTAGTATGGTTCACAGTTTAGAACTAGTTCCTACTA
This sequence comes from Sequoia sempervirens, assembly GCA_007258455.2. Classification (NCBI taxonomy): domain Eukaryota; kingdom Viridiplantae; phylum Streptophyta; class Pinopsida; order Cupressales; family Cupressaceae; genus Sequoia; species Sequoia sempervirens. The sequence continues at coordinate 553,614,233 of VDFB02000017.1, forward strand.
GCAAGAAAAGTAGAAGATTGTAATCTATTGGCAGAAATCATGAAGAATAGAGTATCTAGTTGATAAGTTGGTCTGAATACTTCACCGGATCATTCTTTTTCTCTGTGGATCCCCAGGGAAGCTTGTCAAGCATGTATGTTACCTTATTTGTAATTTTTGTGGTCTTGCAGAAATCGGTGTACGAGTTAAGAGATTCAGTAGAATGATTTATTGTTTATTTTCTCATTATGGTTGACCTGTTGTGTATGGCCTATTCTGGATGTATGAGGAATATTTGTTTAACTATTTCTTATTTTGGGAATTTTGATTTGGGTCCCTACTATAGTCTAGCCAACTTGTGTTGGTATGCATTAATTCTAATTGGTGATTTAAGTCGACATGTAGAAGAATATTATATTTTGTTCAAAGCCGACATATAGCAATAAAATCTTATTAGCAGATATATATGTGATATCGGAAAATTATTTTTTGTGTGTGTGGTGTGTGGATCAAGAAGTGAAAAAGTGTAGAGCAGCAGTATGAGCTAATATTAGAAGATTTGTTGAAGTGAATTTTGTTTGTGCAGCAGAAGGGTTTTTATGTAAGATATTAGAGAAAAGTAGAGAAAAAGTGTGAATTGGACAAGAGGTCTAGAATCAGTTTTATGTGCCTCATTGGAATTGAATCTAGGAATTTGTAGATAATATATTCTCAATTCAACATTTTTTTGCAATCTCAAATATTTTGTAAGGCGGTGAGCCTTCCCTATTTTGAGCAATGAGCTCTAGGGAGTGTGCCTGAATGTAAGTGCATTCCCTTTTGATCATAATTTTAACAGAGTATACTTTTTGAATTAATCTCCATCGTGGTTTTTCCCCTAACAGGGTTTCCATGTAAAAATTTTGGTGTTATTGTGTACACATTGTCTCTTTAATGGGTTTTCATGTTTCCTTTTTTTTATATGTTGTGAATGCTATTAAAGGTTAAACATTGATGTTGATAGTTTAAGATCTGATTTGAAATTCAAATATTGTGGAACACTGATTCACCCACCCCTCTCAATGTTCCTAGTATCCAACACATTCAATTGATGTATGATTTATGGGCCTATCACATGAGTGTTTGTATGGATATGGGAATAATTCCTTACAACCTCGTGTATGGTGTCAAAGCTATCATGCCTTTGGAGTTGGAGATTTTGTCTCTATGGGTTTCTCTTAAGGGGATAATTGATAATGAAACCTATTGATTTAACCATTTACACCAACTAGAGATGCTCGATGAGTGTTGTTTATGATCCCTCAAACATCTTAAAGCTTATCAACAATGGTTATATAGACAATACAATCAAAGTGTGCTTCCTAGAACCTTTAAAATAGGAGATTTTATTCTTTGTGAAAACTAGAGAAATGTAAATTTGCTGCCTGATCATAGAGGAAAATTTAGTCCTAACTAGTTAGGCCCTTACATTGTGATCTCTGTATATGGTTCAGGAACCTATGGATTATCATCTATGGATGGAACACTTTTAAAGAGCCTATTAGTGTGATGCATCTTTGTCGATACTATGCATAGTGTTCTATGTGTCATCTATGTGGTGTTCTCTCTATAGAAGGGTAGTAGCACTATATATGTTGACATTATTCATTAACACATTATGAGAATTTTTTGTGTTGTGAATGACCACATGTGTATGTGTGCCTATACATCACATAACGTCTATTTAAACCATTAGATAATCATTGTATTTAATTAGCATACAACCATGTGTGTTTATTAAATCATATTAGCATCTAATGTAAGAATGCATCCATATGAGAATATAACATCCATAGCATAAAAATATTTAAAAGGTAAAGAACATACACATCTAGATAAACAATGCCATCAGAATTGATGTATCCATATATATATACATATGTGCAATATATGTATCCAATGTCATGTACATGTATTGGGCCACTACTACAAAAAAAATGAGTGGCTACTGAATATATGTCTATACAAAAGATCTACAAGTATATATGAATGTATATGTATCTCACTATAAAAATGCTATACAAAACAAATGATGATGATGCCTCTAGTCACTGTGGTGTATGGCTCCTAGAGCCCTCTGGCTCTGGTGGATGCTCTAGAACCCTAGGAAGAGGTTGAACGGTAGTCATGGAGCATGAGTGATGAGAGAATGATATGGATAGAGTTTCCTACATCCCCCTGATCTCCCCCTAAAGAGAGGATATTATCAGCTCTGCCTCCCTCAACCAATCCCACAATCGTTGAACCTCTGTCGAGCTCACAACTGTTGGTTGCCCGTCAAGGTCATCGAGATGGATCTAGAGGGTGTCACACACCTGCTTGGTGACATCATCCCTCCTCACTACCATGTCTTGCTTGGTGAGCACCATCTGCAATTCCATCAATAGCTGGTCATGTTACCCCCAAATGATCATAAACTCTATAGTAAGCTAGACGATCTCCATGCCCCGCTCCTTGTAAGTGGTCCTCAAGTGTGCGACTGGATCTAAGTTGGGTGCATGACATCCTATAGATGTTGGCTGGTATGCCTCAAGAACCAATCCCTGAATCAACACAATAGGGGCGAACTTCAAAATACACTGAGCTATAAGCCTATTCCATCCCTATGTGTTCTCTACAACCACATAGAAAGAAAGAGGTATCAGTATCACATGGCATGTATATACATATATCATAAGAAAAAATATAAAAGTATAGAAACATAAACAACATATCATGTATACTTGGGTCCCCTAGCTTCCATGTGGGGTCAGGGTGAGGATCAGTACTAGGACCCAAGCCATCAGCCTCAGTGGCCACTTCCGGTGCTACTAGCGCCATAGCTATAGTAGAAGATGGTGGTTCCAAAGAGACAAGGGTAGCTAGTGGGGGATCTGAGCTCCTCCACTGCCTCAGCCTCAGTGGTTCTACCTCTTCCCCCTGTGGTTCCTCCTCCACCCTGGCTTGCTTCCAACCTCTTCTCCTATCCTGTGGTGGTTGGGGTGGTAAGTCCTCCTGTTGACCAGGGTCCCCTCTCAGAGCACCCTCACCAAACACAAGAGATGGACAATGCCACTCCCACCACCAAATGAAGTCAACCACAACCCCAACATTATCTACTATCGATATAGGTGGAAAATCATGATCGGGCTCATCATCATCCGAGGGGACAATATTCCTAATAGTGTAGTTAGAGCGGTCCCCAACCCTCACTGCACTCTTATGGGCCCTGGTGTAGGTGGGAATATCTGTTGGTATAGTTTGTGGTCAGGAATTTTTCTATATGACCTGACTCCAATAGTAGGGTACTGTGATAAAATCCCCTTTCCCTATCAAAAAATAGTCCCGCTGCAGGTTCCTCAAGTACCTAATGTTATCCACCCACTTGAAAAATTGATAGGGTATCCATCAGACCATGTACACAATGAGAGTGTCGAACTATAAATTCCAAAACTATAGATCTCTGCATTGGTCCGTCATGTCATACTAGTGGTCCATGGGAATCCAATATTGTCATTGTTGGGGAAAACTAACTAGTTAGGTGCACATGATGTGGGAAAAGGCCCACACCTACAAAAGAGTGTATGTTTGAGGCTACAGTACTCATAGTGTATGTACTGACCTAGCTCTTGGTAGAGGTGCACTAGCATGTTGCTCCCTTGGGAAAAAATGGTTCTATCCTCCACCATCTCCCTAATACTGTGGACGAGGCCCCCATGTAGGTGCAAGCCTTGCCCATCAATCATGATCTGAAATGAAATGGTCATGAGCATGACTCACTGGATAAATGGTGTAGTGGTCCTCACATGGTCATAGTAGTGCGTATAGATATGACTTGTGCCCTTGCTACTGTCGGTCCTCCCTTTGCAGTAGAGGATTCCCTCTGACTGCTCCCATACTGATCACATATTGTCGAGAGCCACCTAGCATCCGTGGATGGGTATCCTGAGGATCTAATAGATATCCTCAAGTGTAATGGTCGTCTTTCTAGCTAGTGGCATCCCATCACTCCATGAGGGTTGTTAGCATCCTCTCATGATATCTCATCTCTCTAGCATGGTAAACACATGCTAGAGACCGACCCTCTCTAGGAGTGTGACCTCATTGTCTGATAGGTGGTCCCTTTGCTCATGAACGAGTAAAAATATTCGCCCTCCTGGATGCTCCTAAATCTTTGGGTACTCTTGCAAAAAGTAACCAAAAATTGAGTTAGAACATCAAAATTGTGCATAAAATATAAAAGAATCATTAAGACCTATGTGTGTCATACATATGTCTCATGACTACCATGATTTCGTCAAAGACGACAACATGTCTTTGAGACAATAGCACGTATATGAGACTCTATCCCTCTTTGAAGATGACAGTATGAATTTCACATGAGGGAGTAGAAAAAAGATGCTTGCACACCTCATCAACAAAAAAATCCCCATAAATGAATAAAAAATCACAACAAACAAGAGTTTGTGCCCTACTTGGTCCACCTCATGACCCTTAGCGATGTCCTGACATAGCTGCTCCAACCTTGGCTCCTCATACTCTCTCCTACTCAACATTTTGTTGACTTTTCTCTCACAAAAGTCAATAATTCTCTTGTAGTGAATAGTGAAAATGACCCTTTTAGGGACCCACCTAGGTATATATAGACCCCCAGGGGCCCATTTTTCCTATAGCTTGTGGCCTCCTGGTTTCTCCTGAATTTTCCCCATCTAGCTAGGGGAAAAATCAAGAGGGGGCATAAGGTCCTCTCTTGATCATATTTTTCTTTCGAATCAATGACTTTTTCTTGATCATTCCTCTCTCAGTGGTAGCTTTCTTCTAATTTTTTGAAGCTGACCTAAAATTTGAGTTTTGTAGGTTAACACTTTAAATATTTTTTCACAATTGTTTTAACAGTATTTGTTGAGGTAGGATGCTGGGGGCACCTTCAGTTCTAGTTAGCTTGACTTCGGTGGCCATTATGGTCTCTCTTTATTGGCACACAAATCTGTAAAATTCAAAATTTTGGATGAATTTTTTCTTTTCTACTTTAGTGAGGTTGATTTTTAAAAATTGAGCCCACTAAAGTGAGGCAAAAATGTAGTATCATAGAATTTTACCTAGGGTAATTCCATGTTTTGGCATCTTTTCCTAGCATTTATGACACCCTGAAATATTAATGACAAGATCCCATGGGTAAGAATTTCATGATTCTAACTCAATGTGGACAAGTGGCTAAGCAACAAAAGCTTGGTGACATGTTTTTTGAGAATAGAGGCTCTGGAAAAATGCACAATTCACAAATTTCATAACGGTGTGCTAACATCTTGTTAGTTTCTTGAGTTCAAAATGCAAAATCTGGAAGGTTAACCCTTGAGACATGTGTCCTGGTAGTTACATTCCAAAATTAATCTCTTTTTTTCCCTTGCAAGCATTAAAACCTCTTTTTACCTCTCATTTTGAAGGTCGAAAGACATCACACTAGCTCACTCTCCACTTGCTCCAAATTTGAGATCTCCTCATCTTTGATAGCAATGCACTCACAAGCGAAGCCATGTTGGACTGAGGTCCTCACAATAGCAACAAGAATAGCTCTCAAGAAATCACTCAATGGTGCATCCATGTGCTCCAGAGAGGGCCTAGGCCCATGGGTAACACTCTCTCTCCCTTTCACTTTCCTTTCATACTTGTTTGTTTACTATTTCATGGTGTGGATTCTACTCCTGAGTGAGTATTGCTTTCACCACACACTTATTGTGGTGCAGGTTCTACTCCCAAGCAATTTTTTCTTTCACTATATGCTTTGTTTACTTCTTTAGCATTCCTTTCCAACTTGGTTGTCTATGGAGGTGGGAACACCAAAGTAGATTCTGACTAAGGCAGGTCCCTATATAGCTACCTAACAAATTTATTCTTGGTCTTTTGTGTGTAGGTCATGAAAAGAAGCTTGGAGTGAAGATTTGAACATCCAGAAAAAGGTAAGCTTTCCCCAAGCATCTTTATGTTCATCTTAGTTTTTAGTTTGGAAGTAGATTTTTTTTTTTGTCTGTTGATTTCCTAAGTTCTTTGTTACTCAAGATGCCAACATTTCTTTCAGATGACAGTGCACTATGCTAGCATCCTAGAACTGTAGTGATGTCTTTTGGTTGAGAGCTACCTCTTCTGAGACATGAGACTTTTGGTTTTTCTCTCTCAAGATCTCTAATAGTTTTTCATGAAGCATAACTGAATCTTAGTTCTCTCTTGTTTTGTTAATATGTTATTCTAAGGTGTATATAGGTATTTTGTTCTCTAGTGATCTCTTAAGAAAGGAGAGACACATGTGCAATGAATCCATCTTATATTATAGAAGGTATCTTGCTTGGATATTCAACTAAAAGAAAAGCTTATAGATGTTTCAGTAAAATTCTAAGAAAGATTGTAAAAATCATAAATGTCAAGGTGGATGAAGCATTGAAGAATTCAATTAATGTTGATGGATATCTATTAGATGAACTTGATTGTATAGAAGTTGAAGAATAATTTATGGAGAAATAGGAAAAACAGAATGAAGAAGAAGAAGAAGAAGAAGCTTCAATGGTGTCCCCAAAGGCACATAAATATGTAAAAAAGAATCATTTAGAAAATCAGATCATTGGAGACAAGAGGAAGGGAGTATTGACAAGAAGCCAAGTTTTTGTTGCTGGTAAAATAAATCTATGTATACTTTCTAAAGTTCAACATAAGACAGTAAGTGAAGCATGTAAATATGAGTACTGGATGAAAGCTATAGAATAACTTATGTAGATTGAGAAGAATCAAACTTGGGAACTAGTCCCTAGACTAGAAGATAAAGACATAATTGGATAAAAATGGGTATTTAGAAACAAGTTGAAAGAGAAAAGAGAAGTAGTTATAAATAAAGAAAGACTTGTGTGTAAGGGCTACTCACAAGTAGAATGTATAAATTTTTAGGAAAGCTTTACCCCAGTGGCAAGGATGGAAGCGATTAGAAAGTTTTTGTCATTTTTTGCACATAAAGATTTTAAAGCTTATCAAATGGATGTAAAGTTTGCATTTTTGAATGGTGAATTGGAAGAAGTATACATGGAACAACTGGAAGGGTTTCAATTTTTAGATAAACCAAATATGGTATGTAGATTGAAAAAGGCTTTATATGGATTACAGCAAGCTCCTAGATCTTAGTATGCAAGGTTGGATAGATATTTGATTCAGCAAGGTTTCAATAAAGGTATGAACAATAGTAGTTTGTATTTCAAAATTGAAAATGACAAGATATTGATAGTAGCTGTATATGTTGATGACATTATCTTTGGAGGAAATAAAATAATGTGCAAAATGTTTGCTAAAAAAATGCAAAAAGAGTTTGAGATGCATATGTTTGGTGAGATGAATTTCTTTCTTGGGCTGAAAATTAATCAAATAGAAAAAGGGATTATTATTTCACAGTCAAAATATTTGAAAGAGATGTTGAATAAGTTTTGGGTGGATGGTTCCAAACTAGTATGAACTCCTATGGTGAATAGTTGTAAATGATGATTCACCTAAGGCTATTTAGAGCAAGATAGATATTTGATTGGAGGACTATTGTATTTAACTACTACTAGACCGGATATTATGCATGAATTTTTTCTTGTGGCTAGATTTCAAGAAAACCCTAAAGAAACACATGTTGTTGTTGTTAAGAGAATATTTAGATATTTGAATGGCACTCTAAATTATGGTTTGTTGTATCCTAGAGATATTTATTTTACACTAAGGTTTTGTTGATGACATAAAAAGTAAAAGTGGTGATGCATTCTTTCTTGGTTGCAGATTGGTGTCATGGCTAAGTAAAAAGCGAGATTCAGTTTCCTTATCCCTTGTTAAAGCTAAGTATATTATCGCAACATCTTGTTATACATAGCTACTGTGGATAAAACAAATTTTGAAAGATATCAGAGTAATGTATGATGATACCATTTCTATCTTTTGTGATAATACAATTATAATTAACATTTCAAAGAATCCAGTGATGCACTCAAGAACAAAGCATATATCTATTAGGTATCACTTTTTGAGAAAGTTTTGGAGAATGAAGTAAAGCTTGAGTATGTTCCTATAAAGGATAAATATGTGCCAAGAGAATTTAGGGGTCATTGACCCTCCTTAAACTAGATGCATATGTAGATTCATTATTTTGGTGGATCTATGGATCTTTCTTTTGGACTAATGTTTCGTGGCTACCTCTCAGGGGAAGTAGGTAGTATCTTGTGTTGTCATTGAAAGAGCATTCAATACTGGTAAGGTTCTTTATGTAAAAGGAAGAAAGAAAGATAAATATCTTATACCTTTTCCACTTATGTCAAAGGGGAAGAGAAGAGTATCATCTAAAAAAAATTATCTAGAGAAGAGAAGCTACTAAGGAGGAGAAAGCAAAATAACAAGTGCGTTCAGTACAGTTGTGTTGTCTTTGATGGTTTTTCAAATTTGTGTGTTGTCATCAATGAAAAAGGTGGAGATTTTTGCAAGTATGAAGGTGTTGTCTTTGATGTCAATTGTTTAACTAGTCAACTAGTTGCTATTGCCATGTATATTGGTTGTATATGTCAAGATATTGAGAAAATTGTAATAAAGAAAGATTGTAGGTATTCAGTGTTTGCTTCAAATTTTTCTTTAGGTTCTATTGCTATGCTAGTGAGGATATGAGGTATTTTTCATGGTTGTTGGAAGTTTCTATATCTATATTTTGGGTTTTTGTATTGTCGCACAGTGCGAGTTATGTTCACCAGTTGTGAACCGTTCCTTTTTGTGTATCTAGTTGAGGTCTAGGAGAAATGTAGTTGCTCCAAATTTCTTCTTGTTTGAGTTTTATGACTTGCAATTTTCAAGATATGTTGAAGATATCATGTTCAAGTTAATTTTTTTAATCATAAAGATTGCATTATGTTAAGGATGATTATGCTTAATCATTTTATGTTTTCTACACTGGTTTGATCGACCTTGTGTTAAACACTTTTTACAAATATCTTGGAAGCATGTTGGGACTTATTTAGGTCCTCATTTAATGTGTGTGTGGTCACCCTCATTCTAATTCCATCGTAGAATGTTTTGGCACTAACCTAATTTTAATTTGTAAATGCAAATGGTGTATGGCCAATATTGGATGTGTTTCAAGGTTAAAGATGGTATAAATCAGTTGAGATCTTGAGAAGGATGAATGAATTTAAGAGCAAGATATATGTGAAATGGTGTGTGTGTGATGCAAGTCTAAGAAGATCAATGTGAATTTAAATGATGAGTTTTCAGAGGAAGTGAGCTGAAGGTGTACTCTATCATTCAAGCATGTCTGCAATTGTGTGAGCGAGTTGTGGTGGAAATATTTGTTGCATTGAGATTGTTTTCTCTTTGTAACAAATATATTTTGTCTTCTTTGTAATTTGGTGGCATAATCCTTCCAGGTGGTTAACCCTTATCAGACTGTGAGTCCTACTCTAGACGATGAGTCTTTTTTTGGTGGTGAGCCTTCTCTGGTAGTGAGCCTTTCTATTCAGTTTTGATATTCTCTATATTGTGAGCTAATCCCCACCATGGTTTTTCCCTTATTGGGTTTACCATGTAAATATGGTGTTATTGTGTGTATGTCTTTTTCTTCTTTCGATTTCTACTTTTACACTTAATGGTTAATCATAACTAGTAGAGTAAAGGATTTGTGAATGATAATAGATTTGATTTCTAGTGAAATATTTAATGATTAAATTTTCTACAATTGATTCACCCCCCCTCTTAGTTGTCTTGTTCAACATTTCACACTTTTTTTGGGCCCTCTTATTTAAGTTGGACTTAATTATACCTTTATAAGTCATATTTTACATCTACAAGCCTAATAAATTACATTTTTTGAAGGGGAAACCCGACAAAAATTAATGCCAACACATAACACTTTACCTTGAGCAATGTGTGTTCCAGGAATAGGGACCTGAGACCCATTCACCCATGGGTGAATGGGTCCACCCTAGGACTTCGAACCTAAATTTAAAATATGTTTTTGGTAGTATTTTATAATCCCAAATTCAAATTTCAATGTTGGCTTGTAATGTTTAGTTTTTGGGAAATTAAGGATAGATATCTATAAATACAAGGCTACTTCATCAAATCAACTTGAAGTTTTCAATTAGATTTTTGAGAGATCAGTCCTAAGAGCCAAGATTATTGTCAAAGGTGTTCAAGATAAGATTTCTTCATATATTTTTATAGCATTCAAGATCTCAAGTATCATGTCAAAGTTATGTTCACTCATGCATTTTTTTGGAGATAACATTGTGATGTAGGTTTCAAAAATTCAAGTCAAAGAATTCAAGTCAAGATTCAAGCAACAAGATCCACATCCATTGAAACCATTTCATGCAAGATCAAGATCAATATTTTAGATTTCTAAAGTTTTATTCAATGGTTTGGTGAGTTGCAACATAGCATTGTTCATTCATCATTCCTTTCACATTTCATTATTTCAATTCAAGGTTTAATTACCAAAATAGGGTTTGATCAAGAAAAACCCTCATTCACCAAAAACAAACAATTTTCCCCTCTTGTGTTTGTATTGTAGGTCCTAGATTGAAGAAAAAATGAAGAGTGGAGATCTCTAAAGTGCAAAATAGTAAAAGTTGCAAAAGTTATCAAAGTTGTACAAAAAGTTGTCAAGATCATTGAAACTCAAATCTCGAGCTCATTTTCCATCATTTTTGAGTGAAACTAGTGGGAAATTGGATATCATATATATCTTTAGAGGCTCCCAAAATTTCAGTTCAAAAGGCTATCTCAACACCCATTCACCATTTCTAGACACTTAGCAACCAGTTTTTGAGGCAAGTTTTAAGTGCCTTCCACTCATTGAAAAAATACAAAATTGACTATTTTTGTTAGATCTAGGTTTCATCTACATGAATTAGGTCTTAGGTTACACATTTAAGGTCATTTTTTATTTTATTTTAATCTCTGAAAAAAAATTCTTGAAATTAACCCCCATCCACACACACATTATGGAAATTGTTAGATCCTCCATAGAATTGACTCACCTAAGGGCTAAATTTTAATTCTATCTTGGAGGATCTCATTTCTTTAATGAAATATAATAAATTAGGTTCATCACACACCATTTTTCCCTTTCTATTTATAGTAATTTTGGTGAAATATTCCAAATTTGGTATAAAACCCTATGTTTTGGTGAACCTATATTGTTTTTTCATGTTTCATTATGGTGAACCTAACATTTTTAACATTCTATTTTTGATTTGGAGACGATTCAAACCCTAGATCTAGTATTTACTTAAGTTTTCATTGGATCACATTACTTTGCATCTCATTTAGAATTGTTAAACTTGCATTAGGTTGCATCTCATTTAGGGTTTTAGGTTTTTTCATTTTTCATCCTTTAAAATCTATAAAACTCAAAAATTCAAAAGTGTTAATACCAGTACACCCTTTTCCATTTATGTCAAATGGGGAGAGATACTTAGAGAGGTACTTGGAGAGAAGTTTTGTTTTGGTACATGTTGCCATTAATGACAAAGGGGGAGATTGTTGAAAGAATGAAGATGGTTAAATTCATTAATGAGTTTTCATTGATGTCAACATTACATGATGGATGTCAACATTGTATTAAGGATGATTGTAGAAGAGAAATTTTGCAAGAGGTTTTGATCTGCACACAAAAATAGCTAAGTATTTATGTTAAGTGCCTACACCAGAAAATTCAGTACACAAAGCCCTCTGGTAATTTGGTCCACATTCGTTTTACCTTAGAGATTTTATTTTGTGGTCCTAATATTTTTTTTATGGATATCAGTAGCATCTTCATTTAGAATTTCACTTGATTTGGATAAGTGGTTTATAATTTGCGTAGAAGATTGGCATATAAGGTTTGGATGGTTTCTTGTGTAATGGGTATGACTTATTTGGTGCACACTCCTCTACGGATTTGTGTTAGACCTTGTGGCTTTGGGAGAATGTTAACAAGTTTCAAAGTGTTATGTTTTCTAATTGGAATGACATTTTGTGGTCCACGTGTCCTATGGTAATGAACAATTAGAGTATTTTTCTTTTGGGTCCTATCCATGGTCGACCTAATGTATGTAAAGGGTTTTGGAGATTAAATATGTGATATGAATCTAAGAGGGAGCTATTATAGGTCCATCCTGGCCTATATTGTGCTTTACATGTGTTGTTTTGGACATGAAGGAATTTTGATTTGAACTAGGTTTTGACAAGGCATGTTTTAGGGCTGCATCTAATTTGGTTGACCTAATTGATATTTGCGGTGAATTTTGATATATATAAGGTTGTTTTGAGATTGTAGAGATTGAATTGAATAAGTATATGATCTGTATACAAGAAGTAATGCAAAAATATGCAGAGTTGTTTGAGAAAGTTATGAAAGTGAGAAGACTTATGCAAATGTAAAGGAGAGCATAGATTTATGATTTGAGTTAAATGAAGTGTATTGAGTTAGTGTTTTAAGCCTCAAAGGAACTAAATATATCATATGGTAGATGCATTATGTATCAATTCAAATCTTGTTTGTGTAGCCTCAAAAACTCTCTCTCTCTCTCTCTCTCTCTCTCTCTCTCTCTCTCTCTCTCTCTCTCTCTCTCTCTCTCTCTCTCTCTCTCTCTCTCTCTCTCTCTCTCTCTCTCTCTCTCTCTCTCTCTCTCTCTCTCTCTCTCTTTTCTTAATGAGTAGTGTGTTCACTTGGACAGTGAGTCCACCTAGTAGTGATCCTTTCTATAATATCTTATAACTAGTTATAATATATTTTGAGCTAATCCTCACTTCAATTTTTTTCATTTTGGGTTTTCCACATAGAAATCTTGGTTTCCATGTGTTAGGTGATATTGTGGATGTTCTCATGTTTTCATTCCTTATAACAATTAAATATGCTTTGGTAATTGGATGGCTAATGATTGAATGGTTTAATAGAATAATAGTTCACCCCCTCTCAATATTGCAAGTGTTCAACAATTGGTATCAGAACTTGGATCCTTGGAATGTGCTTGAACACTTTGGGAAGATCTTGGAAATAGAACACATGGCTAATTGAAATTTTCCCATTCCTCTAGAAGAGATTATTGCTATTGAATACACTAAAGAAGATTTCATGCTTGAAAAAGATGGAGAAATCAAATTTTCTCCTGAAGATCTTAACAAAGTTGAAGGTGAAAGCAAATATCTAAAGGAAAATTGTTAGAAACCAAGATCTAAAATGCAAACCAAAAAAGCCTTCCACATAAGAGAAAAACAAAAAAAGAAGAGCTTTGCAAAAAGATGTACAAAATAATGTTATTCAGGAATTCATAATTACATGAGATGATTTGCTTTATAAAAGAAAAGTATGCATAACCCTAATCTTATCTTGAGCAACAAGATAGCTCAACAAGATAAGGATGAGAATAATTAACCTAGGAATTAAAATATTACCTCAGTAAAGTTATGCAAGTGTAATTAAATATTAATTACACTAACAGCCCCCCATAAGTGCAACTTAGGGAGACTAAAAAGGAATGCACCTAAAACTAAGATGAATGCAAGAAAGCATGAATGGGTCCCAACAACAAGGCCTAATCAGGTACCCATGTACAAATGCAATAATGAGGCAGAGAAGGAAAACCCAGTGGGACAAAACCCCCCTACAATGAGATGACTACTGCAAAGAAGCACTAAAAGAACATTGTGGAGTAACACTGGAACTGCAATCTGACAAGCAAGGAAAGATAATTTTGTCTAAAAGAAACCAAATGAGAGTCACTAAAGGACTCAGGTGGAATCATAATAATGCGACAGTAGACCCAATGCCACAGAACACTAGAAAAGTCACAAACTAGAACAACCATGGAATCTGTGAAGCAACAATAGATGAGAAGATGACAGAATCTAGAAACCGTGTATCTTGGTGTTGATGCCAAACTGAGACTAAATCTCTTCCATCGGAACAAGTACCATAAAGACTCTAGAACATTAACCATAAAAATATAGCCCTCAAACTGAAAAGGATCTAAACCAATGCAGATCAAGAACCATAAACTCTCAATCTGAAGTGTGAACTGATGTGAATTTGATATGTGTCAAGCTAAGACAAGATGTGGCCAAAATAAAATAAAAAACCAGATATAACCCATGTGAGTTTCCATCAAAGCAAGATGAAGATCAAAGTGCATGCACACTCTAATCAGATTATTATGCAAGAAACCCCCCTAATGGAACTTTATATCAGTTCATTTATTACAATAACCCAACGATTGTAAAAGGAGAGAATGAAAACATGCATAAATAAAAAATAAAAATAGACCTCAGATCTATGGAGAGGACTTATCCAGCTCTCCAATGCCGCAAGAATGGTGAAAAAAGGATCACCGAGTCAAAAGATATGCCCTCTGAAGTGAAAAAAATTCATCTAAGTTCAAGGACCTAAAAAATAAATCTGTAGAAAAATATGGTAAAAAAAATTACACCACTAGATTGGCATTGGAATCAACTTTCCAACGGTATCTCGTTTGCAAAAAATGGACATTGTACGCAAAAAATACACCCGATTTAGTGAAAGTTGCTCCAAAATGGCCAATAAGGCCTACAGGCAGCCCTGGGGGCTAAAAAAAATTTGGCCCTTGGTCTTGTGCGCGACCAAGGGCTGGTAGTCTAGGGGCTAGGGTGGAGCCCCTAGTCCTCCATAGGACCAACGGAATGCTGGGAGGGCAGCCAAGGGCTGGGCACATAGTGCCCGGTCCCCTATATGACTAAAGCTGCTGGAGACAAAGCCCGTAGGGGCTGAAAGTTGGCCAGCGGAGGAGGGCGATGATAGTGGTGGGTTGGCAGCCGCCTGGTGGCTGCCTAGTGGCACAACCCTTTTATATTGGTAGTACATTTTTAAAAAACATTTCTTTTATTTTTTTATTTTTATTTTTAAAATGTGCCTTGAACTGCGTGCTAGGGAGGCCATATGGTCTCCCTAGCAAATGTTTTTTGCCTCCCAGATCAACTGCACCAAAATTGAAGAAACAACAAGTGTTCTTAGGGTTTTTGGCCACTGCGAACACGATGGTGATCTCCATTTGTGCCCAAAATGCTCCAAAAAAATGGCTACCACCAAAACTTGCAAAAAATATCTGAACTTGAAACCCTTATAGATCTAGCAAACGATGACAAAAATCTGCAAAACAAAAGCCAATCCTAACTTTTTCCAGTGATCTGAATCCAATGGTGAAGCCCAATCTGATCCAAAATGTTACATGAATAATCTCAAGGCATGATACCCTTGAGGAATCCCAAACGAACTTTGCAATGATTTTCTCAAAAAATCTGAGAAGGGGTTGCAAATCAAGGCTCTGATACCATGTTAGAAACCAAGATCTAAAATGCAAACCAAAAAATCCTTCCATATAAGAGAAAATTAGAAAAAGCAAAGCTTTGCAAAAAGATGTACAAAATAATATTATTCAGGAATTCATAATTACATGAGATGATTTGCTTTATAAAAGCAAAGTATGCATAACCCTAATCGTATCTTGAGCAACAAGATAGCTCAACAAGATAAGGATGAGAATAATTAACCTAGGAATTAAAATATTACCTAAGTAAAGTTATGCAAGTGTAATTAAATATTAATTACACTAAAAAAAATGTTAAAGAAGCAAATTAATGCATTAGAAAATTGAGAGATAAAATAAATAAGTTCAGAGAAAGGCATAAGGAGGTCAATGAACAATTGAAGCAAGTTGTAGACACATAAAATGGACCCAGACCTGCAAACTTTATTTTCTCCATATTTCTTCTCAACAAAATTAAAATATTTAATTAAGTCCTATAGTCCAAATTCAACTATTAATTAAATAATTCTCAATTATTTAATTAATTCATATCGTTTACTCCTTTTGACTATTTAAATAAATAAATTATATTTATTTTATTCTATTTAAATGCATTGCTAATTTCTTATGTCCCTCTATAATTAAATAAATTCCTAAATTTATTTAATTATTATTTTTCCAATATTTCCTCCTACTTATTGATGCAATTAGGGGAGGTCCTACAACACACTCAAAACAAATCCACACAAAAGCAATAGTTTTCAAGTCAAAAAAAATTCAAACACTCTTTATCTCAACAATGCTTCTTTATGCCTTGTAGCATAGCCAACCCACTCAATCAGGTATATCTTCACAATGGAATCTTTTCATAACAGAACCAATACTATTTCAGAGACCCATTTCAATGTTCAAAAACATATCAACAAATCACAATTGGTTACTTTGCAACACCTTCAACAAAATCAAGTTTTTACACTTTCTAGCCTTCAAATTAGGCCTATTTTCCAAAGAACCTTGTCTCAAAATGTTTCAAAATTCACCAAACAAAATTGGGCAGCAATTTACATCTATTCAAACTAAGTATTCCACAATTACTTACCGGAAATTCATTCCCCAAGATGCCTAACTCCAAAACCCTTCTTTCTAGGAAAAAAGCTAGGGTTTTATTGAAAATATTAATTCCAATCCTCTCACAACTCTACAATCACTTCAAATAGGACCTAATTGACCTACAAAAACTCACTTCATCAAGAAATAACACTACCCCAATATAATTCTCACTTTTTCTTATCAAAACCTCACTAATTCATGAAGAAAGCTCACTTTTCACCATTAGGGTTTCATGCCCAATACTTAATTAGTTACTGTGTAGGCTGTATAAGTCTTAACAATGATGAAAACATAGAAAATCTGTTAAAAATAGCAATAGATCTATTGATGGTTCTTTCAAATCTTCAAAATCCAACATGCATCATTGCTTTTCATCCTATTTAATATTTTTCCCTCCTACACTAACTGTCCTAACACCGACAACTACCTTTTAAAATGCTTGACCATTGGCATTCCTCTAAAATTTGCTTTTAGCAACTTTTAGCAATTTTACATTTTCATCTTGACAATTTTGCAATATTTTGCAATTTTAGCTATATTGACCTTCTAGACACCTAATAACCACCAAAATGACTCAAATATGAATAATTACATTATAAAATGGTCTCAATGACCTTATTTTATGCAAAACTTTCAAAATCCTAAAGCTTAAACCTTCAAACCTTGAATTGACAAAAATCTTTAAATGGTGCCCCTGCACCATACACCCCAACTTGTAATTTTTCCAAGTCCCTTGGAAAGGTACTACATCTTGTCCATCATTGTTCTTCACTTGTCTATGACCTTCATTTTTTTCCTCAATAGGTTCACCTTACTTTAGCTTGCCACAGTCCTTAACACTCTTGCATTTATCTTCACTTGAAATATGCTCCAACTATTCACTATGTACTATGGGGTGTCTTCCATTTCTTCTATCATCAAATACTATTGCCACATCCTATTTTGCATTTGCACACTCACCTTTATCAGCTGCTATCACTTCTACATCCTCTTCATACTTTATTCCCTATCCACTAGTCCCCTCAACTACAACTTTACCACTGTTAGTCTGGTCAACAACTATACCATCACTTTTAATGGTCTCTGTCAGACCTACCAGTACCTTGTTCACTATCCTACCACCATCATAAACCACTATCCTCTTGTCTACTACCTTACCAGTCTCTGTACTGCCATCTTCCAACTATCTCTTTACTCCTTTCACTATTGCAACGAGACACATGACTGTCCCTATTAGTATTCCATCACACTTTTTTTGTTGTCTCACAAGCACTTTACACTTGCTCTACTCTGTCTTAGACTAAGACACATTTTCATCTTCCTTCTTCCACATGAAAAAATTATTTTTTCACAACAACTGACTACATATCATCTTCATTTCTTCTATCTACTATCTACTCTCTGTCATGCCTTGCATTGGCTGCCAAATCCTTATCCTTACCTTCATCAACATTTACATATTCCTTTCTCTTTAGCATGATAATCTCACCTTACTCATTTTCTCCTTCATTCAATGGAGTTATTATGTATATCTCCCCATCCTTTTCTATTGTATATGTATTTTGTCTTCCATTGTACATGACTGACCTATCAAACTGCCAAGGCCTTCCTAGCAACATGTGGCAACAACTAATAGGTAATATGTCACAAAGAAATTTATCTCTATACCAACTAATCTAGAATTCAACTATAGCTTGTTCACTCACCACCATAGATTGATTATCACTAACCCATGATACTATATATGGTTTTTCTCTAGGCACTCTTTCCAAATGCAATTTATCCACCATTTCACTAGATACAATGTTATCAATGCAACCTAAATCAACTATTACCTGGCATAACTTTTTACATCTACAGGATGTCCTAAAAAAGGATCTTCTTTGAAGATTCTCTCTCTCCTTCGTTGTCTTCAATACTTATCTTTTCATCATCAAGCTCTCACCTACTTCAGGAGCAACACAAAGTGTATTGGAGTTTGAACTTTCAACTTCATCTTCTTGAACAATCTGAGCTCTCCTTTCATTCTTCTTTTCTCCACCACTAGATGTTGAACCAATATTTTTTAGGACATTTCCAAGTAGGGTGACCATACTCACCACACTTATAACACCTTCATGCAAAAATGTTAGGATTCCTTCCACCACCAAACCTACCCGTTGTGCCTCTGAATCCACCTCTAAAATCAATATTTTTCTCTTTACCCTTGCTTCCACTCTCTTGTTCTTCATTGGTCTACCTTGTACCTCAATAGAATAACCTAAAAAGAGGAAATCAACACACTACCTTACCTACACAACACTTGTGAATCTTGACAATCTTACAACATAACTTACAACTTTTATATCATAAACTCAAAAGACCTCAAGATTGACTAATTACATAAGAATGGTCACAAATGGACCTTATTTAGACTCAAGACTCTACTCACCCTATCTCAACCTTCATGACACACCTTGTACATAAAACATCTACTGAATAAACAATGAAAAGATTGGTGCTCCTGCACCATTGTTCCATTGTTCAGTAGGTGCTCCTTTCCTTGTACATAATTCTATAGAAGGAAAGGCTCTATAGAGAGTCTCAGGAAGCCATCTTAGCCAGGATAGTAGTTATGGAGAAGAATCAAAGAAGAGGAATGGTGAATGAAGACAAAAGTGATAAGGAGGATGAGGGGGAAGAAGGAAACCCTCTAGTTGGAGTCTAGGATGATGAAGATGACTTAGACCCTAAAGAGAAGAGAATGGTCAAGATTCTAAAGGAAATAAAAGGTGAAAACACTCCAAAAGTCAAAGTTGAAGTTCCTATGTACAGAGGTAAGATGGATAGTGAAGAGGTTTTAGCTTGGATTGATGCCTTAGATAATTTTTATGAGTTTGAAGACATAGAGGACAGTAAGAAGGTGAAATATGCAAAGAAAAAATTGAAGGGATAAACCCTAACATGGTGGAACTTTGTTTAAGAAGATAGGATCAAGAAAGGTAAGTCCAAGATAAGCTCTTGGGATAGCATGGTAGCAAAGGTAAAGGCTCAGTTTTTACCAGCAGATTATGCCATACAAACCTTTATGAAATTGCAAGATTTGAAGTAGAGGGAGTCAGATGTGATGTTGTATATTGAGGAATTTCATAGGTTATGCATTAGGGTAGGTAACAATGAAGATGAGGTTGAAAGAGTGGCTAGGTATTTGAGTGGTTTGAGATTGAACATAAGAGATGAAATTAGTTTAAACCCTCCTAAGACAGTGGAAGAATGTTTCCAAATGGAAGTAAGGGAAGAAGATAGAATCAAGAGAAGGAAAGAAAGACAAGGAATGGGTATAGGTAACATGAATAGAGAGAATAAGGTCTAACTAGACCAATTACAATGTTTTAGGTGAATAGGGGTTCAAGAATACAAATTTGCAAAACTTGTAAAAAAGTATTGTTAACAAATTATGTATTAGTGCAATTTTTGCACTCCAACGGTTAGGGGAGGTTTGAAAAATAGTTAGAGGATGGTGTGTAGGTTGTTTTGAGTTGTAAGACATTTAAGAGGCTTGTACACCTCATGATGGGGTTGGATTTTGGAATTTTATAAAATAAATACCACAAATTCTACTTTCTTTGGCTCAAAATTCTATGTTTTTCATAAAATCTACTGCTACAAGCTAAATCACCTAACCATACAAAATTACCATGGTCTAAGGATGATGGAATGTGATAAAGTAATTAGATAGCTTTACATTGGTGGTGATTTGGCTTCCTTCCATTAAGTTGGGTGCATTTTATAGCCACTTTACTGTAACTAGTCGGTAGCCTTGTTTTTACAGATTTGATCTTGTAAATGGATAAAAGAGCCATTCCATCTATTGTTTGAAGTGGTGGCTTGATGGAATGGCATAAAATTGTTTTAGATTTAGTGGTTAGGGCACTGATAGAGGTAGTGGAATGTAATTAGTGGAGTTTTATGCTAATGCCTGTGTGTTTTTGTTCTATAATTGTATGAAAATGGAGGTTCCAACCTAGGATTTGTTAAAATTTGTAAGGGAGTCATAATTTTTTGAACTTTTAAGCATGTATGAGGTTAATGGAGTGTTTTTGAGTTGGTTTTATGGTCTAGAAGGTTGTGGATGTGCTAGATACAATAAAACCTCATGAAAAGTGCACAAAATAAGGGTTTTCAAGTTAGGCCTAGTATTGTCCATACAAGGGGATTCCAATTGAAGAATCTATGTTTTCTTGTAAATTTTTCTACTACCCCAAGGTATCAGGAGTCTATGTGGAGTTTGAAGACATGTTGCTTTGGAAATTAGGGCTAATTGAGAAGCCTATCCAAGGGTGAGTGCATAGGAAGTTGGTTTTGGTCCAAAGGATTCAATATTTAATTTCATGTATGTTAAGTAACTTTGAAATGGGTGTCTAAATAACTCATGTTTTTTTCTAGTGATTTGGAATATTGTGGAGTAAATGACCAAAAACTATTTTTCCACTACTACAAGGGTTTAAAAAGGGAAAGTTGCTTTTTGTTGATTGTCAAGCTTTGAGGGTGATTTGGATTGTCTAAAGAGGTGATAATAATCTTGTCAAATGGTTTGTGATTGTGCCTTGGGGTCTGCATCATAGTGGTATCAGAGCACAGTTGTAGATCTTTTGTTGGTGTTTGATTTGATTTTGCAGGTGGGTGAAGAGAGGATTGTGAAAATGCATCCTAAAGGGAACTCTATTGCAAGGAAGATTGATACCCATGATAAAGATATAGCAGCTTTGAAGTGGGATATGGCCATGATCAAGTCTAAAGGTAGAAAATCCTTTTGAATGAAAGTGATTCTGGGGAGGAGGAGAAAACCTCTAGTGAAGAAGAGGAGTTGGATCAAGAAGATGCAAGGAAAAAAAACTCTTGAAGGTTGTAAAGAAGGAAGGATATGGAAAAATAGATGTGCCTATGTATGGAGGAAAACTTGACAGTGAGGAGCTCTTGGATTGGATAGAGGCTCTAGAAAGTTACTTTGATAGTGAAGATGTTACTGAATCACACAAGGTAAAGAAGGCCAAGACAAGAATCAAGGTACATGCCTTGGTATGGTGGAATTTTGTGTAGGAAGAAAGGGAAAAGCAAGGAAAATTCAAGATCACATCTTGGGAAAGGATGAAGGAGAAGATTAAAGGTAAATTTCTCCCTAAAGACTATAATGTTCAGTTACTTAAGAGGCTTCAAAATATGAGACAAAAATATTTAGATGTGCAAACCTATACTGAAGAATTTTATAGGTTAAGTATAAGAGACAAGTGTGATGAGGATGAAGAAGAAAAAGTGGCTAGGTACATTAATGGGCTGAGATACAATATTCAGGATGAGGTTAGTGTGTTGACACTAAAAATAGTGGATGATTGCTTCCAAATGGCTATTAATATTGAAGAAAAAATGAAGAGAAGACAAGAGAATACAACAAGAGGAAGAGGCAGTACATCTAGGGGTAGACGTAAAGTTCAACATCAAGGCAATCTAAGGAAGATCATGAAGATGCTGAGAAGAACAAGGAATAAGTTCCTGAAGCAAGAGGAGGGTGGAGAGGAGGAAGAACCAACTTTAGACAAAGAAGAGATAATAGTGAATTCTTAGGAAGATGCTATAGGTGTAATGATTTTGGACACCCATCATTCAAGTGTCTTGAAAGGTTTAGTGTTGCAGCAAGTGAAAGTGAAAGAAAAGGTGATAAAAGAGTGCAATATGTACAAGGAGATGAAGAAGAGAGTGTGAGTTCACCAAGTAGACTTTCAAATCTAGAAATAGGAGAAGCTCTTATGATAAGGACCTTGTTGCAAGGACAAAAGGAAGAAGATCTAAGCCAAAGAAGGAGTCTCTTTAGAACAACATGCAAAATTAAAGGTAAGGTATGTCAAGTTGTAATTGATTCTGGCTCTCAAGATAATATGGTGTCTAGGGAGATGGTAGATAAGTTGGGTTTAGAAAGAATACCACATGTTGCACCCTACAAATTTTATTGGGTCAATGATAGCCAAATTCTAGTAGTAAATGAGCAAGAATAT
Organism: Sequoia sempervirens; assembly: GCA_007258455.2. Classification (NCBI taxonomy): domain Eukaryota; kingdom Viridiplantae; phylum Streptophyta; class Pinopsida; order Cupressales; family Cupressaceae; genus Sequoia; species Sequoia sempervirens. The sequence goes on from VDFB02000017.1 coordinate 553,636,683, forward strand.
GTGGATTTCTAGATTGGGGAGTACAAGGACAGAGTCCTATGTGATATCTTTCCAATGGACTGTTGCCATCTGCTCTTAGGTAGGCCATGACAATTTAATAGGAAGTCTATGTATGATGGTTGGGAGAACACCTATACCATCAAGAAGGATGACAAAAGCTTTAAGTTGACTCCCTTGAAAACAAGTGGAAGAGATAAGGGTAAGTCCAAGGTAGTAATGTTTGGTAGGAAGGAGCCTTTAAGGCTTGAAGACAAAAAGGATAGTTCATATTTTGATTTGGAGCAGAGTTATGGGGCTAAGACAATGGAGTTAGATGAGGGTGAATCTATTGGGAATATGGAAAAATAATTTAAGAAGGGTGGTGCTCTAACGGAAAGGAAAATTGATGTGAAGCCTATGGAGAAGGCTGATTTGAGCAAGGATCTTGGTGAGTTGTTGATGATACAACAGGAAGAGGCTAAGCCAAAGGAAGAAATTATGATTGGGAAAATGGTTTATCCCATAATAGTTCATGGAGAGGAAAGATAGTCTCTAAAATTTCATAAAACAGTGATGAAGGGGACTATACAAGCAAGGAAAGTAGGTCTGATGTCTAATTTCAAGGTTCAGAGTGAAGTGGATTAGGTAAATAAGAGGACATGGGTTTGTATAGTTGCAAGGACAATGTATAAAGTGTGTGAAAATCTGATAGGGTATGTACAAGGTACATGTACAATGGGTAGAGCAAGGAGTGGAGAAAAAATGCATATCGGATAGAGGACTATGCAAGAAATGGAGGACAAGGTAAGCATGGGAAAAGGGTGGTTTAAGGGCATGAAGGTGAGGAAGTTCACTTGTTTTGGTCTTAGAGCAAAGGACATGACACCTATAGATCTGATTTCAGACTAGGGAACAAGATTCCATGCATATAGAGACAAGAAGGCAGAAAGGGCTCCAAGTTTTTAGTGTCAAAGAAAGACTAGAGGGAGTATTTTTCAACATTGGCTTTGTGGAGTGCAGATTGGAACAAGACAGACCTATACTCATGAGACATGAGTCTTTTTATGGTGGTGTACATGGTGCAGGAGCACCAATATTTGTATTGTTTCTTCAATAGATATTTTATCGAAAAGGTGTCTCATGAAGTTTTATTTAGGGTGAGTAGATTCTTGAGTCTAAATAAGGTCCATTTGTGACCATTCTTATGTAATTGGTCAATCTTGAATTCTTTTGAATTTATGATATAAAAGTTGTAAGTTATGTTGTAAGATTGTCAAGATTGAAAAGTGTTGTGTAGGTAAGGTAGTGTGTTTATTTCCTCTTGTTAGGTCATGTTTTGTGTTTAATAAGGTATAACTAGACCAATTACAATGTTCTAGGTGAATAGGGGTTCAAGGATACAAATTTGCAAAACTTGTAAAAAAGTATTGTTAACAAACTATGTATTAGTGCAATTTTTGCACTCCAATGGTTAGGGGAGGTTTGAAAAATAGTTAGAGGATGGTGTGTCAATTTTTTTTAGTTGGAAGACATTTAAGAGGCATGTACACCTCATGACTATGTTGGATTTTGGAATTTTATAAAAGAAATACCACAAATTCTACTTTCTTTGGCTCAAAATTTTGTGTTTTTCATAAAATCTGTTGCTACATGCTAAATCACCTATCTGTACAAAAGTACCATGGGCTAAGGGTGATGGAATGTGATCAAAGCATGAGATAGCTTTCCATTGGTGGTGATTTGGATTCCTTCCATTAAGTTGGGTGCATTTTATAGCCACTTTACTGTAACTGATCGATAGCCCTGTTTTTATAGATTTGATCTTGTAAATGGATAAAAGAGCCATTCCATCTACTGTCTGAGGCTGTGGCTTGATGGAATGGCATAAAATTGTTTTAGATTTAGTGGTTATGGCACTGATAGAAGTTAATGGAGTGTGTTTGAGTTGGTTTTATGGCCTGGAAGGTTGTGGACGTGCTAGATACAATAAACCCTTCATGAAAAGTGCACAAAATAAGGGTTTTCAAGTTAGGTCTAGTTTTGTCCATACAAGGGGATTCCAATTGAAGAATCTATGTTTTCTTGGAAATTTGTCTTCTACTCCAAGGTCTCAAGAGTCTATGTGTAGTTTGAAGACATGTTTCTTTGGAAATTAGGGCTAATTGAGAAGCCTATCCAAGGGTGAGTGCATAGGAAGTTGGTGTTGGTCCAAAGGAGTCAATAGTGAATTTCACATATTTTAAGTAAATTTGAAATGGGTGTTTAAATCACTCATGTGTTTGTTTGGTGATTTTTAAGATTGTGGAGTAAATGACCAAAATCTAGTTTTCCACTACTATAAGGGTTTAAAAAGGGAAAGTTGATTTTTGTTGATTATGAAGCTTTGAGGGTGATTTGGATTGTCTAAAGAGGTCATAATAATCTTGTCAGATTCCTCTTATAGGTAGGTTGTCAAATGGTTTGTGATTGTGCCTTGGGGTCTACATCAAACAATAAGGTGCTCGATAGTGTGAAGCATGAAGCATGGGGATGAAGTAATCTAATTTGGAAGAACCTCAAAGCAGAGGGAGTGTGGAGTAAGAGAAGTCAATGGAACATTGTCATGAAAATTGTTATTATATGAGTTATTTGTAATTATTGGGCTACAACCTAGAATCTGTTAGGCCTGAGAGGCATATGCAATTATGTTTGAGATTTAATATGATGGAGAATGAGCTTTGAAGGCTGGGTTTTTCCCTATTAGGGTTTTCCAAGGATATATCTTGTGTTTGGTGTTCATAATGTCCTTGATCTTTCTATGGATTAGCTATTAATTTTCATTCCATATCTACTATGATCATGGAGTTAGTAATTTAGGCTGCAAGGCTAGACAGTCCTTAATTGGACCCTCCTACCTTGACTGCATCAATTGGTATCAGAGCTGGTTATGAGTTTGTTATCTAGTTGAACATTCGAATTTGGTGGTTTATCTAATTTATTTCAATGGGGAAGAGTGGGAAGAGGATGAAGAAGGAAAATGAAACCCTAATATGTGAAAGTGATACTTTGGAAGAAGAGTTGTGTAAAATCAAGAAGTGTAATGCAAAATTGATGGAGAGGATGAAAGAACCAGGAGGATACAAGTATGGTACTCTTTGATGCAAGTAGGAGGTTGTTTCCCAAATCACAATCTCAATTTGAATAGGACCAAACCATCTCTCAAGCCTTGAGATCTTACTCCTTTAGGTTTCACCTTTTAGGCCTACAAGCCTAGTAGCCCTTCCAACAATGCTTTTAGGCTCTAACTTCCAAAACTCAACATAAACCCACAAAAAAACTATTGTTTCAGTTTCCTTTCATCTCCCTATGCACCATACATTAATATCTCAATGTACTCCTTTGGATCAAAGTCCTCAAACAGAGGCTTTCCTGCTACTACAAGGGAAAATTAGCCCTATTTTCTAAAGCAAGTGCTCATAAAACTTTCCAAGGACCTAAAATTTCATTGAGGCAGTAACCCACAAGTGTTCAACCCCAAAATTCCATAATTAGACTTCTATTGTATGGCCTACAAGTACCCAAAACCACAAACCCTCACTTTTAGGCTATTTCCTAGGGTTTTATTAAAAAGCTACTGTCCTAGCCTTCTCAAACTTTTCCACCAACTCAAATTCACTGTATTCCCACTACACATACTCAGGGACTCATCACATAACCAATCTAATCATAATTTCTTCCAATTTAGAGTTCAAACCTCCTTTTCTTCACACAAAAACACAAGCAAGCTACTTAGGGCATCATGCCCAAAACCATTTTCAGACTCCCCTACTTCCATAGATCACAAAAAATCATGGCCAAGGCCTTATTTATCCATTCCACTAAGACACAATGGAGAACAATAGGTGGAATGGCCTAAAGTTCCATCTTTAAGCCCTCAAATCATTGAAAATAGGGTACTAACCTGCAATGGGTAAATAAGAAAAATATTCCACCAAATATTGAGTTAAAAGATCAAAAATAATTGGAATTCAAGGTAACACATGCCCCCCTAAAGATTCCACTAGAAATTTATTCAAACTACCCCTGTACGGACTGTAACAATACAGAAAATAAAGAAAAAAATAGTGAAATTTGTAAAATCAGAGATAAAGCGGGAAGTCTTTTATTCAAATCTTCAAGAATCAATACTCCATCGAGTTGTTTACAACATATATGTATTTTTTCCATTTCAAATTAACTTTCTAACTTCCTAAAACTTAATTTTAAAATCTTATGACTATTTACCTTCCTTTAATCTATTGTTTTACAACTTTATTATTGACAACTTGCCAAAAATGCAAGTTTTGCAATGTCAAATAATTTGACCACCCTAAACACCTAAAATGACTCAAAATTAAATAAATACATAATGGAATGGTATCACTGACCTTATTTTAATAAAAAATATCAAAAACCCTATAACCTACTCCTCATTAACCTTGATGGACCAAATTTACTTAATGGTGCTCCTGCACCACTCTTGAAGAAGAACTGGAAAATGTAAGAAGCAGAAATGAAGAACTAGAAGTAGAGCTAGATATGTTTGAGGATATTGAAAAGGTATTTTCAGAAGGAATCAAGTTGTTTAAGAAGGTGGAAAAGAGGAACAAATATTTGGAGGAAATTTTTAAAGAGCTAAACAAGGAGAACATTTTGCAGAAGGAAATATCTAGTTTGAAAGAACATGTTGGTCAATTGGAGCAATCACTTATTACATGCCAGAAGGAGAATGATGATCTGAGATCTAAGCCAAAACTTTGTGATGTTTCTTATGATACTAATGACTTGTGTGATGTTGCAAAAGCTTCTTTAGAAGGTGAAGTTGAAGGTAACAATGTAACGAAGCCTGCAATTGTTGGTGATGGTATTGGTTTCAAAATCATGTAGAGAATGGGGTATGAAGGAAAAGAATTGGGAAAGAAACAATAAGGAATTACATAACCTATTGAGCTGGTAATAAGATCAAGAAGTGAAGGCCTTGGATATGACAGAGGTAAGAATTTTATTGCAATTTTGAATAAGAGAAAAAAAAGTATGTATTGTTCACATTGTAATAGGTAGGGACATGAAAAGGAATTGTGTTGGGATCTATATCCTTGTAATCTATGTGGATTAAGGAATCATTTTGAGAAGATGTGTTGGGATAAAATGAGAAAGAGAAAGCCTATGACAACTTGTAAGCAGATTAATTATAGATGGATTGATGGAGAAAAATGGAAGCATGTTACTTATATGCTTAGAAGATCGTATAGATGGAAGGACTCATATGTTGGAGGAAAAGAGGGATCAAGATGCAGAGAAAGAAGAACTTATGTAGAGCATAAAGGGAGAGGTGATAGAAGTCATAATACTTATCACAATGAAGGGTATCAAAGGAGTGGAAGAGGATTTTCCAGAAGAGGAACTTGTTTTCAAGTTTGGAGGAAGAAAGAATCAAGCGCTAAATGTCATCAAGAACCTAATGAAAGAGTAGTAAAGGAAGAAAAGATAGTTTGTGTAGATGAAGAAGAGCCTGAATTAGTTTATACAGAGGAAGGGGAACCCTTGGAGGTATCAGATTTCATAGTGGAACTACAAGAAGGTGAAGCATTGATCTTAAGGAGAAATTTTATGAACCAGAGCGAAGAAAATGTGAATGAAGGAATAGAAAAGGATAATGATCTTGAGGTAACTTGCGAAGAAGGCTTGCTTAGACCACCGACCAGTGAGGTAATGCAAGGCTGGAAAGTAGATCACCAAACCTTGACCATGACAAGATGAAGAACCAGAGGCAACTTGCAATGTGGGCTTGCTCAGACTGTTGACTAATGAGGCAGTGCAAGGCTTGCAAATAGAATGTCAAACCAAATTCAAAGAGGAACTTGAGGTAGTTTTTAGGGTGGAATTGAATAGAACACTAGTCTTGAGGTAGTTGCAAGTACCTGTGCACAGATCATGGAACCAATTCAAGAGACAACATTGGATTTGATACAGTATAGACCAAAGTGAAGAGGATCACTTTTCAAATAACCCCGAGAGTTTGATGTAGGGGCATCCAGAAGCATTCAGAAAATTGAGGTTGATAGTGGAGTTGTAGAGTACTGGATTATGGCATTTGATTGTTAGTGGTTTTGGATTAAAGGATTTGTTTCCGAGTGTGACTAGTGTTTCCATGTTAAGTTTCAAAGATCTGCATGAGGATCTGATTGATTTATGAGTATCTGAGTTCTGACAGTTGTTCAATTGTTCTAGTTGAAGCTCCTAAAAGGAAATGATGTGATTATGGTGGCTTGAGTTGTTGCAAACATTTTTGTGGTGATTCATGATGATTGTAGATGTTTCTACATCATGTGTTGTTGGTCCACATTGATCTTTGTTCTTGCAATCAATTATTTTCTTTTGTGAGTTCATATTTTTTATGCTCTTGGGTGACTAGGTGTTTGTAGCGTGTTCTGGATCTTTGAGGAATAATTTTTAAAGGTGCTTCATGTTCGAGGATATTGTTTTGGGTCCTTGCTTTATGGTGGCCAACATTGGTTGGTTCACATTATAAATTTTTTATTGTTTGTGGTTGAGCTATTTGGGTCTACATGTTATCTTACTAGCCATTGTAATTTGGCCGACTTGTTAAAGGTAGATGATTGGTGGATGATATAAATGGAAGAGAGAGGATTTGTTACAAGCGACAGAAGAGGGATGGAACAATAAGGTGTTTGATAGTGTGTAGCATGAAGCATGGGAATGAAGTAATCTAATCTAGAAGAACCTTAGATCAGAGGGAGTGTGGAGTAGGAGAAGAAGTCAATGGAATATTGTCATGAAAATTGTTATTATATCAATTATTTGTAATTCCTGGGCTACGAACTAGAATTTGTTAAGCCCGAGAGGCATATGTAATTGTGTTTGAGATTTAATATGATGATGAATGAGCTTTGAAGGCTAGGTTTTCCTTGTTATGGTTTTCTCAAGATATATCTTGTTTCTGGTGTTCATGAATGTCTTTGATCTTTCTATGGATTAGCTGTTAATTTTTGTTGCATATATGTTGTGATCATGGAGTTAGTAATTTAAGTTGCAAGGTTGGAAAATCCTTAATTGGATCCTCCTACATTGAATGCATCAGAGAGAACAATCCAGACCATGCAGCAAGAGTAACACAATAGAAGGAACACAAAATATGGAGGAAAATCCAGATTAAAACATTCTTATTATCAGAAATTTCAATTACATTCGGCTGACAACATTCAGGCTTATAGATCTAGCTCACAGGCTTGTTACAACATGTTCAAAAATACAACATTCCAATATGCTCCTATATGTGAGCGAAATATTATAGATCAAAGCCTATCTTTTTGTAACAACTTCTCTTTCAATTCCTTTATCTCCTTTGCCATCGCACTAGCTTTTGGAGGCATCTTTCCTTGCAACGTTTTCAACCTTCAATCTGCAACTTTCTTCCAAAAAGATTTGATACCTTTGCTCTGATACCACTTGATGCAATCAAGCAAGGTCTTGCAATACACTCAACACAACTCCACACAAAAATAATAGTTTTCAAGGCAAAAAGTTCTCAAATACTCTTTATCTCAATAATCCTTCTTTATGCCTTGTAGCATAGCCAACCCACTCAATTAGGTATATCTTCACAATGGGATCTTTTCAGACTAGAAACAATACTATTTTAGGGACCCTTTTTGGTGTTCAAAAACATATCAACAAATCACAATTGGTTACTTTGCAACACCTTCAACAAAATCAAGTTTTTATGCTTTCTAGCCTTCAAATTAGGCCTATTTTCCAAAGAACCTTGCCTCAAAATGTTTCCAAATTCACCAAACACAATTGGGAAGAAATTTACATCTGTTCAAACTAAGGATTCCATAATTACATACCAAAAACTCATTCCCCAAGATGCCTAACTCCAAAACCCTCCTTTCTAGGAAAAAATATAAGGTTTTATTGAAAGTCTTGCTTCCAATCCTCTCACAATTCTACAATCACTTCAAATAGGACCTAATTGACCTACACAAACTCACTTCATCAATAAATTACACTTCCCCAACATAATTCTCACTTTTCCTTATCAAAACCTCTCCAATTCATGAAGAAAACTCACTTTTCACCATTAGGGCTCTGTGCCCAATACGTTATTCAACCTCACCTGCCCTCTCTAAGCATGAAAACATCTATTCTTATAATACAATCCCATTCCACCTAGTTACAATGATCACATAAGGTGGACTTGGTTTTAACTAATTGCGTCAACTTCAATCCTTTAACTCTATTTTACACATGCAGTTTTTGGAAAACAACTCAAAATTCCACCAAATAGAATGTTAGACTCTCAAATAGATGCAGAACCAATGGAAGAATCACAAACCACTTGACAACCTACCTATAAGAGGCATCTAACAATATTATTCTAACCTCTTTAGACAATCCAAATCTTCCTTAAAGCTTGACAAGCAACTAAAAACAAATTTCCCTCTTTAACCCCCATAAACCCTTGTAATAGTGGGAATCTAGTATTTGACCATTTACTCCACAATCTTCCAAATCACCAGACCAACACATGAGTGATTCAAACACCCATTTCAAAATTACACAACATATGTGAAAGACAATATAGACTCCTTTGGACCAATGCAAACTTCCTATACACTCACCCTTGAAAAGGCTTCTCAATTAGCCCAAAGCAACATACCTTCAAACACCACACAGACCCCTAAAACCTTGGGGCAGCAAATAAATTTCCAATAAAACACATATTCTACAACTATACTCCACTTGTACGGACCAATATCCACCAAATCAAAAAACCTTTGTTTTAAGTCTAATTCACAAGGGTGTATTGGATGTAACACTTCCACAACCTCTCAAACTCTAAAACCACCTTAAACATGACCCATTAGTCCTTTACATGCTCAAGGATTCCTAAAATAAAACCTCCCATACAAATTTGATCAAACCCTAGGCTTTAACCCCTCTTTTGCATGCATTTCCCTTCATAAAACCTCAGGAACAATAGGTCTCTCATTCTCATTTCTTTCTTAACACTTAATTCATGAATCCTACATCTAAACTAATCCCCATAGGTTCCCTTACATGAGTTATAGTGATCACAGAAAGTGTAAGGGCCCCTCAAAACAAGGTGTATCAGCTATGTACAAGTAAATACCAAAAAAAGCTTCAAGATCCTTTTTACACCTTAAAAATAGATATAAATTAATTCCAACACACTGCACTAATGGAAAATCAAGTGTACATATTATAAACCAACCTGTATGGCTTGTGTAAGCCAACAAAAAGGAGGAAAACACATAAAATTTGAAAAGAAACTCAGAATTTTATTGAATAGTCCACCAATTTCGTACCAACAACCCTCCAAATGATTTGTCCATGCCTTTTAAAGTCCTTCAAACATCAACCACCGAGAAACCACCTTTTTCAACTAACTTTTGAATCCCTTATGACTGTTGGGAACATAAAACACAATATTTACATCTTTTGTTAACATATACTTCATGCATTGAGGTGCTTGCACTTTTTGACCTCAAATGCATTGAAAAACCCCTAGGACTTCTCTAAACCCACACAAATGGCTTAAAATAGCCTCATTAGGACCTCAATATTGCTTTCTCATACACAAATTTGAAAATTTTCCTTCATAGGGTACAAAGCAACATTTGGGACAAGTTTGGACTTCCATACTTTTGAATATTAAACCTAAAGACTCATCCTAATTCATGACTATTGATCTTATTAGACCTTATTAAAGATAAAAGACCTCAAGACACTAACACCATAATCACTCAAATGATCAAAATTAATATTGTGGTGTAGGTGCTCCTGCATCACAACCCTCCTACAAAATAAAGTTAATTCAAGCCACAAAGGAATCTAAACAAGTTTCTGAGTAATTAGTTATTCTATGGGTTGTACAAGTCTAAACAATGATGAAAAACACATAAAATTTGATAAAAACAACAATATATCTATTGATGGTTCTTTCAAATCTTCAAATTCCAACATACATCATTTCTTTTCATCCTATATAATCTTTTTCCCTCCTACACTAATTTTCCTAACATCTACAACTACCTTTTAAAATGCCTGACCGTTGGCATTCCTCTAAAATATGATTTTAGCAACTTTTAGCAATTTTGCATTTTAAACTTGACAATTTTGCAATATTTTGCAATCTTAGCAATATTGACCTTCTAGACACCTAATAACCACCAAAATGACTCAAATATGACTACATTATAAAATGGTCTCAATGACCTTATTTTATGCAAAACTCCCAAAATCCTAAAGCCTAGAACTTACAACCTTGAATTGACAAAAATCTTTAAATGGTTCCCCTGCACCACTTATTTAAATAAATAAACTTTATTTATTTATTTAAATATGTCATTAATTCCTTATGACTTCTTATAATTAAATAAATTCATATGGGTATGTGTAGGATCATGATGGGCCAAAAAGTGGCTATATGATGGGTATGTGTAGGGTATGTGGCTGATGACTTTTTTAACCCAAAATTGATGAAATGAAAAGGGTTTTTAAAGAAGATTCTCAAATTTCCACCAATATAAATTATTTTTTACTTTGAATTTAATAAATAATTATTATTTATTTTCTATTTGAATTATGACTAAAGTCTTCATTGATAGGCTAATTGAAAAACATCTATAACTTTCAAATGATATCACATTTTTTGAATCTGAAACATGTGTCAAATTACATGCTTTGTATACTATAGGATTAAAAATTGAATTTCATGAAGTTTTATTTGACCAAGTTAAGATGGAGTGAGACAATATGATTTTTATATTTTTCAAAGTTGTAATAAAAACTCATAATTAGTATTTATTTGAAAAAAAATACAAAAACCATGCATCACATCCGGGACATGAGTCCTCTACTTATATCTAAAATGGCCATATATATTTTTTATCATTTTATTGTGGTTAGAGATTGGTCAGAGACCGGACACCTACTTATTTTTTCCACACGGTTTAAATTGCCCTCTTTGTATTGGGAATTTCAAATTTTTCACAAATAGAATTTTTTTTAAATAAACCTAGTAGTTTAGAAACTACATTCAATTGGCTACAAATTCTATTCTTAAATATTTTTTAAATGATATAGATAATTTATTCAAATTTTCACATCAAGTTGCCTAACTCAGATTTTTCTAAATTTTTTGCCACTTAAGGGCCTGTTTTTTCCTGCACATACCCACATGATTTATTTAATTGTTCACCTTGTCCATTTTCTCCATAATCAAACAATTATTATTAATTATTTAATTATCTTACTGACTTTTCTTCTAATTTTAAATAAAATCATTTATTTAAAATTAGCCACTTTTTATTTTCTCACCAAGTAAATAATTTAAAATCATTATTTACTGTGAACAACACCCTTGTTTTTGTTGCTTTTTATATCAAAAA